>OX415249.1:78840086-80040086 GCA_948329865.1 Linaria vulgaris | reverse complement strand
GAGACTCCAACCCAGCTAATCTTTTTACCTTTTAAAATAAATTGGTGCCAGAATATAAGGTTTGGTATAATTTCATTATTTCACGAATTGCATCTACAAACCACATGATAGATGCACACTGGGGCAGAACAGAATATTTGATGTGGATACGTGATAGAATCCATATTAGATATGGGGCAAGAAATTATGAATTCAATTAACACTTTTGCTACAAGAAAAACATCATGAACGATCCCACGTGGAGGGATGATCACAAGGATTTGTAGAGCAGCGGGAGTTCCGATTAAACAATCCGACAAGAATGACTTTATTGAAGATGTTATGACAAAGAAACAAATTAACGGATATGTAAAAGCAAAAGTGACACCGGCAAAGCCACCGAGTTTGGAAGAAGTGGTGAAGAAAGCAATGGAAGAGCAAACAAAGCAATTAAATAAATTCATCCAAACTGAGCTCAAAAAGGTTCGGGAGGATATCTACAACTCATGGGAGGAAATGATGGTCAGATTGAACAAGATGAACGAGGAAGAATTCGACATAGCACAAGACAACATTCAGGGGAATAGAATTTCAAAGAGATTCCTTTGTTCTAATTATCTTTCTTTGTCTCTTTTTTAAAAGAGTGGTTCAATGGGGACATTGAAAAAGTTAAGCCTAGGGGGTGTGAATAGCTTCACTATTTAAGTTAGTTTTGCTCCAATTGTTTCGTTTTTAGAAGTTTGTTTTAGTTATTTTTCAAGTATGTCTGTTAGAACAAAAATCTGAAGTAATAAAAGCATGCAAAAGTTAGGATCTATGATGATATATGCCTAATATAGGAGGATTTTGGCAGAAATGAATAATGTATGGATGATAGGAGTGCACTTACGGTTAATTGGGTTCATATTATGATTATCCTATACACTATTCACGGTGTGCACGAGTAGAAAATATGAGATAATTGTATGGGATTTATGAGAAAATGGGATGTTACATAGAAACTAGTTAATTTTAAGTGATTTACCCTATTATTGTTTGTAGCAACTGTGAATTTGAAGTGTTGAGGAAATGAATTAGGCCATCTTTTCTTTATTTGAGTTTTAGCTTTTCAAGCCCAAAACCCTTTATGAAGAAAAATTCACTGAACCCCGCTGAAGCAAACCTACTCACCTACCATGAGCCGAAAGAAAAAAAAAATATATCCTACCCATATCTAGAGATGGAAGTAATGGATTGAAGGAGGAATAAGGTAGGAGCTTAAAACAAAAGCAGGAGCTAAAAAAATATATTAACAGAAAATGAGGGTGAACATAATAGAGAGCACAAATAACTCTTTGCAAAAACGGTAAGTTTAAGGGTGCATCTCGAAAATATATGAAGAATAGGGTAGATTGGATTTTTGCATAAATGACAACGCTAATGAAAATATGCCAAAATGAGTGTAAAATGTATGGTTAAAAGAAGAAGGCGCAAACAAGGGACAAAAATGAAACATTAATGAGTAAATCCACTATAGAGATCTCTAGAGCTCATAAATATCTTTTTTATGTATAGCCCATACCCGAGCCTATCATTATAAGCTAACAAAGTCCTAAAGATCCTCAACATGAAGAATTTGCATGCATGAAAAATAGTTAGAAAGGTAGAAAGCGGATGAGGAGTAACTATATGCGGAATTTCTAGATCTTATGTGTTTTATATGAAAATCTTGTATTCTATACTTTGTGATACATGAGCACACCACTTTGCACGATGAAATATTTGTGACAACAACCTGATAAACCTTGGTGTGCGATGACTTGACAGCCATGATTCCTATTATTTCAATTTACAATTGTATGTGGCATTCTGAGACAAAATCCTGATTTAACCATTTATTATTAGAATTTGAATTCTTTTGTTTAGAGCTTTGCTCGGGACGAGCAAAGGCGTAAGTTTTGGTGTGTTTGATAAGAGGAGAATTATAGTTAATTAAGTACTCGATTTCTTAGACTTTTGTACAATCTTTGTGGCAATGTTACTTGTTTTAGTGTCATTTCCTTGTTTTTACAATTTGAGTCAAGTCGAAGCAAAATAATGCTTATTTGGAGGAATTCGTCACTTTTTAGTAACAAAAATGAATAGAGCTACTGCACTACCAACCGTTCTACTAAAGAAACCACGAAGCAGAATGCAAGGTGAGCACGAGGGTGATCGCGCAAGGAAGCTGAAGAAATAGGGGGTCGCGTGCCTAGGGCGCAATCAGGCAGAATTTTTGGCCGACGCCAAAAAGCCCTAAAACAAATCCCAGCTCAAAGAAAAACTATAATGAGGCTACGTTCAGCAGCTAAGATACCGATTCTCAGAGCAAAAAAACACCACAAAATAGAGATAAAGACGCATTTTAGGGTTAGAGAAGAGCAGAAATTATACCGTTCGTAGCACAGCAATCATAGTTAAAGAAGAAATGTGAACTAAAGGAATCAGCAATCACAGTAAAGGAAATTAACAAGGATAGTGGGGGTTAAATCATTTCTTTTTCTTGTTTGAATAATCTATGATGAATTGTTGTTATTTAATATGACTATGAGTAGCTAATCTTCTCAATATCTGAGGGAGGATGTAGTTGATCTCATATGGAAGCACCTTGAGCCTATGTTTTGATTGTGTTTATTGATTAATTTGTTTTGTTCGATATTATTTGTTGCTTATACTGCTTGAGTAATTTGATGCATTCGTTTCTCTAACAGCAAAATAGTGACATTGAATAACCTTGTATTATGTTGAATTATGCATAGGGAGTTGTTAATGCAACACTAACATACTAGATTAGGCGGGTAAATATGTAGACCTACGATCATTAACGTGTTCGTGGAATCTATATCATTGTTGGTAGATCTAATTCACTTCTAAAACATTGTATGGATCCTATAACATGGTAAACTTCTGGTGAGGGGAAAGTGCTTACAGGCTTGACATCATTAGGAATTAGGGGTTCTATAGTACATCGAAAGGTGGTTAATTTGCTACATCAACACAAAAAAATAACCATCAATAAATAGCGTCTTGCATAGGAGTCATTTGTATTTTGCCTATGAAGTACATGCGTCCGAGATCAATGAAATCCATCTCTTAGATAACTTTTACCAAATCTATTTTACAATCTTAGATAGTAATCAATCAATTAAATTACATTCTAGTTAGTTAGATAGCTTAGTCTTAGTTCCTTAAAAATATCTCCAACCACGATCTCTAGTTAGTTAGTTTCACTCAAGCATTCTAGTTTAGACATCTAGTTAGTAGTTAGTTAGTTAAGCAATAATTCCTAGTCTTAGTTTGATTCTTCAACAATAAAACCAACAAGAAAAGAAAACTAATTCACTGAGTGTTCAAAACTATAATCGCTAAACCACAAATATCTACCCTCGTGGGATTCGATAATTGGGTAGTAATCTTACTTTCCATTTTATTATTACTTGATCCGTGCACTTGCTATATCGTGGGACTTAGGTGTAACACTTATGTGCAAAAATTATCCTATTATATTTACACCTAATAAACGCCCCATCACAAGACCAAATGTTTTGGAGGGTAGGAGTGGGAAAATGTTCCTTTTGGGCCAACTAGTGGCTTCAAATCGAGGTTTAAAGGATATCATTGGTGATAATAGGCACATCAGACTCCCTAATAGCTATGTGGAAGATTTTTGGAATAATGGCCAGTGGAATATTCTGGAACTGTCTCACATGGTTCCTCCAGAGATATTGTAACAAAATATTAAGATTCGACCCACGAACAAAAGGTTGTTATTAATTTAGAAAGCCACATAAGGGGGAGAGTTATCGGCTAAATATTCTTTGGAATTGATATGAACACCTCAGTCTATGCCGCAGGGTTAGAGTATTGCTTTCATACGGCAATAGTCATTGGTTCAAATATACACAATCATATGGAACAAAAACATATCACCCTCTGTATCTATTTTTTCAATGCGCCTTCTCAAGGCTTTTATCTATGTCGACTCTCGGCTTATGAAAAAGGGCTTTCAAATAGTCTCCAAACGTGAGGCTTGCAACATTCATAATTAGTGCCACGCCTCTTTTGAAAATGTTCTACCACACAATTCATTTGGAAATACTTTTTGTCAAACCTTCAGAGTCCTGATGCCAAACACGTTATATGACACCCCTATTTTCAATAATTGGATAGCATCTTCGAAATACGTCTGACCATGATAAATAAAAACTACGATACCTATGTTGATCATGTGGTGTAGTTGACTGTCATGTGTAAAGGACCTAGTAGCCATGGGAGGGGTTATCTTGGATGAAAAATCTGATATGCAAGGAAATCCTTGGATTAGTGAGCATTGATGGAGCTGAAATAAAAAGAATTCTCGAAGGGTTGAAGATATGCTTTGATAGAGGATGGCATTATATTTGGGTGGAAACAGAGTCACAAATTGTTTTCAAACTCATCACAGGTAAGGGGAACGATGCCTAGAAACTGAGCCACATGATCGAGGAAATTCAACGCATTGTAGATACTTTGAATGTCAAGATTATGCATATACATATAGAAAGAAACCAAGTAGTGAATAGAGTGGTGCATGAAGCATGGAGACTTAAATCAAACAGTATAAGATTTGAAATAGATCCCTCTATACAAGTTATGTCATTGGCTCGTGGCGACAACTTTGACATGCCTTGTATTTGTACTTCTAAAAATAAAGCCTAAGCACGTGATCATGAAACTAAGAAGTTTTAATATGGTGAATGGTGTAGGCGAAGCTGCTTTGCTCTATATCTTCCAAGATCTAGGATTAACAAATATCTTTCTGGGGGTTTTCTTGTATATAATTTTTGTTAGTTAGTTAGTTACATGTATTCTTGCATTGTTGGCATAGCTTGTGCTTGTCTACACTTTTGATTTCCTTTGAACAAGATGTAATCTGTAGTTTGCTCTTTTTGCATATATAAATATATCTATTAGCTATCCTATATTTATGGAATTTACTCTGTTGTATTTAGATTTAATTTCTTCCTTAATTATAGTTTTCATGTTGTAACTATATATACTAGTTATGTGATTAGTAAAATTATCACATCATATCATATCTTCCAAACCCTTATATGATATCACGACATCTTGTCTCTTAGGAGTACAAATGTTCCAATGACAAACACTAGCCCCCTTACCGGTGAAAACTCTGGCATGTCCAGTGGCTACGATCCGCTCATCGGCACAACTACCCACGCTACACTTTCACCACCATCTTTTGGTTCAAGTGGGGATCATTCGATTCCCATCAATGCTCACGAACAATTGTCGCTTCGTCTCACCGGCAAAAAATTTCCCACATGGCGATCACAAGTCCGCTACCTCTTTTCTTGCTATGGTTTATTCAGTTTTTTGGATGGCTCCACGCCATGCCACCTTTGGGTTCAAACTCGAGTCTATGACAGCACATACCCTTTGGTTGCACCAGGATTCCTTAATCCTCTTCGAGCTATTTGGATTTGTCTCCCCGGATATTGCGCCACTGATTTCTAATGTTGAGTCTGCGACTGAAGCGTGGACTACTCTTCAACATACTTATGCCAATCACTCGGGTTCACATGTTATGTAACTTAAGGATGATCTCAGCATGATGAAGTTGGGATCTAAACCGATTCTGGAGTTTCTTCAGATCGTAAAGTCCAAAGACGATGAACTCACCATCATTGACGATCCTCTCAAATATGATGACATCACATTGTATGTTCTTAATTGATTCGGTTCTATTTTCTATAACATCGCCGACCCCAGTCGTGCTAGGGAACATCCTATTAAATTCGTTGAATTTCATGACCTACTTGTTAGTCATGAACGTTATCTCCGCCACCTAGAGACTGAAAGTTTGATGCTTGTTGCCACTACGAATCCAACCTTTTCACAGCCTCGATATAATTCTCGGAACGGGAACATGAATTTTGGACGTGGGTGCAACAACCCTGGTCGCGGATTGTCCTCAAATTCTGGTTGTGTGAATTTCACGCCGAATCAAGAAAATTATCAGAATCAGCACACGCAGAATTTCAATTAACAACCCTCGTCTCGACCACTTATCATTTGTCAACTCTGTGATATGTAGGGTCATGGTGCGCAGACATGTCGTCGTTTCCCTTAGCCTAGCGCTAATTTTGTTGCGTTGCCTTCTACAGATCAGCTAAACACTGATTAGTTGGTTGACTCTGGTGCATCTCACAACCTAACTTTTGACCTTCAAAATTTTACGGTACATTCTGAGTATGATGGTATGGACGAGGTTGTCACTGTTAACGACACATGTTTATCTATATCACATATTGGTTCTTCTTGTATATCTTGTCGTGTCCTCACTTTTAATCTTGTTAATATCTTATGTGTTCCTCACTCTCGACGTAACGTTCTCTCTGTGCATCAGTTTGCAAAAGCCAATAACGTATTTATTGAATTTCACCCATCTCGTTTTATTGTTAAGGATCTGAGTACCATAGCTAGATTGATGCGAGGTCAATGCATTGATGGGGTCTGTTGCGTTTAGCTTCCGCGCACGTTGCGGCCTCCTATTAGTGCCTTAGTTGAGAAAAGAGTTAATAAAAGTTGTTGGCATGATCGTTTGGGTCATCTGTGTTTTAGAATTAGTTCTTCAGTAATTAATTCTTTTAATTTACCATATATTGCAGACAATTCTTCTTATGAACATTGCAACACTTGTTCTTCGAATAAACGCCAGCAACTTATTTTTAATACTAGTTATCTTGTCTCCACTCATGTGTTACATTATATCTATAGTGATGTTTGGGGCCCTGCGCCATCTACCTCTGTTAATGGTTTTAGATATTACTTTGCATGTATGTTGGTTATATCCTATGTCTGCTAAGTCTAAGGTGTTTAGTGTTTTTCTTCAGTTTTCAGTTTCGTGCACTAGTGAAAAAACAGCTTGGGGTTCCAATTCAAAATTATCTATGTCTTCACACATTTGCTTGTTTATGTTATCCCCATCCATCCCTATGTCACAAATAAACCCCTTCCCCTCTCTCGGGAATGTTTATTTGTTGGATATTCGACGTCGTAGTCAGCGTATAAATGTCTTGACATTGAGACGTGCCAATTATCTCTCAAGCCATGTTCAGTTTATTGAACATGTGTTTCCGGGTGTTTGCTCCTCTCATGGTGTTTCAGTCTCGGCTCTCGCTGGACCTTCGTCTCTCTCCATTATTTCGTTGCCACCTCAGGGTATTCCTCCAACCTTGTCGCCGCCTGTCAACCCCTCCTTAAGCCCGCCACTTACTGTTCCGCCTTCGGCTCAACTCGCACTTCCCGTGGTGGATTCGGATCCCTTTGAGCGAGTTCATCCTATGGTCACTCTTTCCAAAAATCATATCTTTAAGCCAAAGACTGTGCTCCTTATCACCAAGCATCCTCTCATTGATCCTGTTGAACGTATATGGGCCTCGCAAACTCTCAATAAACTCATCAGGACGACGCTAAATGTGAAATACCGTCTTAGACCCAACAATATCACGACTTACAACAAGAAAACTATAATTAAGGAAGGAATTAAATCTAAATACAACATAATAAATTCCATAAATATAGGCTGGCTAATAATATCATTTTGGAAGAAAAGAAATGCAACTCTGAAGGTTTATCCAAAATAATTTGTAAGGTTAGAAAAAATAGTTCATAAGGTTTTAAATTCCAAAGTAGGCAAATTATGCAAGAGTCTTAATTAATCAAAACAACGATTTTTCAATCTTTTCTTCGTTTTTTCAATCTTAATTAATACACCCATATGAGTACATTTTTGTTAGATTAAAGACTAAGACTTTCGCATGAAACCTTTTTAATTGATAAGTTAATTTATCTTATTTATCGCATTAAATATATATATATATATATATAATTCATAATAACTAATTATAATGACTAATATTCACACATCACTACAAGAATTTTGAACGTTTGCAACTGCTCCACGACTGGGCAGTCGCACGCACCCAAAAAATGTCAATAGCGATGGTCGGTCGCTACCTTTGGACGGGTGAGAATTCGTCCAAAGACCCTAAGTAGTGACCGTTTAGTGGTCGCTACTAATTAGAGCGACGTTATCGTCCTAATTTAATCGAAGCAGTTGGGCTACAGAAAATCAAATTTCTCCCACATTTTTAATATTGAATGACCAAATTGATCAAAGTTCTAAAACATATATATTACACATGCCTATTATCTTATCTTTTCTCCATCAAAAATTAGATCACACACATGTAATGTTGAAAATTAGGTTTAATTTTGTATCATGAGCTTTGGGTTTTTGTGGTTGTTTATGTTGAAAATATTAATTATATTTGCATTTATCTATTTTTCCAACTAACATGATTAGTACGAGTTTAAAAATTAAAACTTAATAAGTTGATTACATATCTACAAGTAATAGTTTATTGGTGTCTAAAACAATAATAATAATTAAAAAAATTGTATGTCCATTACCCGTACGCGCTTGAAATTTTATGAACATTCACCACATTATTCATATGAGAACAACAAATATTAACAAATAATTCGAGAAAGGTTTTAATAGAATTGCTTCATACATAAATCTTAATATATAAATTTGTGCTTCAAAATAAACTAAAAGGATGATAATTAATACCTCCCATGATTATGAAGAAAGAATATTAAGAACATGTTAATCTTTGCTTACAAAAATCAGAAATGTGTCTAAAATTTAACGCACAAAATTCTTTAAAAACAGGTAAATATTGTTAGTGATTCAAAATTTTTTAACTAAAAATTCCAAAAAAAATCCATTTTAATTAAAGTTATGAAAATTATAGAAGTATTAAATATAAAAAGAACTATATATATATAAGGACATTTTTATTTATCCAACTATTCCTCAAAATAACTTTTTTTAAGAAAAAATATATAAGGACATTTTAATAGTAATGGTACTAGCTAATATCCAAAGCAAAGGAGTCCTTTTATAATTAGTACTCAAATTTAAATATAATATAAGAAGGGCTTGAAGTTTGAAGCAACTTAGAGAAAGAAGGCCATTCATTGTTAATGAGAATTGAGATTTGAGAAAGAAGCTCAGCCTACAACAAGGTCAGATTTATTTCCCTCTAAATTTCTAGGGTTTCTGTAATTTATCTGTCATTGATATTTGTTATTGATACTATTATTGCCTTTGTTCGATTCAGCATAATAATTATTGTGAGAATTATTGTGAGAATTAGGGTTTGTGTTTTCCTGTAGCCATGTCTGTGACGGCTGGTGTTAGCGATACAGTAATCGCAGTTAGGGACAAACTTAGGGGTAAAATTGGTCAGACCAAGGTGAAACGTTACTGGCCTGGTAAAGCTCCCGAGTGGGCAGACGACAACGAGGAGGATGGTGATATTCATATGGGACGGTCTGCCGCCCTCGAGAAAGCTTTCCCGAGTCGTGATGGGGGCTCGGATTTTATGCGGAAGGACGATTCCAGGTTGCGTCGTTTGGCGGAGAGTAGGATTGATAATCGCGACGAGGTGAGGGAAGATCACAGGAGAATTAGGCAGGCGGAGATTGTTTCCACGGAGGAGGAAGAGACTAGGAGGCTAGAGAAGTTGGAGATGGAGGAGGACGACGAGGATGCCATGGAGGAGAGGAGGAGGAGGATTAGGGAGAAGATGAAGCAGAGGCAGGAAGAGACTGCTCTTTTGCCTGAGGAGGAAGAGGAAGAAGTCGAGGAAGAGGAAGAGGAGGAGGAGTCTGAGTATGAAACCGACTCAGAAGAGGAGATGACCGGGATTGCCATGGTTAAGCCGGTTTTCGTTCCAAAGTCCGAGAGGGATACGATTGCGGAGCGGGAGAGGCTCGAGGCTGAAGAGGCCGCGCTCGAGGAAGCCGTGAAGAAGAGGAGGGAAGAGAGGAGGAAAGAAACAAAGGAAATCGTGGTTGAGAAAATTAGGGAGGATCATGAGATTCAGAAGAATATGGAGTTGGAAGCGGATATTGCTGATGTGGATACGGACGACGATATGAATGAGGCCGAAGAGTACGAGGCCTGGAAGGTTAGAGAGTATGCAAGGATCAAGAGGGATAGAGACGACAGAGAGGCAACATTGAAGGAGAAGGAAGAGATTGAGAAGGTGAGAAACATGACTGAGGAAGAGAGGAGAGAGTGGGAGAGGAAAAACCCGAAACCTGTTGCATCCAACAAGCAAAAATGGAGGTTCATGCAGAAATACTACCACAAAGGTGCTTTCTTCCAGTCAAATCCTGATGATACTGCTGGAACAGCTGGGGCTGATGGTATCTACGTACGTGATTTCTCTGCTCCAACCGGAGAAGATAAGTTGGACAAGACCATATTGCCCAAAGTCATGCAAGTTAAGCACTTTGGTCGCAGTGGAAGGACAAAATGGACGCATCTTGTCAACGAGGATACAACTGATTGGAACACTCCGTAAGTTTTCTTATCTTTGCAGTAGCATCCCATCTGGTTTTAAATATCCCATTTTTTTCATTGAAGTTATAGTATTCTTGAGTAACTAGGAGGATAATTTCTGATAATGCTTCAAGTATTAGCTGTCGCGGGTCTTACTCAAAGCTGACTACATAACAATCCATTAAAGCATTTTATTGACCATTAGCTAAACTATTTTTACTGTGATTTTAAAAGGAATGGATCACTATTTGTGGTGGACTGGAATCCTAGTATCTTAGATCTGAATCTGTAGGAATGAGGGCCATGATAATGATACATAAGAGAGAGTTAGTGAGAAGCTTGACTGTATTTGTGGACTATTTAAAACTACTATTTGGTAGAATTCCTCTATTTTATTGATAACCTCCCTAGGAGGCTGAAGGACAACCGCTGTGGCTGGTTAGGTGCTTAGTAACTTGAAACTTGGTCTAACTATTGTCGTGATCGTGGGAATAACACATTTATGAGAAGTTTATGGTTAAGTTAAGTTTTCCATCCTTAGTCTGGGAGAAGCCTCTGAACTAGAAAATGAGGAAAGCAGTTGGTCAAGGTATTATTGTTCACTCTTGTCACATATTTCTATTCGGACTTCGCATGATCATGTTTTTCTGGCCAGAAGAATAGATTTTTGCCTAAGTTTTCGTGATAGCTCATTGAAACTTATTTTTTACAAGTTAATGTTCTGTTTGGAAATGATTGGGTGACAAATTGTGGATCCTAAGTGTATTTTAATTGTATGATTTAACTTCTCTCAAGTCTCATCAACGGGAACTTACTGATGACCCTGTATTCTTTGTAATGCTGTGAAGCATATGGTCAGTGTACGATAAACATTGATGAATTAATTTAGGCCTGTAATGCTCCATACTTCTATAATATTTCTAGGATAGCATTAAGCGGCTTCTTTACGAAACCAAGTGATGTGAATGGTGAAGTTAAACCTCTATAGATACAGTACAATACTCTTCTGTCATCATGTCAGATAATTTTATGTGGTAGTTAATCTTGGTAACATGATCTGTGGAATTGATATCTGATAGTAGGAATTTGTCCACCTGGTTCTAACTAGTTCTTTTCTTTTTCTTTGGACATGCAGTTGGACATACAATGACCCTCTTCGGGCCAAGTACAATCAGAAAATGGCTGGAATGAATGCTCCTATAGCCAAACCTAAAGGAAGCAAGAAGCTGAAGGACTGGGAGTCAAAATGAGGTTACTAATGTAAGGTTTGGCTCTTAATAGCCATGGATCAGGCGTTTCTAGTTCATCTTTAGATACATGATCTGAGGTTATCGTCGAAAGATCTTCCAATAATTCTATGTACGAGTGGAGATCGAGTTGACATTGGAATTGCGTTACTGCAATCTTTTTACCTCTTAACACCTATATATGCATTTCCTTGTCATCACCCAAATCCAATTGGTTTAGTTAGTGTGCTACATTTCTTAGATTATTCCGTTATTGACATGTAATTATGCATATGTTGATGGGCGTAAACTTAGTTTGAGCTCTCCGAATATGCGAGGTTTTAAGTTTATATACTTGATCAGCACCAATCCTTTAATTCTGAAAAAGATGGTCCATTAGCTAAATTAAGAACGCCGAACAGGTTACAAAACTGGAACTTGTGTTTGTGCTCAAGAGAGTTGTTTTTTGGTTAAAGTTATTTTAACTCGCTTAGAAGTAATATTAATAGTGTTTTTTGAGATTATTAGAAAAAATTCAGCTCGTTGGCCGAAGTGGAGATTTCGTTTTCTATATAGAATTAACAATATGGCCGCTCACAATTTAGCTAGATAGGCAAATTCTAATAGTCATAATGGAATTGTTCCTTTTGATAGAGTGCCAATTAATTGCTTTTGTGATGGGGTTTTCCATTAGTGGATCCCTTATTTTGATGTAATCTATATTTCATTTTAGTGAAATCGTAACTTATCAAAAAAAAAAAATAGTGTTTTAACTACAAACCCGGAAGATACTATAAATACCACCTTGGTTTTCTGAAAAGACGTTTCAAATTTACCCTCATCAGCATAAATGTGATTACCATTATGCATAATCGTTTTTTTCAATCTATATTGCACATATATATTATTATGCTGTACTACATCAATTGTGGAGCACGGGCCAAATCCTAGTCCTCATAGTAATTTACACTTAGTTGCTTGTTACTAATATAGGTTTAGTTTACTGTATGGCAAATGGTAAAGACGGAACAAAATCCCTCAATATAGAGCAACACTCTATAGTTCTCGATAAATTAGTACGAGTACAACAAATTAGTATAAGTACAACAAGGCGCCTAAATGATCCAATTCTCTAGTATCTCATTAAATTGAAGTAGCAAATATTAGTGATATCTCTACTATTTTATAGTATCAGAATCAACTCTCGAGACTTTGTTTATATTAATAATAACAACTACTGAGATCTGAAAAATATAGGTAACACCCAGTTTTGACCATTATATTAAAACAAAACAAAAAAAAGTCATTTATGTACTCGTTCTAATTTTGAATGCATGTTGTTATTATATATATAACCAAAGAGTAATTAAAAGAAAACACTTAAATACTATTGAAACGAAAGTGATGATATAAGAGGTGGAAATATTTGTTGAAAAGTGTAAGGCGCAAGTGTATTTCGAATTAGAACTAAAATTAGGGTGATTTTTTGTAATTAATAATATGTTGCTCAACGGAAAAGAGAGTAACTAACTACTAACAAACAACAACTCAGAACTCACCTCCCTCCACTAACTTGAGAATTTGAACTTGCATATAAACAGAACAATTTTAGGCTCCTGCGTCTTCAAAATCAACACTCTCTCTCTCTCTCTCTCTCTCTCTCTCTCTGAAACCCACAAAAAAACTATTCCCTGTTTCTCTGCCATCGATCATTAAAATTTGCAAAAAGAACAGCAAAGAATGGCAGATAAGAGTTCAGGATCTGAAAAAGAATACGGGAACTCCATGCATCAAATTTCATATAAGAGAAAGTACTGTAGGGTGGATTCTGACAGGGAAAGTGAAAAGGAAACGTCTGATGTTTCAATGGATTCTGTTGATGTTGATGATTCAGTTACTAATCACAAGATTCTTGGAAGTGAAAAATCTCTAACACTGGCGCAGGCCAATGATGATAAGAGCGACGACAAGTCGAGCCTTTGGGGTGAAAAGAAGAATCGAACTCCCAGAAAATTGACGAAACTCAAAGATATTTTCAATACAACAGTGGAGGAGGGACTTGTCAAAGATTTTGAAGATCAAGGAGCATTGGAAGAAAAAGGCATCATCCCTCATAATGACGATCACATTATGATTATTGACGAGGGTTCTTTCATTACCCAACAATCGCAAGTCACTCAAGAAGAAGAATTAACAGATGAATGTCAGAGGTAATTAATCAATCCCCACTACTCATTGTTGATTCTCTGCCATTTCAATTTACTCTTCCTGTTGCATTGACCAAAGTATGGTTTCTTTTCTTATATTGATGATGCATGGTGTTTGTACTTGTTTTCTGTGGTTTACATAAACAGACTTCACTTAATTCATCATTACGCAGTTTGATTGGATGCTAGCAGCACACGAATTCTCATTTTTATGATATTCTTTTTGTTTTAATTTTTTTGATTCTGATCAGGTGATACTTTACCCTAACAATCTTTATGAAGTTTATATGATATGCTATATGCTCTTGCTTCTGGTTCATCAGCATTTGTTTTGTTTCTGGTTCATGTAATTCTCTCAAACTTGCCTTGATCTGTTGTTTCTTGCCCTAATATTTGTTTAAAGTTACTATAATGTATAAACATTATTGTCAAGTTCAATTTATGAATATGATGTATTAAAGTTTCAATATCTTGGCAGTAAACTACCAGCTTCTTCTCCTGAAGCAGAAGAAAAGCCAGAATCACCATTGCGTCTCTTCTCGCAACTACTGACTGCCAATGATACCACTTGGAGACTTGACATTAGCCGGGATGATATTCAACATTTCCCATCCTCCATGGATCTCACGACAGATTTCTTTGAGCTTGGCAGACAGATGACACTACGGGTTGTTGATGGAGGTGGCAAGGGTTGGAAAATGATGCTAACTTCGTACCTGGACCTCGATGGAAGAAGGAGCTATTGCATTAGTTATGGTTGGAAGGAGTTTGTTAAGGCACACAATTTGGAAGTCGGAGACCATATTATCTTTTGTCGAATTCCCAGTAGCAAAGATAACAAGGAACTTGTCATCGAGTTTATCAAAGCAAGGAATCTTTGAAGGATAGCAACAGATAGTCATCCCACTAGATTGAGTAAACTGATCTTCTGTTCATGATCAGATAGCTGGGCCCAAAAAACGTTCTTTTGTTCTTACTGCCAGTATTTTGTATGTGTTGACTGCTACAAGGTTTTGTGCAGAGTCTTCTTACCATATTGTGTAAGATTCTGCTATTGTTCCATACTTTCATGTAGAAGTGATTCTTCGAAAGATAGCGGTGTTAGAGCTGAATAGCTTTTGTGTGTTTGTGCTTTCTTCGTCCAACCTCACTAAGGCGTGAATTCGAATCAAGGGAAGCTGCACATTACTACGCAAAGCGTATAACCATGCCACCAAAAAGATTGAAATGCACTGAGATCAAAACTGATATATTTTAGTGACAGAACCTAGAAAAAGTATGCATTTTAGTTTAATATAGAGGGAATAAGAACCACAAATGACTGATATTTATGTAGCATAATTTAAACTAATTTCCTGGTTGATGTCTAAAAAATCATACGAATACATTCATATCTATTACATATTTATACCGGTACAGAAACTTCATGGAAAACAAAAGTATTCAGAGATTTGCAAAATTCAGATAGACTGCTAATACCTATCTCTACAGTTATGCTACTCAACCGTCCAATCCCTTTGAAAACTTAACCCGACAATTTCAGCGCCTGCAAACAACACAACCCACCTTTGATCTCTTCATCTTCCTGATGCCCATACTCTTCAAGAATCTCGACTTCACTCTTCGTATTCTTCTTCGTTGTTGGTTTAGTCGATTTGTTTTTGTTAGTCTCCCATATTCAAATCATCCCTTCATCTCCTTCAACAGTGTGTCTTTCTTCAGATAATCTGCAAGCCAGCGTCCTCTTCCACTATTTTTGCTTTCTCATAGAACTCTCAAGATTCCGCAAACTCTCGCTTTTAGAACAGATTTTTATTCACTGTAATCAACATTGGAACTGGCCCTTGGAGAATGCACTTTGATCTTGGGATTCAACTCTTTTACGCTAGCTATTAATCTTGGGTTTATTGAACTCTTGCTCAGCACTAGTACGACTTGTTTTATTACATGTTGCCTCGGATTCGCACTGCAAATCTGCAAGCTGCTGAAAACTACAAATCGCTGGATTTCATGACGAAGAGTGTTAATGCCGACAAGTTTGTTCAGTGCCGGTCCTCGTGTGGTCTAGTGAAAACGTAAGCAACATGAAGGGCAAGGTATAAAGAATGGTGTGAAGATCTAATTAGTCCCTAATCAAATCTTCAAGTGGGAGAATGTTGGAGCGGTGATTATTTTATTTGTATGAACATTATTGGTGCATGTGCCTGCAACATGCAAAGTCTAGTCCGTGAACTTGGATGAGCTGTGCCAACAATTGGAGGAATAAAAAATACAAAGGACATGATTTCTCCTCCTATAAATAGCCGGCTTTATTCCCCATTCTAAGCATCCCAAAATACATCTTTCTTTCTATTATATAATTAAACAATAATTAATATATAAAGAGTGGTTAAGAGTGTTGTTAGTGTGAGGTAAAAATAGAGAGTTTTGTGCGACTTTACTACGGTAAAAGTCGGAGTGTTGTAATTCCTATTTTACACTCATAGTGAAGTTCTTCTACCTTGCCCGTGGTTTTTCACCCTAAAGTAATTTGGGGTTTTCCACGTAAAATCTGTGAGTCGTTTATTTTTCCGTCTTTCAATTATTGTCGTGTTTTACACTCTATACGAAGGGTTCACTTTACAACAGTGGTATCTGAGCCTCGGTTCATATCCGGGGTCTCGGTGATATCTGTAGGTATCGTACTGAAATTATTTTTCAGTGACGGTGGTACGTGATAGAAGTAATGACGACGAAATTCGAGATCGAAAAATTCAACGGGGGTAGTTTCTCATTGTGGAAGCTGAAGATCAAAGCCATCTTGCGGAAAGATGGGTGTCTTGCGGCGATCGGCGATCGGCGACAGGCCGGTGGAAATCACAGATGATACGAAGTGGAACGAGATGGACGACAATTCTATTGTAAATATTCACATGGCGTTAGGTGATGGCGTGTTGTCAAGCGTTGATGAGAAGAGGACAGCTAAGGAGATATGGGACCATCTCAACAAGCTGTATGAGGCGAAGTCCATACACAACAAAATTAAACAGAAATTGTACACACTAAGGATGGCGGAATCTACCCCGGTAACTGAGCACCTCAATGTTTTAAATACTCTATTTTTTCAATTGACGTCGTTGAGTCATAAAATAGAAGTGGTTGAACGTGTTGAAATTCTGATGCAAAGTCTGCCCGATTTGTATGACCAACTTGTCATCAACTTAACAAGTAATGTCCTCACGGATTATTTGGTCTTCGACGAAGTTGCAGCCGCTATTCTGGAAGAAGAGAGTCGACGCAAGAACAGAGAAGACATGGAGACAAGTTCGCAACAAGCAGGTGCCTTGTCGGTGACAAGAGGGAGAACGACGGAGCACAATGCAAGTGGGAGTAAGAAACAGGGGTGATCCAAGTCAAGGACCAAGGGCAGTTGTTGGCACTGTGGCAAGAAAGGTCACTTGAAGAAGGACTGTTGGAATCTTAAGAATTCGAACAAGAATAGCTATGATCCTCAGGGGAACGTTGCTAGCACTTCAGATGATGGTGATGTACTATGTTGTGAAGCAGCAACAGCTATTCGAGGTATGCGTGGCTTCCATGATGTATGGCTTATTGATCAGGAGCCAGTTTTCATATGACTCCCCGGAGGGAGTGGTTTCATGAGTATACACCGATCACTGGAGGATCTGTGTATAGCTGTAAAAATAAAGCTTTGAAAGTTGTTGTCGTCGGTACGATCAAGCTAGAGATGCATGACGGGATTGTTCGGACCATTTGAGATGTCCGACACGTAGACGGATTATGCAAGAATTTGTTGTCTTATGGACAACTGGATGATCTTGGTTGTGAGATTGGGTCGCGAAACAAGATCATGAAAGTTAAAAGGGGTGCGCTTGTACTGATGAAGGCGGACAAGATTGCCGAAAACTTATACATGGTACAGGGGAGGGCTCTGCAAGTGGGAGAAGCGTCAGTGGCTTCATCTGAGTCGATTGAAAAATCATCAATGATTTGGCATCAGCGGCTCGGGCATATGTCGGAACAAGGCATGAAGGTTCTTGCAGAGAAGAAACTACTTCCGGGCCTCACAAAGGTATCTTTAGCTTTTTGTGAGCATTGTGTTGTTGGCAAGCAACATCATATAAAGTTTCGTAGTTCAGATTCTAGAAGTAAAGTCATTCTAGAATTGCAAGCACTAGTACTATCCCTAGGAGGTGCAAAGTATTTTGTGTCTTTTATAGATGATTATTCCAGGAGATGTTGGGTGTACATGATCAAGAGCAAGGCATAGGTGTTCTCGATGTTCAAGACGTACAAAGCGCTAGTGGAACTTGAATCTGGGAAAAAGATCAAGTGCATGAGACCTGACAATGGAGGGAAATATACTGGCAAGGAGTTTGAAGACTTTTGGAAAGATGCTGGGATTAAGAGGCAGTTTACTACGGCATACACTCCGCAGCAGAATGGGGCGGCAGAGCGGATGAACAGGACCTTGTTGGATAAAACAAGAGCCATGATGCAGGCTGCAAGATTAGAAAAGTCTTTCTGGGCAGAAGCAGTCAATACCGCCTGTCATGTGGTGAATCGATCTCCATCAACAGCACTGGGGCTGAAAACACCGATGGAGGTGTGGACAGGTAAACCAGTTGATTATTCTAATCTCCATATATTCGGGACTCCCGCTTATGTTATGTTCAATACTCAAGAGAAAATAAAGTTGGACCCAAAATCCAGGAAGTGTTTGTTCTTAGGGTATGATAAAGGAGTGAATAAGTATCGCTTGTGGGACCCTACTGCCCACAAGATCGTTGTAAGCAGGGATGTTATCTTCACGGAAGATAAGAAAAGAAATGATAGCAGTGCAAGTGAAGATCCAGAAACTACGACAGTGGTAGTCGAGAAAGATGCTGAGCAGGAGGGTCCTGCTGAACCAGAGTATGAACCTGAAGAGACACAAGAGTCTGGAGTCTCGGGGATACGTCGATCGACATGTGTCAAGAAACCACCAGGCTGGCACTCAGACTTTTCTATGGAGAATAATGTTGCATATTGTCTTTTAACTGAGGACATGGAGCCATCAACTCTCTAGGAAGCAATGAGTAGTTCAGATGCAGCTCAGTGGATGGCAGCAATGCAGGAGGAAATTGAAGCACTCCATAAGAATAAGACATGGGAACTTATGTCTCTACCACGAGGGAGGAAACCCATTGGCAACAAATGGGTGTACAAAATCAAATGTAACAGTGATGACCAAGTGGAGAGGTATCGTGCACGATTGGCGGTGAAAGGATATGCTTAGAAAGAGGGGATTGATTTCAACGAAATATTTTCTCCGGTGGTTCGAATGACAACTGTGCGGGTGGTTATGGCAATGTGCGCTACATTTGATTTACATTTTGAACAATTAGATGTAAAGACGACTTTTCTTCATTGTGACCTTGAAGAAGAAATTTTCATGCTCCAACCGGAAGAATTTATAGATGAAGGAAAAGAAAACTTGGTTTGCAGGTTGACCAAATCTTTGTACGGTCTCAAACAGGCGCCGAGGTGTTGGTACAAAAGATTTGATTCGTTCATAATGAGCCTTGGATACAACAGGTTGAATGCAGATCCTTGTGCATATTTCAAGAGATCTGGTGATGACTTTGTTATTTTGCTGTTGTATGTTGACCACATGTTGGTTTCAAGCCCCAACAAAGCTCGTATTGAAGAACTGAAGGCTGAACTGGCTAGGGAATTTGAAATGAAGGACTTAGGACCAGCAAACAAGATTCTAGGGATGCAAATCCACCGAGACATAAATAGTAGGAAGATTTGGCTTTCTCAGAGTAACTATCTGTTGAAGATTTTGCGGCAGTTTAGTATGCAAAATTGTAAGCCAATCTCTACCCCTCTTCCTGTTAATTTCAAGTTATCCTCAAGTATGTGTCCTAGCAGTGAAGAAGAGAGGAAGGAGATGTCTCGAGTACCATATGCATCAGCAGTGGGAAGTCTAATGTTTGCTATGATATGTACTAGACCAGATATTGCACATGCAGTGGGAGTGGTTAGTCGATACATGGCGGATCTGGGAAGAGAGCATTGGAGTACAGTAAAGAGAGTCCTGAGATACATTCAGGGAACCTCAGATGTTGCATTATGTTATGGAGGATCGGGTTTTACAGTCAGGGGCTATGTTGATTCTGACTATGCAGGTGATCTTGACAAAAGCAAGTCCACGACATGATATGTGTTTACTCTTGTTGGAGGTGCAGTGAGTTGGGTTTCGAAGTTACATTCAGTGGTTGCGACATCAACAACGGAGGCTGGATACGTGGCAGCTACACAGGCCAGTAAAGAGGCGATTTGGCTGAAAATGGTTCTGGAGGAACTCGGGCACAAACTAGAGAGTATTTCTCTATTATGTGACAGTCAGAGTGTGTTGCATCTTGCAAGGAATCCAGCATTTCATTCCAAGACAAAGCATATTCGGGTGCAGTATCACTTTGTTCGTGAGAAATTCGAGGAGGGTATTGTGGATGTGTAGAAGATTCACACTAAAGATAACATAGCTGATTTCATGACGAAGAGTGTTAATGCTGACAAGTTTGTTCAGTGTTGGTCCTTGTGTGGTCTGGTGAAAACGTAAGCAACATGAAGGGCGAGGTAGAAAGAATGGTGTGAAGATCTGATTAGTCCCTAATCAAATCTTCAAGTGGGAGATTGGTGGGGCGGTGATTATTTTATTTGTATGAACATTATTGGTGCATATGCCTGCAACATGCAAAGTCAAGTCCGTGAACTTGGATGAGCTGTGCCAACAATTGAAGGAATAAAAAAATACAAATGACATGGTTTCTCCTCCTATAAATAGTCGGCTCTCTTCCCCATTCTAAGCATCCCAAAATACATATTTCTTTCTATTATATAATTAAACAATAATTAATATATAAAGAGTGGGTAAGAGTGTTGTTAGTGTGAGATAAAAATAGAGAGTTTTGTGCGACTTTACTACGGTAAAAGTCGGAGTGTTGTAATTCATATTTTACACTCATAGTGAAGTTCTTCTACCTTGCCCGTGGTTTTTCACCCTAAAGTAATTTGGGGTTTTCCACGTAAAATCTGTGAGTCGTTTATTTTTCCGTCTTTCAATTATTGTCGTGTTTTACGCTCTATACGAAGGGTCCACTTTACAACACGAAAGGGGTAACCGAAACCATCAACACATCCGCATATATATACATCGGATACCTGAAAGCTGAAACCCATGATCTGATGTGTTTACAATAATATTACGATGTATGTTCCGACCTGTTTATTAAGCCCAGACACACAAAAGACACTCCGATAATTATGAAAATGAAATAACTATATATGGATATTCAACCAATCGTTATTCTAAATTTATTATCCCACATCATCTTATGAATACACACCTGGTAGATCGAATTCTAACATACGAACTAGAACATTTTGATCAACTTAGTATTAATTAGTCGGGAAAAAGGCACATAACCCCCCAAACTATTGGCCTCCGAGCACTTTACCCCCCAACTTTTATTTTGGAGCACTAGCCCCCCCCCCCCCCCCCCCCCAATCTTATTTTTTGAAAGTTAATTAGGCATGTCACCCCCCAACCTATTAAAAAGGGCAAAATGCAAATAACTAATTATATTTTTTACCCTAAATTTTTTTATTTGTATAATACACCTCAATTCTTTCCAATTTCGTCAAAAATACAATCTTTTTCAAATTAAAAATTTTAAATCATCGTTTTAGGCCTCTAATTAAAAATTTGCTACCACACACAAAAATATTTTTCACCTCATCCATGAAAAATCAACTCGATTCAAATAACTATTCCTTTCTCACGTAGAATTAATTCAAATAGTTATGTCTTTACTCCGCATTAATGTAAGCTATTAACTTAGGTTGCAACACGTTTACATTCATTTATCTCGTAAACAAAAATAAGATCACTCACACACGATTACTTGGAAAATAGATGGGAAATGCAAACCGATTTTTAAAATGAATAGGTAGATTTAGGAAATATAAAAGCACGAAGAAAAACAAAACAGTTGCAAGAAAAATAGAAATTGAATGATATTAAAATAAATTTGATTGCATGAATCCCAACATAAATTGAGAACATACTATGCAAAATATACATAGCTATGTAATATGCATACATTAAAAAAATGCCATTTTTATTAATAAAAAAAATCACATAGCTATAGGATTTAGCCTAATCCACTAGCTACTATTAATAAGTGTGTTTGGAACACGCATAACGTTGAGATACATAATTTTTGGATCATTTAATTTATTATAAATATTATTGACAATCATTAAAATGTTGGTGAAGATTCTCAGCATTTGACTTCCTATCAGAGCAAACATTTTACAACTAGATTAAGTAATTAATGAACAAAACAGATATCTAGGGTGGTATTCTACGTGATAAAGGAATAACTGTTTGAATCGAGTTGATTTTCCAGAGATGAGTAGAGAAATATTTGTGTGTGGTAGCAAATTTTTAATTAGAGAATAAAACGATGATTTAAAATTTTGATTTGGAAAAGATTGTATTTTTGACGAAATTGAAAAGAATTGGGGTGTATTATATAAATAAAAAAATTTAGGGTAAAAAATATATTTAGTTATTTGTATTTTGCCCCTTTTGATGGGCTGGGGGGTGACGGGGGGCCTGACTAACTTTCAAAAATAAGATTGGGGGGGCTAATGCTCAAAAATAAAGGTTGTGGGGTAAAGTGCTCGGAGGCCAATAGTTTGGGGGGTTATGTGTCTTTTTCCCTAATTAGTATTTTGTTTTATGGTTTAACTTGACCTTACAGTGTATTTCGATCTGACATTATCGCAAAACTAGTGAAGCTAGCGGTTATTGATTTTATTGAATAACTTATGTGATATAAAATCTTGTCTAATTACCAGTAACACGTAAAAATGTAAACTCAAATAATATCAATATTTCCTTTGCACATGGTGGGTCCTTTGTTATTTTATCAAAATTTAGATAAAATTCTTGCTGAGTTAAATCACCATCAAAGAAGGTGTACATCCATGCATCTTAGTATGGTCAGTAGAGCAGAGAAAAAAAAATCAATCTATGATTATAAGTGAGTTTGGCACTCAATCTCAAGGAATTGTGGAGTTACTGTTCTTTTCCATTTCAATTCAAGACTTTTTATGTGTTTTAACGTCCCACTGAGACTCCAAAAAATGGACAATTTTTTTTCTTATTAAGTAGGGGTGTTCAAAAAACTGTCACCCGCCCGACCCGCCCGCCACCCGCCCGCCGCCACCCGCAAACCCGCGGTTCTATTTTTTATATGAATACTAGCAGTTTAAAATGAGGGTAACCCGCCTTCTCGCGGGCGGGTGGCGGGTTATCCAATCCACCCGCCCGCCCGCCCGCCCCTTAAATATATAATCCTACTTAGTAAAATATCCTACCCAAATACCCAATACCTAGTCCACAGTCCAGTACCCAGTACCCACATTAGGTTTTAATTTCTCAAAACTCACAGACAGCCTCCATCTCTTTATTTCTCTCACTTTCCCTCTTCAGCTCTTCTAGCCGCCGCCGCCAGCCCGCCACCACCACGACGCGACGCTCCACCAGTGCTCAATCAGACTAACATCACCACGGCAGCCGCGATCCACCACAAAATCCGCACCACGACAGCCGCGCACCACCACTGTTCTACCAGCACCACGACGACGCTGCTCCATCACCACCACGACGCCGCTGCTGCTCTATCACCACCACGGCGCCCCTGCTGCTCCATCACCACCACGTTCAAAAAACTGTTGCCCGCCCGCCAACTGCGAAGCCGCTCTTCTCTCCAACTCATTGCCGTGACGCCGCCACGCCCTTCTTCTACACGAACAACACCGCCACCGCGACGCTGCAGTCCGCACCGCCAGTCCACTCCACGACAGTCCACTCCACGACGCTGTCGCACCTCCGTACCTCCGCACCACCACTCCACCACCGACGCCGCCACGCCACCACTTTCCCCGCCGAATCAGTAAGTTACTTATCAGTTTTTCGTTTTCAATTTATTTCCATTTGAGATGTTGATTGAATGTTGAATGTTGAGTATTATTGTTGACAGCCTCGATATTATTGTTGAATGTTGATTGAATATATCCTGACAGCCTCAATATTATTGTTGAATGTTGATTGAATACTGATGATGATGAATTTTATTCTTGGCATGCTTTTTTCCTATTCTTTTTTTGCAATCTATTTAATGTAACCCGCCCGCCACCCGCACAACCCGCGTAATCCGCCACCCGCATGGTTTTAAAATTAAAATGACCCGCTCGGTTGAAGATTTTGGTAACCCGCCATATGTGGGTATGGTGTCTTTTTTTGTGGTAACCCGCAAATACCCGCCCGTGTGCACCCCTATTATTAAGAGTATATCCAAATTTGTCTATGGCACGACAAGCTAGGGCACTAGCTAATTTCCCTACAGTGTCCAACCGTCACGATCGGGAGGGATTATTGGAGTGGTTTACTCGGATTTGGCGGGACGAGGGAGAGGAAGCCGCGAGCAGTGCGGTCACTTGTTGCTGGGCATTATGGCACAACCGTAACTTAATTCTTGTAGGGGAGGGTCGACACAATGCGGTGGAAATCGCTGAGTTTATGGCTCAGTATGTTGCACATTGGCGTGCAAATATGCGACCATTTAGTGGGGATGCGCGAGTTGATGGAGCGACTTGGGAAGCACCACGTGATGGGTGGATTAAAATCAACTTTGATGGTGCGTGTTTCGTCGAGGATGGAGCAGTGGGCGTAGGAGTTGTAGGTCGCGACCATACGGGAGGTGTAGTGGCGAGGTTTCAAAGAAGATTTGTTGGTAACATTGCACCAGCTGGGGTGGAGGCATTGGCGGCTTTATGGGCCATCAAATTGGCGGTTGGAATGGGATGGAGGCAAGTAATATTCGAAGGCGATTGCCTCAACTTCATCCACGATATTCTTTATTGCTCTCATGGCGACGCGACATATGCTAATATTATTAGGGATTTCCTACACTTTTTTGTGTCGAGAGAGGATTTTTCTATTAGATGGATTAGTCGGGAGGCAAATATAATGGCGCATGATCTTGCTCGTACGACGATAGGAGTTTTGTGTGATCCGAGTAATCTTGTTTTCGCGGTTCACTAGTTTACTGGTAGCTTTTAGTGTTGGTTTTATTTTTGAATTGGTTCTGACATTGTTTTTTGGCGCGGTTTGCGTCTTGGCATGAAATATATGATTCTTTGGTTCAAAAAAAAATATATCCAAATTTGTCACTATGAAAAAAATTATGACCATTAATTATTTTGTTTTACCAAACGTATGTTGCAGATCCAATCACAACCCAACTGATTTTTCTTATCAGTTACCTTGCAGCTCATTTCATTTTCATGAATCCTAAAGGTCATTTTCAATTTTAAATGGTTCATTTGGAATTTGGGTTCTTCTACATCATTTTATTCGATATTAAATTCATTTTTCCTCACTTTTTTTGAAAAGGTCATTCCTTAAATCTCAGAGGTTTGATCATGTAGGATTTCATTAGTGAACAAAAGGTATACAGTCAATCAAATTGATTTTTCGATCAAACATACTATATATGTCCATTACTCCTTTCCACTAATGTCATTCGCCCTACCTTTCGTTTTAGATACTCCACACTTGATATTCCTCGACATTTCTTTTACCAACTAAAATTAGAATAAAACAATTACCTGCAATTAAGCCTAGTGCATTCCTAACCTTTGGAGTTCAAAGTTAACTGCATAAGTCCATTTACTCAGTTTCATAAATGGAAGAACTTGGTTATTACAATTATAAGTTGGAAGGGTTGTAAGGGTAATACAAAGCTTTAAATAACACAAAGGTTTTAACGTGGTTCGCGTCAATACGGCTTAATTCACGAGGCTTTCACCCAATTATAACTCAAAACTCTTATATTGCTTTAGATTTACAATTTTAAGATTTATGTTCTAAGTAAACTAGAGTACTAGACTCCCTCCATTTACTATTCGACCACATAAGCACTCATTCTTTTCGGTGTACTCCTTTTGGGTTTAGAAAACTTTAAGATAGCTCAAAGTTCCTTTTGACTTAGATATTTTTTTACAACAAAAATAGATTTGACTCAATACAAGACAAGTGAATATAATTTAGGGGAAATGTACGGACTATACCCATCGTTTAGCCTCTTTTACGAAACTATACCCAACCTTTGAACTTTTGCAATACTATACCCAACCGACTTTCTGTTCCCTGAGAAATAAGATCAAATTGAAAGAGGGATTTCATAATTGTGGTTATACCTATACTATCCAAAATTCAAATTTTTGAGGGGTAAAACAGGTAAGTCACTATTCCCAACAGTAACATAACGGCTCCCTCAGCTATTAAACCGAATTTTTTCCCCCAATTCGTAACCCTAATTTCTCCAGTTCAATTATTCAAAAAAATTGGTCGATTAAGATGGATAATCTGCAATTGTGTCTTTGTGGGATAAGAGATTCGTTGGAAACATCCTGGACCGACAACAATCCATGTCGTAGATTCTCTCAATGCACTAGGCTACGGGTAAGTCGCAAATTTGAATTTTTTTGGTAGTAATTCGTTTTAATTTGATTTCGTCGTAATTCGATTTTGTTTTTTGACAGGGATTAGGCCGTTGTAATTACTGGGTTTGGGTCGACCCACCAATGTGCGCTAGATCGAGACAAATAATACCTGGCTTGCTCCGTATGGTGAGAGGGCTTGAAGATGAATTGGCTAGGGTGAAGAAAAGGGAAAAAATGTTTAAGATTGTACTTGTTATCGTGTTCATGTATGTACTTTGGGGTTTCTTTTGAACGTTTAAGGTTTAGAGAAAAAAATGATGAATTGGCAGTGGTTCGATTTTGTGAAGGCAAGTTGAAGACCAAACACCTGGCCCATCCTTGTAAAATACCATCCACTCATCACCCAACCCGAGGTCAACAACCATATTTATCAGCTCAAGTCTTGACATTTCATCAGTTGTGCAGTAGTCCACAAAGCTGATTTGTCCCTCCATATATGTAGGTTTGCCCAGAAACACCATATTCCCAGAGTGATGAATCATGATTGAAAAAAAATCCTCATCACCCCCTGCATATAGACAACAGTACCTTCAAAACCCTAACAATGGGACACAAAAGACCACTAAACAATTACATAACAAAAGAAAAAGGTAGTAAAATGCCAAACCCACAAAACCCTAGTTCAATAATACAATTATTTAACCACCCACTACCCCAAATGCTGCAATCGACAACAACGTAGTATGATTAAAGTAAAAAAAAAAAAACAAAGTTGGTAGGGACAAAAAGTTTACCATAGTCGGGAATCAAGGATCCTTGAGGCAAAAGTGTGTTTTCGTCTCGAATTTTCCACCCCATTGTCGGGAATAAGCTTAAAAGCTTTGATGTTGTCGGAATTTCGCAGAATTAGAGAAGGAATCGGTCGAATTTAGGGTTTTTGAGAATCCCCAATTAAAGTGCGGGAAAATTGATGTTATGTGTCCTTATTCCCTCCTAAATAAGAGGTCATACCGAAAAGACTATATTACCCCCCTCACTTGCCGAGACATGATGTCACTTTGTCTGGAAATGACGTTTTTTGGTCGGAAATTTAGTATAGGTATTAGTATAGTTACGGTTTTCAAAGGTTGGGTATAGTTTCGTAAAAGAGGCTAAACGATGGGTATAGTCCATACATTTTTCCTATAATTTAACTGTCAAAGCATATTCACTGTTCTTGAGTCTTATTTTTTTTTTTTATAGGTTTGGAGAATTCTTATGTCCGCGTGGCATATTGCTTAATTATTGCAAGTGATTGACAAATACCAAAGATAGCCGAATTTTTGGTCTTCAATCGAATTCCCTAAATATATCTTGTTTCGTTAACTGAATAAATATGCAATACATACATAACAAGATACTTACAACCGCCTTACAAATGAAAAAGATTCAATAGTCAATTGAATAAGAAAAATTATATCAAATGACATCCATTTTTAAAATATTGATATAATTCTTGATTTCAAAAGAAGATCGACTTAAATACTAAACTATTAAAGTGCGTTTGTGATTTTGGTATAATATGATATCATAATCAAAGCGATTTTATGAAAACACGCTTCTCTGTTCTGTTCTTCCCCAAATAGAAGAACGGAAGGAAAAGGATTTAGGGAGGTAGCTAGCTAGGGTTTGAGTTAAAAGCGATTCATCCATGGCTTCCAGTGAAGTTCAACAATCAGATTCTCCCTCCCCGTTAGTATCATCCTTTCTCTTATTGAATTTTGCTAAATGCCTTATTGAATTTTGAACTGTTGTTGCAGACCCAAAAATGTGTATAAGGATCCGGACGATGGCCGCCAGCGATTCTTGCTCGAGCTTGAATTTATTCAATGCCTAGCTAATCCAACATATATTAACTGTATGTCATGTCACCTTCTAATTTGATAAGCATGTACTACAGCCTTACATCAAAATGCTTAGTGTAAGATGACGCGATGTTTGCATTGTTGATTTTGGCTTTATCAGTTCTAAATTTGGAGTGCTAAAACCATCGTTGTCGTTTTTCGTTCTGAATATTGCATTGGTTAAACCGTGATTTTTTTAGCTTGAGGCTAAGTTGATAAGCTTACGTGGTGACAATCCTTTGTTGAACTAGGCTTACCAGCTATAAACAGGGAGTTTAGTTATGGTTATTG
The DNA here is from genome assembly GCA_948329865.1 of Linaria vulgaris. Taxonomy (NCBI): domain Eukaryota; kingdom Viridiplantae; phylum Streptophyta; class Magnoliopsida; order Lamiales; family Plantaginaceae; genus Linaria; species Linaria vulgaris. Next base: position 80,011,495 of record OX415249.1, on the reverse strand, counting down.
GTTTTTTGGTTGATGAATTTGTTCTTGATTAGGTTCATGTGCTTAGTATATATATTATTTGTTTTGTTGAGTTGATTTATGCATTATTCTATTGTAGATTTGGCTCAAAATCGCTACTTTGAAGATGAAGCATTCATTGGATACCTGAAATATCTTCTATACTGGCAAAGGCCGGAGTACATCAAGTTTATCATGTAAGAATCTTTCAATGTTTAGTTATTGCTAGTTGGTTTTGTTTACGCGTAAAATATTCTATTTCATAAAGCAATGTCATGTTTGATTGCTTTTGTAGCGGAACTTTTATGCACTCATTTATTGTCATCTTATTAGGTATCCACACTGTCTCTTCTTTCTTGAGCAACTTCAAAATCCAAACTTCCGAAATGCAATGGCTCATCCTGCAAACAAGGTTTGACTGCTTTTCCCTCTCTCTCTCTCTCTCTCTCTTATGTTTATTATGACGTCTTTTTTTCCTCAGGTTTGACCTGTAGTAATTGTTTTTTTTTTTTAGTGAAATCTCCTTGCAAAAATTTAGAAAAGTTACTTAAGTTGATGGCATTTGATGTTTACATGAAGCAATTATCTTACTGTCTAATATCTGTTAAACTCTGATAGTTCTTTTGTGCTTCTGTTCTTCTAGGAATTAGCACATAGGCAGCAATTTTACTTTTGGAAGAACTATAGGAACAACCGGTTGAAGCACATACTGCCAAAACCGCTTCCGGAACCTTCTACTGCACCTTCAGCTACTGTTCTTCCTCCAGCTTTACCACCTGTGACCATGGCAGCTGCATCTTCGGCACCTCCTTCTGTTCCTTCTCCTGCTCAAGCCCCGTCTGGGATGCAGTATGGTGTTGGCCCTGGGTCTGGGTTTGTGAAGAATGATCCTAGAAACAGTGGTACAGAGAGAAGGAAAAGAAAGTAACTACTGTTCCTTTTTGTTTTATGAGTCTTTCAGATTGGTCCAAATTTTGTTGCCATTACTTAATGAGAAACGTTTGTTGTTGGAGCAGGAAAGATGGGTGAGGTGGACATTCTTCCAACGTATATCTTTTTGTTGACAAGGTAGTCCTTATCTCCAAGCTTCAATATGTGTACAAGCTGCAATGGGTATTTGTATCTAAACTTGATTTTGTTCCATCAAAATTCAAAAGTTTATCGGATTAGAGATTCAGTCTTGCAAAAACTTGTGCACACGCCTGTAGCTCTGTTTGATGTATCTGTAGTTTCACGTAGTCTACTTTATTACATTGAATTGTGTTCTTATTTGCACTATCAACATTTCGTTGTCAAATTCAAACCATCTGTTGCACTTGAGGCGGGACGGGCTATTCCCAAATTTGTACACACATGTCTTGCGCTCTTCATTAGCCAATGAAAATTGAGTAATATATGCTTTGTCATAATTCAACATTGTTCAAGTAGATTGTGTGAAGGCAATACCCCCCCACACGCGTTATCAAACTTGACTTATGGACTGCCGTGCGCCATTTCTATATTGCAGAATGCAATGTGTTATTGTACTTACTGTGGCATCATTTTTTTTGGGACTGATGCATTCATTTCTTGTTTATCATCATCGTTTTCTGGATTAAGTCCTACACCAGAACAATCCTGACAGATTGAGCTATTTGCAGGTCTGAAACGCCATGGACTCCTTCTACTGCTACTGGAACGTGTCCAAGTCATAACAGAGATGGTTTTAGCTATGGACATAGCTACCTGGACATGTTTATCACCCTTGACCCCACCGCCACCTACTCCCTCTTTAAAGAGAAGGATATTTCTGTATGTTTTGTTGTATATGCACTTTGTTTGGTAATTTTGTGCTTCTACTATATTCAGATAGGAGTAGGTTGGGCTTCCTGAGAACCAACTCACCCCTGTGGATTATATTATTGTTTCAACTAGATTAAAGAACAACCCTTAGTTTTTTCATTCTCTAAGGTTTCACACTCTGAAGAAACATAAAGAAAGCATATCGTGTGTTACTTTTGGCTAATAGAAAGCCGAGGCTATTGTGTATGTTGGCCCACGTTTACAACTATATTACGCCGATCAACAAGGTGTTTCGGGGGTTCTTCACAATGATACTTTCACTGGCTGTGAACGGCGCAGATGTATATATTTACTGCATTTGACAATAGTAACGTGTTACCTGTGAAATTCGTACTCCATCCGATGTCAAAATGTATTCATTGTGTGTGGTTGTATCATGTAGTTTACAGATCAAATAATAATTAGATTACTCAAAGCACCCTTAAGCAGTATTTGTAACGTTTTCTGATCCAGAAACAATATTAAATGATAGAAAACTGATGAACATTCTATTAAAGCCAGTGCCAACCAAGCACAGAGAAGAAAATATCGAAAGGATTTCAAAAACTATGTTTGAGTTATACCACTTCCAGTGAAGATTCAAGAAAACGAAAGTTGGTTTTTTTTTTTATCAAATTGTACGGCAGCGAAACCATTTCACTAATCCTTAATTGTCAAAAGAGAAATAGAGTAAATTTTCTATTTTGATTTAACATATCTCATTGACGAGGCATCACAGTGCAATGGCCCAGCCCAAGCCTTATATAATAGTAAAACCCTAATTTACTATTATAAATACGAAAACACTTTTTATTCTTTCATTTCTATTTAGCAAACAGTTTTTTTTTTTTTTTTTTCTCTCTCTCTCTCTTGTATTTTGCATCAACTATTAGCAATGATTATCTCTGCTTCATAGCAAAATCACAGAGAAAATACTTAGTGATGCCAAATTAATCATTCTGGCACCTATGGACACGCAGATCTGTTATTTATAAGTTGGCTTTTGCGTTTTCTCGTAGGTTTCACATTTTATTTTTGTTATGAAACAACACAGCTCGATGATGATTTATCTGCTTTAACCACACCGAATAGATTTCCAATGGGATTATTAATTCCGATTTGATTTTAATCCGTTTTCTGGATTTGTTTGATGGTGGCTTTATGAATCTTTTTTCTATGGTGGTTGCTTTTTTGAGAGTGAATTTATTTATTTTCATTCTTTTATTCCACTATAGAATTGAGATGAAAGCTCCATTAAGCTTGTTTAGATTGGAATTTGATGTCATTGAGGGATTAAATTTCTGTTGGATTCTCATGTGGAAAAAACCAGGCCTTTAACTGAGAGCTGTATTTTTTTTCTTTTTTTTTTTTTGCTTATTGAATCTTATTATAGTTTACGCATTTTTCTCTGAATTTCTCTAGATCTTATTATATTCGTAGACCCATGATAATCATACACCACACAATGTCATGAATTTTGTTATCTTACACATTTAGGTTCTTTGTTTGGTATTATCGAATTGTTCAGACAATATCTAAATTATTAAAAGCAGTATTAAACAGTAGTTGCAACATATTCTGATTGAGAAATTACGTTGTTTATGATTCTGGTTAGTTGTCATAACGAAGTCATTATTTGCATTAATAAATGCTAACCGATAGCAGCTTCACATCTTGAGAAAGCAAAAACAAATAAATATATTCATGGTTTGGAATTGCGCATATATGAACCAAAGTGTTTTATTAAAGTCATCATCATAAACACGACAGTATAGCAAACTAGCCATACACGTACATAACGTCAATTGCATTTTGGAACATATGTAGGAGGTAATTTCCTATTTTGATTCAACTTCAATACGGAAAACAACTCTGGTTCCTTATGTTAGCCTTTGTGTTATAATTTTGGTCCTGCTGAAGATTTCAACTAAAAACTTATACAGCTTTTCTACTTATTTTCAACTGTTAAGCCAGATAAAACGGTACTATTTAATTTGCTGTTAATCTCATCATTCAGTCCCAATTGCTACTATTTTCAACTGTTAAGCCAGATTTCAACTTTTGCTTCTAATTAGCCCTTTCCCTAAATCCTCTTTAACTTACAAAATCACTTGGCTGCTTCAAAATCTCTTCTTCTTCACTTGTGATATTTCGAGTTTGAAGGAACCCTAAGGAATGAGCAACATTTCTCTTAGATAGCACTTGCAATTTGGTGCCTTTATTAGTGTAAACCATTATAAAGTACAACCATTATAACACAAACTGAGCAGCAAACTGAGCAGCTTCTCTTGTCCACTATGGCTGACTTGACTTTTGCAGTCATCCCTCATGGTAGGAAAGCCTCACCTCTTAGACAAGGTGCAACAACTTGCTTTATACAATCACTAGTACTTGAATATGATAATTGGTAAGCAACCGTCATGATTCAGAAATCCGTGAATGAAATAAGAGGGATGGAGCGAAATAATCAAAAGTCGATGAAATCAAAAAAGCAGTTGGAAAAAGGTTTGCTTTGAAATTGCTTCCACTAGAGTTACAATGATTCTTAAGGGTTTGTAACTTTTATCCAAATACAAATGCAATTTTGCCACCAGATGGCTATCACCTAGTATAGTTTTTGTAGGGCTTTTGTAGCTCGGTTACTTTATGGGAATTTCGCCCAATAGAATTTTCGCCTAATATAGTTTTTGTAGGGCTTTTATAGCTCGTCAATTTTATGGGAATTTTGCCCAATAGATTCTTCGCTTAGTATAGTTTCTGTAGGGTTTTTATAGCTCGATTACTTTATGGAAATTTCACCCAATAGGCTTTTCACCTTATTTAATCTTTCGCAGGCTTTCATTCCTTGTTTACTTGATGTTTGTATCTATTTCGTAGATTGCTTTGAGTAGTATTGAAGCACTTGAAAAAGGCTTTGCTAAAGCATTCTTTAAGCAAGTATCCTATGGCCAAGAAAAATGTTTTATTTATTTCGGACTGCACTTGCAGCCACGACAAGCTGCCTACGTATCATTTATAAGTGTAAATCAAGTCGAACGTAGTTCAGTTTGGTTCTTACATCTCGCCGAGTTCCACATGTCGGAACCTCGCATTGACTCCCACAAGTTGGGATCTCACATTATTTACAGAAAAATTAAACATGCTGATATGCGGGCGCTTGCACATCATGCGCCTTATTTGCATGAAAAATGAGGTTATCTTTATTCGTGTTTCATCACCGATATTGTTCTCAATTTGACAACATGCCTTGTAGCTTCCACCTTCCGTAGTACCAAGTCCCCCACTTGGAACCTCCTAAGATGAATTCCCCCACTTATGTAGTTATTTTAATTATTCTTGGCTCATCTCCCTGTAAGATATCATCAACTCTACTTCTCTTAGCCAAAGGGCTATCTCTCTTGTGGTCCCTCACATATTGTGCCAAGTGTCCCTCTTTGATTAAACATTCGATCTCCACCAAAAGGGAGCGCCATTGTGAAGTATCATGCCCATATTGCTCATGGTAGCGACAATACTCCTTGGACTTACGAGTCTCTTATGTTTCCTTGAATTTGTTAGGATTTATGGTCAAGCTTTGTCGGTACGCAGTGGCATAAACCTCCATGATGTTGTTGTTCAATGGAGTGTAGTTTACGGGCGATCTTCCCCCCTTATGTCGTCGTTGTCTCTGTATTCATCCTTGTTATATTGGTTCCATTCCTCCACTTCCATTTTGCGGCGCAGCCTTCGCATAATTATTTCAATGGTTGACGGTGGGCTACGTACTAGATCGTTAGCCAAGTTCCTGTTCCTTAGAGTTTTAAACAGGATTCCCCGAACTTCCCTGGGCGTAGGTGTCTTAACCTTCAACATCTCCACATTGAACTTCTTCATACATTCACGCAAAGATTCTCTCTCGCGTTGTTTGAGGCGGCACAGATAGTCAACCTCCAAAGGATCCACTAAGAGTGTAGAAAATTTAGATATAAATATGTCACACAATTTCTCGTAACTGTAGATACTACCCGCACGGATTCGCGCAAACCATTCCTGCGTAACTCCTACCAAAGATATTGAGAACAGGCGTGCCTGGATTCTAGCATTGAAACATCCCAGACTTAATATTCCATCTAACACATGCAGGTGCGACGATGGATCTGTAGTCCCATCATAATTGGGCATTTTTGGGATATCTTATCCCACACCTAGGACCACACTTCGTAACTCCTCACAGAAAGGTGAGGGTTCAGAAACCTAGTTGTCATTCCGATTATAACCAATCGGTCTTCTTCTGTCTTCTTCGTGTCTTGGTGAAGCGAACTCACGGAGCCCGGTAGCGCTCGTTTCTCTCCAAACTATGGTGATGTCTATCACGCCTCTCAGTTATCTCAGTGTCTCTTTCTCGACGAACTCTATCATATGAGTTCACTTCATCATATATCTCCACACGCTTTCGCGTGGCTCATGAGCTCTTCTGTCATTCCCGGGCATTGGCCCGCCCGGATGCCTCACTAAGCGTGCATTAGAGAAGGCTTGACGGATCTCTCTATGTGAACGTAGATCACATCTTCCTCCATGTCTCTGTTCTGATGGGCTACTCCAGTCGATCGGTGATCATGCTATTGTCAGTTCTATGCATGATGTTCGATCCTCCTTTGAAGTCCAGGTTGGGTCGGAGACGCAGCAGTAGGTATGATACCTAATTGCTACAGTGTTTGCAGAATTTGCTCCATATGCTGTTGGGGTAAATGAGGAATCACCGCCAGAGCGGTCTGTCGATCCTCGACTGGTGCAGCATTTCTGCGAGCTCACGTTGTATCAGTCACAGAAGTTTCATCCAGGTTGTCTTCCCTATCGACACAAGTCGATGGGCCTGGTTACTGGTTAGCGGACGTAGTTTGAGCCCTGGTGCTTACAACCATGTTCAAGGGGTCACGTGTGTTTCTTACTCAGCGCAATTTGGTGGTTTCCACAAACGGCGCCACTGAAGCAGGGTAATTTTATCTGCTGACTTGTCACTCCGCGTCAGACTAGCTCGAGCTCCGGATTGGTCCAAGCTAGCTTTGAGTTCGGGAAACCTGCACTAGAAACACGGCACGTGAACTAGGCGGGGGCTAACCCCGCGAAGGCACTTCGATGCCTAAGTCAGTAATGGGCCTCTGATGAGATCTCGAAACGCCGAAATATGCTCAAATATAGCAAAAACAGGCTAAAATATTATAAATTGGCTGATGTCAGCTTCAACTCGAATCACTTTATTCAACTCTAATCACTTGTTTCAACTCTAATCACTTGATTCAACTCGAATCACTTGTTTTAACTTTAATCACTTGAGCCTTACCTGGAAAAAACGTGCCTCAATAATGAAGATTAATCGGGTATTTATAGGTACAAATATTCCTTAATTATAGGAATGGGTCATGCTGGGCCCTGGTTTTGTGGCCAATTAGTTGGCCCAACTTGGATGAGCTTCAACTCGAATGACTTTCTTCAACTCGAATGATTTTCTTCAACTCGAATGGCTTTCTTCAACTCGAATGTCTTTTTTCAACTCTAATCGCTCTTTAACTTGAATAGGCTTTTCAACTCTAACAGCACCTTCAACTATAATTGGGATTATAGGTCAAATTGGGCTCAAGTGTTGATTTAGGGCCCAATTTTGACTTATTAGCCAATTTTCAAAAAAAAAAATATTTACGTTGTCGAGTTGCCACGTGTCAAAAGTTTATGGATCGTGGATTATTTGGTATAACACTCTGCTATTCTAAGCTGATCATTAGATAATTAGGATAGGGTCAACTAAAATACTATATTTTGTTAATGTTATATTGGGACTTAGTAAAAGCACAAAACTGATTTATTGTAACCTACATCAGATATTTATTAATATTATTGACTTATAAAAGGTTAGTATTATTTTATAACTCATGCACACTATTTTCAAACCCGGCCTAGACCATCCGGTTCGACCGGACCGGTGGCCTTGTCGGGCCAGTTCTGTAGCTATACCGGGTTGCAAGGCTGTAGCGAGTCAACCGAAAAAAATTCGGTTGGATCGATCGACCAGGTGAACCAGTTCGGTCTACGAACCGATCTGTCATTTTTCTAGTTTACGAGGCAGCCTTTAATTTTTTGACAATTACAAACCAACCTCGAAAATTAAAAAAGAAAAAAGAAAAAAATTGCAAAACTTTGAAAGGCCATAACTTTGTGTAGAAGCGTCCGTTTTGGACGAATGTTGTTTTGATTTGGGGTATCTCGACGAGATCTATTCACCGCAAACTGCCCACGGTGGTTTGGGCCAAGAAATTTTCAAAAACAACGTTGTTTTCCATCCTAAATTTGATTTTGAAGCAAAACGACCATGCATTTGAGAATTTCATGTATCGTATTTCGTCTGATGCTCAGTTCAGTTTTTAGATTTTAGTGTCACATATTGTTGTTCTTGTATTGGATTTCATGATAAAGTTGGCCAACATTTAAAAATTCAAAACAATCTTTTAGCTTGTATTAAATATAGAGTTTGTCTTATTATTTTTTTATACAATTAAATTTTATATTATATTTTTATTGACCGTTGACTAAAGTCAACAAATCGGTCTGACCAGTTCGACCTGTTGACCCACTACCCAGTAGCCTCACTGGGTCTGTGACTGGGCCGAGTCTGAAAGCACTGCAGTCATGCAAGCCAAATCCACCACAAACCAAACTCTAACAAAGTGGAAAGGCTTAATATTGAATCAGACTGTCTAAGGATTATTCAAATGATCAACGACCCTTCTTTGATTCCAGACTGGACAACTAAAAGCTTCATAGAAGAAATCCGCAAATATTGAGCATGTTGGCTAAAAATGAATTTTTACTTTCATTAATCGTTCTTGTAATATGACAGCCCATAACTTAGCCTCTTGGACCTTGTTTTGTAACTGGACTGGCCCTATTCCCAGTTTTCTTATTCCTATTTCTGTATTTTGTGACGTGGTCACCATCATTGACTTTATTTAATCGTTTTATAAAAATTCTAATTTATAAAAAAAATTACATGTACATAGCCACTCATGGACGCTACTTGTAACAAAACATACAACTGATATAAGTGTTTTTCAAGTTTAGTACAACTACAAACTATGTCAAAAGGATTTTGAAATATTCCAAAAAAAAAAATCAATATATTTGACACATGGAGATGTAGCTTGTAAACAAAATTTGATCCATGCCATTTATCTAGAAAAACAGAATTCTTATATTAAATTAAGGTCAAATTCTAAGTTTTTGACCCGTAAAAACAATAACCAAAAAAAGTGTTATATCCAATATCATCCTTGTTTGCGTATATATATTTGTGTTCTTTGTGAAGAGTGAACTCGCAAATCGCAACAGACACGTAAATATAGAGGTAGAGTAGAGACATGCAAAAGTAGCTTGCCAAATAGTGCCTCATTTTGGATTGACTCATTCACTCTTCATTTACACAGTAGTCTAACTAACTTTTCATCTTCCTAAAAAGAAAAAAAATATGAACGCTCTTACTGCCACCAATCGTAACTTCCAACAAGCAGCTCGCATTCTCGGACTCGACGCCAAGCTTGCCAAGAGTCTCTTGATTCCCTTTAGAGAAATCAAGGTTCTTTTTTTATCATGTTGTTGTTGTTACACGCCTGATTTTATTTCATTGATAGGTGTTTTTGTGATTTTTTTGAGTTTCATTGAGATGGGATCGTAAAAAGATTGAAGCTTTATCTGTTTTCCAATATTTCCAGTTAGTGGGTATGGTTTGATTTGGTGAAGTTTACTTATTAGGGTGTTCTTTTTTGTGATTGTTTGATGTGCAGGTTGAATGCACACTTCCAAAGGATGATGGGACACTTGTGTCTTTTGTTGGATTCAGAGTGCAACATGATAATTCTCGTGGCCCCATGAAAGGAGGGATACGATATCATCCTGAGGTGATCGATGATCATATTTGCTCATAATTTGATGGGACTATCTTATAATAAAGCGTCCTTCGTTCATTCGATGAGTATTAAGCTTATCAAATTGTTGTGTTTTGATGTTGGATGAACAGTTGGATTGCATCAATGATTATGAAAATACGTATATAGTCCCCTGCCCTTGTTTGTCTTATGGAGCTTGCATGTAATTATAAGATCATGGCTCCGAGTTTCTAAACATTTCCTCGTGAAAAACGATACTTTTTAGTTTTAAGGTCTGAGGAGACGAAACATTGAAGTCTATATTTGCTAAGAATGGAGATCGTTGCTTTTTTCCCTGATTTTCTCAAAGCTTGCTGAGAAACTCTAAGAAATGTTACGATAAGTCTTTAATATTTAACGGACCAAAACATACAATGAAACCAAAATTTTGGCCCATGGATAAGATCCTTCTAGTTTGTGATTGTGAGTGGGAAACCAAGAGAATTGAGTATGGGTTTAATATTGGGATCTGGATTACTGTAAACTTAATATAACTTTGTATGACCTTGCTTAAGGATCTGCATTCCTCACATTTCTCCGGTGGTGAATTTGTTCGTGGTCAAGCTGTCAATAAAACGTGTATCAGTCGCTACATGGACCGATAACAAGAGTTTTAAAAAAAAGAAAATGAAAAGATGTGTCAACAAGTATGATATCGACAAAAGGATGTGAGTGAAGGAAAAGAATCGACACCCTTTGTAGTAAATTTCCTGATGTTTTTTCACTGGATTGAGCATTTTATATTCCAGCTTAATTTTTATCTTTTCTAAATTGAATGTTTAAAATTTTGAACAAATTTGATAACTTATACTCTTCACATTATCTTTGATTTTCTCTGTCGTGCATCAGTAATGAGATATTCTTTTGCTATTTCTAGTTACATAAAGAAATTTTGCATTGCAATGCTTTTTTTCTAGTCCTGCTGAGATGTTTCTCAAATTGCTATCTAAAGGTTGACCCTGACGAGGTGAATGCTCTTGCTCAATTGATGACGTGGAAGACGGCTGTAGCTGATATTCCCTATGGTGGAGCCAAGGGTGGTATAGGGTGCATACCAAAAGAGTTGAGTACAAGTGAGTTGGAACGTCTTACCCGTGTCTTCACGCAAAAAATACACGATCTTATTGGTGTTAACACTGATGTCCCGGCACCAGACATGGGCACTAATGCTCAGGTGAGAACTGTAATCATTTACAATCCCTTTTTAATCGAATATTTTCACAGTCGAAACAAGTAATTGTTTACTTGAGATTTGCAGACAATGGCCTGGATTTTGGATGAGTATTCAAAATTTCACGGTTACTCTCCTGCAGTTGTTACGGGAAAACCAGTTGTAAGTGCAAATTACACAAACACAAAACTGTAAAGCACAGTCTATAATGTTTAGGTTTATCTTGATAGTTAAGGTTAGAACTCATCTTATACCTTGTTCGTGTTTACGATACATCAGGATCTTGGTGGTTCACTGGGTAGAGAAGCTGCAACTGGGCGTGGCGTTGTCTATGCGACAGAAGCACTGCTCGCCGAACATGGCAAATCAATCAAGGATTTAACATTTGCAATTCAGGTACTATTCAAGTAAATTTTAGTCCTCTACTCACATTGTACTACAGTTTCCTACGATGGATCATAAATATTATGCAGGGATTTGGAAATGTTGGATCATGGGCTGCGAGGCTAATACATGAGAGAGGTGGCAAGGTGATTGCAGTGAGTGACATAACTGGAGCAGTGAGGAATCCTAATGGAATTGACATACCGGCCTTGCTTCAGCATAAAGACGTAACGGGAAAGTTAGCTGAGTTCAGTGGTGCGGATGCAATGGACTCAAATGACTTGCTCACTCATGAATGCGACGTTCTCATACCATGTGCTCTTGGGGGAGTGCTCAATAGGTTTAATATCTTTCTTTTGCTGTGTGTGTTATCATTTCAAGACTTTGTACTGTCTTCTTGCTTTTATGCAAAAAATGTACCTGTTCTCCCAAAATTTATAGAGAGAAGGTGAACATGAGCATGAAAAGTAAAAGATTAGGCATGCAGTTGCTTGCTCACGTTTGTAGCATGTCGTGATTCTTATTCGAAATCTTAGCGGTATATTTACTAAGTTTTTCTGTTTCCTTGGTTACTTGCAGAGAAAATGCCGGAGATGTGAGAGCCAAATTTGTGATAGAAGCTGCTAATCATCCCACTGATCCAGAAGCTGATGAGGCACAAGTTCTTTTCAGTCTCTTGTAAGTTAGTTCAACTAGTTTTTGGAACTTTTCATAATGTAGTTTCACCTATTGTTTACAGATTTTATCTAAAAAGGGAGTTATAGTACTACCTGACATATATGCAAACGCCGGAGGGGTGACAGTCAGCTACTTCGAGTGGGTACAGGTATATCCTTCCGTTATTAGCTTTCTTACAAAGCAATTAGTGATTAGTTCAGGAAACCTCTTTTAACAGCAATTTCATTGATCAAATCTTAACATTATTTTCTTCAATACCTTTCTGACATGCTTCCTATTTTCCTTACATGAGTAATAGCTATTTCTCAAGATCTAGGTATTAATAAATATCCAGATTGCCCTTTTATATGTAACTGTACAAGTCCCAACAAATTGATCAAAACTTAGTTATCCGCATTGTGAATAAGCATGCGAAGCTTTAACTGGTGAATGCCATCAATACGTTTGATTTAAAGCTTTAACAACAGTAACTTGAGTTGATTTGCAGAACATTCAAGGGTTCATGTGGGACGAAGAAAAGGTGAATCATGAGCTTAAGAGATATATGACAAAGGCCTTCCATAACATAAAGGGCTTGTGTCACTCTCATAACTGCAACCTTCGCATGGGAGCATTCACACTCGGTGTGAACCGTGTAGCTCGTGCTACTATGCTGAGGGGTTGGGAGGCCTAACATTGTATATGTTCCCAGTTCCAACAAAGCTGTTCGACATTTTCTCTCTTGATAACAAGTTCTCCGTAATAACAACTATCTATATTTATCTGCGTAGGCGATAGAGTAGCATATTGCTCTAACTTCTAATTTGGTTTAAATTTGTACTAATCTCTTTTCATTAAGAGATTCTCTTTGTAGACTTTAAACTGACTGTAAATATGAGCTCTCAAGGATGAAATAAGACTTTTCGCTCTTTTCTTTTCCGGGTACTGCAAATTGTGAAATAATTTCTTAAATCCTGTAGTGTGGCTATGGTTGCGTGTAAGTGCCATTCGCACATTTATTTTGATCAAGTGACTTTATTTACCATATCAATGGCCTGTTTGTGGCTTCCTATATATAAGTATATGGCTTCATATATAAGTATATTTGTCCTCTAGCGCGTGTAACGTTACTGTACCATTTTAAATGTGCATACTATGATCCTCAATTTCATGTTCAATATTTGAAAATGGCTACATTGTCGAGCAGAATTAGCAAAATGTAAGCCTGTCACATAGAGTTGTAACTTGGCTTATATACGAAATTAAGATTTCAAAACTGTGTAGTACCTGTCAGAGATCATGGCACTGATTTGTCTGTATATACTATATACAGTGTTCTGCCCATGCTTGTGCTGGAAAACATAAAGTGTGACAAGATAAGCATATATATTATGAAGTATGGGCTTACTTGCCACTTCTTATCCCATAGCTCTCATCACGAACAAAGATAAAAGAGGAAAAGAAACTGAAAAATCTGGGTAAACCATGGCATCCATTGGCATTACTGCCTACATGCACAGAGCTTGCAACTCTCAACATGTTAGACAATCGACGCAGCCTAGAGCTGCGCGCTCTTTAGGAACAATGCACGCAATCAATGTTGTCACGCCGAACATTGAAGGCCTCAAGTTACCATCGGATAAGAAAGACAATTCCTCATTTCTAAAAAGTGAAATTCCTGAGGATACGAAGATTCAGCCTTCCATTGATCCATTCGAGAACACGTACCCAAAGTTTTCTGACGAGAGATGGAGAAAGGGGACATGGGATCTCACCATGTTTGTTAAACAGGGAAGAATGGATTGGGATGCTCTGATTACTGCAGGTAAATAAACAAAAAACAGTTCCAAGTCTTTTGAATTTGTAGTTAATGTTACATTGCTCAAAATCCAATCAACTTGATTCTTTCACGTGAAAAAATGTTCGTTCTTTTGTGTGTTTGCCTTGCAGAAGCAACAAGGAGGAAATTTCTTGAAGTTTACCCAGCCGCATCGACCAACGAAGAACCGGTGCTTTTCAGAACCTCCGTCATACCATGGTGGGCGTGGATTGTTCATTCCCACCTTCCCGAGGCTGAGCTACTTAACGGTAACTATACTGTTCTTACATTACAATATCTTAAAAACAGAAATCATATCTTAAGGTGTTTAATGTTGTAGGTCGAGCTGCAATGCTAGGATTTTTCGCGGCATATATCGTGGATGCTTTAACGGGGCTAAACGTAGTAGGCCAGACGGGGAACTTCATATGCAAAGCTGCTTTGTTTTTCACGATTATCGGGGTCCTTGTTGTGAGGAAAAAAGAAGACATTGAGAATATACAGAAGCTAGCTGATGAGGCCACATTTTATGACAAGCAGTGGCAAGCATCATGGCAGCAAGATACAAATGTTGGCAATCAGAAAAAGTAGTAGGAACATTGATAAGTTTGAGTTGATTTTCTGTACATGTACATTTAAGGTTTCACAAAACGGAATAACAGTTTAAGTTAATCACGCTTTTGTAAAAATAGCTCATACATGATTGTTCCCAATATATTGCGCTGCTGATGCTTCGCTACATAATGACATATCCGAAATATGAACAAAGACAAAACTTTTTGATCCGGTTGTCAAATGGTAGTATGCGTACAACCGAGAGTATTTAGGGCTTTTCCCGCCTACACAAATCTAGGATGACAACGCTTAATGACCTATGATAAAGTTGTTTGTATGAGTAAATTCAACTTAAGCAAGTTGTCTGCACTTGGCAATCAGAGTGTTTTCTTTAATAGGTCGTTTGCAAACACAGTTTAAAGTTTCAGTTCGCCTGTATATATTTAAGATTTGTGAGTTAAAAAACATATAAATAAAGTATACATTACACGGCAAATGACTCCTAACAGTAAGCAGGCATGTTAATATTGTATACGAATAAAATTTGAATTAAGATTGTTGGGGCCAATCCAATAAGGAAAGGAACCCTCCAAAAAGTAGCGTATGCTGCTTATGTGCAGCGAGCACACGGTATTCTTTAGTAAAAGGCGAAAGAATAGTTCGCTTTGTGCTCACTGCGCAGCTGCGTGAATTTCAGTTAGGGTTCTGCTTGTCATTTTATAGAGGTACTGCCTGTCTCATAGTTGTGTTTTTGCGATGTGGGATGAACTATTCCTTCTTATACTTCGCGTTTGCCTTGTTTATTCCATTTCACATAATTCCTCAGTTTTGTTTTACACGAGTTATCTAGCTAGTCTCATATATGTATTAATTATACTGCAGAAATATTAAAAAATAGGCGTCCTACTGATCATTAATACTCCACTTAGAAAAAAAATCAACACAATTGCATTTTCAATATTCGGGGTCTTTTATGTGAGGAATTAGACTCATACAGAGTAAGATGTATGATATATTGGGATGATGCGTGTGTCATCATAATTTATCATGTATGACACTGAGAGTTTATATATATAAATGACTATCAATTATAGCTTGTGGAGAACATATAACATATCTCATAAATGTCTATTTCAACTTAATTTGTGAGGAAGTTTTTAACAAAAGTAGGTAAAGATCAACATGAACAGTAGTAAATTGGATCATTGGCTTCGCTTGTGCAAACAAGTAATTCTCATGTATTCCTCTATAACTTGGTCTGCGGAATACAGTTTCCCCCCCCCCCCCCCCCCCGACAGACAAATTCCTGAAAATGAAAAGGGAAAAGAACTAAAAGACTACTTCTTACACTACAAATCTACAAAACCATATATATCATCTTCTTAAGGTAGAAGTGATATCATTGATTATAACTTCACTGCAAGGAAAGGTTAGACGACCATCCCTCGGATCACAGAAAGCCCGATTTCCTCTGACGGAGTAAATAGAATGCTTCTTATCACTATCCACAATATAAACAGCAAAGTTCCCTTTTGGGATGTCACCAGCTGATAAATATTGTTTAAGCATTTCGTGAAATGGCCATGTTTGTTGTTAAGTGAATCTTTGCTGACACAGTAGCTGAACTGGAAATGAAACAGAAAACTTTTGAGACGTAAGTGTGGAGTAATAAGTGAAGAGGTCCCAAACAACTATGAAATATTTTGGTTAATACATAAATAAGAAACCGACAATTGAACAATTTTGGACTTATAATTGTAGGACTTTACCCTGGTGAGAGGGAGTCCTTCCAGAAATTCTCGACGGCCCGAGACAAGTCTCAGGCCGAGGAGGGGGTTTGGAAATAGTTTTCAACCAGCAATAGACGCGCCTCGGTTAGTACCTCACTAGCTGCGTCATTGCCCCAAGCGCAAAGATAATTATAACAGTGTAGCACCTTGCCTTTTTATAATAATACCCACTTAAGCAGCTTCGAGTAATTCCGATGTGGGATGTGGAGTCTTATTATATTTTGCAGAATAGTATCAATCAAATTACAGCATCATGTACATCACTGACTTGTACAATTACTTCATCAAAGGGTACGCATAACACAAGCATGCACGTAAATAAGGAGCTTTAATGTGTTGTATAGCTAGCTCACCACTGCCATCTCTCGGCAGCATATTTTATTTTTGCTGTTGAATAGCTTTTGCCAATACAGGTTCATATCTCGAAAAGCTGATCCTTACAGCTAATTAAACCAATAGGAATCGCCTCAAGTGCGAAGCAGTGTCTAAATACCACATGCTGAAATTGAGGAAAACGATGTCATAAAGCATTATAGACTGGAGATTGATGCTGGAAGAATCTCAAGGTACCAAAGAGGTAGAGCAACTGCACCATCTCATTAGTGAAGCATGAGTCGACCTTAAATTCAACACTGTGATTAACTCAAATGCTTCAAGTATGGACGTTACGTTGTATGTCATCATGGACTATCCTTTCCTGCTAACAAGGGAAAACATAGGAAGGAGCGGACATGCTGATCAGAAGGCTTTGATGAGATAAATCCCAAGGTACTTGAATGGATACAAAGTCGATGATTGCTTGGGAGAAGGGTAAAAGATGAATTGTTTGCGTGAATCCTTAGATCACCTGCAAAAATCTTTGCTCTGGTGCCTTTCTTACACATGAATCTTGAAGCATATCATGAATGCACCAAGTCTTGATCCGACCACTAGTCCTCGTCTTTGCAGCTAATATAGGTTTCGTCCATGAGTTCATCCAAATACGCTTCATCTATGTCCCCCAAGCATTCTAGTCCATTTCTTGCACAAATCATTCGGCAACTCATAACCTATGCAATTTCCGTATTGGTATCTCAAAGTCTTCAGGAAGCACTGCAACAAATGAAGCAAATTTTCAAGTGGTCAGGCAAATGCTTATACATCCATCCACTGCTTTGGATCTTTACCAACATATGTGCTGACACGGTAAAGTCATACTTTACCCCAATCAAGGTGAAAAAACTCATGCTTTCTCAATCTTTCTGCTGAAGACAAGAACGGTTTTTTCGAATATAACTTGAAGAACAACAGTGATTTATACAAGTAGTTCTCCAAAGCAAACACCGTACACACACATTCAAATATCATTGGTCAGATATGTGTTTTCACCACATGTCAAGAGGATATATAAGGAGCTCAAATGTAGAGTTTACCAAACCCCCATCTCTCGCAGCATTTGTTGCCTTTTCTGTTGAATCCACCAAGCCGAACTTGCAGCCCCATGAGCCAATACAGTTCTATAGTTTGAATAGCCAATACTTCAGCTAAACCAGAAGGAATCGCCTCAAGGACCGAGCAGTGTCTAAGTACCATGCTGAAGTCAAGGAAAATGATGGCCCATAGCATCGCACAGAATAAGACTGGGGATTGATGCTGGAAGAATCGTAAAGTTACCAAAGAGGGCAACAAATCTCAAGATGACCAATTTCACTGTCTCATCAAGGAATGCGCTTAGAAACTCGTCCACCTTAAAATCAACACCCTGATTAACCCAAAAGCTTCAAGGTAAGTACAACATATGGCATACCAGAAGGCATCAATGAGATAAATTCCAATGTACATGTATAGATGTAAAGGCGTTGATGTTAGCTTGTGGTAGGGGTGATAAACTGAAGGTTTTGCGTGAATCCTTTACCTGCAAAAACTTTAAATCAGCACCGTTTCTTAAACATAAATCTCAAAACATATCATGAGTGCGACATGTCTTGATTCTACCATTTTCTCGTTACGTCGCCACTAAGACCAGATTTTTATCAAGAAAATCCACTAAATACTCTTCTGCAATGTCCTCTGAGTATTATTGTCCTTTTTCTTGCACAAACCTCTCTGGAAACCCATATCATCCTTAGCAGTTTCCAAACTAGAATCTCAAAGTCTTCAGAAAGACTCCAAAGTAAATGAAGCAAGACTAGGCTTTACCTGTAGCTTAATGCTAATACATCCATGCCCGGCCTTGGATCTTTAATAACATATGTGATAACACTATCCCTTACTTTCGTCCACCGATAACACATTTTTTCTCTCTTCAAAAGGAAACCTGAAATGACCACAATTGCGAGAGGAAGTATGTCGCGATATGTTTTCCAAGCTTCTCTAGCTCAATAGGACATCCCTTGTTCCCCAAAGTCTTCCAAATCAGTAATGTTGTTTTAGCAAGTCTCACCATGCCAATAACCGTGACAACTTCAAGGTGCTCGAGCCCTTTAGTGAGGCTATCGATTATGGTTTTAGCCTCTTCACCGAATGCCACAACATTTTTGGGAAGGCTCACATCTCCGACAAGCTTACTATTCCAATCACCTTTTACCATAGATTTCTTTCACCTTTATCCCGTTGAGCTCAATTTCTCTGACAATATTATGGAGCATGGAAGCATTATTATCAGTCACGGGTATCACTCTTCTCACAATGCTCCTCGACTTGCTTAATTGCTGCATTGACTACATGATGATTTTGACTATATCTTCTGCCTCGTATGTGGCATCTGTGATTTGTCTAACTAATTTGAATTCATCACACTTTATGCTAGAGTCCTAGAATTGCTGTCATCGAACTAAGCTCCTCATGAAGAGATTTCAACTCGATCATGTACTCCGTAAATCATATCTGCATAGTAAAGCAGCAGCTCCTTCACATTGGCCAAGAGAAATTACACCACCGCATCAGTCATGATATTTCAACCCCGCATAAAAAAGCCCAACTAGTCGTGCTTATCAAATAATACTACCATGGAACTGGATGGACTGCGAAAAATCAGTCATAGACCACCAGAAAGCAGACATTGGCTTTCTTGAGATATTATCGTTGATAGAAGGAAAAAAAACTGACATTTGATTAACATAAAATGGTAGGCAGCTACTATTTTCTCGATAAAATACACCTCCGTGGTATTATAGCTAGTCGACCATATTGACAGCATCCTTCTTGTTTCGTTCAACGTGAAGTTACCAAGTCTTGCAAGAATAACCCAGTGCTACAAAATACCTTCATATAAACTAGCTTGAATAGACATGTATCATAAATTGCTGGTCACAACGGAATAATATAAAGACAAGCCTTCACAAATGAAATCTCTCACATCTATATCCTATAACAGATTCAACGGTAAAAACTTGATCTTTCAGAATAAATATCTACTCACAAAAATAAAGAAAATGAACTGGAGCAAAGATAACTCTGTTGGCCATTGTTTGTCGTCCGTATTAGAACGGAATAGAGAGGCAATAGACGTACTGAAGGTGAGGTGAGCAGCGGACAATTATATAGTGATCGAAAGGGTTCAACAACCATCCTGTTTTATATTTTGAGCCATCTCATTTTAGTACAATTATTGAATGGTTTTGTGTTTTCAATTCTCAGAAACACAAGAAAAATGTGTTTTCGCAATTGCAATTTGGTATTAACGAATCAGGAGACAACAATAGATATAATCGGACGGTGAAGCCATGAAGGCATACCAACAGAAATGTGCTCAGGCATTGGAATAACATCATTTTGTATCTCCAAATATCCGGTAATTGAAATCACAACTTTTCTCATTTCTTCTCTTTTCAATTGACAGATATTCGGGAATCATACTCTCTAGAATTCATTTGATAAATAAAACACTCTTATTATGAAATACTTATGTACTCCTCTTCCAATACAAACAGAGTTCACATAGCTTATGAAAAAATTCGAGATTGGCTAATAAGAGAGGGAAGAAATGTGAGTTACAGCTTGACACATATGCAATAATTCCTTAAGATTAAGTTGAGGACATATATCCCTATGTTTGAACAAATTTTAACTAGTATTGGGCAGGGGCCGCGCGAACGCAGGCCCCCATAGTAACAAATTATGACGTAGACTCGACCACTTGGGTCGATCTTAGGCAGACGCCCTTTCAGAGTGCAATGAAAGTCGCCATCCTAGGCCATGGGCCTTGTTGATCGCTCATTGACCCCGTCCAGGTAAGTATCTAACTCAGTGTACTTGCCTCTCTTTTTATACTCCATCACGCTCGCAAATAATACTCCTTACTCGATGTGGGATAAATAAACCTCCAATACTAGATGTTTTCATTGAGGCTGTTTGCACTACTAAATTAATTAGCCACCCAAAATTAAGGAAAATATTCAGGCTGCTGCTTCATTATACAACACAAGAGGGTGGAACTCTTGATAAATGTCTCTTTGAAGCATAATCATTTTCTCACCAAGAACGTTATTAGTTAGACTATTGTTAGAGTTCTCAGAACTCAATCCATTGCTAGTAAGAGTTGTGAAGTCCTGGAGTTTTGACCATGATTATTGGAAGAACTGACAACTCCTAAATAAGTTTCTATTTCATTGTGACATGACATGTGGCTCTAAGATTAAGTGTTCTCTTTGCAAATATGCTTATGAAAAAAAAATATTGACTTTTGATCCAACATAAGCACTTTTTTATGTTCGCAATACTAGCTTTTATCTCTCCTTGTCTTATAAATATCACAAGTAATGAAGTAAATAAATAAATACATAAATAAAACTAAGGAAGATCGGTAAAGGGGGTTTCACAAGTTGATTTTGATTATGTGATATTTTAGGGATATTTTAAAAGAAGAATCTACTTCTCCTTAAATATTACAAAGTTAATTAGTACTTTAAGTAGCTCTATTAAGATTCCAAACCCTTTCAACTTACTTAAAAGTAATTAAGTTAAACACATACATTGAAAAAGTCACTTCAATAGACTCTTATTATAAGACAGTACTTGCTTTATGTTGAATTGTTGCTTTATGTTGAATTGTAAGTGCAGAAAATGTTACTTGATGATATCGGGAAATATGGGCATGATGCCTCCTCCTCTAATGGACACCTCCTATGAATAATGGATTCTCCCTCGTATGGACACCTTTTATATGGACTTCTCCTCGTATAGATGCCTTTTCGTAGGATTTCTCTTCGTATGGGCACCTCCTTGTATGAACTTCTCCTCGTATGATTTTCATTCATATGAGCTCCTCCTCGTATGAATTTTCTCCTTGTATGAACACCTCCTCGGATGGATACCTCCTCAAAGGGGTTTTTCTTCTAATGGATGCCTCTTCGTATGGACACCTTCTCTAGTGGATGCTTCCTCGCATGGACATCTCCTCTACTAGATACCTCCTCGTATGGTTTCCCCTTCTAACAGCTTTATCCTCTAACAAATATTCCTATATACTTATCCATACACATCCAAATAAATAGCTCATCGTCTATCTTCACACATGTCACTTTCTAAACTACCATTATCACTATATTTCACGACGTTTATCAAACATGCACCGAAGGAAAAATAATATAAACATAACACGTGATACGTAGGATCAAGCGGGAGGATAATACCTCTACAATCTCTACACCACTTTTGTCTCCTACAATAATTTCATTATTACGTACAAGATCATCTCCTCAACATTTTATATACCATTACCCAAAACCCAACAACATACCAAGAACACAACCCCTTCAAAATTACGACATACGACCAACAACATAACCACATCCGAACTACGCATGATTCCCCATGAAGGATACGTAGGCAGCTTGAAATTCGCCCGAGTCAGTCGTATATCATCAAAAATCCACCGCCATCCTTTAGGTCGGGATCGATGTTTCGAATAAATTGATTGTTTTTTTTTGTTAAGATAGGAGGGAGGAGAAGCGGTATCATCATTATACAATGGGATATTCAAATTATAATACTAAATTGGTTTAGACTTTAGTGTAAATTATCTAGGATGTTCTATTGTAAGGACTCTATTAAAAGTTAACAGTCTTATATGCTCACTCTTTTACTGTGTAGCTCATTTTATTGGTCGTGAATTTTTGGCAATTTGTGAGTTGTTTTATTTGCTAGTGCTCAATAGTTTTAGGATAGAGTTGGACGAACAAATTACAAGAGAAGAAGCTATAGAAGAGGTAAGTATTGTTACAACCACGTGAATCAGCACACATAATGCAAACTAGAAAATGTGACACTCACGCAGTGGTCATAGGTGGAGCTATTGGCATTGGA
This sequence comes from Linaria vulgaris, assembly GCA_948329865.1. Classification (NCBI taxonomy): domain Eukaryota; kingdom Viridiplantae; phylum Streptophyta; class Magnoliopsida; order Lamiales; family Plantaginaceae; genus Linaria; species Linaria vulgaris. The sequence goes on along the minus strand of OX415249.1, from coordinate 79,989,064 downwards.
ACAAGAAGACGCATGCTCGCGAGATCCTTACCACGCCACTACCATCATCAATAACGCGATTACGAGTAGTTAGCGTGAGACAAGGAAGAAATGTGTAAGGCCAAGTGCACAATTTCAAAAAAGTCAAAAAATCCTCTCATGGTTAATGTCTTGTGTATCCTTATTATAAATAGAGAAGAACATAGAAGGAAGAGATCATATGTCATAGTATATCCAATTTGTAGTTGAGTATAAAATGTTTTGTACTTTTACTTCACGCATTAGATCAGATGTAAGGCGCAAAGAGGATTAAGCATCAAGAAGAAGTTGACGCCAAAAAGCAGTATTTGGTGCCAATCAAGTACACAAAAAGTAAAAAACACCAATCTTATAAGTGTTTAGATTCACAAGTTCCCCTTACAAGGTTGTGCAAATTAATTGAAAATCGATCGAATGATCCGATCAAAAAATTAAATCAAATATTTGATCTGATATTTTATTTATACCCAAGGATCGAACTTCTATTTGATATGATCGTTGATTTTAGAGGTTAAAAATCGGATCGAATAAACATCATTTAAAAAAATAAAAAATATAGTATAGAGTATATACTACATTAAGTGAAATTAATAAAAAAAATATAATGCTAATGAAATATTATTAAGTAACCTTTTAATATATTAACTAAAGTATTAAACATTTAGGTCCACTATATGACTTGTAGTTTAACTACTTAAAGTTGTAACTATATAATATATATATATATATATAATATTGAATTGTAACCTACTAATTAATAAGTACTATCAATGCATGTGAATTTGTTATAAATTCTCATCATGTATATTGTTTGATCCAAGTTTTCTTTAATTTTAGATGCAAAATAGAAAGTTATGTAATGGTTGTTCTTTAATATTAAAACCAAAATAAAAAATAAAAAAACCGAAATCAAATATAATCAAATCGAAATCGAATGAATTTAGATCGAATTGGATCGTTTTAAATTAATATGATTTCGATCTCCATGTACGAGGATCGAATTCAAATACTAGCGTCGATTCGATTCGATTCAAATGCAAAACCCTATTCGACTATCTCTCTCTACAACCGTACGTGATATTTACGAATGCGGTAAAACATTTGTTTAGATCATAAGTATTTGGTGTTTACAAATATAGCTTTTGAAGTTATAAAACTTTTAAGATTACCATAGTCATTTTCAAATATAATATAAATAAAGTTATGAACTTTTAACATGAATTGTAGCTTATTTTAAGCTTAACACTTAAATTACAAACTTTAATTTTATTAAATAACAATTCCAGTTAATAGACATATATATACGGTGAAAGGGCTCGGAGGGAAAATATTTAAAAGTAGTGAAAGGGTTGGCCGTTAGAGATGAAGAAGAACAAGGAGAATGAGGTGGTGGCCGGAGGTGGCGACTTGTCGGCGGAGCAGCGGAATCGAATTTCCCAAAGATTCAGAGCTGCTAAAGCACTCCTCGCTCGCAAACGACACCGTTCGGAATCCCCCGATCAACTCCTCAATTGTCGCAAGTAATTCGCCCATTCATACGTTTTATAATAATTGATATGTGAATTTAATTTTTATTGCTCCGATTAACTGCAAATTGTTAGTTTATGAATATCATGGAGGTTTTCGTCTCCTTGTAGCTCATTTTGGTTGTCTGTTTTTTTTTTTCTTTTTTTGGTTTTGATGTTTCAAAAGTGGGTGGTTGAATCTTATTGTTTGTTGAGTTGTTTAGAGTTATTTACTCTTTTCGCGTCGTGTTGAACTTCTTCAGTTAGTCATTTTTATTGTTGATACTTCGACATGGTGAAGGTGCTCGTAACGGTTGCAAATATGGATACGGAGTTTGGAGAGTTGTCGTTCGTTCCAGACTCAATCTTATTGTCTTATCAAACTGGTGCTGTCTGTTTTCTTACTTTTCCGCCTTTTGTGGTGTCAAATGATTTGTGTCATTCCTTGTTTTCAACTATATGTGCTTTCTTGTGATAAATAGAATCTAGCTCATAATTGGTGAAAAATCAATCATAAGCATGTGAAATTAGGAATTTACCGTTCTTTTGGTCAATCTTATTGCTTTACTTCAGTGGTTATGTGCTTTTTCGTATTTAATATTGATCAGGGATATGTTGTTTATTCCATGCCCTGAATATTGTTTTTGATAACTGTCTGTGGATTCAGTGAAATTAATATGTATTCTAATTGGTAGGTCTGGAGAGGAAAGTGACAATGAGAGTGTACTTCGAACTGATGGGTTCAGGAGGGTGCCTCTTTCTAAGATTTCTACCAACGTTTTATCCCCAGTTCTTTTGAAGGATTGTGAATTGACCACCAAGAATAGTGATTATGGTTGTGAAGTACTTCCAACTTGTCGTAGCCTGGCTAAGTGCCGCAGCAAACAATGTTCTGGAGACAAGATTAGCTCAGGAACTGCATTGAACGACGTGACTTTAGGTACCAAGGATCTAAGGTGTGCTTTTGAGAATGGGTCTGATACCAATGTGTCTACTACTCCATTGATACAAGATGTTTGCTCTAATGAGTTTGAATCGAACTCAAATAACAACCCAGCTGAACCTATAGTCCCAACACACTTGAGCAACTCGTTGGCAACATCTAATTTTCAAGTTGACGCCTTTGACGAGTCAATTCTAGCACAAATCGACGCTCTTTGTGAACAGAAGTCAGCTGGTAAACACGAAAGGGAGGATAGTGCAGTGAACACAGTTGAAAATGAGGTTGTTATCAAGATCTTTGAAGAAGATAACACCACACACAATTCAGATATTGATGATCAGAGGTTGAAGTCTAATCTTGGTTGTGACCAAATACGAGAATTGGTAGAGACTCAGAACGAACTTACTAAAAATATGCCTGGCGAGTATGCCAAGTATATCCAATCTCTGAACGACAGGCAGCAGGAAGCAGCATGCAGTGATATTTCCAATCCTTTGGTGATTGTTGCTGGGCCAGGAAGTGGGAAGGTCAGCTTTTTCTTCTATCTCATTATCAATTGTTACATCTTTGTTGGAACTTTATGGTCATTCATTCTGGTGCATGTGTTAGACATCTACCATGGTTGGTCGTGTTTTGATGCTTCTAAATGAGGTAATACTTTATTTTGGGTAATTTATTTTAAAAATGGTTCACACGTTTCTGATCACTGAGTGCGCTTAACTAATCTGGTCCAGGGTATTGGTCCATCCCATATTCTGGCCATGACATTCACTACGGCTGCTGCTGCTGAAATGCGTGAGAGGATAGCTGCAGTTGCAGGGAAGGCAACAGCAAAAGAGCTCACTGTTAGCACGTTCCACTCATTTTCATTGCAACTTTGTCGCCTACATGCTGAAAAGTATGTTAAATTACTTAAAAGAAAATATTTCTATTTTGTTTTTAGGAAGTTTGTCTTTGCTGAAATATGTCAATTACCAAACCTTAACGCACTCATAGCTCATTTTATTCAGTGCATACTCCACCTGCTCAGTGCATTGCACACAAATAACAAAACAAACCAAAAAATGACAACTAAGCCTTTAATCTTCAATTGGATAATGCTATATGAACCGAGTATTACCTCGGCGAAAGTAATAGCATGGTTTGACATTTCTATGTACTAGCTTCATTCGAGTACAAAAGAATAACCGACATTGGTTTTGAATTGTCAAAGCTTCTAAGCAACTAATGTCAAATGAAATACGATCAATCTAAGCAGCTGAGCGATTGACGTTAAGGAATGTGGTATATTTTCTCGCTATATGTTGTTATGTGGTATCCCTGGAGATGACAATAATCTACTGATGAGTTTGAGGTTGGGCCAACCTTAAGGTCCATTTACTTGAGTCACAAAATGATGTCTGTGACATTACTTTTTTGGATCATGTAGCTAGATATGCTTGCTTAATTTTTTGAGGTTCATGCAAGTGACATTCTGATAGTTGTCAACTGTGGACGAAGTATATACTATAAAGTTCGAAAAGTGGATTATTTTCTATTTCTTCAAGACTTCCCCTAGGTATCATAGCGTTTTTTAGTTTCTTACCTACACAAATAACAAACCATAACCTTTATACCTTAGACTTTCTTATCAGGTGGGAATGGGAAAATGTTTATATAAAAGTTCTTGAAAACCTTTTCCTCTCCATGAATTTGTAATTTATCGATTAACTTTGCCTCTGGTCCCCTCTCTTTCGCCATCTACCAATCCCCTGGAAACTACTCCTACTTATAAACAGCCCAACTCCATACGCTGTTGTGTTATTTTCTCCGTCCTGCTCTTGATAGAGTCATGGATTATAAGGGATTTTAAAAAGAGGAACTTTCTTTTGACCCCATAAATAGCTCACGCCAGATCCTAACTTTCATTTTCCCCCATTTTCTTGGAATATGACAATCATATGGCATTTTAAGCAAAAAGAATCAGCAGGTGAAGTCACAGTTTGTGAAGAGTTGATGGCAGACCCGTCTTTTATTACTTTCTTGTAAAACATGGAATTTCATCTGAATTGAAACCATTCCACTTTGATAGACATCTTTCAGCAGATACACCAAATACTTGTGGGTTTCGTGGCGAGGTAGTTAACATGAAATGACTTAAGTAGTAAATCCAGTGCCATCTGCAGGTTTTTTTTTTTTAATATCTTGATAACAGGTTATTCCTCAGTATCTAAACCTTTATATGTGTTAACAAGAACTCTGGTGTGAAGATTCAGTTATCGGATATTTGCTATTCTTTGTAAACTTCTGATGCTAGTTATTTTCATGGGTATTTAACAAAATGTATTATTTTGAGTTTTATAAATGCGATATGCAACAGTGTTAGTTGAATTTTCTACAGATAATGTCCAACTGAAGACTAGATGTCTTTCATCCTGAATCATTAGTCCTGATGTTTCCTTCTTTTTATATTTTGGCTATTTGCATAAATATCTCTCAAGTTTCACGTAAAACATGTATCCATTTAAATATCATCTTAATACGTTAGCTCATCCATAGATTAGGTCGCACCACCGACTTTTTAATATATGGGCATGGACAACAGCGGAGAGCCATCATAGAGGCGGTTCGCCTATTGGAGGATGCAAAGAGAAACGCCAATCATGAGATATGCAAGCATACTGACCTTTCTGATATTAATTCTCCTAAGCATTTCAAGGACAAGTCAAAGAAATGGCTCAAGTTTGTAACTCAGGTAACTCAACCATTTGAGTAAAACATTTCTGTATGGGTCATTAACTTTCTTTTTTGAGTTTGTTTATCTGTTAGGAAGCGATATCTTTCTGTACCATGATACAATAACATTCCTTTTAAGAGGAAAAAGATTTTTCGACATGCTCAAGAATTTGCAGAACTTGAAAGAGCTCATGAGTCATAATAGTTAATAGTTGTAAAACTTATCACAAACTGTGTTATCTCGGTCGCTGCTGTATAAGTTTAGCCCCTCAGCTTTGTGTGACGGAGTTTCTTGCATTATCTTATGCCAACCAAAAGTTGGTGGGGGTCATGGGTAGTTCAGATTTCAGAAACACCAAAATAAAATAGATTTACTTTCTGCTACTGTTAGTTCCCCGTATTTCATATGCTGACATTCTGTTGATTCTTACTGTGTACTACTACCATTCTTATTGTGCATTACCCGTATTTACACCATGAACAATGGTAATTTCAGGCTAAAGCTGCTGGAAAATCTCCTGAAGATTTTCGTAAAATGGGTGAACAGACAGGGGTATGCTGTTACTTGTATATTTTGCGTCTTCTATCTTTTGCCACCTTTTAGTTTGTCTCAGAGCATTCTATATTTTAATTTTGCTTCAGGCAATGATTCTTCAGAATTACAATGACATCCTTGAATCTTGTAATGCTTTGGATTACCATGACTTCATAAGCTGCTCCGTGAAGCTACTGACGGATTTTCCAGAAGGTTCATACCATTTGAACACCACAAGTTTTTGGAGCACAACAATGTTCTGAATGACTAATTATGTTCAATTATCTGTTATTTTGGATTGAAGTGTTCAAGGAATGTCATCAATCTTGGAAAGCAATTGTGATTGATGAGTTTCAGGACACAAGTTCCATGCAGTATGGTTTTCTGAGGATCCTTGCAAGCCACAATCGCATAACTATTGTTGGTGATGAAGATCAGGTGCATTTTGACCTTGATACCTGTCATTTTGAAACTTTAGAAATAATCCTCTATATTTGCCGTTTTAGCTTTATTCAGGATTCTTACTATGATCCTTTTCTCTATGTTAACACCTATTACAGTCAATTTTCGGTTTTAACGGCGCTGATGCTTCGGGATTCGAGTCGTTTAGGAGAGATTTTCCTACATATAAAGAGGTTAGACCGTTCTCAAGCTATTCCTCTTTCTATTTCCTGTCCTATCTAAACAATGCCACCCCTTTTATGGATGTCTCTTAACAGTGTTTTAACTCATCATTATATAGGTCAGACTAAATAAAAACTACAGGTCAACTCGTTGCATTGTTGAAGCTGCATCATTTCTCATTCGAAATAATTCACGACGATGCAATTTAAAGAATGCAGAAACTGATAATGCTTCTGGATCAAAGGTAAACGTCTTCTAGAATCCGAGTTTTTTTCTTTTTTTTTCTAAAAATTATTTACATATTTTATTTGCACTGATCAGATAATTGTCAAGGAGTGTTGCAATGAAGATGCACAGTGTGCTTTTGTTGTTGATAAAATATTAGAAATTACTTCAGATTGTTCATCTGCTAAGTCCTCCTATGGACATATAGCTGTGCTCTACCGGAGGCAGGTTAAGTTATTTAGGTTAATTGCAATCAATTCTGCTGCAAGATATCTTTATGGCCTCAAACTATATGTAAGCTATTCTTTATCTAATAGGTGACTGGAAAAATATTCCAAATTGCATTCCGCAATAGAAAAATACCTTTCAACATCCATGGCGTGGCCTTCTATCGCAAAAAGGTAGTTATCTGTCCGTGATATTATCTAGTAGTCTTCTTCTTCTCCCCACTTTGTTCATATGCAGTGTTTTAACTGGGGATTACTCTAGCAACCATGAGTGATCAATCAAGTTTCATCTCATAATAGGTAGTCCGAGCCATTCTTGCTATGCTGAGTACAACACTGCCTGGTTGTGACGACGGCGCATTTCGTCGCGTATACAAGGCTCTACTACCTTTCGAGAAAGATGAAAAGAACAAGGTGTCCAGTACTTCATATTCTTTGACTGTTCTTTTTATTCTTGTATTTTCGGGACAGCTTCTTGGTTCTAATCCTCTAAAAGTGGTTAACTGCTGTCTCTTTCTTGCCAATCTTTTCTCCAGGTAATTGAACATATCAACAAGGTTTCAACTGTAAGGAGATGTAGCTTCATTTCAGCGGCGGGTGACATATTTGGCGCGAAAATATCAGGAACCTTTAAGAGGTCTGCTGTAGAATTCCCTTAATAAACAAACTGAGAAGTAACAAAATTTGTATTGCCTTACTCTTGTTTAGATAATTGCAAGATGAGCCTAGGCTGCTTAGCCGCACACCAGGCAGTCCAAGCTCTGTTTTAACTTTCTAAATACGCAGAAGTTGTGTTTAAGATTTACTTTTTCTCGATCAGATAAACCCGGGCACGTTTCTCAGTTGAGGTTGACTGTTTTTTCTCCCTTCCCAATATGGTACTAGCTATCAAGGTTCAATTTACCATTTTAGGAAAAGAAGACACAACCTGTAGAATTATAGTGGATAAATGATGTTTAGTAGTCTCTTTCCAGGAATTAGAGTATTCCAATATCAATATTCTTTTTTGTTTTCTTTAGTTTGCTATTGACTTAAGAAGAATGCTACCTCTCTTACCAAGTTTTATACTATTGATTATAGGAGTCAACTGACACAAGGACGAAAGGTGTTGCTCACTCTAGACATGATATCAAAACTTGTAAAAAGGGTAAGCCAAATAGACAAAATACATAGATTTTTGCTGTGTCTTTTGGAGATATGTGAATGCATCTTTGCAGGTGCACAGCACAAATTCCTTATTCATCTATAAGATTTTTTTGTCTTTCACCTTGATACATGAGGTTTATTTCTTTTAAGAACAATTAAAAGCGGTTCTTACCTATTCTTGCATCCTTGTGCCACATGCCTGAACGTCTTGAGAGGATGTGTACCCGATTTTCCATATATTACTAATCTTTCAGTAGCTTAGGATCTTATCTCATCTTTCTGTTTGTGAAAAAAATTAATAACATTCTTTTTTCTTTTTTCATGTGTACAGGAACAGTCATTATCAGCTGTTATTACATCTGTGACAAACATGATACCTCAGGTGATTTTGTGTTCTTTCAGTTTTCTATTGGAAGAGAACTTTTTGTAAATACATAGCTTGCAGTTAATACTGGTTCCAAGTGCACTACCATTTCTCATTGGCCATCCTTACACTTTTTGCAATTTCGGTTGTTACATGCTGAATATACATTTGGTAGATAGTAGCCTTACGACTAACGACATCACTGTAGGCTAATTATGGCACTATATATTAAAGGTTCAGCAGTACTCCATTATTTGCATTCTTTGAAGCTACATAATTTAAAACAGAACATCTGTAAGTTTCACATTGCTGTTTTTCACAGTAGAGTCGAATATCTATGTTGAGTTTATATAATATATTGCAGTAAAAAGTTTGCTTTCAGTACTTCAAACAAATTCTGTTAGTAGGATTTCTATAATTTCTTTTGAGTTACAACTGAAGTTCTCTTCAAGTGCTTCCTATTTTTTCAATTTTCAGTTCAATAAATTAAAAGGGTAAATCCCGTTTCCCCACCCCCAACGTTTGGGCACTTTTACAAGTTGCCCCCTAAGGTTTCAAAAAGTGAAATATCCCCCAACATTTGCGATTTTACACCCCTCTTGAACCCTTAATCAACCATTCACTTTGAACAAGTGTCTGCATTTTTGTTCGTTAGATTTTATCACAGGAGTGTTTGCACAAAATCGTGAACGTTGGGGGTGACATTTCACTTTTTGAAACCCTCCAAGGTTGGGGTAAACAGGATAAATCCTAAAGTAAATGTCATTAGTATGGCAGCTTTGTCCTTGACAAAGTTTTAGATGGGCTTAAACTTTTCTTCTAACCTTTTCATTTCTATGCTTTTATTTTCAAGTGAAACCTCCATTCGTGGTGATTTGTTTGAGATGGCAGCCTTTTCAGATGTATTCCTGTAACTTTCAAAACTGAGGTCTCATTACTTGTACTAATGCAAATTCTTTTTTGTTTCCCAATCATATTTTCTTAGAAATACCTTCTCGAACAACGAGCAGTTGTTGATGTTGATGGAGGCAAGTTGCTAAATGAAGACAACGATCTTCGATCTGTAAGCATGGACTACTTCTTTAGTTTTACTTTTTGTCCTTAACAATGATTTTGGCAATTGAACTATCTTTCGTAACTTTATTTCTCATATTTTTGCTAGGATAGTTCTGTAATGAACTAACCATTATGGGTTGCCTCGGCCATGCAGGTGTTGCAATATTTGTTGGATGACGTCTCCTTGTTTCTGTCAACCATACATAATGTTGCAGAAGGAGGAGACCCTTGTGTAACAGAAGGGAAAGGCTGCATGACTGCTCTAAAAGATTTTATTGATTATATTTCCGGACGTGAACGAGAGAATTTCCGATCACGAAAGCATAATAACGAAGACTCTGTTACCCTTAGCACAATACATCAGGTTTTTCTCTTTGACTTCCAAATTTTTTAGTTGTGTCCTCAAATTTGGTGCCATGGCAACGCCAACTTTATTAGCCACACCTTTAACCTTTTCCTGATTGTTGTCGCACGACACGGCAGTCAAAGGGCTTGGAGTGGGACACAGTTTTCATTGTGAAGGTACTAAGTGGAATCTTGCATGCATCCTGTCCTTGTTAATATTCATACTTTATCTTATGAATATGTAAATTTGAATGGAATACAGCTTTTGTAGTGAAAATTGTTGGTTTATAAATGAAGTTATCGAGTTATAGAGCTAACTTTTGAATTAATTGCTCAGACAAATGAAGCTGAGATTCCCTTGTTGCATGAATACAATGGCACTCTGAATGAAAATGGTTCCTCAGTTGAGGTAAACTTATTTTGGATCAAAGCATTCCATACAAACTTGTTCCGGAAATCTGCAAATTGCTGTTTGACTTTCTTTGCCACTGTTAGGAAGAAAGGCGCTTGTTATATGTTGCAATGACTCGTGCACGTAAAAAACTTTACATGCTACACGTGCTTATGGATTCCTCTTGGCAGGTATACAAAACTACTTTTGAGGTCTCAGTCATTCTCTCTCTCTCTTTTTTTGTTGGTTCTGTAAATCAGCACTGTGCTATGCTATTCAGGTTCTTCAACCATCACGTTTTCTCAAAGAAATACCACATCATCTTCTGGAAACACAGGTAATTTAGCTACAATTACTAAATCATCTGTTGTTAGAGTAAAATCTTGGCTGCTATTATGCGTGAAGAACACAATTACTTCTCAAATAACTCACTACTTATTTCCTTATTTTTGGCAAAATCAACCACTTCATATCTTGCACAATCCTCCCCACATATTAAAATCTTATTATCTAACAATTTCAAGTAAACTGAAGTAAAAGAACATGCTCAGTGTTTAATTGATAGCCTCCAATGAATGAGAAGATAAAGTTAATAATAAAATAAAAAATCCTTGGGTAGATGAACGAAAGAAACCTTCAGAACTTTAATAGCTAGATGGGGAGTATATACCTCTGGTAGATTTGCATAAATGGCTAGTAGCAATCAGCGATAGCTGTGTTTTTCCATTAATGCACAACACAACTTGCCAAATTACACTGAAATTAAATGATGGGAATTTGATTAGTGGCTTTTTTACTTTTTACCATTTTCTTTTCGATCATCTGTACTTCCTGGTGGTAGATAATTTGGTATTGTGTAGTATCACCTTTTTATTCTTATAATGGAAACATGAAGGCAGCTCAAGAAGTTAAGGATTGGTTATATGCAGAATAAACTGCTGAATTTCTGTTTCTGTTTTCTGTTCTGTTTTTGTTCTAGATCTTCAACTTAAATGATCTACACAAGACCTGTCTAATTAGTGGATCGGTCACTGGTATGGATGAACTTGAGTATTTTGACTTCGAATGTAAAAACTAATTTGCACAGTGATCAATCCATAATCTTTCAGAGCTTTTGTTACTGCTCTACGTTGTTGAAAGCTCGAAACTAGAGCTTCTGATTGTTCATAAGAGCGATTCCTTTTATATCCAGCGTTCAGTTTTAACCTTCTGGAACATCAACTTCCTGAAACTTAAATGATGCTATTATCAAAATTAGTTTTTCTATCAATGACACGGTGTCCAGATTATTCTGATGATGTTTTCCTTTACCATCTTTAGTTCATTTGCTCTTACTTTGAATCATTTGGAAATTGGAACACTCGTGGTTTCTGTTAACGGCCATGACAGTTAGAAAATATGTATTATAAACAAATGATATTTTGCTTCTTCAACAAATGAAATTTTATAAGTTGGCTCCTAGTGATACTTTGACCATTGGCGATCTTAACCTTTTATAAATGCACGTAGTGTAAGTCTTATCTGTGACTTGTAATCAACCTCTAAACCGAAAAATAGCTTCTGATTTTGTGATCATCTTTTTATCTTCTGGAACGCGGTCAAGAATATTATATTTATCTCTGTGTAGGACGAACAAATTTCAGTGAGATCAGGTACAACAAACCTGCAAATCGAGCCTAAAACACCCGAGGTTCCCGTTAGCATGGGAATTGAATTGCCCGAAACTAATTCTGCTCAGCATTCTTCTCTTGAAAATATATTAAATGAAGCCTCCAAAGATCCTGGTGAAGCAATCGAAAACTACCATGGCAATAACTTCTTGAAAAGGTCCTCAAATACTTGATCACTATGAGTGGATTCTCTAGAAATACAGCCAAAAAGAATTCATATCTATGCTAATCCCACCTAATTCTTAATTGCAACTTCTACTGCGGTTTAACAGGTTCAGAACAGAGGATCGAGCTGTTGTTTCACATTTGTTCCATCAGTGGGCCAAGAAACCTGCATTTCATGAACCAAAGAGATTACTTAACAAGGTGAGCGACAAGTTATGCGCTACAACTTTTCCTTCATTTCCTCAATATTTTGTAATCAGAAGATAGCTCTTTTGCGTCCTTTTATGTGGTTTCAATGGTTTATTAGGGAATCCTATGTTTTTTTTATTATTATGTCTGAAAAACCGCAAAGCTCTCATATAACTTTCAGAACTAAGCTACAATTTTCTCCAGAGAGGATTTTTTTCTTTTTTTGCAAGGTTATGGGCATTGGTTTCACATAATGGAAAACTGTTACCAATTTTAGGAAACATTGGGTTTATATTTAACTTTTTTTGTGATGCTAGAGTATGTATTTAAGCATGTCGTTCTGTGTTCTTTCACCTGCTTCCATTGAATATCGAGAATTTATATCAAGAATGTGCTACTCAGTTATCTCTAATTTGCTTATGTAGGTTTCTTTTGCCATTGATGAACGTCTACGGGCTAAAAAAAGCACACACAAGGTTGTGGTACCTCATGTCCTTATCTTTCCATTATGAAGATTTGTTAATTCTAGTTCCAAAGTTGTTGCTTGGTTGAGCTCTGGACCTCTTGATTTCTCCTCTTTTGCACCAAGTTTTACTAGGCTACGTTCTGCTGAGGTGTGACATAGTTTTCTAGTTGGCAACCTAATCATGATCATAGCAAGAAACGGGGAAAGAAAAGAGACATTTGAAACTTCATGTAGCCTTGTGCACTTTACTTACTGTTCAGGTTTCTGGAATACCTTTAGGATTTCTAGACTAAAGCTGATATTGAAATGAAGATCATATAAATAAAAGTTTGGGGTTGAAGAGTTTGCTGATGGTCTTATATAAGTTTATTGCCGGCATGATGCTTGAAGATATGCCTTCTGGAATGTCTCGACAAATAAATAAATCAAGAAATTATGACACAAATACGTGTTTTTTCTTTCTTGGTTACATAAATATATGTATGTAAATTTTACATCTTCTGGGGGGAAATGACCCTTAACTTTTGCAGGATGTCTTGCGTGAGTTGAAGTCTTGTTTAACATCTGATGAGGCTCATCACTTTGCAGTATCTGTAAGTTCTTCCTAACCTAGAGCTTTCAACTGTAACTGGTAAAACTGAGGGTATCTATTAGTGCATGGCACTGACGGTGTAATGGGGTAGGACAAGAATGCATACATACTTAACTCATTCTTGGTTTTGATCCTAGGTATTGAAGTGGGAACAAATTCCTTCTGAAAAACGTGCTTATATAATGAGAGAGAAGCAGGTATTATATCTCTTAAATTTTAAATTCTCACTACCATTACCAATATAACCCCAGAAGCTGCAAAGTGTTTTCTTAGAAAAAGTCAAAAAACCAAGTTACTCTGTCTAGTTAAGGTGGATTGTGTTTAAATATCAATCTGCCTCAAGCATTATAGATCTTTACGTGCTTGTACCTTGATGGAACCTGCTAATAAATGTTGGTCTGAACCGTTCTGTCAACAGTTAGTGTCATACATTTGGTCCTTGATTTACTCCTAATTTTGTTGTGAATTTCTTATTATCCATGTTTGGGATTTTGTGTCAGGAACACTTTCAGAAATTACGAATCGAGAGTGCAATGGGTTCGTCCGAACCAACTCCCAAACAGGTAATTCGTTTCCATATACTTCTTTATATTTTCTTCTGCAAGCAAAATGAAGTATTCTTCTTGAACATTTAGTATGGTTCAAGATGTCAAAACACAGAATATAAGATGCAACACACAGTTTTAAAAGAGTTTATCTTCCATGCCAACTGACAGATATCGTATCTACAAAGTCTTGGGTGCACGATAGTACCAACATCTCGCCTCCATGCTTCCCGTTTGATCGAGGAGTATAAATCATTATAACCAGATTAATGTGTGATGCTGCGAATTTTTTTTTCTTTCATGGCATACATGTATGTTCCATTTTAGGTAAATATCACAGTAATATGTAAATTATGGGCTTCAACTGTCCGTCTTGTACTAATGAATATCAATTCTTGTGTGAGAGTACATCTTCTCCGTAACTTTCTTTTTTGTGTGCGCACGTGTCTTTTCGAAGAAGTTTTGCTAGTTTTTGTTGTGCTTCAACAATTACAGTTTGGCTACTTGAAGATTGTAGAGCACATCTTTGCGAAATTGGTTAAAGTTTATTGTAGTCGCAAAATTTAAATTTGATACCAGACATACTGCAATGATATAGAATCTTTGGCTTTTTTTCATTTCAATATTCAAGTGGGATACAACTTTTTCCTCCTTTTTGGTTTTTCAATCTTGTCATATCAACCGCGACTGAGTTAAAATGGAAAAGTGTGACAAACATCGATTCCAACCCATCACTTCTACAACAATTTGTGTGTTACAACATTATTAAAAGGCTTCTAGCCCCGTGTAAGGCGGATTCATCTGATTTACTCCCCTGATGTTGTGCCACCTGCACTCACATAAGGGTGGGCCCCAGCATGGGCCCCATGTATGTGGGGCCCACCCTTCTGTGAGTGCGTAGCACAACATCAGGAGTACATCAGATGCTCCCCGTAAGACATAAAGGATCATGTATGAAAAGTTTAAAATGACAGTTCCTATTGGATAAAAAGCATTTTGCACCCCTAAAATGACACACTTTGCACTCCTAAAGTGAAATGACACCACTTTGCACTCTTAAAATGGATTTTTTGACACTTTGCACCCCTTAATGTGTGTAAGTGTATTTTACAGGGGCAAAAAAGATATTTTCCATATTAAAAATAAATAAAACATAAATAAAAATTCTGAAAAATATAGAAATCAAAAATTCACCAAAAGTGTTAAAAAAGAACTAATAAACAAATTGAATTGCACCACCACACGCTCCCACCTTTCACAAAGTTGCTCCGCCACCTCCTAGCACTCAGCGGCGCTGCGCCGCACGCCGCCACCGACCACCTCCTTCTCCATCACCTTGATTTGCTTAAAACAACTTAAAATGACACCCCAACAAACTTTTTAGATTTCTTTGGTTTGCATCTAACTTTCTCAACGTTCGTCGATCCTTAGAAGAATTTCCCATCACTTTTGAGTATTGACCCAGAAAAGCCAATCTCTTTATTAAAAAGTAGCTTAAATCAAATTTCAAGATTTTTCGCAAACTAGAAAACTCAACATCGAATTGAACTAAATGACTCAATACTCTGTTTTCATTGCGCCAAGGAATCAAATAGACTATATACTCTGTTTTAGACTAAGCTTCACAATGAGTACAAATATTATTCAACCAAATCAGAGTTTGGAACAGATTCTAATATTCATATACTAATTATATTTATTTAATCTTAAGAAATTAAAAAAGTACTGACAAAATAAAAAAGAAGAGCATTTAATTTAATTCGTCCTCATCCGACGAATTGCCGCGAATGCTGATTTGTACACCGCTGCGGCCGATTCTCCGCCGCCCTTCAACTCCATCAGGTGGCCCCACAGTGGAATTCACCGCGGGCGAACTCGCCACGGAACCACGCGATTACCACGTCCTTCGCGAACGATTCTGACATCGACTGTTGAGTAAGCAATCTCGTTACACCGAGAATTTAGGGTTTAGGGTTGCTTTAAGCAAATCGAGGTGATGGAGAAGGAGGTGGTGGGTGGTGGCGTTGGATTTTGGTGGTGGTGCGTGGTGGTACGGCGTCCACAGTGGTGGTGCGGGTTTACTGTGGCGGTGGTGCTCGACGCAGTGGATGGTGGTGCGTGGCGGAGCGCCACTGAGTGTTAGGTGGTGGCGGGTGGTGGTGGTACAATTCACTGTGTTTCTTACCCTTTTTTTTAACACTTTTGGTGAATTTTTGGTTTTTACATTTTTCAGAATTTTTTTTTATGTTTTATTTATTTTAAATATGAAAAATGTCTTTTTTGCCCATGTAAAATACACCTACACACAGTAAGGGGTGCAAAGTGTCAAAAAATTAATTTTAAGGGTGCAAAGTGGTGTCATTTCATTTTAGGGTACAAAGTGTCAAAGGGTGTCATTTTAGAGGTGCAAAATGCTTTTTACCTGTTCCTATTACCCATAAATATATGATTCACAAGAGACCTTATATGTGTCAAAAAAAAAAAAAAAAAACAAACAAACAAAGAGACCCTAAACCTTGTTTTATTAAGTTTACAATGTTCACTATCTGATACACAGTCTGTCTTCGCATTAAAAATGGCAACAACGCAAAGTTGAAGTCTTGCAACCGTGCCATTGCATGTTTCAGCTTCACAAAGAAGGCAACATGTCTGATGTGTGTGTTGTGTATGGTCGTAACTGTATTCATCCAGCACGTGTGAAAGAGTACCTGTAGGGAACTGAGAACTTGGTAAAACGAGATTTACAACTTTGAGTCGTTAAGGATAACATGATCAGTCGAAAGGATCGATTCTCGGGTCATGCTCGCTAGCCATAGCCATCCCCGTGCAAAGACATGTGGGGCACATTACCTGTCGGACAAATACACATGACAGTTAGAGCTGCCACCGATACACAACTCATATTATTCACGGATCATAACTAACACCAACCCTAGGTTGGTCCAATCGCAGCACAAAATATAAACAGTCAACAAAGCTAACAAAGCAATATTGGTGAAGCACACCACATTATGGACTAATCTTAATAGAACTGGACTAGTATTAGTCTTCCAGTTATAAGATTAGATTTATCATTCTAGAGTTTAAAACAGGATTAGGTTAGCAAAAGTTATATTATTATTGTTGAAGTTCTGCTGGGTGCTTTTACTACTCAAAAACCGTGTAGTGGCACTCTAGCATAACAATCAAGGGAGTTGGGTAAAGGACGTCAGGCTTTTATCCACATAGGACAATAATTGCATATCAACTTTAATCTCCGTTTTACCTGCTCATTCATTGTTCTCCTTAACTATGGATGTTCTTATAACGTGAACTGACTAGATACAACACATGGAAATAATTATAAAACCACAAACTCTGAGAGCATACCTTTCCTGCCCCAGAACAATTAGAGCACCTTTCTGTTTTAGGAGGTAACAGAGGCTGATCGCTGCTGTTTAATGTTGAGACTGGTTCAATAAGGATGAGAGATCCAGTACTTGAACAGCGGGCACAAGCTAGATACCCTGTAATCAAGAAACAAGTTCCATAGGCACCATGATCAATTCCAATCTTGCACAGCCTAATTTTTAACATCCGTCTTAATATTTAATTAACTACGGAGGTGATTGGCACCAATGTAGAGAAGATTTAGCAAAAAGAACACAGAATTACGTTCGTGGAGATCTGATTAGATAACAACATTTTACCGTCATTGTTATTAAAAATGATTTTCTTTCCTTATCACTGGATGAAGTTACTAGCTCTGGCAAAGGGTTCGAATGTAATCTGGGTAACCACTTAAACTGTCATGTGAAGCCAGATAAGCACTTCAATGTGAAATCTTCCAATATGTTTCTCCACAATTAGCCTAATATATATTACACACGGTGATAGATTACCTGTTCCAAGACAGTACTTGCATCTCTTATGCTCCTGCTGCTTCACATTGTTTATCTCCACCACCATCAGGGCTGAAATTACTCCAACTGCTCCTCCCGAGAATGATGCCACAATGGGATCAACTTGACTGCAAGAGTATGCAGAGAAACTCTCAATAAGGTCAGAGGCGGAAAGATAACTCCTCACCTCAATTATCTGAATTATCTAAAATGCACAATACTCAAATTCTGGAAATTTTATTTGGCATATGTTCCAAACTTATACCCCGATGCCAAGTAAGCAGTCCATTTTACTAATAAGTAATACCCTAGAGGACGAACTACACGGACTTCACAATTAATCATCTATATGATAATATTGGTCTAACCTGAAAGCGAATGTACCAAAAAGAAAAAGAAAAGAAACAGATAAAGGTGTTGAAGGAGTTTCAAGAAAAAATGAGCACAAAAGTTTGTTTCACTTCATCAGGCTCGACTGATTTGTTAACGATATGTAAAGTAATAAACATCGCCTTGAGATAGATTAATACTAATCTAACTGAGCATCAGCTTACTGTCAGTGTTTAAGCCTCGTTAGATGCACATGTGATACTTTGATCATAAAAGGAGAGGTTTTCTTTTTCAAACCATAGATGAAGTTAAACCATTAATCTCAAGAGTATTAAAAAAACATAGCAGCAAAGCTTCCCTGGTGTTATTATGACTTTACCGATCACTCCATACATGAACTGATTGATAAATAAAGATCTCCAGAAAATACCTTAATTGCATTGGAAGATGCATGCTTTCGATGAAATCGGTATATGATGTTCCTCCTATTCCCAGTTTTAACTCTAGCTGACATCGGTAATTGAAAAACCAGTAAAAGATTAGAATACGTATGATATATTCAGACACATGTGCGTAAATATTCAGTATTTTTGATAAAATACACACGCCCACAACTACCACAACAAACACCACCCAAAAAGGAAAAAAAAACACCAGGAAAAGAAAATCGTCAATAGCTTTCCAAGAGTCAGAAAAGAAGAGGTGTCTTACACTTGGCGCTATGAGTCCACCAAAAAGCATGAATCCAGCGATAAGAGAAAAACAAGTGGCATAGTATTGTTTTAGGTTTGAAGAGTTCTGCAGCAAAACAACAAACATCAATCACACTCTCAAGTTCAACTTACGATACAACTCGCAGTTTACTCAAAAAAGGCCTAAACAACATACCAAGGGAGGCAAAAATGGAATAAACGAAGGAAAATTAGGTAGCTCATTCTCTTGCTCATCCTTTACAATCCCAAGCTCCGCGCTTTTAATCCTTTGCTGTATTCTAAGCCGACGAACCTATCGAATTCCAAACCATCAATCAATCAGATACTAAACTCAATCAATACTCATTCATAACTGTCAACTTACAATGATCTTATAATAATAACTGACTGACCTCCTCCATCTGTAAAAATATTTTATTTCGTCTACTCCGAATACTGTCCTGAATCTCCTGTAACTCCATCTTTGCGAAATCCTGAACCATCTCCGGTCCCTCGATTATCGAAAACCTGCACACACACACACACACACACACACACACACACATATATATAAAAATCCACAATCCTAAATACAATCATCCAACACCAAACAAATAAGCACGTACCCTGCGGCGTATACATCAAGCGACGAATCGGAATCAACGGAGCCCGAAAAAGAGGACGCGTCAGCGTCAGCCGCCATGGATCGCCATTTCAGACTGGGTTTGAGGTAGCAGCATCGCGAGGGGGGAGCGCGAAACGACGACGTTTTTGGAGCATGAGGAATCGAAAAGACTCTACCTGAAAAGAGCATATTTTGTTCAATTGAATGATTTGTTACCAATTTAGGGTTATTGTTTTAGGAGAGTGGACTGCAATGGCGACAAGGAGGAGCATCACTGCCGAACTGTTTGTTAATGGTTCCTTTTCAAGTGGTGAGTATTTTTAGAGCTTATAAAATTCTGGTGGGAAAATTTTATTGGCTTACACGTGTCTTCAAGCCATTGGCTTCTAGTATGACTAAGGTGTCATACATATGAAATACAGTTACGGATTATTGGCTTTGGATAATTACATTGTCATAATGCTTGTTGGAGTTGGACCCATTGAGTTAATATTTTTTGTTTTGGATATCTACTTAATGAAAGTGAGTTCGTCTCTGGTAATAATGGAATTTCAAATTTGTGGTTTGTGTTACTTTCCCCCTTATGTTGAAATTTCGTTCTAGAGTGGAGACAATTTTGATATGAAATGTTTCTATCGTAAGGAATTGGATAATGTTTGGTTGTCCTTTCTTTTTCAAGGGGGGTCATTTTTTGTACCTTGCAACATAAGTTGTTAAAATTGCTAGGTGAACCCGCAGTAATATTTCTTGAAGATGTGATAGTCCAGTAATAGTTTATACTAAAGTCACTCCTCACAAGACAAACAACAAATGAAATCCCCTGGACACGCCTAAAAGCATTAACAACAGAGTTGAAGATTTTAGTCAAAGAAGAGACCAGAGTACCATATGTTGTAAAGTGGACTCTCATATAAAGCGTAAAAAACGACAATAATTTAAAAACGAGAAATAAACGATTCACAGATTTTACGTGGAAAATCTCAAATTACTTTAGGGTGAAAAACCACGGGCAAAGTAAAAAAACTTCACTATGAGTGTAAAATAGGAATTACAACTCTCAGACTTTTACCGTAGGAAAGTCACACAAACTCTTTATTTTTACATCACACTAATAACACTCTTTATATAATTAAATGTTGCTAATTATATAAGAAGAAGAAAGATATGTTTTGGGATGATTTAAACTGATGCTTGAAGCCTGCTATTTATAGGCTCTCCAATCCCTCCAAACCATGTGCCGAAACCGAGTGAAATTAATTGGGGAGATAGATCTCAACCAATTTCATTTCTTTATGCAAATGATCACCGGCTTGTCTAGAAACATGCATGTTCCAATTGGCCAACCATGCAATATAATTGCATGCAGGGGCGGAGCCAAGAATTTAGTTTGGGGGGGGGGGGGGGGGGGGGGCGAAATAGTGAACGACAAGTATAATTATCTTGCTATATAATACTTAAAATAAATATAATACTATTATAAATGCCTTTTTTTCCTTCTAAAACAACATAAATTATACAACAATGTTTTTTCAAAAAGTGATTACTCTCGTTTTATTTTTTCGAGTATAACGAATTTATCTACCTTCTCGAAACATATAAGATGTGAGATTGTATACTAGTAGATATATTTTTTGTAATTATATAGCTTTCTTGGGGCTACTATATATCTCCTATGTTGACGTTTTTAATTATATAGTCTTCGGATAGATGTAAATTTAATAGCTTCATGATTTTATTTTATTTTTATCACTAGTACGATATCTAAAATACCAAATTAATCTAATCTATAAGAATAAATCAAGAGTAGTATGAAAAGTCGAATAAATAACTACAAAAGTAACTAGTCAAAAAGAATCTCATATATGTACATTAAATTGCCTTTAAATTATTAACATATATAAACATCTTTTAGAAATATAAAATTAAGTTTTCTCAATAACAAAGATAAATAGCCATTCATCAAATCATAAATTGAAGCAAATTTCCGTAATTAACTCCTAAAATTAAGGTAACTATATTTATTTAGAAGATTAACATGATACATAAAATGGAAATCTCCATTTATCATTCTTCATCACACTTATATTTTTATATGTAACTCAATAACTATATCTTATTTACCTACAAAATAATATACATATTGATATTAAATATTATATATATAATATTATACTTATGGGGTGGGGTGGGGTGGGGTGGGGTGGGGTGGAGGCTGGGGGGCCGGTGGCCCCCGCTCGCACTTCCTGGCTCCGCCCCTGATTGCATGTGCATGCACTGCTTATGACATCATCTCGAGTGTGAAAAATGAGCTTGCTTGGAGGAAATCAAAGCATAAATGAGTAAGAATTAATATCGATGTTGCATTTAATGATCAAGCCGTAGCTACGGGAGTGTAGGTTGAAACGAAGCATATTCTATCATTTTTGCCATGCTATGATTACAAAGTGTCTGGATTCATCTATGGCGGAGGTTGTTGTACTATTGAAAGCTATTAAAATTGCGGGTGATAAAAAACTTGAAGCTATTATATTCTCAATTAGTCTTTTTTTATGGTTATATTCTCAAGTAGTCACTGGAATGATCAACGACAAGAAAATTAAATGGGATTTGTGTGTTTCTCCTATAATTGCTAGAATTACGAGATGCTATGATTACAAAGTGTCTGGATTCATCTATGGCGGAGGTTGTTGTACTATTGAAAGCTATTAAAATTGCGGGTGATAAAAAACTTGAAGCTATTATATTCTCAATTAGTCTTTTTTTATGGTTATATTCTCAAGTAGTCACTGGAATGATCAACGACAAGAAAATTAAATGGGATTTGTGTGTTTCTCCTATAATTGCTAGAATTACGAGATGTTAGAACAGTCGGCCAAAATGGTAGTTCCATTTTGTACCTATATATTGTAATTACCTCACTCACTGCATGGCCCAAGAAACAAACTCTAATGTTTGTTCCTCGCTTTGTTCTTCTTGTAACTGTGTTTTGCGAACGACAATTTCCCTTTTAAACCCGTCTATTGTAATATAGTATTTTCCTATCGATCTTTTTTCTCCCTAAATATTTGACTATAATGGTTCCTTAGAAGAACAAGATAAATATCATAACTATTTAGAATATTATTATGGAAGAAACAATTGCTTAATAGTTGGAACTTGATGAGGAGTCACACACTCACACTGTAACAGAAGTTCAGTGTGTTGTGTGTGGTTGTGGTGTGGAGGATGTTCATCATTACTTTCACGTATGTCATGCGCTGGCTAATGTGACCGTTGTCACATATTCCTATTTTGGCAATTATGAGGAAATTAAAAAGTGTGGATTAGTGGATTCGAAGATTGTGTTATGAGATGGATCATAATACTGTTCTTACCATCGTAGTGACTTGTTAGACACTGTACCATAATAGAAACAAGATTAAAACTTGTGGTCCACATTTACCACCAGAGGATATTGTTGATTTTGTGGCAAATTTTGTGAACACATGTAAAAATTAACTTGGTATGAATGGCGTCGACTACATTATAGTTGGCCTGAGACAACAATTCTCTCATTCCCATGCATTGGTTAAAATAACTTTGGTGGCGATTTATTTGTGAGGATGGGTGGATAGAAATGGAGCGGTAGCTCGTGATTGGAATGGGGAGAAAGTGGTTGTTGCGCATTGAGTGGTTGGGGCAACGAGCACATAGGCTTGTGCTACGTGGTTGGCCGTAAAACTTGTAGTAAGTGTGGAATGGACTAAGGTTAGTCTTTAAGAGGATATTTTTTCGCTGATTCACGACATTCTTTGTTTAGAAAAGTGCGAGGCACCACACAGTAACATCATTCGTGATGTTCGACAAATCTTGGATAAAGAGAAGAGTATGTGTTTTCGTGGGTAAGTCCAAGACGATATTTCACAATTTCGCGATTATGGGTGATTTTCTGCGTTCTATTATTTGTGGTTAGTTGAGTGCTAGGTCTGAATTTGTTGTCTTTTCCGTTCGGGTCATATAATTGTCTGGATCTTCAGGGTTGTTTGGTCTTGATTTTAAGTAAATGAAAGTTTTTGAGTTTTAAAAAAAAAACAAATTTTAATAAATAAATTAAAAATAAAAAAAAAACTTTTATTGTATATAAATAAGTGCAGACCATGTACCCATTCATTATACTTTTCTTGTTTTACAAATTCAACTTGGTGGTCTTATCATAGTTGTGAAATAAATCAAATCCGTTGTAGACTAGTAAATGAAGATATGGTAACCCAGGTCTGGTGGGCATTGGCAGCATTCTTCAGGACTCCACGACAACTTCATGGTAGCATTCTCAAGCTTAGTCGGATACACTGCCAAGAATCAAGCAGAATTATGGGTTCTTCAAGACATACTAGCACTAGCCAGACACTTCCACGTTACTGACTTACTGGCTAAAACATGCGATGTTATCACTTGAGACTATTCCCAACCATCACCAACTTTTCATATTTGGAATATTGGCTTCCCATGGCTCGCATATTTACTAACTTTTGATATTTCAGTTGCTGTATTTTGCAGTTCATGTTTCCTTTCTCCGCGTACACAAATAGTTACTTTGCGTTAAGTAAATGACTATATGTCTTGTTAGAAAAGAAAAAAAAGGATATGCTTAGTTAAGACTTATAAATGCGTTCCCTCGTGTAACTAATCCTTTGTAAAATTACTAAATACTAAAGGTGAATGGTGAATGGTGAAGTCGTTCATGGCTTACTACACTTTAGTGGTTGACACCCTCGTTTTTTTTTATACCCATACAATCAAGAATTGGTTGCATCACAGACCTGATATGCAAGTAATCTCAGTTAGTGTTGCCCATGGCGAGGTTCATATGGTCGTCTACATGGATTACTTATATCGTTCGTGTTGGTTCGTTGCGATAAAGCCTGTTTTCTTCGTGGTGTGTGGCACCATGACATGTCCGTCTATATTGATTAGTTACACCTTTCGTGTTGGTTTGTTGTGTTAAAGTTCCTTATTCATGTTGTGAGGTACCATGGCATGGTCATGCGGAAAACCGACTTGAGCAATTGTAGGAAATTCGTTATCAAATATTAATGTTATAAAATTGAAGCAAGGAGTTATACACAGTGGCGTATCCAGGATTCTGAAATAGGGGGGCTAAATTTAAAAAAATAATAATAGAGAAAATAACAGGAGAAAAAACCAAAATAGTAAATGAAGAAAAAACTTGTTGTGTGCAATCATCTTTTTGTGGTTTTAACCGAAATAGTAAGTGAAGAAAAAACTTGTTGTTTAGAAATTAGGATCATCTTTTTGTGGTTTTAAAGAAATAAAACGAAAAATTGATGATATCGATAACCAAAGCCATATTTTGCAATCTTTATTAAATATATATTTATCAAAGTAATATTATAGACTATGTTAATCCACATTGCATTATATTTTTACATATATCGAGACTAATGTTTTCTTCACCAATACGATAAAATATAAGCATATATATAATTTTTTACGTGTCAAGCAAATATAATAGAGATTAATCCTTTTTGTTATCAAATTCAACATGTGTGGACTAATTACATGTACAATGAGGGTATATATAACACTAGAATTTCTTGCTACTTAAAATAACAAATAGAATTATTTTCTTAAAGATACAACAAAAACAGAGTTTTGTTTATCACTATATCTTAGAACTTTCATATTCAAATAATTAGCAGATATATGTGGCGCTAGTTATGCAGGGATTTATTCTTATCTTTCTTAAACTATTGTAAAATTCTAATAATAAGTCATTAATCAAGCCGTTAGCTATTTTCCCTTTTGCTTTCACTACACATGTATATATAGGTAAAAAATATTTTCAAAAAAATGTGGGGGGGGGGGGGGGGGGGGAGGGGGGGGGGCTACAACCTCCCTAGCCTCTACATAGATCCACCACTGGTTATACATACCCAATTTCTTAGTTTGATATTTCTTTGTGTTTGCCATTTCTAATAAATAACTATATTGCATGTATCTAACACTTAGTTCGACATAGGGTTGGAGACTATCAAGCCACTGACGCGCTTTAGACACGTATCTAACACTTTAAACCACTTTTATACATATCATTATAAAACTTAAAGCACTTTTATGCTATATAATACACACATATATATATATATCATTGTAAATTTTAAAGCACTTTTTTGCCATATGGTATCATACTGCTTTTTTTGGACTTCGAGAGATCGTGTCAACATCATGTGGTATTTATGTTCCTATACATCATAAACATTTGATCTTCTATATTATTATATAAAGAAAGCCATTTGACATAAATTTTTTTATATCTTTATTCATCCCGCGAGGCCGGGACACACTATTAATTATTTTATTAGTTGGGATGTAACTGTAATTTATATTAGATTTTCCATTATTTAAAGCTTCCCATTAAAGATAAAAAGCTATTACTCAGTTATCTCTTACATAAAAAGAAGGTTGAAATATATAGATTCTTTATCAATATTTAAGGTATAATTTTTATTGTACAAGTTAATTATCAGTACTATTATATAAAGGAAGCCATATTGACACCTGTTTTTATTTTATTTTATTATTTACCCCTCGACATACTATTAAATTTTGTTATTAGTTTGGATATAAAAACAATTTATTTAGCTTTATTATTATTATTTAAACATTCTCATTAAAGAAAACAAGTATTACTTAATTATGTCTTACATAAAAAGAAGGTTAAGATATATAGATGTTTTATCCATATTTAAGTTATTATCTTTGCCATAAAAAATAATTATATTATACTTTAAATAATTAATCAGCGGAGACCGCGTGCCAATGTTTCTGGTATTATACTTAGAATAAACTGTTAACTACGCGAAAAGTCGCATGTCAACGTTTCTAGTGTTTATAAATGTTTTTTTTATAGACTGAATAAAACATCAATAAATCTCAATTCAATAGTACTTATGTAAGTTGGTTATCATTTTAACTTTTAATACAAATTGATAAGTCCATACCATTGAGCACTTATTTAATCGATGTCAATTTACAACTCAAACTTGGCTCCAATCTAAATGGAATTTGAGTTTGATCTCATTTAAAGACTAGAGCATCAAACTCTTGCTTTCCCTTTTATTATGCAATTCTTGATTTTTTTAATTCTAATGATATAAGAGAGGAAGTTCTTTTTTTTTTTGTTATTATTCAATTGTTGTGGATTAACCGGAACTCTTCTATTCATGGACTAACAACCATTCATTTTTAAGACCTTTTGCAAAAGGCTGGATCCCGATCTATGGAGCACTATAATAGCCAGAAAAAAATCAAGAATTGCTCTCAACTCATCCCTAGCACTTCCGTGGAAGAAACCAAAAGCTGGATGATATAAAATCAACTATGACTCGGCTTTTCATGATGGCAAATCCTCAACAACATGTGTTCTTCGTAACTCTGATGGCACAATACTTGTTGTTTCAGCTAAACAACGCTAGTGTGTTGGTCCGTGCACTGTCGAAGCTTTTGCAATGCTACAAGCATGCCACTTTCTTATCTGTGACGACCGCGCCCCATGAGACCTGCTCCGATCCGAGTTGGTTCAGTGGTGGCCAGCCACTTTATCTAATCCAGACTAAAACGCAACTCATAGAAATGGGTCTCACTTGTTCACGATCAAAGCCATACACGTTTTATAAATTATATTTTGATATATACAACGAAAGTCTTGGTATTACAAACAATGTGATTATTTTAATGATTATGCACTAGTGACAAAACACGAATATTCCAAAATACACGGTTTAACAATTATTCACTTGATCCATGTTGCCATGTTGATTTTATCCTGAGGAATGGACAGAAGAAACGAGGAATACGTCTTTAATAACTTAGTGAGATTCATATAAAAGAACTGCTGATGCAAGAATTAACTGTGACCTACTGGATACATTTCGAGGAGTGATCTCACCGGTAGAAACAATTCAACTAGACAATTTGATGTATCAATCGTACTGGATTTTTTATAGAATAGTTAATGAACTCGTGCTTAATAATAAACAAATTCAGCCTCATGGCTTCTAATATTCTACCTTATACCTCCCGACGAGGAGCGACCTCGCAAACAGTCAAGAGACATGCTCGAGTACATGTCGATCCAACACGCGAGTTACAGCCAACTCCAGACTGCAAGCGGCGTCTAGATATATGGGTATCAAGCGAAATTACTTAAACCAACATTCCTTACTGCCCGACAGTAACTCGACTCAATCCCTGGGCCCAACTTTCCAAATGCGTCTCAATGGGTATAACATATAAACAAATAAGCTAGTGAACCGGATAATATCCGTTGCTCCTTGAGCTACATGTCCCGAACATAGCTCGTTGCTCTTTGCACAGTTCAAGAACCAGCAGAGGGGACCATGATATTGAATCGATATGATAAATAATAAATGATTTAATACGATTTAACGATGAGTAAGAAAATCATGTTATGAGATGAGATGCAAAACAAAATTATGGTGGAATATAGGTTGTTCGAGGTTTGGTAACGGAGTAGTGAGCTTTTTGTCCAAGTTCTTCAGGGCCGAATGCCAAATGAGGCTAAAACAAATCAGAAGTGGAACTTCACCTTTACTCGTGCGGAGAACCTTGAGGTCGTTGATTAATTCTTCAAACCTTTAACAAGTTTAAACAATACTAATCAACTGAATTTATAATTCATCACAACAAATATTAGTACTTTTTCTTCAGTTCTCATGTTGGTGAGATTGAGAATGTTCTGGTTAAAAATGCTGGTAAATAACACATAAACTTAATTTATGTTACTACACAAAACATGAAAATCCTAGATGATGAATTAAAGAAAAACATATTCTTCAATTGAATATTGAATATCTATTGTTTTAACCACCTTATTTATAACTCAAAATTATATTAAACAACCATACATTCAAACTTATGACTATGACTCTATGAGTATTCGTGGTAAAGTTATTCCGACGATAAATCACGGTATCAAGTAAGATTTGATTAACTATCCAATTTGATGCATAATCAATCCTCAAAAACATATTACTTTACTAACTCTTGGAAAACTCGTCTTTTTAGTTTTTAATCAATTCCAAACTTTTAACCATGCACCAAATAAGTATCATACGAAGTAACACCTTAAAAGGTATAACCTAGTCATTTATTACTTTATTTTACATAGTAGGTTTAAAATGCATATACTTTCATAACATAAACATAAAGATATAAACATGAGAGATTTATCAAAACATGTGATAAGGAATGTTTATTATGATAAATAATCTTATTTGATGGTTAGGTCATGAAGTGGCAAGAATAATCTTGTAAGACTTAAGAAAGTAGTATGTTAAACATGATAAATCTACCATTTAAATGTTATAAATAAAATCACAAAAATGTCAATTCATGATCATAAATTATAATAAACTAATTATAACTAATACTATATCATGTTAAATTCACATGTGTGATAAATACTTGAATTATGATGGTTATTTAACTTATAAAAATAAAGGTTGTGCCAAATAAACTAATAAATCACCGCAGTTTCGGTTTTAGTTTTGATCGGACATCCAAATGAACTTTGTTTTCAAATTATTTTTACGGTTTCTGATTCATAATGTCATGATGAATGTGTGTATCCAAGTTTTTTTGAAAATACAAAGGTTTGCTATGCTAAATATTCTTGCAGCATACGAGTTGTTATCGGATTTCTTGGCAGCAGTTTACAATTTATGGATTACGGCCTCCTAGATCATATTATTTGGGAACAATGTCTTCATACAAAAGATAGAAGACACGAATGAGAGTATATATTCGAAAATAGGTAGTAAAATAATGTTTCTACTATTTGATATGATTTTCTAAGGTGTAGGGGCATAATCGGCATTTCATGCACAGTAAAAGCTGTTTGGGTAGAAAATAGCAAGATAAAAATATGGAAGATTTACTTTGCGAACGAAAACGCAAAAAGGAAAAACTTTTATTTCAGGAAATTTTTGCAGAGTCAGATTATTTTGGGCTATATAAAATGTTGAACAATGGTGAGTATTTATAGACGAAAATAGTAGTTTAATCATTAAATTTCATGTCTCACTACGTTTTTTTTATAATAAATTACAAAAATCTGATTTCAATAATTCTCTTAAAGATGTCATGGCTTACCTCATCAATTAGGTTAATTACATATTAAGTCTCTCAATTATTTATAATTAAAATTCAAATCGGTATAATTAGATTTCTTTATTATATACATATTTTATAATGTAATTTTTTTCTAGGTAATTCAATAATCTTGGTTAGTATTTGAAATTTAAATATATGTCTTAGGATTAGAGGCCTATAAAATAATAAAAGACTAACTTTCAAGTTCAGAGACTAAAAGATAAAAATTTCTAAATATTTATGGTCAAAAATGGAAATTTTCAAAAGTTCAAGCACAAAAGTATAAATTTATTTCCTTCATAATTTGTGGGGCGTTACATTAACAATGCTAACATCCACCAAGTCTCCATTGAAACTGACTTCTTAGAGCTTTTAAACGCTGTTCACTTGGCAAATGACATTCGTTGTGCATTCTTTCCCATCATCACTGCAACGTCCACCGCAATTCGAGCATGTCCACCGCAAAGGCAATAAGGCCGCTCACAACCTTGCCAATGGGTCTTTTTGAATTCCTTGTCCTCTTATTTTACAAACGATATAATATTCCCTTTTGTTGCTTTTGCAATGGCGGCTCGCCAATCGTAAACATTTCCAAAGTTTATTATAATATAAATATTTTTTCCATAAAAAAAAAGAAAGAAAGAAGAAACTAAACATGCATTTTCAATTCCCCATGAATCCTTCCCGGCCCATTAAAAGAGATCCATCCTTCTGTGAGCCCAAATCAAATAAAAACAGAAGAGCCGCCGCAAAGCTTTGTGAATCCGAAACCCTTAAAACCCTAGACGAATCCCTCTCTTCCAGAGTTTATTATATAACACGCCACACCCTAATCACCAACTCACATATCAATCTTTTGCCTCAAATATTCCTTCGATTTACTTCTGAATTTCGTGTTTATTATTGTTATGATTCGTTTTGTGTTTTTATTCAATTTTTGAATTGGATTTGAAAAAGAAAAGAAAAGAAAAGGAGAATCGCGGTGATGACTTCGAAATTCAAGCTCAACAGACCTGATTGCAGGTCTTTCTCTTTTTATTGAGATTGTTATTTGCATGTCGATTATCCCGCTGAACTGAGCGATTCTTTTTCTTTTCTATATTTTTATATATTTATATATTTTCATTATAGTTTTACGAATTGAGTGGGGGAATTTAATTATTGCAATGAGGATACCAAGCTCCCTCTTCTGATTTAAAAGTTGAGGACAATCGCCGGCTGAATCGAACCAATTTACAATGCCACCACTGAGCATTATTATAATTTCCCTAATTTTGATTATTTTTATATATGAATTACGTTTATCTTTTTTTTTTGTTTCTTCAATTTCAACTGATGAGGATGAAGCAAAATATTAATTTCCAACACTTGGACTGAGAGATTTGTTCTCTTATGATTACAACACATCCTTAATACTGAATCAAGTTGAATAACATTAATCAACCCTCTTTTTTTTTCCTGTGATTTATTTTTTTTCTTCTTAGTAATTGAGTTGGTCATCAAATGATGAATCTATTCATTAATCTTAGGACACCTTTGGACACAGCCTTTTGGTCTGTGCGTGAAAATAATCGTTATTCTGATGATGACCATCATATATTATTCTAACTGTTTCCTTCTGTTCCACAGAATTAGTGGATTCATATACAAGAATCTCGCGCCAGCCCCGACCCTCCGTTGTAAATATTTTGGCTACGTTTTAGTAAATAATAAAGTTGTTGCTGTTCAAAAAAAAATGAATTAGTGGATTCATACTAATCTGACAAAAAAATTACGTTTCACTGATTTGGTTACAACCTCTTTAATATTACACTTTGTAAGTTAAAATACAATTATCAGTAATGAAATTAAATCCTAATTTGCACTGCACGTTGATTTCGCAGGTGACACTCTGACATCGGCTCATGCTTTTAAATGATTAGGTTATAAAAATCAGAGTTGGATGACGCTTGAATATAACTCAATTTTACGCATGTAATGTATTGAATCCATACGAATATTGTCAAGACGGTGGAGCTGATCATACCAAAAAATCGTCGATTTTATCTGTTCGTGGAAATGGTTGAAAACGTGAAATGATCAAACGAACAAAAATCCATATGCATGAATGACTTGAGTTTCTATTCAAATCGCATGCCTGAACCTAAAAGAGTAATTAATTAAAAAAACAAAACTCCCAAATCCTCCTTTCCGTTCGAAGTATGAATGTTTTGGAATTGTGTATGTCTGTATTTCAGCGAGACAATTGTAGAAGATGTACTCAATTTTTATTTATTTTTGATGAAGATCATGTACCTATTGTGATATTAAGTAGTGTTTTTGGTTAACTATGTTGTTGTTTGGTTATGTGGATAAGGTCGTAATTCAGATCGAAAAATAGTGTTTTTCCATTATAGTTCGAATGATAATTTTTGTGGGCTTTTTAACAAACTTAGTACAACTCATAAAACTTTGTACGAAAATTGTCTAAATCACGTATGATACAAGTTAATAACAGTTCCAAGCTCCACCCATGATAACTTATATGGATATTATTCATTTTGCATAAAGGCGAAAATACCCTAATATCCAAGAAAATCACTTGTTTTGAGGGTATTTTGATCTTCTACACCAATACATGAATTATTCCAGCGAATGAAACTCGTTTTATAAAATTTCTGTACAATAAGGAATAATAACACACAACCAAAGATGAGATTAATACACTTATATTACTTATTAAAAGAATTATGATGACTTCTTACCAACTTTTTTATTAAACTATGTAAAGAACGAAACACCACCTAATGACGTATGTAAGGCATATCCTCGCATTGGTCCAAAGTATTTTTTATGTCAAAAGTTTTAAAGTTTTTTTTGTAATTATTAATCTCATTCTGTCAAACCAAGGCCTAGTTGTTTAAAGTTTCTAGCTAGAGTTGCATATATAATCAACTCATAGCCCCCGCCCTATTGATGCATACAACCAAATCCAATGATCTTATTCTTCTTGTATATTAGTACAAATAACTTCCTGGTCCAAAAAAAAAATGTACTAAGAAAAGTATGCTCCCAACTTCCCTTCCCCGACAACTCCTCGTCCCTGTGAGCCGCCTACACAACCATCACCACCAGACGGGCAGCGACACAACATATTAAGTTTTTATTCTTGTTCCCTGATGGCATCTGATATCCCTTCTCGCTAGACGAGCAGGTCTCCGATTTCTAGCCAGAATTTTTCCTTTTGGGTAATTCTAGCGTTATTTCTCGCACCCGTAGGAGAACTGAAGCCAACTTAATATCAGCTCTCACTTGTCAAAACATGAGTGTGCGTCCTCTTACCATCAACCCTTCTCTATACATTCAAATTCCCATCTTCGCTTATTTATCTGCTACTTTTGACCATATACAAACCGTTTTTCTGCACCATGAAGAATATTCCATTTCCTGACTCTGATTTTACCCATGTAGATGTTTCGTTGGATGCAGACGCCATGCTGGACAGAGGTAGAATCAGATCTATGTCGATTCTTGAATCTCTAGAGTCCGTAGTTATGCTTTTGACTGATTGTCATCTTCAACCGTCTCAATTTGAGATTTTAATACCTACTACTCAACAAAGAGGTTTTGATTCCCCTAAGGGTTATATGTTTGTTTTCTTCGATCAAGTACGTTGTGGCTTGCATCTATTTTTGACCTCATCCGTGATGTTTTTCGCTATTGACAAATATGTCCGAGCTAACTTACTCAAAATTCTTACATGCATCTTATTAGCTTCCTTATGTGCTATCACCTTCTTAATATCGAGATAACCCCTTTGAGAGTCTCATTTTCGTTTATACTTTGTCCTTCTCCCAATGGTCCTTCCTTATTTGGTTTGATACATCGTAATAATCACCAAATATTTTTGATAGCGACCGATAGGTTGTTGACAAGATCATGAGATAGGAAGAAATGATCATATACCAAAGAAATGATCATATACCGATTCTGTTGCTTCCATTTAGGGAGCCCCAGTTCGCTGGGGCCTAAGCTATATTGTTCCTTTACCTGAATCCTCTGTCAATTCTTTGTCAAGGAGATGGCAGCCACAATACAAGTAGGATCATATAGTGATTCCTATGATTCAAAATCAATTTTAGATGCTCTTATTGCCATGACAATGGCAAATGTGCTGAGAAGTGCAGAAGTTCTTGAATTCCCTGTAACCGCTCTACATGTTAACCCTTTGTATCGTGAGTATACACTCTCTCTATTCTAATTTACTATCAAGTTATTTTCACCTCTCTGATACTCATGAATTACATTTATGTAGGTTCTAAAATGAATGCGCATTTCATTCGTTCTTTCTCGAGAGAATTCTAGTCCCATAATATTAGAGAAGAGTTGGTTCAAGAAGATTGTCCCGTCAGTCCCCTCCTAGTTTTGACCCTTTGCCAAGTCATGCCCCTTTAGAGGGACCTGCCAAAGTTAATTCAAAGATCTTTACATAGACCAATGGTGCTTCTCTCGATAATATCCAACCCACGCCGTGTTCGTGATTCTACTCCCGCATTGTCATCGATGAATGATTACTACATACCCCATTGGGCACTCATCAATTTTGACCCGTTGATTATTTTTTTAGATGGTGTCCTAGCTAACTTGCTCCTCCTTTGATCTTTAGTCCAACTCATCATATCTTTCCCCTTGCAGATGGTCCAAGCCAGCTCGTTCCTACTCCTTGGAGTGATATCGTGAATGCTCTTTTTTTCTTTTCAAGAGGATCCGAGCATCTAACATTTTGTAGAACCATTTTGACCGGCCTACTGAATCGTTCAGACAAAGCATTCCCTTTATGTTCCCCATTCTGACTCTTTACGATCTAGCTTGCAAAGATATATGCGAGGTATAGTGAGAGACTATCCAATCTCTCTTCCTCATATTATTTATTCATTTCTTTTACTCATGAGTACTTCCTTTTTATTGATTGTTTATAGATATTTCTCCTTAGGGATGCTATCGGTACTCGTAGGAACGGATCTTCTCCTCAAACAAATTTATTGTATCGACAAATGGAGGATCTCGAAAAGTGTATAACTGAAGCTCGAAAAAAGATTAGCCAGCCGGAGCTAAATATGGAAGCTTTACAAGGAATTCAAGAAGGTACTAACAAACACTATTCATGGTAAATTTGGAATCTTATCGGAGAAAACCCGTCACACTGAAGAGCTCATACGATTTTTGACAGATGTCTGAGATGCTGCTTGCTGTCGTATAACCGAAATGGAGAAAGAACACAAAGTTGCTATGTAATGACATGAGCATAGTATGTGATGGATCTTCAGAGTCCAGCTTCTTTTCTTGAACATTTTCACCGAGAATTTTAGGACATGGTTCTTATTGGCTTTCATATGTGTCAAGAGGCGGTGAGATCTCTTCTTGGTTTTCCTTTTGATCTCGTTTTGCCAAATCTGAATATTCACTATGCTAGTCTAGAAGTTTTGCAAGCCCCTGTTGCCAACTATGTTCCTTTGCCTTTTATGCCCACAATGGTTATGATGGATCCCATTGATATGACCCCTGAAAAGCTTGAGGGAAAATGCCGAGCTAAAGGCCACTAAATTTACGAGATGGTCTATGTATGGTTTTTGTTAGGTATCAAGTACTATGTGCGGGATCGTTCATCACCAGAGTTACTTCGATCTTTTGTCTTAGCTATGTGTTGGACGATAGGTCACCAGAATCTAGTAAAAATGCTTGTGGTAGCGGAACCCTATGCAAGTCTATCAGTCACCAGGGTTAGTGTACGATGGTGTGTTTTGAGGTAGTTATTTTGTATCTACTCTGCTCTGCGCAGGGAAGTGTCTATCTCATTGTACACTTTATTTTTATGAAAAAACAATTATAAGTTATCCACTCTCTTTATTTATTTACATTATCTTCTATTATTACATCACGATAGTTTGCATAAATTTCCTCAAGTTCACCGCATTCTGTGTTCGTGGATATTTTCTTCTTTCGAGATCTCGGAGTTGGTAGGTAGTTGTTTCGATGATCTTGTATATGTGGTATGGTCCTTCCCATTTAGGTTATAACTTTCTCACAGTTCTTGAAGCTTCCACTGGTTTAAGCACTAACTCGCCGACTTGAAATGTCCTTGTTTTTACTTGGGTATTGTAGTACTTTGCCGTTCGTGGTTTATAATGCCCCGACCTTATCGCGGCTCGCATTCTTTTTTCTTCTAGAATATTTTAGGCTAATGCTAGATTGGAACTGTTATTTACTTATTTGTATTCTTCAGTTCTCTAGCTGTTGGCTACAACTTCAGGTGGAATGATAGCTTCACTTCCATAAGCTAAACTGTATGGTGTGTCATTTGTCGTAGTTTTTTGAGTCGTATGATAGGCCCATAATATCTAGGACTTTCTCCACACACTTTGCTCGTATCTTTCTAACCTGGCCTCCAATTTTTCTGGCAAAGTCCTATTTGTCCTTTCCACTTGTCCATTCACTTAAGGGTAACCCACAATGATTGATGTTTGATTCCCAATGATTGCACCACTGTTCAAGTTGTTCACTTCGAAACTAGCGTTCATTACTTCTGACAAGGAATAATTAATTGACACAACATATTTCTCAAAGGACATTAATGACAACACCATTAGTTTATTTGCCAAAATTGCTTCGCTTCTACCCATTTCGTAAAATAGTCCACTGCGACCAACATATATTTCTTTCATTTTGTGTCAAGTATCATTGGTCCTGCGATGTCTATTCCCCACTTGGAAAATGGATATGGAATACGACATGGATCCCACGGGGCTGCTGGTAAGTGTGTCATAGGGGAATGTACATGATATTACTTGCATCTTTTTGAAAACTCCTCACAATCACGCATCATAGTGGGCCAATAATACCCTTGGAGAATTACTCGAAGTGCCATAATCCTTCCTCCTATGTGACTTCTACAAGTTCTTTCGTGAATTTCTCGAATCACCTGTTTGGCTTCTACTTCATCTAGATAATGGAAATAAGGTTGAGAATAGGATCTCTTATACAAGATTCAGTTGTGAATGAAGTATCAGGCCGCTTTTCGAGCCATTGCTCTTTGGCACAATTCTATCGGTAGAATATCCTTCTAGATATTCAATGCATGCTCGTATATCTGAAATCCAACTATTGTTTACTTGAGCTATCATAGTATTCATCACTCTTGTCCTGATTTTCTCCGATTGTGTTATTCTTCACAGAGTGATCTTTTGAGTGGTAATAGGCTATGCTTGTCATGCCATTTTAGAGATTGCATCAACTTCCTGATTTTATGTTCTTGGGATTTTTACCAATCAAAATTCTTCATACATCTCTTTATGTCAGTGTAACATTTGTACATTCTCATCCGTTCTCTCTTCTTTCGCCTCATAAGTTCCGTTGACTTGTTGAACTATCACATGGGAATCACTGTGTACCAAGAGTCTTCTTATCTAAGCTTCAATTGCTAATCCTATCCCAATCAAGAGTGTTTCGTATTCAGCTTCACTGTTAGACACAAGATAATCTATCTTTACAGAAAATCTAGAATATTGGTTTCATCTTGAGTATCCTTGAATACTATTCCTGCTCCGCCATGTGTACTTGTAGACGATCCATCTACATTTACATTCCATAAAGGTTCTCGTATTCCGATTCAGGTTCTCCTATCATTTCCATTACACAATTTGCCAACACTTATGCCTTTATAGCATGCCTTGGAGCATAAGCAATATCATACTCCCCTAATTTTCCCATTGACCATTTTTCTAGACACCTACTAAGAATAGCGCGTAAGGGGCGTTTGGCCAGAATAGGTACTCGGTGTGCTATAAAGTAGGCACATAATTTTTGGGAGGATGTAACCAAGGCCAGAACTAGTTTCTCTACTTGAGAGTAACGAATCTCCGCACCCTATAGTGTTTTGCTAATGTAATAGATATAAATATGTTCTCTTCCATCATCTCTTACCAAAACAACACTAACAACTTCGTTTTCTATAGCCGAATAAGCATACAAATCTACTCCCAATTAATGGCTTTACCATCAACGGTGGACTTACCAAGTATTCTTTCGATTTTTCAAAGACATCTTCACATTGTTCATTCCACTGGAAATTCTTCACATTCCTTAGAATCTTGAAGAACGGTAATCCCTTTTCAATGGATCGAGATATAAACTTGCTTAATGAGGCCATCCACCTCATTAATTTTTGTACCTCTTGAATTGTTTTGGATTGTGGCATATCTAAGACCGCCTTAGCTTTTTCTGGGTTTACTTCTATTACTTTTTCGGTAACCATATACCCTATAATATTTCCACCCATGATCCCAAAAGCACATTTCTTGGGACTTATTTTCATTCCAAATTTATTCATGGTTTTCCAAGCCTTTCGTAAATCTCGTGGATGATCTTTCGCTTTGTGGTTCTTAACGATCATATCGTCCACATAAACTTCCATTGTATCACCTATTAATCCTGAAAACATGAGATTTGCCAGTCTTTGAGATGTCGCCCCAATATTCATCAGGCCAAACAACATGACCAAGTAGCAGAAGGTGCCTACATAATTGATAAAGCTTGTATTGTCTTGATAATTTTCTGCCATTAATACCTGATTATATCCCTGATCTACATCCATCGCACACAATAAGGCACATCGTGCTGCCGAGTCCACCAACTGATCAATACTTGGCAAAGGACAACAATCCTTGGTGCATGCCTCGTTGAGATTTATAAAATCCATACACATCCTCCACCGTTCCCCAACTTTCGGTACTAAGCCTACATTCAAAAATCATTCAAGATAAAGAACTTCCTGTATCTAGTTCAAGCTTAGTAGTCGTTAGACCGAGAAAAATGCAAAACTAGCCCCAACCTATAGGCCTTTTTCCGAAACTATACCCAACGTTTGAAAAGTTGCAAAACTATACCCAACCTTTGCATTTTGTTCGAAACTAGCCCCAACGTTTAATTCCGGCCAAAAAAGTCATATTTTGACGTCATGACATCATATTTCGTTTTGGTTGAGGGCAAAATAGACGTTTCACAAATATATACATAAAAAAACATTAAATTTAAAATATATTATTTTTATTATTAAAATAAAAAAACAAAAAAATTTAAAACTGTCATCTTCCTCACAGTTATGATTATTTTTTACCTTTTTTTATATAGTTATATATATATTTGATATATTTTAACACATAAAGATATAGTTTTTATATATATTTATATATATTATGGATATAAATATATTTTTATTTTAAACATATTACATGTGGCAGCCACATAGACAAAAAAAACACATGTGGCAGCCACAGTGGATGCCACGTAGGCCGAAATACACATGTGGCACCCGAAGGGCATTTTCTACAAAAAAGGCATAGTTACTGGGCATTTTTGTATAATTGGTAACATAACGGGCATTTTCAATAAAATGGGTAACTTACAGGGCATAAATAATAATTCGTCCAAATTTTAAATATAATTATAATGTTGAAGGTAAAAGTCAAAACTTTGTTTATTGACAAAAAAATAGGGTTTTTTTTTTTAAACATAAGAAAAAAGAAAAAAAGCCACAACACCTATTTTCACAGTAGTTTTATTTAGAATATGCATAATAGTGTGACCAAAGTGCATTTATATTATTCTTAGAACATATTTATATAAGATTCATATTATATATTCATATTTTTAGCAACACTTCTTTTCTTATAATACTTAATATCAAAACCCATAAAGCTTACGCTTTGTGCCTCAAGGCTTACGCCTCACTTTTTGGAACATAAAACGCCTCACATACGCTTTCGCTTTTTAAAACACTGGATGAAACATAAAAAATGCAAAAAAAAAAATAGAATTGTTCATACTGCCATCGAAGACAGAAAATTAAAAGAACTCAGAAATTTTTGAAATTTGATCTACTCTCCTCCTTTTTGTGAGGAAGACAGATCCTTCAAATGCTTCCTGAGGCTGTCAATCTCCTGCAACCTCACTTGCTTGTCTGCTATCTTTCTTTGGGTATCTTTATACTCTATGTCAAGCCACACCAGAGTCTCATCCACAAAAGCATCAACAATGACAGAACAACTATCACCACTTGCAACTGGAACAAAAGAGGCATCAAATTTGATAGTCTTCTTCTTCTTTATCCTGCTTGGACCAGCTTCTGCATTGGGATTTCAGGGCAAGTCTTGGATCCTGACTTGAGTGAAGTAGCTCCTGGTGATGATCATCTTGGCCATGTTCTTGATCCAACCTTCTGTCTTCTTATCACAGAACATAAGTAAGGTATCACTGTCTAACCCATAATCCAGTCGCATGTGTTTAAGCCATACTAACTGAGTGACACAACTGTCTGCTGTTATGTACTCAGATTCAGCAGTGGAGAGTGACACACAATTTTGCTTTCTACTGTACCATGAGACCAAGTTGTTC
The DNA here is from genome assembly GCA_948329865.1 of Linaria vulgaris. Classification (NCBI taxonomy): domain Eukaryota; kingdom Viridiplantae; phylum Streptophyta; class Magnoliopsida; order Lamiales; family Plantaginaceae; genus Linaria; species Linaria vulgaris. The sequence continues at coordinate 79,949,214 of OX415249.1, read as the reverse complement.
CTCAGATAAAAACATCCTCCACTTGTAGACTTTCTATCATCAGTGTCACCTGCCCAGTCTGAGTCACTGAAACCTACAAGATTTGTGTTAGTGTCATAAGAATACCAGATCCCAAGGGCCAAAGTACCAGATATATATCTAATGATTCTCTTCACAGCAATCAGATGTGACTGCTTTGGACATGCCTGATACCTAGCACACACACAAACAGAGAACATTATATCAGGTCTTGAAGCAGACAAGTAGAGTAAGCTTCCTATCATTGAACGGTACAATGTTGGATCAACATCTGCACCAGTAACATCCCTGGATATCTTCACTGATGAAGACATGGGAGTCTTGCAAGGTTTTGAATCTGCCAATTCAAACCTTTTCACCAAATTCTTTGCATATTTTTCTTGACTTAGGAATATCCCATTACCTGTTTGTTTTACTTGGAGACTAAGGAAGAAATTTAATTCTCCTATCATACTCATCTCAAACTGCCCTGTCATTGATTCAACAAATTTTTCTAAAATAGAGTTGTTAGTTGAGCCAAAAACAATGTCATCCACATATATTTGAGCTATACAGACACGAGAATCTTTCTTCAAAACAAACAGTGTCCTATCTCCTTCACCTCTAACAAAGCCAAGACTTAAGAGGAATTCTGTAAGTCTTTCATACCAGGCTCTAGGTGCTTGTTTAAGTCCATACATGGTTTTTTCAAGCTTGTACACATGGTTGGGGTACTTAGGATATGTGAATCCCTTAGGTTGTTCAACAAATACTTCCTTATCAATTAGCCCATTCATGAACACACCCTTTACATCCATTTGGTATAGTTTTATCTAAGACCGCATGCTATAGCTAGAAGTAACCTAATAGATTCAATCCTAGCAACTGGAGCAAAAGTCTCATCAAAATCTATACCTTCAACCTGTGTGTACCCTTGAGCAACTAATCTAACTTTGTTTCTAACTATGACCCCTTCATCATTACTCTTTTTTTTTTAAATATCCACTTTGTCCCTATTACATTAACATTAGGTGGCCTAGGCACCAATTTCCAGACATTGTTCTTAGTAAACTGTAATAGTTCATCCTGCATGGCATTAATCCAAAAGTTATCAAGGAGGGCTTGATTCACATTCTTAGGTTCTATGGAGGAGACAAAGCAAGAGGCATTATCAACAATACAAGTGAAGTTCATACAAACACAAAATTTTACCATATCTCTATAATCAAGTCTTTCTCTGTTGCGTGTCCTTACCCGTTCAGTGAGTTCACCTATTACTTGGGATGCTGGATGATCTTTCTGAATCCTAGATAGGGGATCTCTTCTAGGTTAAGAGGCAACTTCATGTTCTGAGTTAGAGTACTCTGCTGTTAGTCTAACATCTGATCTCGCTGCTGTTAGTCTAACATCGTTCCCTGACTCATGTTCAGTGTTTCCAGCTTCCAGTTCCAATGTTGGTGTAACATTGTCAAGAGTAACATTCTCGGTTTCCACTGTTGGTTCAACATTGGGAACTGAGATGTCATCAGTATCTGTATCAAGAGTGAACTCATCAAATACAACATTCACTGATTCCTCAATTGTCTTCAATCTAAGATTATAGACTCTAAAGGAATTACTATTGGCAGAGTATCCTACAAAGATGCATTTTTCACTTTTAGGATCAAATTTACTCAGATAATCCATGTCATTAAGCAGATAACAATCACATCCAAATTCATGAAAGTATGCAATATTTGGTTACACACCCTTCAAGAGTTCATAAGGAGTCATGTTAGTTCCAGGTCTAAGATACACCCTGTTACTAATGTGACAAGCATTATTTAAAGCTTCAGCCCAGAGTCTTTTGGATAAATCTTTAGCATTGAGCATAACTCTGGCCATCTCTTGAAGAGTCCTGTTCTTTCTCTCAGCAATGCCATTCTGCTGAGGAGTCTTAGGAGCCGAATATTCATGGAAGATACCTTTAGCATTGCGATAGTTATCAAAACTAGCATTTTCAAATTCTTTACCATGATCAGACCTAATCTTAGTCACAGTGGAGCCATAAAAGTTTTTAATACTAACACAAAGAATTTTGAACTGATCAAAAGTTTCTGACTTTTCTGTAAGAAATTTTACCCAAGTGTATCTAGAGAAGTCATCTACAATCACAAAGGCATATTTCTTACCACTGAGACTACATACCTCAATTGGACCCATTAAGTCCATGTGCAGCAATTCAAAACACCTACTAGATCTAGGATTAACATTCTGTACCTGTAGGGGTGTATGTACAACTCTGGTTTGCTTACCCTTGAGGCAATCACCACACACAAGCTTACCTGGACAAGACAGCTTAGGTAAGGCTCTTACAACATCCACTTTCTGCAGTTTCTCAAGGTTTCTGTAGTGAACATGTCCAAGTTTTTTATGCCATATAGAAGCCTCATCTATTTTGGCATGGAAACACTCTGCTTCCTCTTGGGCTAGGTAGCAGTTATCTTTGGATCTAGTACCTGTCATAACAAGAACATTATCACTATCATAAACATCACAAGAAACTCTGTCAAATGTAACCAGTAAGTCATCATCACACAACTGACTGATACTTATTAGATTTGCCTTTAACCCATCTACCAACAACACATCCTTCAGGGGTGGGAACCCATCAACATTTATGATCCCCTTCCCAATGATCTTTACTTTGGTGCCACCTCCATAGGTCACTGTTCCAACACTTAAAGGTATCATTTTCTTAAGATTCTCCTTGCTGCCTGTCATGTAGGAGTTTTAGCTTTTTCTACCCAAGTCCTACTTTTCTGTCCTGCATCTAATGTTGGTCTAAAATCAGAATCTGTTGTAGTTTTAACATTGGGCACATATGCTGTTTTCTTACCACATTCTTTTATGAATTTTCTACAGAATGGTTTAATGTGGCCTGGCTGAAAACAATATTGACAGATAAAAGTGGGTTTGCTTTTTACAGTGTTGATGGTACCAGAACTCATATTACCAGATTCTTTAACAAAGCTTGTAGTTAAATAGGCAGAATTACCATCAGAAGAGGAAGGTTTTTCAACAAATCCCAGACCATGTGTACCTGTATTACTCATGTTTAGTACCTCATCAAGTTTAGAAGTACCTCCATTCCATTTGGCTACGATTTGTGAATCCTTTTTAAGTTTCTCATTTACCTCTTTCAGCTCAGCTTCAGCTTTGTCAAGATCTCTCTCATAGAGTTTCAACATGTTCTTCAAACATTCAATGTCATGCTTCAGTGCTTTGTTGCTCTTTATGAGTTTGACATTCTCTCTCTCAAGTCTGAGAAAAGTTGTATGTAGCTCGTCTAGGATTTCCTCCTGGGCCAGTTCTTTTTCGTTGAAGTACTCTTCTTCTAGATCAACTGAGCCATGAAAATAATCAAAGTTAGTATCATCACAATCAGAGAGCACATCATAGATAACCTGTGTATCATTGTTGTTCCAGTCTCCAAAGAAGATTTCCGATTTTGCTGTTGGTTCTCCAATGTTAGAGTAACATTGAGAATTTTGGCAATTTCTGGAGTCTTCTTCTGACCAGGTGATCCGAGTGCAAAGCGCAACAGTGTTGATTTCCTCTGATTGTTCATCAGCACTTATTCCAGATTCGAAGTCAGCATCATTGAAGTCATCTACACACACCCAATGAGAATTCCCTCTTGTTCTGAGGGTGTTAGCACATTCATGTTTAAAGTGACCATACCCCTTACATTCATAACACTGGACATCCTTCAATTTCTCAGCATCTTGAGGCGTGCTCTTATATGCCATGTACTTTACAAATTTTGGGGGTAATTTCTTATAACCAAGGGCAACATTACCAGATTGTTTTTCTTTATTTTTATCTTTGTAGCCTAATTTACTAAACTTCCTGGTAATGTTTCCATAGTTAGAAGAGATCAACACATATTCATCTTCATCACTTCCTGTAGAATCTGAGCTAGTTCCTAGTAAGGCTAAAGCAAGTTGTTTACTGGACTTCCTTAGGAGTTCTAGTTCAAACTCTTTTAAAGTGTTCATTAATGTTTGGAAGTCCATGTTGGCAAGATCTCTAGACTCATTCATAGCAATTCTTTTGACAGTGAACTTGGAAGATAATGTTCTAAAAGCTTTATAGACCATGGTTTGATTTGGGATGGTAAAACCTAAGTTTTGACACTGATTAGAAATATCAAGAAGTTTCTCAAAATAACTATCAATGCTTTCATCCTCACTCATCTCTATCTTCTCAAAGTCCCTCAAAAGTTTTCTATATTTAGAGTCCCTCACAGCCACATCACCTTAACAATGTAGTTCAAGAACTTCCCAAGTATTTTTAGCAGTTGTACACGTTTGAATAAGTTTGAACATATGGTTACCTACCCAGCTAAAAATAACATTGAGAGCCTTTTCATTGAAGCTGTAGAGAGCAATCTCATTGGCTGTACATTGTCCTCTTGGCTTAGGTACCAGATCGACATCTCAATCTTTAGGCAAGTAAGGGATGGTGTAGCCTTCTAGTACTGTGTCCCAAGCTCTCAGGTCGATGGATTTAATGTGGACTCTAAGTCTGATCTTCCAGTAGACATAGTTGTTGGGACCCTCTAATACTGGCAACCTGCTGGTATTGGGGTTGGAGTTGTCCATCTTTTCGTATCAACGCCAAACACCGATGAAGTTGGTGCTTGGCTCTGATACCAATTGAAATTGTGGATCGAGTTGATATGTTGTTGTTGTTAACTTAACACTGGAGTGTTAACAACAGATTGGTATGTTGTTAACTCAACGATGTTACTTTAACAACAGACTAGAGTAATAGTGCAGCGGAATAAACAAACACCAAGTTTAAGAAGTGAATATAATATTATATTAACTTCCGAGCCGTAGGCAAAATAACCCGTTGAGGTTTTAACAAAAGTCGTTCTCTCAATTTTCAAGCTCCTCACTCTCAAATTAATCGAACTAAGCAAAGCACACAAGAATTGCTTCGACTATCTCTAACAGCTCCTCACTCTTAGATCTATTCTCACAACTTACAAACTTTGCTAAAGCAAGACAACACTTCAAAAACTGTACATTAATCTCTCGGATTGATTGGCTCTTGTCTAGTGTTTGTCTTGATGTACTTCACACAATATATTTTCTTGACTTGGACTTCAAGGTGTGTTGTACACGGTTGGTAATTCTCCTTTGTTTCCTTCTCGAACTCCTCTTCCTTGTTCTCGCAGTCATTCTTGAATAATAGTTCATTCGTTAGTGATCTAACTAAGGATAGACTCCTTTTTCAAATCAGGACTCAACTTGGAAAGCTTTTCCTAGTTGCACTCGAACTCTTCTTTCCTTGTAGAGCGGTTTGCTTAATTAAGGAAACTTTCCTTCTTGGAAACTTTGAGCGTCCAACCCATGGCAAGTTTGTTTCCTGAATAATAATCAAAGACAATCACAACTGTGGAACTCAATTAGTTAAATGAATAAGAAAAAACAATAATAATACATATAAACAAGATTGTAAATCGGATTCTGCTTCAGCAATGTTACTCTAACATTGACTTCTCAATGTTAATCTAACATTGCCAGAATACCCGCACTTTTAACTTCATCGACAAATCTCTTCATATAATCCCGTAGAGTTTCTCCATTATCTTGTTTAATCGTAAATAAATGCCAAGCTGATTTTGGGTATCTTCGATTACATGCAAATTGTCAAACGAACACATGACATAATTGTCCAAAATTGACAATAGTTCCAGAAGAACATGAGAAAACCAAGCCTGAGCTTTCACTGTCAGGGTTGTTCTAAATACTCGACACAAATATAGTCCGGTGCCGAAACCAAATCCATACTTACCAAATATTGGTGAACATGATCCTGAGGATCTTGTTGGAAAATTGGTTCAAGGAACCGGGTTTTTGTACAATGGACTTTAGGTCGAGTTTGGTACATGGGTGAATGAGAAATTGATGCTCAACGTTGACTAATTAAAGTCGGAAATATTGTATATCAATATTTAATATTTCTATTTTACGTAAATAAAATTATGTAATTTTCTGCTATATTTTATATACGGAAAATAATAAGCATCAAAGAGATAATTAATTATCTTAGGAAATCTTTCCATAAGATTTACCTAGCAGTTTTTTATAACTGAAACGTGTCTACATTCATCCGAGATCTTTCCGAGATCTGTAATTATCTTAATTACCAGATTCGTAATTATCATAACCACGTTTCTTGGTGGCTAAGTCTTCCAACTTTCTCCCTGACCTAGTCTATATAAGGGGTCGCTCCCCATAGGTTTAATGATGAGAAAAAAAATACACTTTTGCATACACGAAAAACGTTTTAATCATTGTGTGGTGGTGGTAGTCTGTTACTGTTCGAGTTCGCCGGGATTGTTCTGCGAGTGCTAGCAGCCAATTCGAAAGGTCGTTTTATCCTGGGAAGAGTTAGTCCAACGATCTCAGCACGTGGAGAGGACTAAACTACTTTAAGGAAACCGAGAAGGACTCGACCAATTACTACAGTTATTTTCAGTTTCTGCGTTACTATTTATTTTGTTTATTTGCGTGTCAATTTATATACTGTTCGTTATCTCCATTGTTTCTAACAATCTTAAAGTAGTTTATGTTTGAGACGAACAGGTTATTTGACAAAATCCTTTTCCGAATTGTATCGGTTTTTTGTTTGGCAAAAAGCGATTTCTTCGGATCTTGGAAACTGTATTTGATGGAAATTAAACGGCAAGGTCAAAAAAATTAATTGGGAAGATTTTTTTTCTTAATTTCAGTTTGTGTGCATCCGTGTTATTGGTTGCTTTGTAGAGTATGTATAATAAGTTTATGCATAATTTTGGTACTGTGGCAGAGTACGAATCTGTGTTGCTTTATTGCAGGGAGACATTGTTAAAATTGTGATGATTTTGGTTTGGTGGAATTGACTTAAAGCATGCATAATATGATATGTTGCTAATAAATATTAGGAGTTAATTATGATCATGCGTTGCAATTATATATGGTCATCCGTGAATATATGTTTACTAAGCATGTAAATTGACTTAGGAACAATTTACTCCAGCATGTTTGTATTGCATGATTTGTATGGATTTTATCCAACTTGGTAATCAAATCAAATCATTATTTTTGTGTCTACAACTAAGACTAATGGTTATCTCATACGGTTTAGACATGGAAAAAAGGATAAACAAAGAATTCACTTCCTAGATCCAAAAAAAAAAAAGAATTCACTTCCTTTTGTGAGAGAGATAAATCTTTTAAAGATTTTACGTTATTCTTTGTTCGGTTTGTTGAAGAATTTTATTATTCTTCATGTGCTCTTGTTTACTGATATTGGTTGACTTGTTGATCACGTGGATGAATGGATGAGCCCGTTTTGTGCTGGATTGCTGAGCAAGAAGTCATCCTAGCGCTTCAAGCCACAATGATTTTCGAGATGGGTAATCTTGAGATAAGTGGTTTATATTTCTTCTTTATAAATCAATCTCTCGATCAATGATAAATTATTAAAAATCATATGTAACGTGATTATGAGATTTTCTGCACGTGATCTATGGGATTTATCTCATTATATATGTTTTAGATAATCACAATTATATGATTGGGATTTTGTTAAAGATTGAGGATCATAAAAATTAACTTATACTCTTTCTGAAACTCGAAAATCACGCATTTATGTAATTTCTTTGTTTATTGCAAATAATATAATTTAATATGTTATGTATATGCGCATCATGAATTCTCGATAAAAGGCTTCAGCCCATGACTTGATTAATTACTTGATTTCCTATGAAATTTACTCTGGTAATTATGTTGTATAGAAGCTTTGGTGATAGTATATAACATTATACGCAATATTACATTTAGCTTAATTCTTTCCAAAAGATATATGTGTTCTTCATATATATAGAACTTGAATATCGAGTGGTCAACAATACTAAAGAAATTGTTATATATGCTTGTGGTGGATCACAGTAAATTAAGCTACGTAATTGCCTAGTTGTACATGCATGTTGTTGCATGATTACTAGATTATCCAGAAAAAGGAAATTCTTTATATGATTCATGAATTTATGTGAAATCACATTCTGTATATATTGTGATATGGTACATGGATAATTAATTATGGTCATTACATGGTGAAAATATTTTGTGAAAATATGTTACACCTCTGTATATGCGAATTTCGTTAAACCCTAAATCTTACATTTTGTAATATTGGAAATAATATTACTAACGTGTTTCTCTTCGTGAGATTTTTTGGGTTTAAGCCTATGATGGATAACCGTGTACAATATGAGGATACATGATATACGCTGCGAGGTGATGTGCAATAGACCAACACCAAGACAACACTTGGTATCGTATCTTTGAGGTAATCGTTTACTTATAAATAAGTAATATAACTAAAATAAGTGTACTCGTCTTATTTATTGACTGGTGAGATGTTCATACATGAAAGAATAAATCTCGAGAGAAAGAGATGGGATAAATATTTGATACGTTTGGAGATATCGAATAATACGGATATGGCTATTACTGATACCAATCCGTCAATAACCGAGACATGGGTTCAATCTTGAAAAACCAATCCTTTGAGGATGATGGGTTTGATTGATCCAGTTGGTCTAGGAGATTCTATGGTTCTCATGAACTATAGTGAAAAACGAAGAATTGCACTGATGTGTTTTTCGAAAAACGTGTAGCAAATAATGCTACTTATCTCACCATGTTTGAATCTTGCGAGATTCTTGACATGAGATTCTTCTACTTTTAGAGAGAATGACATTGATGCAATAAATTATGTATTATTGCAAGACAAGTGGGGTGAAGCTATTTTGTTGGCTTACTATCTTTTAAATAAGATACCCCAAAAAGTAAACACTCCCTATGAGTTATAGAAAAGTACAAGTTTCTTATAATACTCTGAAATGTGGGGGCGTGTCGTGCTAAGGTGGCATCACTCGTGCCAAAGAAAATGGTAATAGATCCAAAGCGTTGGACTATATTTTCATGGCTATGCACACAATAGCATTGGTTATCGGTTCTTTTGTATATGAGTCTAAAACCATGAGATTCATAGAAACACGATAATGGAATTAGGGAAAGCATTCTTTTGAACACATATTTCCTTATAAATCCGTTGTGGCTGGACAAAGTTATTCAAAATGAATCTTAGATGATATTGACAATAGTCAAGATCAAACGAAATTGAAGAAACTGGCGAGGTCCATGAAAAGCCAAAACGAAGCAAAAGAGTAAGGACAGAAAATTTATTTTCTAACTTATATGATAAAGGTTGAGCCTAGAACGTTTTATAAGCTATAAGCTCTATTAAAAACCATAAATGGGAGATTGATTCCATCTAAAACGGTCACACTTGAGAATTGGTTGACCTTCCTTCGGGATGTAAACCATTGAGTTTTAAGTGGATTTTCAAACGGAAAATCAAAACAGATGGAACAATGAAAAATATAAGGCTAGACTTGTGATCGAAGGATACAAGTAACAAGAAAGCCATTATTACTTTGATACTTATTCTCATGTGACGAGAATAAATTTAATAAGAATGACATTGGCGATTGTCATTCTCCAAAAATTGTAAGTACATCAAATGGATGTAAAGATTATTTTTCTTAAATGGAGGTTCTTGATTAAGAACTCTACGTGGAATAACCCGAGGGTTATGTAGCTTCTAGAAAAGAAAATAAAGTCTATAAATTGGTGAAGTCCTTGTGTGGACTTAAATCAACACCAAAAATAGTGTATGAGAAATTTGACAACGTCATGATGTCAAATGGTCACAGAAGTGCGACAAATGCGTCTACGTCAAAACTACAGAAGAATGGTATTTGGTTCTCTGTATGTATGTTAACGATATACTCATCGTGGAAAGCAACGACCTAATGGTGAAGTCCATTAAATATTTGCTGAATTTAAGATTCAATATGAAAGACATGAGACTGGTCGATGTAATCTTAGGAATTAAGATTAAGAGATCGTCAGTGGGTCTTATATTAACTCAGTCACACTATGTGGACAAGATTCTTGGAAAATTCAGCAATGGTGATTCTGGTGTAGCCAGAACTCCAATAGACACGAGTCAACACTTATCTTAGAATAAGGTAGAAAGTGTTGATCAAGTGGAATATGCTAGAATGATAGAAAGTCTGATGTACATAATGAGTTGTACACGACCATACATTACCTATACAATTGGCACGTTGAGTAGATTCACGAGTAATCCATGGCAAGAGCAATGGAAAGCAATTGTGAAAGTACTGGGGTACTTACGTTATACTCGTGATGATGGGTTACATTATACCAGAGATCCAAATGTTGCTTGAAGATTTTACCAAAGCAAGTTGGATATATGTTATAAAAGACTCCAACGCAACAAGTGAACATGTATTCACTTTAGGAGGTGCAAATGTGCATGGAAATCTTCAAGATAAATGGTTATAACCAGATTCACGATGGAATCTGAGTTTGTGGCATTAGACAAATGCAGTGAAGAAGCCGAAAGGCTCCTTAACATCTTAGAAGATATTCCTGAGTGGCCCAAATATGTGCCAACAATATGCATAAATTGCGATAATCAATCTATGATTGAAAAAGCATATAATGTTCTGTACAACGGTAAGTCTAGACATATACGTCGACGACATAATACCGTTAGACAACTGATCTCGACTGGGGTTATCATCCTTGACTACGTGAAGTCAAAAGATAACATTGCGGATCCGCTAACCAAATGGTTAAATAGAGATCAAGTTGAAAAGACATCGAAGGGAATGAGACTTAAGCCTATTGAATAATAAGGTTCTTATGAAGGAAAACCCAACCATGTTTGACTGGAGATCCCAAGATCTTGGTTCAATGGGACAACCTAATTGTAAGAACTTTGCACGGTCATTGTGGGGGTCAACCCTTGTCCATTCCTAGATGAAACAGTGACACCCGTAATGGAAAAGGTTAAGCATTGTGCTTTTAATGATTCTTACGCTTCGAAAATCCGAGCGGAGTAATACGGGCTACTCTTAGATAAGAAATCACCTATGTGAGAGAGAGGAGGGGCCGCCTCTGAGGGAAATTGTGGGGGCTTAATTTTCTGGAAAACTCTTGCAGAACCAGGCGTATGTCCAGGGCCAAAATGGACATAAACCATGAGAACCGCAACGGTAAAAGGAATTATACCTGTGTGAGATTTATGGAACGTTTGCACAAACGTCGGATAGTTCAATGACGTCAAGTCACACTATCGGCTAGCAAAGAAAGTATTTCTCATGAGGGAAGGTTCAAGGGCGTGTCCTACCTATCCTATGCAGGCATAGTCCGTAGTACTCCACCACCACATGATGTATGCATGATCATTCAATTTCATTCATGTGGGGGATTGTTGGAAAATTGGTTCAAGGAACCGGGTTTTTGTACAATCGACTTTAGGTCGAGTTTGGTACATGGGTGAATGAGAAATTGATGCTCAACGTTGACTAATTAAAGTCGGAAATATTGTATATCAATATTTAATATTTCTATTTTACGTAAATAGAATTATGTAATTTTCTGCTATATTTTATATACGGAAAATAATAAGCATCAAAGAGATAATTAATTATCTTAGGAAATCTTTCCATAAGATTTACCTATCAGTTTTTTATAACTGAAACATGTCTACATTCATCCGAGATCTTTGCGAGATCTGTAATTATCTTAATTACCATATTCGCAATTATCCTAACCACGTTTCTTGGTGGCTAAGTCTTCCAACTTTCTCCCTGACCTAGTCTATATAAGGGGTCGCTCCCCATAGGGTTAATGATGAGAAAAAAAAATACACTTTTGCATACACGAAAAATGTTTTAATCATTGTGTGGTGGTGGTAGTCTGTTACTGTTCGAGTTCGCCGGGATTGTTCTGCGAGTGCTAGCAGCCAATTCGAAAGGTCGTTTTATCCTGGGAAGAGTTAGTCCAACGATCTCAGCACGTGGAGAGGACTAAACTACTTTAAGGAAACCGAGAAGGACTCGACCAATTACTACGGTTATTTTCAGTTTCTGCGTTACTATTTATTTTGTTTATTTGCGTGTCAATTTATATACTGTTCGTTATCTCCATTGTTTCTAACAGATCTTTCCCTCATTTGTCCCTAGATTACGTAGGTAAATTATTTGGTTTCATCCCGGAAGGGATCTGAGCCTCCACTATATCATGTGTAATGGAGATCCCTGATATATCCGTTCTAATTGTGGGTTAATATTTTTTTTCATAGTTTGCAATACGTTCTTTAAACCTAGAATCATGTGCAACAATGACATTTCTTCAAAATGATATCCTCCTTTCATATCCCTACGAAGATTGTCGATATTCTTACCGACATGGGCGTTGACCGTCCTGTCCCTTTGATCTACCCTTGTAAGGTGTACATGCATTTCATAACGTCCATCATCTTGTTCATCTAAATGGTTTAGTTCGTGGTGTATAACTCAACAAGGGAGAAATATGCGACTCTTGTCTTTCCGCATGACCCGCGTACTCTTGTAACTCAGGGTGTGGGAACATTTCACGCCTTCTTAAGTTATGTTGTCTCCTAGCTTCTCTTTCCCTTCTACTAATGGACGCACCCGACCAAATTCTCAATGGCTGCTACTTCTTTTGCGCTTTTTGTGATAGAATCTCGACCGCGAGAGACTTCCATTACTTGAATTCGATCTTCTTATTCTTTCTAGTAACTTAATAATGCTAAAACATTTTTATGGCGTTCCCGGTGCCATTTTGTTAACACATATTTCGTATCGTTTGAACGATAGATGTATTTAACTTGTTTTAATTCAAGAACGCCTTATCCGTATCCTGACAACTAAGATAGAATAATTATTTTTTTATATTTTATATTATGAAGAAGAATCGGTAGTACAGTTGATTGTTTTCAACTTGTCCTCTATCTATTATAGCTTGCATTATTTATAGGGGTACTTTCTATGCACGTGGCAATAAACCCTTGCTATCTTATGACATATGGGTTTCATGTAGTTGAACTAAGCTTATTTAACATCTAACTTCCTTATATTATTGACACGAAATCATAATCTTGACAACGTGTGATTAATCTGATACCCCTTCGTGAATGCTTTTAACGGTAGATTAGATATCATTATTCTATAACTATCATGATATGTTTTCTGAATGTTATAGTATCGAAAAATCATTGCGTATATGTAAGGACGATTTCTATATCTCTTACCCTCGTACAATATCGTAGAGGGACGCTCAAGGTGATTTCTGTGTCTCTTTCCCTCGTACAATATCATAGAGGAACCTTTAAGGCGGTTTCTCTGTCTCTTACCCTCGTACAATATCATAGAGGAAAGCTCAAGGCGATTTCTGTGTCTCTTAACCTCGTACAGTATCGTAAACGGGCGCTCAAGGCAATTTTTGTGTTTCTTACCCTCGTACAATATCATAGACGGACGCTCAAGACGATTTTTGTGTCTCTTACCTTCGTACAGTATCGTAGAGGGATATTTTTTAATACAAGATAGCATTATTAAAACAGGTAGAAAATGTAGAATGAGCATATAAAACATAAGTATCTTTCAAATTTATATGAACAATTTTGTTATATAGTCAATTGAGATAGTCGAAATCCTAAACTATGGCATTCTGGACCTCTTCATATCTTCGGTCACTTTATTTTTTACTCTTTTTTTTTTGTTTGCTTTTATGTTTATATGAACGTGCACAGACCTTTTCTAAGTTAAACTAAGATATGACTATTCAGTTTCCTGCTGATAGAACTTGTTTTAAAACTCAAGATTTCATACAGCTCGCATTCATTTCAAATATTTCTTATATAATATAACTAATAATTGAATCATGATCATGAATCAAGTTTTGTTTCAAAAGGACGTTTAGGTCAATTAAATATAAAATATTTTTCGCGACATTTTGAGCTTTTTTGACACGTTTCAAAAGTTTTGTAAAATTTTTAGTTACAAATAACTTCGAATATACTCGTGTATTTTTGTTAGATAGAACCCAATTCGAAGAAGAAAAAATAATCTCAACCCACTATCAAGATTTAACTCAGCAAAAGTTTGAAAAGTACCTCACTCTCCTTTCTTATATATATAATATATATATATATTTGTGTATATTAATATCTATAAATTGGTAAGCATTATTTATTGCGTCTTTCACTATATAGTGTATAATATATTGTAGTTATATATTATAAGGGATAATTCAAAATCTTTCACGATTTAGTCTCACCTACCAGGATCACGTAGATTGCTTACTATCTTTCAAGATACTCTAGATTCTGTATAGTTATCTTATTCTTGGTCATCAAGTTTAGTCTTGTATAAATACATATGTACTCTAGCATTGTAATTTAAGCCAAAATATATAAAGAATATATTTTCTACATGGTATCATATAGCTGTCACGCCCCGGAAAAAAAATGACATTTTCAATTTATTTTAGTTTAATTTACACTTTAGTCCTTCAACTTAGACAAATTAGGATTTTGACACCAAATAGTTTTAGAATTTGCAAATTTAGTCCTAAACATTTATGATTAGCTTATGATAGCCTTTACACAATTTATGTGTTCTTAAATTAGGTTCATAGATCCTAAATAATTATGATTATTTCAAAATTAGCTTAAAACATGTTAATTACATAGTTATCTAGTTAATTATGTATATATATCTTTTATATAATAACTATAATTGCATAATAGTTAATCAATTACAAGTTGTTAATTATTTAAGATGAATATATGATCTGAATTTGATATTATAAGGTGTATAAAATAAAATAAAATAAAAAAAATAAGTGATAAGGAGACAACTATACAAGTTGCCAACTTGTTACTATAGTTGCACATGAACCTATCATCATCTGTCAGCACTCTAGATATGACTTTGAACAATTTTAGCTGTCATATTACTCACTTGAATGCATCGTTTTTCTTCATTATATTCAACCATTTTGAGTCTAGTTTCATTAAAAAAATTGTTTCAGAATTTTTCCCATTGTCCTTTTACCCTCCAAAGACCAAAACTTTTCATTGTGCAGAAAAACTGCTTTCGAATTCGAGCACTAAAAACACCATAACTCATCCAAATAAAGTCCAAAAATTCTAAAATTTTAGATCCAGATTCCCCTTTAGGTTATGCATCTTTCATATTCAGACACCATTTCCAAAATAGAAGTTCTTGAAGGCCGAAAGCAAGAAACAGTCAGCCTCTGTCCAGAAAGTCCAAAAACAGCTTCTATCACACAAGGATTTTTACAAAATAGTAAAACTCTTTCTTTATCACTCCTACTCCATGCATGTATTCCTATATATATGTTGATTCTTTAAAAAATATTGAACTATGACATTATTTTCTTTACAAAGGTCAATTTAGTATCAGCATCTATGCATGTCACTATTTTAGTTATTTGTTTTAGAATACTATGTAATATTTCACCAATCTCAGCATATGATGCTTAATATCAAGAGTTGAAATGTGAATTCATGGTAGATCTACTATATTGAAGGTTATTTAAGCAAATCACTCATTAGATCATAGTTTAGACGGCAAAGATAGTAGTAGCCAAGCATGTTTTATTTTTACTAATGATGATGCATGTTTTTAAGTGATCTTTAGTTAACTTTCATATTAATCCTTTGTATGAATCTTGGATGTATATTAGGACACGATTCTCTCACATTTTAACTTAGTTAGTATTAAAGGGTAGCCTAATTACTAGTTAGAACAACTTATAAAAAATATAAACTTACTAGCTAATTGTATAACTATTAACACTTTATAAACCTATTTAGGGATTGACGAAGTTAACGAGGACAACTAGAGACAATTGTGTGGAAAAGGTGAGGTTTGATTTTGATTATTCCAGCCCCATTTGGCACCCGACCCTGAGGAACTTAGACAAAAAAATCGTGATTTTTGTTCCCGAATCACGAGCCACTTCTTTCATCCTTTATATTGCCTTTATGTTTCATTTACTTATTCTCTTTGGCGATTCAGTTTCTTCTATCTATTGTTACTTCATGTTCAAATGCTAAATCTATGATATGTCAATTCATAATTGTATTACCTGATCTAATATGATAAACTATATATTGATTCTTGGACTGTGCAAACGAGCAACAGATATTATCCGGCTTACTAGCTCATACGATATTATGTTTCACCCATTGGGATGCCTTTGGGAAGTTGGGCCCGTGATTGTGTTAATTTACTGCTGGGCAGCAAGGGCTATCCGTTTAAGTATTTTTGCATAATACCCATCGATCTAGGCGCCGCGTATAGTCAGGAGTTGATTATATCCCGCGTGCTAGATAGACGTGTACTCGAGCATGTCTTTTCATTTTGTTGCGAGGTTACCCCTCGTTGGGAGGTATAAGGTAGTATATTCGTTGATATAAGGTTGAATCTAGTTGTTATGTGCGCATGTTCATTTTTGTTACTTCATGTTCATATGTTATTAATGCTCAATAGTTATTTCTTGCCATTCTTTACCGTTCAGTTCATTTTCAGATTTTACTTATTCTTGTTTAATTTACCGCCTAAACCTATAAATCTCACTAAGTCATTAAAGACTTATTCCTTTTTTGTTTTGTCTGTCCACTACTCAGAATAAAAAGGCGACTTACGTGTGGCTGGTGTGAGCGGTTTTCCAAATCAAGAAGTTATTTTGCTAAGTGTGATTTTGAGTATGCATTTAAATAATCATAAATATCTCAAATAACTAAGTATTGTTACTTTTATTCAACTATGACGTTGTTATTTGTATTTTATCAAGACTTCCGCTGTGATATGTAATAAATTGATTTTCTTTGTGTATGGTATGATCATGGCCGTGAGACCTTTCCTTTAGACTAAATTAATATCGAGTTTGTTTATGTGTTGTTTGAACATGGGACGGTTTTGATATTAACTAAATCTGGAGGTGCGGTTCTCACAATAGCTTTTAATAATCTCACGATTAAAACCCTACACACGATTCGCCTAACCCTAGCAACATGTCGGTCGTTGCTTCCTCTGCCTCCCACCACTCAAACAACGACGGCGACACCGCGTCGTCTCAACCTCGCGCCGCCACCACTCAACAAACACCACCAATCTCCACCCCTCTCAAAATTGTTCCCATCTCTTCTCACCACCACCTTACCTTACGTCTTACTCCAATAAACTATATCTCATGGAGGCTCCAAGTAGTCTCCACCTTAAGCGGGTTAAACCTCTTAGGTTATCTTCAAGGGACTTACAAACGTCCCCACTGTTCCGACCAAAAAGGTCACACGTTGTGGTTTCAACAGGATCAAGTAATCCTTTCCACTCTTATTGGTGCCATGGAGCCCGAATCCATACTGCTTGTTCACTATGTCAAGACTTCCACCGAGGCATGAGTCCTCTTTATGGGTGCGTTCGCGTGCTCCGATCGTACTCGCATCATGGCTCTAAAATATGTACTCAACACCACTAGGCTCGACAACCGCTCCGTCACGGAGTATCTCACGGACATAAAGTCCAAAATTGATGAACTCGCGATGCTTGCCCGCCCATTCAATTCTAGCGACATCACCATATATGTCCTCAATGGTCTCGGTCAAAAATACCGTGACATTGCCACCTCGATCTGCCTCCATGAACAACCGTTCACTTTTGCTGAACTGCACAATGCCCTTGTCACTCACGAATCGTACATCAAACGATTTGAGGTCGACACCGTCGCCCTTGTCGCCACACCCAACAACGTCACTGCTGGACCGAACTGTAGTCCCCTATTCACGTGTGGTCCCTCATCCAGGGGGCTTTCTCCTTTTTGTAGCAACCGTAGTGAATATCACGGACGAGGTAGACCGCCTTCGGGCTATGTTTCTAGTGGTTTTACTAATAATTCTCAGGGTCCTAGTGAACATATTACTTGTCAATTATGTGGCAAACCCAACCACGCAGTCTCCCATTGCTACAAATTGCAAAAGTTGTTGAATTCGACCACCAATGCAGCCATCACTCCGCCCGCAGCTGGCCAACACCCTCCTTCTTAATCTTGGATGGTTGACTCGGGAGCTTCTCACCATATCACGGGGGATCTCAATAACCTCACCTATCAATCTGAATATGATGGCACTGATGAGGTTCAATTGACTGATGGTAACGGTATGTCTATTACACACACTAGTTCATTTATTATTACATTTCCGTCACGCAATTTTTCGTTGAATAATGTTCTTTGTGTTTCGTCGTCTCATCACAACCTATCGTATGTTCATTGTTTCACGAAAGATAATAATGTTTCCTTGGAACTTTTTCTTGATTATTTCTATATTAAGGATCAGGCTTCGGGAGACAAACAGGCGCTGAGATGCACTAATGGGACATATCACATCCGTCCACCGCCGCACTATCTCAAAAATCCAAAAAAAATCATGAATCTAGGTGTTTGGACGTGTGCCTCTACTTGACATTCACGTTTTGGGCATTCCGCTTCGAGGACGAGTTCCTTTTTAATTTCTAGTTTTTCTTTACCGCTTTTGAATAAGTCCTATGTGAAGGACACATTTTGTGACTCTTGTTTGCGAGTAAATCGCACCGTTTGCCGTTTATGGACAGTTCATTTATTGCTACTCATCATTTGCATTATGTTTTTGCTGGCGTTTGGGGCCTAACTGATACTTCTGTGGATGGCTTTCGTTTTTACTTGGTTATTGTTGATCTATTTAGTCATTACTGCTGGTTTTTCCCTATGACTGCTAAATCACAAGTTTAAACCATTATCGTCAATTCAAATCTCTTGTGGAGAAACAGTTTCGACAAAACATCATTAACTTTTACAGTGATAATGGTGGCGAGTTCGTCGTCTTAAAACAATTTTTTTGTGCAATCCGGTATAAGCTGGTTAACGTCTGCCCCTCACACGCCTCAACGAAATGGTATGGCTGAACGTCGTCACCGTCATATCACTAAAACGGGTCGTCCATTACTTCATCGAGCCAACTTACCAAGTTTTTTTGGAGTTATGCGTTCCAAGCTGCAGTATGTTTTATTAATCGTATGCTGTCCTCTGCTCTTAAGTCATCAACACCATTTTCAAGTTGTTCAATCAACATCCGAATTATCTCAAGCTACGAGTTTTTGGTTGTCTCTGTTACCCTTCGCTTCGCCCATACGTCGACAACAAACTCTCGTATCCATCTCGTCCTTGCATCTTTTTGGGCTACTCCACCTCTAAGAGTGCTTATAAGTGTCTCGACCCCACGACCAATCGCCTATTTTAATTTTGCCATGTTCGTTTCTGCGAGATAGTGTTTCCTTATGCAGTTGGGCTTCCATCCGTGCCTAGCCCACGACCGCCTACTCAGAGGGCCCCTTAGCTCACATTACTCTCAAACGGGTTGGCCCAACCTCGTACTCCACCGGCGGCCCAGCCGTTCGCTCGCACTACGGCGCAGTCCCCGCTTGCGGTCCAACCCCCTTCTCAGCCTTCGGCCCAGGCGACTGTCCAGCCCGAACCCGCTCCGGCCCAGCTCCCGCACCTACCCCAACCCAAGACTGTGTCATGCCCCTTGTGGCCTAGTCCGAGTTGCCCAATTAGCCGAACCACCTATTGCCACAGACTCCACTCACAGCCCACCAGAGGCCCCATGGCCAACTCATCACATGGTTACGAGGTCCAAAAATCACATCTTTCGCCCTAAGGCGTTCACTGCTTGCACGAAGCATCCTCTCCCCATCTCCGTAGAACCCACTTGTCTTTTTGAAGCGGTCAAAGACCCACTATGGCGCTCCGCTATGTCCGAAGAAATTACTGCCCTGGTCTCTCATGGTACTTGGGAACTTGTTCCTCGTTCCTCGACACTAACATCATTGGTTGCAAATGGGTCTTTCGCAATAAGCGAAATCCCGATGGCTCTATCTCTACCTACAACGCCCGTCTCGTTGCAAAGGGCTTTCACCAACGCCCTGGCACTGACTATATGAAGACTTTCTCACCCGTGGTGAAACTAGTCACTATTCGCGTTATTCTCACGATTGCTGTCTCTAACTCTTAAATATTCATCAACTTAACGCCAGTAATGCCTTTCTTCATGACACTCTCAGCGAAGAGGTTTATATGCAACAACCTCCGAGCTTTGTTGACTCAGCCTTACCCTCTCACGTATGTCGTCTTCGAAAATCTTTTTATGGTTTGAAGCAAGTCCCCCGGAAATGGTTTTGAGCTCTTCGTGCATCTCTCATGACCTTGGGTTCACTCAATCTAAGTCCGATCACTATTTATCTTTCGGCTTGCACAAACAATTCTTTTCCTACTGGTTTACGAGGATGACATTATCTTCACGGGAATTTACCCCGCTCTTATCTCGACCATTATTTCTCGACTCATGACGCTTTTATTCGTCTTAAGGACCTTGGCGCTATCTCGTTATTTTTCAGCATAGAGGTTATCCCTTGCTCTGAAGGACTCTTCCTCTCTCAATAAAAGTACATAAGGGATCTTCTCTCACAGCATAAGATGGACGGTGCTAAGTCCGTCTTCACTCCTATGTCCACTTCCACCGTCTCTTAGACTGAGGATAGTGCGTTCGATGAAAGCCTCTATCATCAAGCCATTGGAGAACTTCAGTACCTCGCCTTTACTCGCCCCGGCATTGCATTTGTCGTGAACCGCTTGGCCCAGTCAGTCTCAGCCCGTCGCGGGCATCATTGGACCGCTGTGAAACGTGTCATTCGCTATCGCAAGGGCACGGTCTCTCATGGCCTCCTCATTCGCAAACGGTCTTCTAACACACTCAGTGCTTACACTGATGCCGACTGGGTCGATGATCCTACTGATCCGACTTCCACCTTGGCCTTCCTTATTTTTATCGGGAATACCTCGGTGTCTTGGTCTTCACTCAAGCAACGTGCGCTTGCTTGCTCTTCCACTGAGGCCGAGTATCGAGCCCTTACCACCACTACTCCCAAGGTTTAGTGGATTCCCCACTTATTGGCTGAACTTCATGTCCCTCTCCGTCAATCGCTGACTCTATTCTGTGATAACATGGGTGCCACACACCCCTCTCTCAATCCAGTCCTTCACTCCCCCATGAAGCACATCGCGATTGACATTCACTATGTTCGGGACATTGTGGCAAAGGGTCTAGTCTCGGTCACCCACATCAACACCAAAGACCAACTTGCCGACTTTCTCACCAAAGCGCTCCCTCGGTTCTTGCTACTTTGTTCCAAAAGCGCCTTGGCTGATGGCTGAGCACTTTTGAGGGAGCGTATAAGGGATAATCCAAAATCTCTCACGGATTTAGTCTCACCTACCACAATCACGTAGATTGCTTTCTATATTTCAAGATACTCTAGATTCTGTATAGTTATCTTATTCTTGGTCATCAAGTTTAGTCTTGTGAAAATACCTACGTATTCTAGCATTGTAATTTAAGCCAAAATATAAAAAGAATATATTTCCTACATATATAGTATGCTTTTGAATTTTTATTTTGTATAATTTAGCTTTTAATTAAACTTTTTATTATTTCTTTGCATAATTATTTTCTTTATTTTGTTTCATTGCTTAACGGTATATTAATTTACTTGTAATCCTACCTTCTATGTAGTATATTTGTATTATCTCTTATACTTTACAAGTAAAACTTATATTTATCATTTATAACAATATTCAAGTGTATATTTATTAGAATAAGATACGTTATTTCGTCCATTTTATGTAATGTTGTATTGCCGACGTGGTGAAACGAATATCAATACATGGTTGAGATGGAATGATGGGATAATTATTTTCTAAATTGTAAAAAAACTTAAATATGTATTAAATTTATATCGTCGGTTGTACCATGTTACCAATGCAAGTGGTTGCAAATAATAAATCTTCAAATTTCGGACTCCGTCCTTACATATTTCATCCATACACAAAGATTCGAATCTCCGCGGCGGGTCTACTACCAGCAAATTATTCCATTTCTTGAAGAATGTTTTTTGAAAATTCCACTGTTGGAGATTGATCGGAGGTCCATGCCTCATACAATGTGGTAATTATTCAAACTTTAAATCACATGGAGTGCAGGTTGTATGTTTACTTGGTGGTATTATGGGCCTACGTAAATGGGCCACTTTGCATGTTCGTGTACTGCTTTGCCATGTTATTGGGCTAGTACAGTTTTAGGACTACTGTAACAACTAACAAGATTAATGGAATAAACATACAAGTTATGGATATTTTTTAAAACTATTATTGTCTATTACAAGTTGCATGTACAGAATACTCTATACTATATAGTTTTCTTTTGTATTATTATTTTTTTTAAGAGAAAAGAGATAGTATCGCTTAAACTCCATGAGTCATAGTTTGAAATAAGTTTTGATAATATATTAGTGACACGTCACATGATTAGCATTACTAACAAAGCCATTTACTTTAAAAATTGTCCCTTTTCCTTTTTTATCTTTTTGAAATACTAAGTTTCTATTTTATAAATATTCTTAAAAATAATCCACTCCAATCATCTCAAACTTATAGCGAGTTATTGTTAGTTTGTGAGAAGAGTTTCAAGTAATACCAGTTTTGAAATAAAAAGAATTATTAAAACCCATGTTTTTTATTTCTATGTTATTTATTGCCCCCCCTCTCTCTCTCTCTCTCTGCTTTCTTGTTGTTAACAGATTAATAATTAAAAATTGTTGACCCATTGTGATTAAAAGATTAAAAATAATAGTTTATGAATTTTGACCACAATTTGAAAGTGTACGTGTTGTGCCAGAGTTATCGTAACACTGAACTTGTGAAGTGTTGTGGCAACACTGAGTATGGACACTATAACACTGAACAATCTTGAAATATTGTGAACATCTTTTTGTTTTATCTTTATTCACATATTAACTTAGTTCTATAGTTTTAGTCGTTTGTGAATGTTTCAGGTCAACAAGATCATGAGAAACATCGAGTTATACAAGAAAGTTTCCAAGTTCACACTTTCTTAAAATAAGCCGAACACAAATTAATTGAAGAAGGAAATAATTGAGCGTGGAGAATGAAAGAAGGAAAGAAGATTCAGCGAAGATTCTTTCCAAGTTAGAAGTCGACATTGAAGGAGTTTTCCTTAAATAACTCCAAAGTTAAATAAGGAAATTTTTCCATTCAAGAAGACCAAAGATTAAAGATGGAAACAAAGGAATACAAGGACGTTGCAGGCTTTTCAAATCGTGTACATGCCTTGAAGATCAAGAATCATACATCTATATAAAGGTGGAGTGCATCAAGAGAAGAGACGAGACGAGATTGGCATCTGAGAGATTTGATCTAAGTAAGTATAGTTGAGAGTCTTGTCTTGCTTTACTAAATTTTTAAGTTTAGCTAGTTGAGCCTATTTCATTATAATTAACTAGCTATACATGTTGAGAGTGATCAAAGCTTGCTTGGTTGTTTTGTTTGAGCAATTCGATAGCGAGGATCTTAGAATTGTGAGAACAATCTTTTTGTAAAATCATTATTTCGATAGTGGTTATTTTGCCTAAGTCTCGGTAAAAAATATTCATATATTCTACTTAAAAATTACATCTTCTTGTGTTTTTTATCTTTTCACTGCGTCAAATCATCAAGTCAACAAGGTGTTAGATAACAATGTCTGTGGTGTTATCGCAACACTCAGGTTCAAAATATTGAATTTTGATCCGCACAATTTCACAACTTAACCCTTAATTGCACTTTATCCATGTTATCGGGATTTCTTAATTTGTTTTTGCTCTAGTTTCTCACTTGATGATGTCACATTGCACTTAAATTTTGGTATTTCCACATTTCTCATCATTTCTAAGGAAAAAAACTATATATATATATATATATCTATTTTTTCTGATAATCCTATTTATGTCATGACATTAAACTTCAAAATTAAGTTTTAAAGAATTCGACTTAGGATAACAATTACAAATATATTTAAATTTTGACACCCATCACTTTTCTTATTAATTAGTCAAGTTTAAAAAGGTTACATAAATAAAAAGGTAGCCACTTCTATAAATTTCTAACATTCATCAAATCTGTTGCTAAAAAAAGAGATTAAAATCTAAACAAAATATTGATTTCTTTTCAATCCTCTTTTGTTTTCTAACAAATGAATAATTCATTGAAGTTTTAAAAGAATAAGTAGAAGAAACAAAACCACTCTTTTTATCCAACAAGTGCTCCTCAACTACCTTGTTCAGTGACGATTCCTCACAAGTCGTCGCAACACACCCCTTCCTCGAGTAACTTAACCAGCGCGCTGGGAAAAAATCGAAATTGGTCCTTTATTGTGTTCTAGTTACAGTTTTGGTCCTTTATTGTGTCCTTGTTTTATTTTGGTCCTTTATTGTGTATTTCACTACAATTTTGGTCCTTCAGATGGAATCTCAGCCGAAAATGTCATGTACGAGCACGTGGTGCCCTCAATTCAATTTTTTTGAATTTTTCACAAACATATTCGCATGTTGGAACAATAATTTTAATTTTTTTATTTAAAATTTTGACCCGTCCGATCCGGATAACCCGGTCAAATCGGGTTGGCCGGGTGAGAATTTTAAATAAAAAAAATTAAAAAAATTGAAACCAGCGTTTCCACATGTGAATTTGCATGTGGGAATTAAAAAAGATTTTATTTTGGCCGGCAAGTGCTCCCACGTGATATTTTTAACTCTGACTTCTTCCTGAGGACCAAAATTGTAGTGAAATACACAATAAAGGACCAAAATAAAACAAGGACACAATAAAGGACCAAAACTGTAACTAGGACACAATAAAGGACTAGTTTCGATTTTTTCCCCCAGCGCGCTTGTCCGATCCTTTGTCTTAGGTCACGATGTACATGGTGGACGAGTTTCTAATTTTTTTAAAGGTTTCCTAAACATAATCCAGATAAATTCTTCGATGCATGTTCATCATTAATTCTTTTCCTCTTTTTGTTAATTTTTAGTTAAGCTAGAATTGCAAACTGCAAAATATTTAAAGTATCAGTTGATTTTGATTAATCTTTAACAATCAAGTTTTAATTGAAATGATTAGTGTCAGTTTTAAATACTTTTGTAATTAATTTTGGTGTTTAAAGTTTAAAGTTTTAAGATTGTAAATGTAATTGTTTTAAAGTTGGAGACGTGGGTTCATACTTTTTAATATGAATTGAACGTAATAATAAAAATTCCCAACACTTTCTGGTCAAGTGCTATTATGGGTTATTTTGTCGAAATTCATATATTAACGGATCATCAGAATTGATCTAAATGAATTTTAACGGATCAAGTTGAAGATAAATCTAGATCAAGCGACGCCAAGATGAATTTCTTGTGTCCAATGACTATAATAGGGTTTGTATTGGTTGTATTTTGGATGATAAAAAATTGAGTACAAATAACTATAATTGATTTAAGAATACTCTAGTCTAGAGTAACAAAGCCGTCTTGTCATGGCTAAGACGAGACTTGGGACTATCTTGACTCCTCGCTCCTCGTGCTTAGTATTTCTTTATAAAATAATTTTTCTTTTTTGCCGAATAAATAAAAAACTCCTAATTATAAAGAAGACGTCGACCATCCTCCATTTAACTTATTGAGGGACCCTTTTCCAACTTCTTTGTCAAGGTACAAGTGCTCACGACGCGTTTACCATGAAAGCAAATACTTTTTCATTTTAATTTTTTTATTTCGTTATATGCTAGTTTCACACTTTCACTTCTTAAATCAGCACAATTAATTCTTGGTATATTTACATTTGTGCTGATATTC
This sequence comes from Linaria vulgaris, assembly GCA_948329865.1. NCBI lineage: Eukaryota > Viridiplantae > Streptophyta > Magnoliopsida > Lamiales > Plantaginaceae > Linaria > Linaria vulgaris. The sequence continues at coordinate 79,923,419 of OX415249.1, read as the reverse complement.
TTTAAATTTCACTGTAAAAGAAATACGGTGAAAGGATAACCTTAGCTTCACCTCTCAAAGGTCAGTGAATAAAGTTAAATTTAATGGAGTAAATTGAAGAAAGTAAACTTCCGATTCTTCAGGAAATTATAAATAAAGAAGAACCAATTATTATTTTTAAAATAAAATGTGAAGTAGGAATATAACATAAAGATTTATAAAAAGAATAATAAAGTTACACAGAAAAACAAAGAGAGCCGCGGGTCAGTGTACATAACTCTAACTTTAATATATATTATATTCAAAATGTAGAAACGCGGAGAGTCAAAGATTTATCCACACAAAATATCTGCAAAACGACGTGCACTATTAATTAGCTTATTATAAGTAGTTGCATATGAAGAACATTATTAAGCGGTAGAAAGTGACGGGCATAGAGCATAGTCTTGTGATGAAATTATTGCTGTTTGGTACATATGCCGACTTACCTTAGCACACGTGTACAGTAGCACAACGTCTGCTCACAAAGTTGCATAAATTCCCAACTTACTATTACGCATGCTTAGTAAAGGCCCTTTGTTTATCTTTCTGGTGGAGCAAATAGTGAAACATGGAAAATATATATGACCTTTCTTGTGACAAAAATTAATAAAACTTTAAACTTGCTATACAGAAGAAGCCAAATGACAGATATATTAATTCAATTCGTAGCCCGTACAATTATCTTATCAAATTTAAAAAAATAATATTCACGAATTCTACTAGACATATCCCCTATATATAAAGAAAACCTTCATAGATAACATCATATTACTTGAAATAGGGGTCCATTATTGGAGAGCTGACCTTCTAAATTTGAACTAGCAACAGCTTTCAGATGTTCTCTCTATCAAAAAAGTCACATCCTTTACTCTGTGGTTGTTCTATTTCTATTTTATGAATTATGCATATTGGATTCACAAAAATAGAATATAATATCACACTAACGAAAATCTCCCGTTACAATAATATATTTACATGTCACTCAAAATAAGACATATCAAACTTTGATTAATTCAATCCAACATACCCAAAATCTTCGAATTTCCAAAATCTAGCTCTTAGATCTCCAGTTAAGATGTGTCCACTGTCCACTATACCATTGGAATGTTGAATTATCCGAAAACGCATAAATTGTTTCCCATAGCTTGAAGAAACCTTGTTTTTTTTTTGTCAGCCAGAGAAATATATTGTTAATTGAAACAAGAATTACAAAGGCAAGAATATAATAAATACTCTCAAGTCAACCACCCAAAAACCACTACATCAGTCACTCTCTTGGACAACAAAACTAATCAACAAAAGAGAAACAAAAGGTCTGATAATATGCTCTACTAATCCACTTCCATGAGAGAGCCTTATAATTAAGTTTGAACATAAACTACCTTCAAATCTTAGCTGAAATGAATAAAACACGAATTAAATTAATTTAGACCTTAAGTTCAAGATATATTTGTTTATGGGTGGGACCATGCAATGGTTAACGACTTTAAAAGTTGTGGTTTTACATTAAATTGTTACTAAAGTAGGAAAAACTATTGCGGTGGTGCAAATCTTGTATGGACTTACACTTTGTGGGGAAAATCTTTCTCTTCCAGACAATGAGACAAGTGCACCCCCTAGGTCGTTAGTGTCACGGGTCCATGATCATGTCCAAGTAGAACTTCCAATATAAATATATAATTAAATATATATTACCCAATGTAAAGATATCCAATCCTCCCACTATATATAATGGGTTCTTCAATCATCTGCATAACATCATAACTCATAAAATCTTGTCAATTGTCGTTACATAACAAATCCAGTGCAATACTACTACACATAAAAATGCGTCAAACAATTTTAAGTTTCACTCTTATCTTGCTTTTCTTGTTTTCCTACCAATCTTGGGCGCTTATAGGTACCGGAAACAACGGCGGTGGACGTAAGATGAATATGGGTGACATGTCATCGGCCCCTAGTGGCACGACCGGTGCACTCGCCGGGGGTAGCGGGTCAGCCCACAGCCCAAATTGGGACTATAGTTGGGCTTGGGGTTCAAACCCATCGTCCGGATGGGGTTATGGGTCCGGCTCGGGAAGGTCTCCCGATGGGTTTGCCAGGGGCTCGGGTTTTGGGTTTGGGACTGGGACGGGGTCGGGTTCTGGATTTGGCTACGGTTATGGTAGTGGTGGTGCACGTGGGAGTGGTAGTGGGAGTGGTCATGGCGGTGGCAGCGGTACTGGTGGAAGCGGAGGCGGGGCGGGTCGTGGAAGTGGTGGCAATGGTAACCGTTCACCACCAACTTCTGGTGACAAAAACATGCACGGCTAAATTAGAAAAAATAAATTGAACCTATTGCAGATGGGTGTGTGAGAGTTGAAGCGTTGATTATAGTGTGTTATATATATGTGCTATTTTCTATGCTAGTACTTTGTATATGAACGTACTAGATGTATGCTTTCTATGTTATAGATACTATATATGTATCCTCATGTTGCTACGTATCTAAATTTGAATATGATGGGATGAATAAATAGTTCTAATTAAATGGTTTTGTGAATCTTGATAATCTGCAAGAATCGGATGAGCGCAGTGCAATTTCCTTGAATAATTTGTAAGAGTATAAAGTGACAATTTTTCAATGATGAATTACAAATGTTGTCTTAGCTAGGCACATTTAATTTATGAAATTAGGCACCAAGGGGCTCGGAATACTAAAGATCTGGCTTTGCTTTGAATCGTTCTTGTTATTTTGAATCCCATTTTAATCTAAGCATAATTTTTCTGTACATGCAAGACATGCAAATTTATTACGTAATATCTATCAATAAAGATATGTAAGTAAGATCATCTGATCATAAGAGGCACGGGTATTTTTTATTTGAGTGGCAAGTCAGCTATTAGGGCCTGGGTTCACGATTGCAACTTACAACTAAAAATCCATGAGTTAATAATGTTCAAACAAGTGTTTGAATTATTGGATTAGATCTTTAGATGGTAGAATCAGAATTGAATTTTAATTTGATAGAAAAACAGTAGCTCATATTTCAGAAGGTGTAACAAAAGCGATTGAAAATTGGTTTGGAATAACAATTCATATGCATACTGAAGAATGTAAGTAAAATTCAAGTACACAAGAATTGTGTACTTTGACAGATTATGTTTGTCGACATAACACAGTACAAATATGGATTAGGGCGAAACCAATCTACCTTTGCTGTCCACAATGAAAGCTAAAAAACTGGTTACAAAAAGAACTTTGGCAAACACTTGAACATTGTGGCAAAAAGAGCTGTTGGATGATCAACAACAAAAGGAACAAGAAACTAGCTAGCTAGTTGTATTACAATGTAGTGTTAGTCGATTTCAAAATTGTTCTAAAGATCCGCACTGGGATCTGGTGGAGTAAAACAGGTACCCCCGCCACTACCTCTAGCTAGTCCTACGGATTCCATTCAAATTCTTAGGTGCCAAATGATTCATCGATTGGTACAAAATCAATATGTAGCAAGTTGCAACATTTAATCAACCCATGTTATAGTCTAAGTTTGACTTGGAGCGATTACAACGTATCAATTGTATGCATGTCTAATATTTTTTCTTGCTTGGAAGAATTGAGAAAGCTAGTACCACTTTGGAAGCAGTCACTTGCGCTAATCACTTCAAGAAAGAGGAAAGCGGATTGTTCGAAGACTATTAGTTTGATCTCAAACTACCAGTTCTCTCAATCATCAAACTTATATACTTTGTATACTCGACGCTATTGGGATTATGAATCAAATAGATATCGGATTCATATTGGTTCTTAGAGATGGTAACTTGCCAACAAATGATTTACTATTTGTCTGGCAAGTTACGATTTTTTCTTTCGGATAAAAACATCAAGTTACTATTTGATAAAAATATCAAGTTACAATTTTTTCTTAGAGATGGTAATTTGCCAACAAATGAGAACTTGCCGGCGAACTCTCCGATATGATTGAACCCTTCGAGATCTGAGTCTAAAAACTCTGAATCCGTCACTCCTTCAAGAAGTCCAATCCTACTACAATCGAGTTGAGGCCTACTTCTGTCATTCCTCCACTCACAGAGTTCCTCAAAAATTCTGATTGTGAACATACTGTCATTGATTTTAATTTTAATAACCTTGTTGATCCAATCGACAGATTTAGTGGAAATAAGAATCCTAGCCACATCCAGCCTTGAACGCGACGTCGAGAGCTCATCTAGTTTCACAAAGGTGCCCACATAACTTGCAATTTTTCGGAAGAATTTCAAAGTCCATGCATGTAATGGAACACCCTGACAAAGAATCCATTTGAAACTCTCTTCAGCTACATCCTGCTCTTCCCACAGCTTAATAAATTTAAATCTCTCTTTCCATTCATGGCTTCAAGTTTAAAATCTTGCTCATTAACTGAAGACAGAAGGACCAGACTTCCTCCTAGCAGAGTGCAATTAATTGAGTACCATTCTTCCTTCTCTAGTGTCTCCTTGATCGTGAGAACGTCCTCGATGTTTCTAAGTCTTCCAACAAATTTATTATCCAACCATCCACAATCTTCTTCTGAAGTGGAGAAGCCAACCTGGAACCGGATCAATGATGGGATTATTCTTCTCCGTAGGGTTCGACGACTTCGAACCTGTCTCTGCCTTGCCTTTAACTATATCTGCATAGCTCTTCTGACCTCGCTTCACCCCGCTGACATTGAACTGTGTTGCATTAGGTCTTTGATGATATGGGCCCATTGAAGGGTGTTCATACCTTGGGAGATTTGTGCGTAGCTGTCATGACCCTGGTTGAGTGCGCATTTCGACTTTACGTTGGAAGTTGTTCGCGTGTCTAGATAAAGTAGCATTTTGGAGTCCAAGTCTTTTACGCTTTTATTTGTAGTTTGCATTTCGAAATTTTATGTTGTTATTGTGTCATGCTTACGTCATCACAAGTGTGTCTTGCACATGAGGTGTTTTATAATTTTATTATATATGTAAACATATCATCCTTATTGGAAGCTAATCAAAAAAGTTATCTCCAAACTCTCTTACATCTTTTCTCTCTAATTCTCCCTACTCTTTATCTTCTTCCCTTTTATTTCTTTTATCTGCAATTATTTTAATTCATGCATTCATAGAAAAATACCAAAAATACTATTATCACCAAATGAGTTTATCATATCCTGGCAAGATCATGATATTTGGTATCCAGAGCGTTCGATCCTTGGACTGCTCGGGAACATTAAAGGAGCTGCAGCAGAACACGTTTGTGGAGAGGTTAAAAGCTCAACGAGAGGCTAATCAGAGAATCTTCAACAAACGCATACAAAAAACTGATGCAACCCTGTTAAGGATTCAAGCTTTCATGGATTCACAGCAAAGAAGTCACGACGAAGCGATGCGGATTGCTAATGAAATGAAACTTCAGTTAGACCAGATTTTGGAGCGTTTGGAGCGAGGATCTTCTGCTCCCTATGACAAAACAAAACCACTAATGGTGAGAGAAGTTATAAAAACTTCTGAGCACCAGGTGCTCGACGAATTACCCATGAGAAATTCTGATGAATTGAGGGAAATACAAGATGAACTCCATGTGTTCGATAATATTCCTGTGTCAGAAACTGAAACGAAGGTTAAGTTGGTGAATGAGTCTGATGAAAATGAAAACCATAACATTGAACAAGGGCATTTCATTATAAATGAGCTAGAATCAGATTTGGTTGGTGTGCGGTTGAATAGGTATAATTCGGGTGGGAATATGATGGAGCTTAAGGATGATGGTGGTGGTTTGATTGATAAAGACACTAATGAAGTGGATGACGTAAACTTAAGGGACATCCTTATTAGTGGTGATGTGCTTGGGGAAAATCAGAAAACAACAAAACTATTGGCGGCTCACTTCAAGATGGAAATCATGACACGTTCACAAGAATAAAAAATGAAGAAGAGGAAATGCCTGACAACGTAAAGGGTAACACATCTTTTGATCATAAACTGAAAAGTATTGTCGTCAAGGATTTATTTGATCCTGGTGGGTATTCTGATTGTGATAAAAAGGTACGTATTGAGACCCTCCTGGATTTTGATATTATGTTTATAGAATTAAGTGATTCTGAAGGGAATGAGGGAGGTTTTGATACTGCAGGTGCAAAAATTCCTATCTATCTTACTAAGCTTGATGTTAAGGGTTGGAAATTACTATCCTCGTATGAGAAAATCTGTAGGAAGTTGGACAAATGGCCGTTGGGGATAATTGCTAAATATGGTAACCAAAATTTTGCGGAACTATTGCATTTAGTTGGATTTAGGAGGATTGTTGTTGGAAGTACATGCTGGAAAAGATTAGAAAATAAGAAAGGGCATGTTGGTGTGAATCTCATGGATTCCTTCTTACCATCCAATGTTCTTGTCTTAATTATTGACTGTTTGAAGTTATATAAGTTGCAAAGTTTCTCTACTCGCAATCTGAAAGGGAAATGGATAATTGTCCAGTCATTCTCAAATGATCATTTGGTGATAGCGACCTTTATTTACTTATTCTTTCCAAGTGTTGAGGATACGCGTGTATTGATGGGAATTAAAGTGCTCACTCTAGTGTGGTTTCACCGCCAAGTATTTGATCGCGGATGGTTACACAAGATCCCCCGTGACAGAGACTTCTGATACTAATATTGTTCAGAAAGAATGTGAAAAGGACGCAATCGAGCTAAAACACGAAAAAGCCGTTTCTGTTTTTATATGAGGAAAACATTGGGATAACATGAAAAAAATGATGTTTGTCTACCAGGGAAAGAGTGAGCTGATCACTGTAGCCCTAAATGAGAAATTCTGCCACCTAGTCTTTCACCAGATTCTTAGAAAAACGGTGTTCGTTGGTCATCAGCTTGACGTTAACTCTTACGCTTTTGTACGTGTGCTTAGTTCAGTTTTTCGAGAATCAGAGGCTAAATATAATGTCACAGGCACACCATAGAAAGATAAGATGCTTATACATACAACTTTTTATCGCTATGTACATGACCGCTGCTGGCAACTTTTATTCAATCGAGAAGGCCACTTTATTTTTTTGGATGAGTTCTGGTACATTTTCATTTTTCTGGAATGTGGTTGTTGCCTTGGGTTTAAGAGTATATGTTTTGCAATAAGAATGATTACATGAGTAGAAAGATTTATATGGAAGGGAACAAGAAGGTATTGGTTTTGTTACATCCATGAAGTTAATGTGATAGCTCTAGACATGAAATGATATGATATTGCTGTCAATATTGATGAGGGTAATTTGGTTGTTTGTGAAGTGCATATAATTAAAAAGAATATTGGCGTGGGGAACAAAACAAAGCTGCAATTACATGATCTGGAGTACAAATTGTGGAGGAACTTTGAGATTAAGTATGGGAGGCTAATCTGGTGGATATTGCTGCCTCCGAGAGTCGTATCTCTTGCATTTTTATTCATTGATTTTCGAGGTAAAAAGGTCCCTGAATGGTTTGAAGACACTACATCAACAGTTCAAGTGGAAATTCTAGAGTTTTGTGCTGATATGGTAGGAACTAAAATTGGCCATACACATCTAAAAGTGATCTTCCTTGGGGTGTTTATGAGCATTATAATCTGCGTCTATGCTCAAGCTTATTTCATCCACATGGAGTGGACTATATTCAAATGGGTACACCTTTTTAGTATGGACATGATACTTACTGAATGTCTACATCTTGTTATATCTCATTTTCCTCAACAACAACAATCTTATAAACCTATGCTTAGTGGTGTACTGAAGTGGTTAGTTGAGACTTTGGGAAGCATATTTCATAAGATATGTTTGCATATATAATGAAATTATAAAATACCTATGCTGAGTGGTGTACTGAAGTTCAATTTGATCCTTGAGGACAAGGATCTTTCAACGGCACGGGAATGTCATGACCTTGGCTGAATGCGCATTTTGACTTTACGTTGGAAGTTGTTCGCGTGTCCAGATAAAGTAGCATTTTGGAGTCCAAGTCTTTTACGCTTTTATTCGTGGTTTGTATTTCGAAATATTATGTTGTTATTGTGTCATGCTTACATCATAGTGTGTCTTGCACATGAGGGATTTTATAATTTCATTATATACGCAAACATATCATCCTTATTGGAAGCTAATCAGAAAAAGTTATCTCCAAACTCTCTTACATCTTTTCTCTCTAATTCTCCCTACTCTCTATCTTCTTCCCTTTTATTTCTTTTATCTGCAATTATTTTAATTCATGCATTCATAGAAAAATACCAAAAATACTATTATCACCAAATGAGTTTATCATATCCTGGCAAGATCATGACAACAACTTATACCCTCCAATCCAAAGTGAATCCAAGCATCATTCGAGGGAACGAATATCGACGACATCTTTGAAGCGTGCGAAACCAAACTTTTTCCCTAATTTATCTCTTTTATGGGGTATGCATACCTCTGCAACACTTCCATGCCGAATAAAGAGCTGCCATAAGTGTTTATACTTCCAATCCTCGGGGAAATTCGAGATGAAGAAGGTAGTGATTTTTCTATTTGCTCAAGCTCCTTGTCTCCTGATGGCTGCGTACTCCTTTTTCTCCGCTAACATATCCTATGTTTTCTCCCCTAAGTCCATACATACTGCAACTTACTTTGACAAATAAAATAGTAAAATACCTAAAAAGAGGACATAATGTTGGTTATATAGGGGAACTTCTGGTGTGCATCAGGGGGCACAACCCCCCCCCCCCCCCCCCCCACTCATAGAGAGGTGGGCCCCACACACATGGGGCCCACCTCTTTGTGAGAGGGGGAGTTGTACCCCCTGATGCATATCAGACAATTCCATTATATAGCCACTTTTTTTTTGATGAATAAGCATATATGTAAATAAAGCAAACATATTACATTCAGTGATCAAAGATCAAGTGTTTAAAAGAAAAACATGCCAAAATACACATTCAGAGGATGTGACAAAATGAACCTTATCTAACCCCAATCAATAGGAGGGAAATCAAAATAGAAAGGTCCTTTTCATGGAAATCAAAATAGACTGGTCCATTATATAGCCACTTACTTTGACAAATAAAATAGTAAAATACCTGAAAAGAGGGACAACTAAATAAACAAAATTATAGAATTGCCATAATACATATACTACGAGGCAATATTATTCCACTATCTAGTTCTAATTATTGCTTGATTTATCTTGTTAAACAAATTAAAGTATGGAAAGATACGATATATTTGAATGATAAATGTTTTTTTATATAACTAGAAATATTGACAATTTATTTTATGTACTAGAAAAGTTAATAATATGGATATAATTTATTTTATGTACTAGAAAAGTTGGCGACCGCGTGATTAACCTTTATTTTACGTATGATATAATAAATATGTATTATAAAGATTATTATAACTTAAATATGGATATATAATTTATATAATTTAACCTTCTGTTTATGTAAGAAAGAATTATGTAATAATTGTTTTTTTTAATAAAAATATTTAAATAATAACAAAACTAAAATAAATTACAGTTATATCCCAACTAAGAACAAATTTTAATAGTGTGCCTAAGGGTAAATAAGAAAATCAATAGATTGGTGTCAACGTGGCTTCATATGTCTTCCTTTATATAATAGTATAAATGATATAATTAATTTGTACTGTAAACATTATAACTTAAATATGGATAGAAAATTTATATTTCTTAACCATCTTTGTAAGAGATAATTAAGTAGTATTTTTTTTACTTTAGGCCCCGTTTGTTTTTCAGGATAATGGAGGAGAAAAGAAAAGGAAAAATCTTTTTTTTCCCAACTGTTTGGCAATTTGAGATTTTCCTAAAAAAGAAATAATCTTTGAAAAAGATAAAAAAATATGATGTAATTTTCTTCTAAGCATAATAATAATTTTCTCGGAAAATTAATATGAGCCAAACACATCGAAAATAAGTGAAATTTTTATTTTTTCTAAGAAATTTTCTTGTTTTCTCCCATTTTCCCTTATATTTTTTCTTTTCCTCTTTTCCCGGGGAAACAAACGGGGCTTTAGTAAGAAGATTTAAAAATGATATAGCTAAAATAAATTATTGTTATAAACAAAATTAATAGTGTATTGAGGGGTAAATATTAAAATTAAATGATTGGTGTCAACTAGTGTCACTACAAGAATACACTCATATTGATAGGAAGGAGTAGAGAGCGAAGTTCTGTGGTATCTAAGCAGAGACCGAAAAATTAGTTTCTAAACATTTGGAGAGCGAAATTTGGTATCAGCACTTGACAGAGAAAGAAAGTCTGGTCTCTAACTTCGGAGACCATATTTTTGCTTCCTATTTTAGTCCAGAGACTGTTTCACCCGTATCCATATTAAAAAATAGAAAATGTAAGAGCAGTTAAGCGCATAGAATAAATTGTATAATTTCTTTTGACAAATCAAACGAAATTTAATGATTCTAATTTCTATCTTAAGTAAAGTAATGGACAAGTCATTTGGTTGTCAAAACATACACTATTTTTTTCTGTTATAATATCCAATCTCTTAAACATACAAGTTGGTATTATTGTAGATAACTTCATAAACAAATGCTTAAGTACAAACTACGAAGCAAATGCATTTTATTTTACAATGTAAATCATCAACCAAGGACAGGTCTATGATTTATAATGATGGGATCATTTGCTTAAGAAAAAAACTTTTACACAGACGTTTTAAAGATATCTAATTTAAAACTTCATCATCAACGTGTTGAAGTTTTTGCATATTATGAACGGTTCAAACTAAACTTTAAACCCGCGATGCATACGAAACACACAAAAACAACAATTGATTAACACACATTCGTACATTGTCACAACAAACCTAGTTAAGCCGAATTATAAAGCAAATACATACAAAACTCTGCCCAAAATGTGTTGCTCATGTACCAACAAATTTTAGCAAAAAGCACCAACAAGGTTACTACTTAATTTGCTGCTGAAAACAACAAACAAACTAACCCTTGTTAATTCCCAACTAAAGCAAAACATGTTGGCAACAGGTACCACCATCAATATATCCAAGTAGTGACACCCCCAAAAAAAGAACAACTTGCAGATCTCTATTACTTCACTTCCTTTCGAAAGATACCTACAAAAGAATGTCAATAGAAAGTTAGCCAATGGACGCATGTTCATGTGAAGAAAATCTATAAAAGAATTTGCATCAACCATATAAAAATTACAAAATCGTCTCCACAAATAAACCATGAATAATACCACGACAAACAACCGAATCAATATTTCCAGTTCATTGAACACACAACAGGGGAGAAAACCTTAGCTTGTTTATAGACAAAAACAAACATGCTCTAAAGATATCTCTCAACTGATCACAACTTGCTAAAGAATCAATAGCCTTAATGCTTCAAGTAGTTCTCATCCTACCACTACTATAAGATTCAAACTCCATGTGATCTCTCTCCCCTCCTTCTAATACAAACAAAAGTACCTCAGTTTTTTTGGCTAAATATTTTCTATTAAACAAAATACGAACAAAACTAACGATGTCGACGAGGACACTTTGAATGGAAATTGTCACGGAGCAGTTATCAACTATATTCTGTAGTGCTTCATTTATGGAAAATATATATGGACCAAATCAAGTCATTATATAAGGAGAGACCTCTATATCCATCAATTGATTACTTAAAGTAAGAAAAGCTTTATAAAAGAAACACAAAATTCTTGCTTGTTGATCACCATAACATCATATATGAACATTCATGTTCAATTTTAAGTTATCTTCTTTTTTCAAGCAAGCTACTAAAAAATCAATAATAAAACCAGATTACCTTTTAGTTACTGGTGATCAAAATCCATTGAGTTCACTTGATGGTGCTGGTCTTGGACGAACGGAGGGACAACATAGACGTTGTCGGGAGGCTGGTTGGTCTGAGTTGTATCGTTAGCCGATGTAGTTGGGGTAACAGATGGTTGAGTAGTTGGATTTTGTGCAGCTTGTGGGTTCAGAAAGTCAGGGGGCAAAGTGAACCCCATCCTTTGGGCCATAAGTTCACAGATAGCCGCTTGCCGTGCTATGGCAGCCTCTTGAGTCGTGATACGCGCCTTTGCAGCAGCTAGTTCCTTCTCCTGTGTCTTAAGTTCCTTTTGCTGCTCTATAACTTCCATGCTTGTTGCGCCCATGTCTACATACCTTCTCTTCTTACGAAATCTGAATCCTACAATCTCTGGATCGCCATGTGTCGCAAACCCAGGCACGTAATTCTTCCTTGCACACTTGACTGCTCTGAACCATTGTGCCATGTTTATTGGCTCCCACAGACTTATATCCTCTCCGATGGTGCGCCGACAATCTTCTATGTACGACATCTATTGCAAAACATGGAAAATTAATTTAATAGGAATCATATTACTTAAAAGATAAACGAATCATTCCTGAAAATTATAATATACTTACGAATACGTCGTGGCACCATTCCATCGAATTGGATAGTTAATCAAACTTTACTTGTTACCGTTACATGTCGTCGAAATAACTTTAACATGAATACTCACAGTCATAAGTTTAAAAAATATGATTGTTTAAGATAATTTTGAGAGATAAATAAGGTGGTTAAAATAATAGATATTTGATATTCAATTTAAGCATATGTTTTTCTTTAAAGATTTTCATGTTTTGTGTAATGACATAAATTAGGATTATGTGTTATTTACTAAGATTTACATTGTAACTAGCATTTTTAACAAAAATGTTCTCAATTTCACCAACATCAGAACTGAAGAAAAAGTACTAATATTTGTTGTGGTAAATTATAAATTTAGTTGATTAATATTATTTAAATTTGTTAAAGGTTTGGCGAACTAATCAACGACATCAAGGTTCCCCGTACGAGTCAAGGCGAGGTTCTATTTTTGATTTGTTACAGCCCCGTTTGGCATCCGGTCCTGAGGAACTTGGACAGAAAATAAAGCCACTACTCCGTTACCAAACCTCGAACAACCTATATTTCATCATAATCCTGTTTGGCATCTCATCTCATAACATGATTTCTTACTCATCGTTAAATCATATACAATCATTTATTATTTATCATATCTATTAATAATCATGGTAATTCTCCTATATTATAATCTCATCCCCTGGTTCTTGAATTGTGCAAAGAGCAACGAATTATGTTCGGGACATGTAGCTCAAGGAGCAACGTATATTATCCGGTTTACTAGCTTATTTGTTTATTTGTTATACCCATTGGGACGCCTTTCGGAAGTTGGGCCCTTGGACTGAGTCAAGTTACTGTCGGGCAGTAAGGACTGTCGGTTTAAGTAATTTCGCTTGATACCCATCTATCTAGGCGCCGCTTGTAGTCAGGAGTTAGCTGTAACCCGCGTGCTGGATCGACATGTACTCGAGCATGTCTCTTGATTGTTTGCGAGTTCGTTCCTCGTCGGGAGGTATAAGGTAGAATATTAGAAGTCATAAGACTGGATTTGTTTATTGTTAAGCACAAGTTCATTAACTAATCTATGAAAATTCCAGTACCATTGCTACATCAAATTGTCTAGTTGAACTGTTTCTACCGGTAAGAACACTCCTCGAAATGTATCCAGTAGGTCACAGTTAATTCTTGCATTACCAGTTCTTTTATATGAATCTTACTAAGTCATTAAAGACACATTTCTCGTTTCTTCTGTCCATTCCTTAGGATAAAATCTACATGACAGCATGGATCAAGTAAATAATTGTTCAAGCGTGCATTTTGGAATATTCGTATTTTGTCACTAGTGCATAACCATTAAAATAGTCACATTGTTTGTAATACCAAGACTTCCGCTGTATATATCAAAATATAATTTATAAAACGTGTATGGTTTTGATCCTGAACAAGTGAGACCCCTTTCTATGAGTTGCGCTTTAGTCTGGATTGGGTAAAGTGGCTGGCCACCACTGAACTAACTTGGATCGAAGCAGGGCTCATGGGGCACGGTCGTCACAGTGGGCCTATTGCACTACCCCACGTGCTGCAACAGGCAAGACTCCCTACAGTTTCGTCTATGGTACCGAGTCAATAGTCCCCTCCGAGGTGGTAAAACAGAGTTTGCAGGTCTAGGAGTACGAGGAGGCTTAGAACAACGCCAACCTCGCCCTAGCCCTAGACCTCATGGAGGAAAGGCGAATTAGAGCTGCCACCCATACGAAATTCTACAAAGCCCGCATGGCCAAGTACTATAATGCCAGGGTCCGATCCCGTTCGTTCCAAGTCAGAGATCTCGTCCTAAAAATTGAGGAGGCCTCCAAGAACGTCGACAAGCTAGACCCGAAGTGGGAAGGCCCCTATCATATCTCTAAGATCATTGGGCCTGCCACCTATCTACTTAAGGATATGAACGGCAAAGAGCTCGTACGAGCTTGAAATAGCCTTAACCTCCGGAAGTATTACCTTTGAACGCACTATAGTCGACCCCATACGACGACTCAATTTTGTTCACGTAGTTATTATGTTTGTATTTTGACTTAACGATTATACCCTTGTAGAAGCAAACATACCATCGGTAATAAAATAACTACGTTCGAAAAAAATTATAGTCTTACGACTCATAACAACAAGAGCCAAAATGTGATCTTTCATTAAAAAAGGTCTAACACGACCATCGAAAGAAAAAAATGAGAATTGAGGGGACTACACACATATAAAGCGACAAACTACGCCCATACAAAACGACACACAAAAAAAGAAAACAAGGGCAACGCCCGGCTAAAAACTACTCCTTTGTGGGGCGCTTTCCGACCTTGATCTAGGTCCGACGCTCCTCAGCGGATAGCTCGGTCGGGTTAGGCATCATCACAACTCCGGAGGGACCCCTACGAGGGTCCGACGATGTAACACCAGAGGAGGCGGAGAAAAATTCTAACCTCGGAAACACCAGATCTCGACAAGACACCAAGGAAAAAGGCAAAGGAGGAAATCGGCATCCCGTATCTAATCATGACAAGGTCCCTCACCTCGGACGCCAGTATATAGTTTCGGGGCAGCCCGACCAAGTCAAGACGGGCACTGGCAATACCCACCTGAAGCTCTCTCCTTCCATCTTCGAGCTGGCGAAGCAAACGATCCCGTTATTCTCGGAGTAGGGGGACCTTCTCCGCGGTTCGAATGGTCTCTCTTGCCCTCTGTTGCCACTTCTCGGCCTTAACATCGGATTTAGCTATAGCCTCCTTCAGGAAACAATTCAAGTCCCCCAAGTCCCGATCCGATGACACTTTTATCTCGGCCATACGCCCACGAGCCTCCTTTAAAGCCGCCTCCAGCCGGGCAGTCTCTTCACGAGCATGCCTAAGCGAGGCCCGGAGAGCAACACGCTCCTCCGTCGTAGCCCTTAGGATAATTGGGCTGGCCCTATACGTGCCCAGCGCATATCCAAACAAAATAAGCTGCAAAATAAAAAAGACGAGTCACGAGATCCGCAACAAACATAAGTCAAAAGATACACCGAGAAGGAGGGCGTTACCTCACAGATGCTTTGACAGAAGCGCTCCCATAAGGCGGTATCAGTGTAGCCTCCTAGGATCTCACAGACCCCAGGGTTCACGATCCCACTAACAAAAGACGTGTAGTGGGCAAGATCTTCGTAGCCCTCAACAAAAATCCAAGGCACAACGGGAGTGCAAAGAAACTCTTTCTCCTTCGGAGTTGACTTAAACTTGCCCCTCTTGGGGGGAGATTGGGGTCGACAGTCTTTCACAGCAGGAAAGGAGTCGATCACTCACTTCACCTTATCCTTCTTCAAGGACAACGCGCCCTCATCTCGACCTCCTTCCCGCTTCCTTGAGGGGCTCTGGACGACATGCACCTTATCTGTCAGGTTAAAAAAAGAAATTGGCAATGACCCAAAATCAAGAGTGGTGCCAAAAGAAGGCATAAAGTAATAGGCAAAATGCTTAGCCATCACCATATCCATAGGTTGGGGTATACCTTTAGAGTTAGCGCCTTCTTCCACCTTCGCCTCCACCATCACCACATCCGCATCGACAGTAGATGGACTCCTAGGAGCCTTGGGGTAGTACTTGCTGTCTAATGAACCACAAGGTTCAGCAGACCCAGAGGTGGCAGATGACCCTTGGTTTTTCGAAACAAACAAGTCGGAGCCAGCGTCAGACAGCGCTAACATGTTGCCTCTGAAGGGCCGGCGAGCATGTGAGGCCATCTCCGTACCTTCAGACCAACATCATAGAGGGTCAATAAATAAAAAATAAGGGAGTATGTTGTATATACTCGGATAAGAGGTTTCGAGGCACATTCGAAAAAAATTTCATAAAAAAATACGGGCACTTACGAAATTTCGAATGTTGTTGGAGTGTTAGCGAAGAAGGGCGTTCGCCCACAAGTCTGTCTTACAAACCGGCAAGGAGCAAGACCATGGGACTATTCAGCATAGACGACACATCGTAAAGGCCGCCAAAGAGACCTCTATCCTCCAGATAGGTAGAAGCCTTCGCACTCACCGTTGGGGATGGGTAAACATAACCCAACGCCCAAACTCAGGGTACCCCTTCCCAAAGATCCGACGACTCCTCGAGAGGAGACATGAAGATATATCTCCGACGCCAGTCACCATTGCTGGCAGGACCGTTGGTCGCCGATGTTAGGAACACCCGCTTGTTGTCCCGCACCGACAAGGAAAGGAAGGGCGACCCATTGGCAGTAGCCCGTAGTATGAACGCCCCCGCCAAGGTCGCCGGAGTCCAGGAGAGGTTCAACAAATGGCAACAAAGTATAAACCCCACCAGTTGACAATAAGAGGCCGCAGTTAGTTGGCTTGGGCACAGTTGCCAGAATACAAAAAGCTCCCTCACGACCGGATGGAAAAAGTAGCTAAAGCCGTAATGCACTTGCTCCGCATACACCGTCATGTAACCCTCAAGAGGGTCAAAAGCCCTCTGCGTTTCTGAGGGGATGATGATATCCACCTGGTCGAAAGGGATATTAAAATCCATTATCAAGGAACCGATCTCCACCATATTCATAACCGACGCCGTAGATCCAACCCGAAGCCTATCAGTCATGCGCTTCAGGTCCAAATGCTCGCTTTGGAATACGGCACCCTCCATCGAATTCCGGTAAGGGGCCCAACGACCGAAAACAGCAAAAACATGATCCTCCACCGTCGTCGATGGAACAACAACATCACCACCCCTCGCTCACCTCCATGAAGCAAAATGGACAGGGGAGGAACGCGCATCCCTTCTTCAGCGACTCCGACGAGAAGCAGAAGTGCTACCCCATTAAGTGAGGAAGTGAGAGACAGGAGAATCACGCGAGTGGTGGTTTGAGAAACTATTATCGTGAAAGAGGAGAAGGGAAGAGTATTTTTGCAGAAGAAATATTTGCTTTGAAGTGATGAAGAAGAAGGGTGAAGGTGGCCACGTTTTTATAGGCGGGAAGAGATGGTTCGTATCCCGAGTCGTTTCACTTCCATGCCCACGCCCACGATTCAAAAGATGGGACCCTTTGGTTCCCCACTCATGACCCAGGTGAACCGCCATCTCCCCGAATCAATGCAACTCTAGCATATGAGACGTCACCATACGGGAGCTAGACCGACGCACCAACACCCCACGTCCCTTCGCATGAAATGGGCACACCTTCCTAAGACAGACGATTGGGAGAACAAAAATGCGGGCTAATTCAAATCCATGATCACCACATAAATTGTTCTCTCGACCATCTCCACAAGGAGACACCAACAACGCTCATAAACGACCACAAAGTAATTTTTTTTTCTAAGTATGGTAAGATTGATTGTCGGAGTTAACGCCTAGTACCTCTCGTGATACCCGAGGTCCATAAAGGGAAGGCTCGTCTGACCTCTCGCGAAATGGGTTACCCTCGGATAACTCGCAAAAATACGGCTATGACTGCTACTAACCCTGATGGTAGTGACTACTAACAAAATAATTTTAAAAACTCCAAGGTCATGGCGATCGGAAAAGCTGAACAATGACGGGAGGAACCCCTCATACGAAAAGAAAAGAAGCGTACTCAGGAAGCTAACAACAAGCATTAAGGGCAACGACAACGGCAACAAATACGCAACAAAAATAAAAAGATATGGTGATGCAAAAAATTCCATTCATAATCAAACCCCCCCGGGGGGGGGGGGGGGGGGACGATCCGGTACAACCCCAGAAAAGGAAAAGCAAAAAACTAAAACAAACTAAGGCCAACACGGCCAAAAAAGTCCCTACGGTAATCTACGCCTGAGGAGTTCGAATAGGCCTGCCATAGTTGAGGGCGCATGAGAGATTTGGACCCCCGGGACACGACTAGGGAGCAAGTTCAGGGTCTCCTCCGGAGTATCAGGGCGAATCATCAGGGTCGTGGACAGCTTCTGGACATTAATGGCAGAGCAGAAGAAACCTTTCGTAGAACCCAGCTGTCGACAGGTCTGGAAGCCCCACAGGAGATGACATTCGAAACATGGGGCGAGTCGTTCCCTCACCTCTTTCTCACGAGTCGCCAGTCGCTCGTCTTACTCTATCACAGTCTTTTCCAAAACATTTCGGAGCGACTTCACCAGCTTCTCAAAGGTTTCAAGCCTCTAGGTCAGCTCAACTTCTCTCCCGACCAAGACGTCCCTTTCTTTCTCAGAAGCAGCCAAGCGATCCCTCAGCTGCTGCTCCGACCTCTTCAGGGCGTCTCTCTCTTAGACTGCCTCCTCGTAGAAGTGAGACAAACCTCTCATTCCGACGAGGGTCTGTCAATAGAAACAAGTGTCAGTCAAAAGAACGTCGAAAAGAAAAAAATTAATGTACCTACAACATTGCGTACCAAGGTCATGCACAATTGCGTAACCAAGCCCAACTCCTGGCCATCTAGAAGAGAAGAATTTGTAGAAGAGTCAAGAAGAGCTAACTCATAAGAAAGACTCAGGGTTTAGGCTCCCAAACTCACGGTGCTCTTCAAAAGAGACTACACTGGGGAAAGTGTGACCTGACCCCAAGTTCCGACCTCCCGAACAGGAGTGACCTAGAAATAAGAAGGTCCAACTCCTTAGAGCTTGGGAATATGAGAAGAAGACCTTTCTACTATCACTACGTCCCATCAGTCAAGGGCTAAGGAGTAGAAGGCTCACCCGACAGAGTACCACCAATGTTAGCCTGCATCAACGCTTGGTAGTGCTTCGAAAAGCTATCTCCACCGACGTCCAACCCCGTTTGTGCAGCAGGGGAAAGATGAGAGGCAGTGGGACTCTCTCCCACTTGCACCAGAATAGGACCCTCATCCTCCGAGTCTTCCAGCAAAATCACCTTGCTCTTGGAAGAAACCTCGGCCTGCTCCCGGTGCCGCTTTCTTCCTACCAGACTCGCCTCCTTCTCCCTCGATCGACTTGTGTAAGAAGGGGCCTCAGCCGAAGCGCTCTTCTCGCCAGAGGGATCGTTCGCCGACGCTGCTGAAGTAGCTGACCCCCTGCCCTCCGAGGTTTTGGAGCAATGGCCTTTTTTCTTTTTCTTCTTCGAAGAACGAGGAGAGGGAGAGTCATATTCCAGCGTCCCCATGATAGCTTCTGCGAAATCAAGACTCCGACTCAGTAAGGATGAAAAACCTGACGAGGAAATAACTACCAAGAAAAATCCGAAAGTACTTACTAATCTCAAAACGATTGTTCCCCACGAAAGGCTCCATGGCCAGAATGTCGTTTATACCGCATTTCTCGTAGAGAGCCGAGAACACACTCACCTGCGACATCTTGTAACAGCTAAAATCTTGTTGGGAAAAGCCTTCAGCCACCAACTCATTCGTGGCCGGAATCCGGGGGTCTAGGTTCCACTCCCTTGGAACATCGGCCAAAAGACCCTCGGTGGTAGGTCGAACGAAGAAAATTTTCTCCTTCCAACTGCTGTGGGAACCCGAGAGGCCGTGGAGAATTATCTTTGTCGACTTCCGCATTGTGAAAGTATAGAAGAGCTTGTCTGATGACGAGCTCGCCAAATCGAAGGCCCTAAAAAACCTATACACCGAGCAGGGGTGTGCGTAGGCCGCACAGATAAAAGTAAACACCGCCAGAGCCGACCACCCGTTATGAGAAAGTTGACTCGGACATAGCATACATGCCTTAAAGACCTCCCGATAGAAAACCGGGAGGAAGGATCTCAACCCCGCCTTGATCTGCAGAAAGTAGGCGGTATAGTAACCAGGGCGAGGAGAAGTAGCCCTCTCGTGACCCCGATGCACCACGAGCTCTAGATCGTCAGTACTCGCCCCGTACTTGCTAAATTTGGTTGTGATCTCATCCAGAGATCTCACCGTACTCCGCACACCGCCAACCAAAAGCCTAGGTGGCACCGCCGCTGCCACCACCATTTTCGCCTTCTTGGTGGAATTTTCCATCGAGAACTAGAGACAATGCGATGGCGTCGCACCACCTCTTTAGCAGAAGGCAACACCGCCGCTCCAGCCGCCTCCACATCAGATGCTGCCACATCAGACCACGTCCGACGTCTCACCCGCCAGGCGCCTCTTCGCCAGAACTACTCGTTGAAGCCATTAGATCGCCGGAAAATTTTCAAAGTAAAGAAGAGAGGGAAAAGAGAAAGACTCGGGTGAATGAAGGCAAATCACTACGAGTCTCCTCAATTTATAGACGGAGCAGCCCAAACAACACCTTTGATGCGTGGCTAATTCAGCGCCACGTGGAACATGCAGTACCACAATTACAGGAAAAGATCGACATCACATAGACTCATTTAATGAGTTCCAAGTGATTTCTACAAAATACACTCGGAACTGGGGGGACTCCTGATGATGTATAATCTGCCCCACCCTCGAAGAGTGGCAGAAAAACGGGTACCCTACAAAAATTACTTACTGTCTTGCGGAGAAATGTATCTAAATCCACGGCCACCCTTGCCCAAACAGAGGTCGACGGTCCGGTCTTTGGAGAAGGTACCCATGAGTTACGGCTAGAAAACACCTTCCAAGGATACTCGGTCTATACACTCGGAGAAGGTACCCCATACCTGACCAACGCCTTTTAAAGGGATACGGTGAGACCTCAAATGATTGGACACGCTTCTCCCAACGACCTGATGCCCACCTGAAGCTGGGTACCCACGAGGAACGACCTTGGACCCCCCCGGTCCGAGAAAATAATACTCCCCGGAGGATTCAGTATCGCTCGAAGCGCCCTAGGAACCATCACCAATACTAAGCCAAAATTGAGGAAACTGGAGCACATAACAAACATTAAGGACACGAGTGAATACAAGGAGAAGTCAAGACCTACCATAATACTAAGGAAGCAGCTCACACCAAAGAACGACCTACTGGGGTCTCATCCAAGATAGACGATCCGCAAGAGTGACCCGATCATTCAGGCCGACCATGACCCACGACCCTACTCGGAAAACGCGCCACTCATTATCAACTCACCTTACGTCCCAACCACCCTAATAATGAGGAAAGACCGCATTCCATTGGTCCAACTCATTCATTGGGGCAGAAAGCAACAAACATTATTGGTGCAGACTATTGATTGGAGCAGATCGATCCTCATGCATTCGCCTTGTACCGCCACCGAAGACCATTGGAGCAGATATCATCATTGCCCGCTCAAACGGATCGCCCGCTATTGGTCACCCCTGACAGACGACCCCTACTGGCACCCCATGGAGTAAAGACGCCAAGACCGGCCCCCATTAGCCAAATCCCTCGGACTAACACTATAAATAGTCCCCTATTTTCAGCAAAGGAACAACTTCTTCAACTTCAACTTTAAGCACATCAGAATTGTTCAACACAAGAACACACTCTGCCAATTTACACTTCATTGTACTTAGAATTTATCGCATTCTTCTAGCTCTTACTCGTGTTTTTCACACGACCCCCTTGTACTTCACTCAAAGTCCTTAATAAAATCATTGTGCCTCATTTCCTCAAATTCGAGACTCGTGATTCGAACAACAATACTTGAGTAACAATATCCCCAAATATCCCGACCACACGGGTCCGGACGATATTGCCTCACCATTAATGTTATGATTAACTGATTTTCTGAAGTTAGACTTAATGATAGACATTTGTTTTCATTATATATAATAAATAATGATGGTATTATTTATCGGGTCGAATCAGTGATTTGATCGGTCCAACCGATCAAACCTGTAACCAGTTAAGTCACCAGTTCAGTGTCCGATCATGTTTTAAAAACACTGAATATTATGTGGGCTCACAAAACCCTAAATATTATTCATTTTATCATCCTCTCCTTTCACCTGCAGCGCAGCTATCCCCTTTTTTTAGTTTCTTTTTCAATTTCTCTTTCAATTTTCAATTTCATGCTTCCAATTTTTAACCATCAACGTCAAACATTTTCTCCAAACCCACCGACTACTTCAAGAAGAAAGCTTCTTTGCAGAATTCCTCCATCAACGACTTCCATCTGATTTTTTTTTAAGTTGGACATGGATGGTTTTTACACAAACCGGTTTCTAAAGCGGGCCGATCCAGCGTTTCACCCCGGTTTAGCCCCATTTTTGACAGTCCGACGCGGATATTTGGAACCGCGAGTTTCACGTGTATTCCGAACTAGACAAGGCTCCGGTCACCGGCCAAACCAATTAAACTGGCCATTTGATAGGGGTTTGTAGGACTACTAGGCCCATTAGGATGGAAGATTATGTTGTTTAATTATTGTAATTAGTATTTTCAGTAATTAATATAATTTCTGTAATTAGAGTAGTGGCAGTTGTTAATATCTGTTTATTAGGAGTGCTGAACGTTTGTAGAAGTTATTCAGAAATATATTATCAAGTTCTCTTTTTCTCTCTAATTCTTTCTAGGAGAAAGTCCTATCTCGAATTTGGACGTTTGATTCGCCTTTAAATTATCGAATGTGTATCATTGATGCTTTCATTGTCATCATGACAAGGAAAAATCAGTCACACAACTCTGGGGATGAAGGTTCGTTTGCTGAATCATTGCATATTGTTCAACAAGGACTGGCCGAAGTTCGGGCAGAATCTAGAGAAGAATTTGCTAAAATTCGAGAAGAGAACCGCCAGCAATTAGATGATTTACGAGTTTACATGGCTGCATTACTGCAGAAACCGCCAATTATGGAAACAGTTACCAGCCCAACGCAGTCGAATAACATCAACCCATTGTTTTCGGCTTCCAGTTCATCCAATCCAAAACCTCCACAGGTAACTCTGAATAGTTTCGATGGTTCTAACGCCATAGATTGGATTGCTCATGCAGAACGATATTTTCGTTTATACCATGTGCCAATGGATGATCGGATCGGGCTTTTATCGTTTTATATGCAAGGTCGTGCTACAAATTGGTTTACATGGATGACAAACAATGATAAACTGGATGATTGGCCCCAATTTGTAAGTGATTTACTAAAATGCTTCGGACCGTCATCGTTCGATAATTACCAAGCCATTTTGTTCAAACTTCGTCAAACAGGCACTGTCGAGGATTTTTACGAAGAGTTTGAACGTACTGCAAATTTGGTGAAAGGATTATCTGAAGAAGCTTTGATGAATTGCTTTATTTCCGGTTTACGATCTGATATTCGGGCAGAGTTAGCAATACTCAAACCCGTGGATGTGCATCATGCCATTGATTTGGCAAAATTGGTTGAGGCAAAGATTAAGGAGACTCGGCCCAAGTCAACTTACTTTCGACCTACACCACAATTTCGCACAGATCCTCTACTTCCAACACCAAAACCTGTTGTTCCGGCTGTTAAGTCAACGAATAATCTGCCTATTCGTCGTTTATCACACACAGAAATGCAAGATCGTAGAAGCAAGGGTCTTTGCTACAACTGTGATGAAAAATATGTTTTTGGTCACAAATGTAAAACACCCCAGTTTCTATCCTTGATTGTTGACGAAGAATCTATGGATACGAATGTGGAACAGATAGTAGAAGAGGCAATTCATGACGAGAACAACTCTTCTACGGAGGTTCCCCCTTCGGGTTTTCTCTTGCCACCGCATACACCAACCGAGGGACAATTTCATTTGTCAATGGCTGCATATATGGGTATTCCAATGCCAGATACCCTACGCTGTCGTGGGTCGATTAAAAGGGAAGAAGTTTCAGTTTTGGTTGACTCCGGAAGTCAACTAAATATTATTCGTACAGAAGCTGCACAACGATTGGGATTCACTTTAAATCCACTGAAGTTATCTATAATGGTGGGAAATGGGGCTTCGCTACAATGTGACGGACTCTGTAATGTGAATCTCACACTAAAAGGTACATCTTTCACAGTTTCTATGCTTGCTTTTGCTATTAAGGGTGCAGATGTTGTGTTGGGAATTCCGTGGCTTAGATCTTTGGGCGATATTACAGCAAATTTTTCAGTGCCACGAATCAGCTTTTGGGATGGGGACAGACAGGTTACACTTGTTGGAGAACCGGGGTTAAGCAACAGTACTCCGAATCAGCTGAAACGTTTGGCACAAACTGATTCAATTGCGTCCATGCACGCCATATCTGTTACATTTGTGCCTACACTATTGTCAGCCAGCCCTGCCTTAAACATCATACCCAATAACCCCATACAACGAGTAATTGATCAATTTGCAACTGTTTTTTGAAGAACCTAAAGAACTGCCACCCCCACCACATACACGACCACCATATACACTTAGAACCAAACACTAAACTGGTCAATATAAAACCATACCGTTACCCACATTATCAAAAACCCATTATGACAAAAATGATAACAGATATGTTGCGCAATGGACTAATTCAACCGAGTACTAGCCCATTTTTGATCACCGGTGTTGTTGGTGAAGAAGAAGGACGGCAGTTGGCGTTTTTGTGCAGATTACCGAGCACTTAACGCGGTGACAATCAAAGATAAATTTCCTATTCCTACTGTTGATGAATTACTGGATGAATTAAGAGGGGCATGCATTTATACGAAGTTAGATTTGCGTTCGGGGTATCATCAAATACGAGTGGCGCCGAAAGATATTCCAAAAACAGCTTTTCGTACGTGTGATGGTCATTATGAGTTTGTCGTCATGCCTTTCGGTCTGACAAACGCACCATCCACGTTTCAAGCCGCAATGAATGATTTGATTCGTGATTATTTGAGGGACTTTGTATTAGTGTTTTTTGATGATATTTTAATTTACAGTGGTTCAGAAACAGATCATCTCAAACACCTCGAGATTGTCTTGTCATTGTTGGCAGCAAATCAGTTTTATGCGAAACTATCTAAGTGTGTTTTCGGTGTTGATTCTGTTAATTATTTGGGGCATGTGATCAGTGCAGCGGGTGTGTCAGTGGATTCAGATAAGATTGATGCCATTACTAAATGGCCAGTGCCTAACTCTCAGACGGCCCTACGAGGATTCTTGGGGTTAATAGGATACTACAGGCGTTTTGTACGCCACTACGCTACCATCGCCGCTCCCTTCACATCTTTATTAAAGGATCAGTCTTTTACATGGGGTACAGTGGCTCAACAGGCCTTTGATGAATTGAAAGACAGAATGGTAAATCTGCCTATTCTAATTTTGCCTAATTTCAATGAACCATTTGAGCTAACTACAGATGCATCCTCTGTGGCCATCGGCGCTGTGTTGTCACAAAGTCAGCATCCTATTGCGTTCTTTAGCCGAAAAATGTCCACGCGTATGAGTCAGGAATCTGCATACAACAAAGAACTGTATGGGTTAGCCGAGGCAGTCAAAAAATGGCGTCATTATCTATTAGGCCACAAGTTTATTATCTATACAGATCAGCAAAGTTTGCGCCACTTACTTACACAGTCACTTAACACACCCGAACAGCAAAAATGGCTCATTAAATTATTTGGGTTCGACTTTGAAGTCAGGTACAAACCTGGCAAAGAGAACGTTGTGGCGGATGCACTCTCCCGTGTGGATCATTCCTCTTTTCTTGCCATCACAGCTCCATCTTCGCCTTTGTTAACCGAACTTCAACAAAGTGTCAGTACCTCGCAAGAAACACAAGAAATCATTCAAAATTGCCACAATTCGACACCACCACCACATTATCACACTCAACATGGACTGTTATACTACAAAGGCAGATTATATGTACCAGATGATGAAGCTCTTAGAAGCAAAATTCTACAGGAATTTCATGCATCTCCTAAGGGTGGACATTCAGGGGTTAAAGCAACACAAGCACGCATGTCGGTTGTCTTTTATTGGCAAAAGCTCAAACAATCTATCATCAATTTCATTAAGACATGCGTAGTTTGTCAACAACAAAAATACTTGACAACTAAACCGTATGGGTTGCTTACACCACTACCAGTTCCTACCCAAGTGTGGACGGACATTACGATGGATTTTATTACACATCTTCCATTGTCACAAGGAAAATCAGCAATTTGGGTTTTGGTGGACCGCCTTAGCAAATTTGCACACTTTGTAGCTCTCCCAACGAAGTACACGGCCGCTTATCTTGCTAATATTTTCCTGACTGAAATCTATAATGTGTATGGCCTGCCTCAATCTATTGTTTCTGACAGGGACACAATCTTTTTGAGTTCATTTTGGAAAGAGTTATTCTCAAGATTGGGCACAAAGTTGCAATTTAGTACAGCTTATCACCCGCAATCCGATGGTCAAACGGAAGTGGTAAATCGTTGTTTGGAATGCTATTTAAGGTGCTATACTATGGACCGCCCTAACCACTGGGTCTGCTACTTACCACTCGCACAACAATGGTACAATACAACACACCACAGTGCAATCAATACAACCACTTTTGAAGCTCTTTTCGGACGAAAACCAGTGATCATACCCCACATATATCCCAGGTACATCAATTAATGCATGCATCGATTCTACATTCACAACAAGAGAGCAAATATTGACTGATATTCGAGATATCATGCACATAGCTCAACAATGCATGGTGAAACAAGAAAATATACATAGATCCGACATGCATTTTGAGGTGGGGGATTGGGTATTTGTGAAACTCCGAGCTTACCGTCAGTTGTCGCTGCGTCAAGCCGCCACCACCAAGCTAAGTCGCCGCTACTACGGGCCATTTTGCATCTCCAAAAGGGTCGGTTCAGTAGCGTATGTTGTAGATCTACCAACCACAATAAGGATTCACAACGTATTTCATGTGTCCTTACTGCAAGCTTGCCATGGAGACCCAACGCTGATTTCTACAACTCTACCGGAGGTTTCTAAAGAGGGCGAGGTGATTATGCGGCCGGAAATGGTGACTGAACGGCGGGTGGTGTTAAGAGATGGTGAACGAGTTAGCGAAAGTAAAGTGAGGTGGCTAGGGTTTGGAGCTGAATGTGATGAATGGATTTCTGATGCGGTTTTATACGACTCTTACCCTGAATTGGACGGCCTGGATTTCACTTCAGATTCGACGGTCTTGATGAAAGAGTCGTTGGCTGCTGACTCCACTATGGACCAAGAGGACTCGGTCCGATCTTCAACGGGGGGTAATGATAGGGGTTTGTTACCTGCAGTTCGGCCCACTAACACGCCCAGGCCCAGACGTCAGACTACTAGGCCCATTAGGATGGAAGATTATGTTGTTTAATTATTGTAATTAGTATTTTCAGTAATTAATATAATTTCTGTAATTATAGTAGTGGCAGTTGTTAATATCTGTTTATTAGGAGTGCTGAACGTTTGTAGAAGTTATTCAGAAATATATTATCAAGTTCTCTTTTTCTCTCTAATTCTTTCTAGGAGAAAGTCCTATCTCGAATTTGGACGTTTGATTCGCCTTTAAATTATCGAATGTGTATCACCATTCTAGTTCGTGTTTCAAAACACTGATAATATTATTCAATGATAATAATGTAGCCACATTACTTTCCACTTTCCCTTCTTGCCATGGTAAAAAAGACCCATATGTTGAGCAAAGTGATCCTTTAAGGAGTTGCAATTAACTGTACTTAAATGAAACTATTCATAAAAACAAGTCCAGATTTTATGAGAAATTGGACAAGATAAAAGGATGTGATCAGTTGACTTCGGCTCATTCTGACAGAAAGGGCAAGAAATTTATTTTCTTCAAGTGCAATACATCTTCGAAGCAAATTCTCTCTGGTCAGTATTCCATATTGCACTGCGTTCCAAGCAAATAACAACACTTTGGGGGGAACAGTAGTGTCCCAAAAGAGTTTGAAGAAGTAAGAATCAGCAGAACTCTGAGCCTTTATGCTCCCACCTCCAACAACCTTGTCTCGTTACATCAACGGAGAAATTATTAATAAGCTGCAATATAGAATCCAAAGACGTCTCCTCCCATGAGAAAAAATTTCTTCGCCAATGTAAATTCCATCCTGCTTCCCTCTCGATTTTCAGATTGGCGATAGACAATGAAACATGTGTTTACGCATCATGTAAATAATATTTTGCATACACACGCTAGAACTCAAAGTTTAATCGCAATAGTTACCTAAGATCTTGCATTGTTTTGGATGCGGTTGAAAATTAGAGGAATCCGCTGCTTAGATGCTATCATTGATACGGCCGACAATATATATTTGATGCGGGGTAATTTCGTCTGCTGACTAGTCACTCCACGTCAGACTAGCCCGAGCTCCTTATTGGTCCTGAGCTAGCTTTGAATTCGGGAAACCTGCACTGAAAAACACAACACATGAACTAGGTCGAGGTTGACCAAGAGTAAGTGCTCTGATGCTGAGTCAGTTGATGCTCGTTGATGGCGTCTACGTCAACTAGAAGTCACTGGTGTGGATTGAGTAGTTTGTAGATTTCAGACTGAACTTGGGGTTAAGCCAAACTGCATACGTATCCCATGTAAGGAATCAAGCCGAACGTAGTTCATTATTTCTCTATGGTGGTCGATCGTGGTCGAAGGTGAAGGTCGGACCTTCATCAATCTTGATATGTCAATCTCCGTAGATCAATCTTGATATGTCGCATTTACTATAGATCCACCTCCGTAGATCAATCTCTATAGGTCGCATTCACTTTAGATCAATCTCTGTAACTCCACCTCCGTAGATCAACCTCTGTAGGTCCACCTCTGTAGATCAATCTCTGTAGCTCCACCTCCGTAGATCAACCTCTATAGGTCCACCTCCGTAGATCAATCTCTGCATGTCCACCTCCGTAGATCAACCTCTGTAGGTCCACCTCTGTAGATCAACCTCTGTAGGTCGACCTCCGTAGATCAACCTCTGTAGGTCCACCTCTGTAGATCAACCTCTGTAGGTCCACCTCCGTAGATCAACCTCTGTAGGTCCACCTCTGTAGATCAATCTCTGTAGCTCCACCTCCGTAGATCAACCTCTGCAGGTCCACCTCCGTAGATCAATCTCTGCAGGTCCACCTCCGTAGATCAACCTCTGTAGGTCCACCTCTGTAGATCAACCTCTGTAGGTCCACCTCCGTAGATCAACCTCTGTAGGTCCACCTCTGTAGATCAACCTCTGTAGGTCCACCTCTGTAGATCAACCTCTGTAGGTCCACCTCCGTAGATCAACCTCTATAGGTCCACTTTTGTAGATCAACCTCTGTAGGTCCACCTCCGTAGATCAACCTCTGTAGGTCCACCTCTGTAGATCTACCTCTGTAGGTCCACCTCTGTAGATCAACCTCTGTAGGTCCACCTCTGTAGATCAACCTCTGTAGGTCCACCTCCGTAGATCAACCAAAGGAGTAACTATGAGAAGAGAAAGAAAAGTCTCCCTTGTAAATGAGGAGGAGTCTGGTATTTATAGATGATCAACCTCCTTGATTGTAGATCAACCTTTGTACGTCCACCTCCGTAGATCAACCTCTGTAGGTCCACCTCTGTAGATCAATCTCAGTAGCTCCACCTCCGTAGATCAACCTCTATAGGTCCACCTCCGTAGATCAATCTCTGCAGGTCCACCTCCGTAGATCAACCTCTGTAGGTCCACCTCTGTAGATCAACCTCTATAGGTCCACCTCCGAAGATCAACCTCTGTAGGTCCACCTCTGTAGATCAACCTCTGTAGGTCCACCTCTGTAGATCAACCTCTGTAGGTCCACCTCCGTAGATCAACCTCTGTAGGTCCACCTCCGTAGATCAACCTCTGTAGGTCCACCTCTGTAGATCAACCTCTGTAGGTCCACCTCCGTAGATCAACCTCTGTAGGTCCACCTCTGTAGACCAATCTCTGTAGCTCCACCTCCGTAGATCAACCTCTATAGGTGCACCTCCGTAGATCAATCTCTGCAGGTCCACCTCCGTAGATCAACCTCTATAGGTCCACCTCTGTAGATCAACCTCTGTAGGTCCACCTCCATAGATCAACCTCTGTAGGTCCACCTCTGTAGATCAACCTCTGTAGGTCCACCTCCGTAGATCAACCTCTATAGGTCCACCTCCGTAGATCAATCTCTGTAGGTCCACCTCCGTAGATCAACCTCTGTAGGTCCACCTCTGTAGATCAACCTCTGTAGGTCCACCTCCGTAGATCAACCTCTATAGGTCCACCTCCGTAGATCAATCTCTATAGGTCCACCTCCGTAGATCAACCTCTGTAGGTCCACCTCCGTAGATCAACCTCTGTAGGTCCACCTCTGTAGATCAACCTCTGTAGGTCCACCTCCGTTGATCAACCTCTGTAGGTCCACTTCTGTAGATCAACCTCTGTAGGTCCACCTCCGTAGATCAACCTCTATAGGTCAACCTCTGTAGATCAACCTCTGTAGGTCCACCTCCGTAGATCAACCTCTGTAGGTCCACCTCTGTAGATCAACCTCTGTAGGTCCACCTCCGTAGATCAACTTCTGTAGGTCCACCTTTGTAGATCAACATATGTAGGTCCACCTCCGTAGATCAACCTCTGTAGGTCCACCTCTGTAGATCAACCTCTGTAGGTCCACCTCTGTAGATCAACCTCTGTAGGTCCACCTCCGTAGATCAACCTCTGTAGGTCCACCTCTGTAGATCAACCTCTGTAGGTCCAGCTCCGTAGATCAACCTCTGTAGGTCCACCTCTGTAGATCAACCTCTGTAGGTCCACCTCCGTAGATCAACCTCTGTAGGTCCACCTCTGTAGATCAATCTCTGTAGCTCCACCTCCGTAGATCAACCTCTATAGGTCCACCTCTGTAGATCAATCTATGCAGGTCCACCTCCGTAGATCAACCTCTGTAGGTCCACCTCTGTAGATCAACCTCTGTAGGTCCACCTCCGTAGATCAACCTCTGTAGGTCCACCTCCGTAGATCAACCTCTGTAGGTCCACCTCTGTAGATCAACCTCTGTAGGTCCACCTCCGTAGATCAACCTCTATAGGTCCACCTCTGTAGATCAACCTCTGTAGGTCCACCTCCGTAGATCAACCTCTGTAGGTCCACCTCTGTAGATCAACCTCTGTAGGTCCACCTCCGTAGATCAACTTCTGTAGGTCCACCTTTGTAGATCAACATATGTAGGTCCACCTCCGTAGATCAACCTCTGTAGGTCCACCTCTGTAGATCAACCTCTGTAGGTCCACCTCCGTAGATCAACCTCTGTAGGTCCTCCTCTGTAGATCAACCTCTGTAGGTCCACCTCCGTAGATCAACCAAAGGAGTAACTATGAGAAGAGAAAGAAAAGTCTCCCTTGTAAATGAGGAGGAGTCTGGTATTTATAGATGATCAACCTCCTTGATTGTAGTAGCAGGTATGGGCCTCTGTTGATGGGCCAAGCCCTTATATGTCATATGACATATGTCATAACCTGTATTCATATGTCATATGGTATATCGGGCTTGCATAATGGGCTTTTGGGCCCCTTTTGTTGGGACAATTTATTTGGGCCGATCTGGCTCGTGAATGAGCGTTTTGGGCCGGTACATTTGTAGGACAATAGTGTTTTGATAGGCCCACTAAGGGAATCACACCAAATTATGGTATTACATAAGTCCCCTAGTTTGTAAGGTAGTCGTAGCTTATGGACGCCTTGCAAACTTATACAGTCGAGATGCCATAATTTGCAAGTTCGAATTGTCCTAATATAGGTTGAGACCACTATTGGTGAAAACTTTACCATTAGTGCTGAAACCGAACAAGTTCTCTTTATCGAAGAGGAAAAACGTCTTGTATAAAGGGTGCTTGAGTAACAAAAAGCGTTATGCTTTTATTAAGAGGCCAAGAGTAGCAGAGGATGCCGCAAACGAAACTGTTCAAAGAATCACAAGCTCTGATGCCGGGTGATTTTGTCTGCTGACTTGTCACTCCGCGTCAGACTAACCCGAGCTCCTGATTGGTCCCAAGCTAGCTTTGAGTTCGGAAACCTGCACTAAGAAACACGGCACGTGAACTAAGCCGGGGCAGACCCGGCGAAAGCACTCCGATGCCTAAGTCAGTTGATGCCCGTTAAGGGACGAACCAGCATGTAAACCCTAAACCCTAAACCCGGAGGAGCAAAGTTAGATACTCTCGGAGGCTGCTGATTAGGCAGCTATAGCCAAAGAAGACCTTGAGGTCGCTTGAGCCAAGCTTGCAAAGCTTCAAATTGATCATAAGTCTATTTTAGATAGGCTCGACAGGCGGGATAGAACCATCAACAAATACCGAGCGGCAAATAAGGCCTATGTAGAGGAAGGCTGCAAGTCGAAGGTGATCATCGCGACTTCGAAGAAACAACTTGTGACTGACGTTGCTGCTGTTATTGTACCCTTCCTCCGGATGATCTTGTGGCATGCGACAATGTTGTTTTTCCTATTGCTAACTCTGGGATTATGACGAGTACCGCCCTTTCTACCGCTGCTGTCGTAGAGACAGAAGATGCGATGGTTCCTTCATTGACTATTTCTGAGATAGTCGCCACCTCTGAGACAATATTGACTACTGCTCCAACTTCTTTTGTTTCAAAATCTCATTCTTATGGTCTTGTTTTGATAGCTGCCATGCTCCGATGAGAGATCTAGAGGTAACTAGTCAATCGGCCAGTGTGAATCTCTTACTGGTTCCGGCTTGTGCCTCAAAGAAAATTAGGTTGGCTTCACTGCTGAGGATCATGCACGCATGGAGAAAGAAGTCAAGGAACACAGCCGTAGTTATTCCAAAGTTTTGGTTGGCGGTGGTCTTATAGAAGAGCTCTGCCTTGTCATTGATGCAATAAAAGTCTTGGAAGGTGTTACTTATGTGGGGAAAGATGATATTGCCAATGGTGGTCAGGCTTCTTGAGAGTGAAAGGTGGCCTTATTAGCCTTACTTTTTGGCACTTGTGCCTTTATTTTGCTCTTCAATTTCTTGTACATTTGATACTTATTTCTTATCTTTTTGGGACAAGTATAGTTTTGTTCTTCGCGTTTTAATACTTCAATTTAGTTTCTTCTTTTCTTGATCTTCTTTTCTTTCTTTCTTCCTTTTTTGATCTTGGTTTCTTCTTTTCTTGATATTGTTTCCTTCTTTTATTGACCTTGCTTTCTTCTTCTATTTGATTTTGTTCTTCATTTCTTGATCTTGCTTTCTTCTTTTCTTGATCTTGCTTTCTTCATTTCTTGATCTTGATTTCTTCCTTTCTTGATCTTGATTTCTTCTTTTCTTCATCTTGCTTTCTTCTTTTCTTGATTTGGTTCTTCCATTTGTTTAATTCGGTAGGGCTTACGTTGCTTGCCTACTTAATGGGATATTCACCCAATAGGCTCTTCACCTAGTTTAATTTGGTAGGGCTTTTGCAGCTCGCCTACTTTATGAGATTTTCACCCAATAGGCTTTTCACCTAGTTTAGTTCGGTAGGGCTTACGATAATGGCCTACTTTATGGGATATTCACCCAATAGGCTCTTCACCTAGTTTACTTCGGTAGGGCTTACGATAATAGCCTAGTTTATGGGATATTCGCCCCATAGGCTCTTCACCTAGTTTATTTCGGTAGGGCTTACGATAATGGCCTACTTTATGGGATATTCGCCCAATAGGCTCTTCACCTAGTTTAGTTCGGTAGGGCTTACGATAATGGCCTACTTTATGGGATATTCGCCCAATAGGCTCTTCACCTAGTTTATTTCGGTAGGGCTTACGACAATGGCCTACTTTATGGGATATTCGCCCAATAGGCTCTTCACCTAGTTTATTTCGGTAGGGCTTACGATAATGGCCTACTTTATGGGATATTCGCCCAATAGGCTCTTCACCTAGTTTAGTTCGGTAGGGCTTACGATAATGGCCTACTTTATGGGATATTCGCCCAATAGGCTCTTCACCTAGTTTATTTCGGTAGGGCTTACGATAATGGCCTACTTTATGGGATATTCATCCAATAGGCTCTTCACCTAGTTTATTTTCATCACCTTGCGTGGTTTTTGTGTCTTCACTTGTATGGGTCTTGCCTTAATTTCATTGCCAATGCTTTGTTCTGATAAGCTAGCGATCATCAGTGTAGCTTTGTTTGTATGAAAGTTTTAGCATTTGTGCATTTTTGCTCATTGCTTGTTGAGTTTTTCGAGTGCGCATGACTCCAATCTATGGAACTTGTAGCCTAAAATTTTTGTCAGTCATGCCTTGTTTCTCCTTTCCACCATGCCCCTTTGTAGGTCAGCAGCGACTGAAATGTTGGAATAGAAGTGTTCTTTTATCATTGTTGAGTGTGGTGAATGGATATTTGAAATAGTTGTTGTGATGCTTGACAAAGTTTGTTGCATGTGTTATCATCATCATTTGCATAGCTATAACAAATTGTGCCAGTTGTTTCAATCATATAGAGAGTCCCCCAGTTTCATATTGCAGTTGAGTTGACAATGATGAAAGTGTCAGGATGTTATCATCTCTACAGTTTGTGGGATATTTTCGTCCGCCATTCCTTTGTAAAGGTCAGGTGGTCCATGTTGTGCCTTGTGTATATGTGACTACGCTCTACCACGTTGTGTAGAGTGACGTCGTAGCGGAACGCCTCTTGATTGTTGTCAGATTGTGTGTTATGACTAAGGGGTGCCTCAGGTTAGCCCTAAGCAGGTGCCATGGGTTGACCCTTTGATTGTGATTAATTGGAGTATTTATAAGCTGATTATATCCTTAGTTGTAGGAGTGCAATGTGCTTTCCTTTGATGGGTTGGGCCTCCATGTTGGCCCTAACAGTTGATGTGCATTAGGAGGGACGTTAGCTCTAGGACTAACGTGGTTGACATGATAGGGTTGACATGTCATTATCCATATCATGGCGCACCATTAAGTCCCCCAGTTTGTAGTGGGGTCGTCGCAGTCGAGCTCGTTGCAAACTTCATAAGTGTCCATAATTTGATGCTTCACATGCAAGGATTTCTTGTTCGTCGAAGTTTTGCAGCTGTTCTCGGAGTTCGCACGTTGGGAGTTCAGTTGCAGATACGCTCGTGCATGGTGAATTTGTGACGGAGAAGATCGCGTTGTTGCTGTTCGTCGGCGCAAGTAGGTTACGCGGCTACTGTTCGTCGACACAAGGAAACCGTGTTGCTGATGTTCGTCGACACAAGGAAATCGTATAGCTGTTGTTCATCGGCACGAGGGATTCAGGCGTGTTGTTGTTCGTAGGCAGCACAAGGAGGTCGCGCGGGCTGCTGTTCGTTGGCGCAAGGGAGATTGGGCTTGCTGCAACGTTGGCACGAGGAGTGGTCGTACAGCTGTTCCCCGAGGAGATCACTAAGGCTGATGTTCGTGTAAGGAGTTCCGGGCGAAGCTGCTGTTCATTGGCGTTCATTCGAGTCGCATTGAGGAGTTCGTACACTGCAAATCTGTTTGGCGATGAAGATTGCGTGTTGCGGGAGTTTGCTTGCGCCGCTGCTTGTTTCGAGTGAAGAGTTTGCTAAAAATCAGTTCGCACGTTCCAGTAAGTTCACAACAAGAAAGTTATTCCTTATGAAATACTTAAATTGATTGTTTACTTCCTTCTTGTCCTTGGCAATGGGAATTACAGAACATGCATTTGTTTAATTCTTGATCATCATGGCGTCTTCTCTCGGGAATAATAGCAAAATGGAATCCAAGTTATTGAATAAGCAATCTGCTGTAGACTTCACATTTATGAATATGTCTTCTTCAAGTGATGATTCAACTGATGATGAGAGGTCTGGACAAGAGGGCTCTAGTGCTGAGTCAGAGTCTGAAAGTGGTGGTAGCGAGTCGAACAATAGCGAGTCCTCTTCTAGTGAAGGTGGTTCATTTGGTGATGCAAATAGTGTTGATTGTTGTAAGTTCGTTTGAACTTCTTTCTTCCTCGGTAGATTGATTGCGCAACAAGTGACATTATTCCTCTTGAATTTGTTGTTCTGTTATCGTTGTATTGGGGGTCAATAGGTTCAGTCTCAAGATAGAACCTTCGACATTGTTGAGTAGTTGTGGTGGTGTTGGCCTCTTTTGGTTGCTCTTGTAGACCTTACCATAGTGATGAACACGGGTGTTTCTTCTACAATGCACTTAGTGGTTTCCCACAGATGGCGCCACTGATGCGGGGTAATTTCGTCTGCTGACTAGTCACTTCACGTCAGACTAGCCCGAGCTCATTATTGGTCCTGAGCTATCTTTGAGTTCGGGAAACCTGCACTGAAAAACACGACACGTAAACTAGGTCGAGGCTGACCAAGAGTAAGTGCTCTGATGCTGAGTCAGTTGATGCTCGTTGATGGCGTCTACGTCAACTAGAAGTCACTGGTGTGGATTGAGGAGTTTGTAGATTTCAGACTGAACTTAGGGTTAAGCCAAGCTGCCTACGTATCCCATGTAAGGAATCAAGCCGAACGTAGTTCATTATTTCTCTATGGTGGTCGATCGTGGTCGAAGGTGAAGGTCGGACCTTCATCAATCTTGATATGTCAATCTCCGTAGATCAATCTTGATATGTCACATTTACTATAGGTCCACCTCCGTAGATCAATCTCTATAGGTCGCATTCACTTTAGATCAATCTCTGTAGGTCCACCTCCGTAGGTCCACCTCTGTAGATCAATCTCTGTAGCTCCACCTCCGTAGATCAACCTCTATAGGTCCACCTCCGTAAATCAATCTCTGTAGGTCCACTTCCGTAGATCAACCTTTGTAGGTCCACCTCTGTAGATCAACCTCTGTAGGTCCACCTCCGTAGATCAACCTCTGTAGGTCCACCTCTGTAGATCAACCTCTGTAGGTCCACATCCGTAGATCAACCTCTGTAGGTCCACCTCTGTAGATCAACCTCTGTAGGTCCACCTCCGTAGATCAACCTCTATAGGTCCACCTCTGTGGATCAACCTCTGTAGGTCCACCTCCGTAGATCAACCAAAGGAGTAACTATGAGAAGAGAAAGAAAAGTCTCCCTTGTAAATGAGGAGGAGTCTGGTATTTATAGATGATCAACCTCCTTGATTGTAGTAGCAGGTATGGGCCTCTGTTGATGGGTCAAGCCCTTATATGTCATATGACATATGTCATAAGCTGTATTCATATGTCATATGGTATATCGGGCTTGCATAATGGGCTTTTGGGCCCCTTTGTTGGGACAGTTTATTTGGGCCGATCTGGCTCGTGAATGAGTCTTTTGGGCCGGTACATTTGTAGGACAATAGTGTTTTGATAGGCCCACTAAGGGAATCACACCAAATTATGGTATAACAATATTGATTTAATATCTATATTATATAGTATATAGTTGTGATCGCTAATTATGGTCATTGGATCGTTAAATATATAGGTATCGGATTGTCACACCTCTTTGGGATATATCATAAGAAGATATCGCTCGCGCTAATCTAGGCCGTAAAATAGGATATATATTTCAGACTTTCCATTTCAAATTAAAGTATATACACGATTTGAAAAAAAGAAAAGAAATTGAATTCACAATTACCATAAATACCGGTTTCACTAACTTCTTTGTTTAAAAGTGTTTAATTGAAACAATTAAATCATTCATCAATCTTTAGTGGATTTACTTTAATCTAAATTATCATATATTTGGTGTGTTATTTATTTATGTTTCAGTTAATATAAATTATGTTAACTCTATAATAGGTTGAATATGTTGAGGACCTATACAAATATCATTATGCTACTTAATAAAACAAAAGTAATGTTTTTGTCATTTTGGCAACTTAAAATTGGTAAAATGACCACCTATGACTGGTTTTGCAAAAGTATTTGAACTAATATTTTGCATCTTTGCTTTTTATTTGTATTATTAATTTGAATTTTAAAAAGAACAAATATTAAAATTCTCAATGATTCAAGTTTACAAAAAAATTGTAAAGAGAAATTATTTTGTGCGACTGCTATACGTGCATGGAGCAAAAATCTGTTAATTAGGATGAGATGTGGATATAATTATGAGTTAGTTATATTGACCGCATCACGTAATCAACAAAGTTATATAATTTTTCTTTCCTAAAATGAAGCATGTTAAAAAAAAAATTCGTTAAATTAAGAAGTTTTATAGGAAGTTTCTTAACGATATCAAAATTTGGTTTGATTGGAAAAGGAACCTAAGTAAGGCATAATTTGGATAAAGAAAAGATAAATTTAAATAATCTAAGTTTGTTAGGGAAGTTACCTAACGAGATCAGAATTTGAATTGGAAAAGGAGTCTAAAATCAAGGGATATTTTTTTGCATATAAATAAGCAACTACTCTGGCTGAGATTTGTAAACCCTTCATTCACAAACAATCGAGAGGTGTGTAACCCACCCTAGTACAACGCGCCGTGGTAGCTGGAATCAACTCATAACATATGGTTAGTTCCATTTAATTTATCTTCAAGGCTTTCATTCAAGTTTATTTTCTCTCACAGTATATTAGATCGCCACTAGATTTTTCTTCTACTTGTCATGCGTTTCTGGGTTGTAGGCACATCATATATGGTTTCCGTGATTATGTTTAGTTCATGTGTAAGTTACATAAAGAATACTAAAATTTCAGAGGTAATCTATTGATTATACCTATAAAAACGCATTATTACTATCTTGTGAAGGCAAGAAAGTATCAAATAGCTTTCCATTGATATTTGGGGATACCAAAGTAAAACCTTTCAGTAGATTTAAAAATCTGCACAAAACTCCTTATATACGGTTTAATAATTGTCTAAAATCTCTTGAAATTCTAAAATTCTACGCTAGATTTCTGCGTTAAGTTTTTTATTAAATGACTAAACTGTACTCATTTTTTTTTTAGAAAATACATGAACAAGAATCACTCTCAGCCCCACATAGAGATTGTACAATACTCTCTTACAAAGTTTGATAGAGAAAATACTTTGTTCATGGTCCATGAAACCATAAAGAGGTTTTATGCAAAGTTTCCAAATTGATAAGAAAATTTTAGACAATTATCAAACTACAAGGAGATTTCATGCATAATATCTTTATTTACCCACATTTTTTTTTCAATACTATAAGAGTATAACAATTTTAATCTTCTTTTAGTTATACTTATGATTAAGATTATAGTTTTACAAAGGAACTCTCAAGCTGTGTTTATAAAACACTCATCAAGGGGGGCCTCTCAATGATTTTTTTTGATCCAAAACTCTCTAATGCTTCTATTCGTGAGTTAAAATTCATGGGCTCATGCCTTTAGGCCTAGTTTGTTTCCTCAAAAAATAGGAGAAAAGAAATAAGAAAAATAAAGGAAAACAAGATTTTCTAGAAAATTTCTTAGAGAACATTTTATTTTCCCTTATTTTCCAGATGTTTGGCACATAGTGATTTTCTAGAAAACTTATTATAATGTGTTCTCTCTTTTCCAAAGATTTTCTTTCTCTTCCAGTAAACTTCTAAATTGCCAAACAAGGAAAAATATTTCCTCATTTTTTTTTTCTTTTTTCCCTATTTTTCGGGGAAACAAACTAGGCCTTAAATTTGGGGTATGCCTGGAGACAAGGCGCACATGTTTTATTCTAGACTTACCCCCTCTAAAAGTACAAAAATAGGGTTTGCACATATATATTGTTGCCTAAAAAGCGTATTTGACATAAATAACAA
This sequence comes from Linaria vulgaris, assembly GCA_948329865.1. NCBI lineage: Eukaryota > Viridiplantae > Streptophyta > Magnoliopsida > Lamiales > Plantaginaceae > Linaria > Linaria vulgaris. Next base: position 79,883,529 of record OX415249.1, on the reverse strand, counting down.
GTATATCGAATAACAATTTTAGTAGTAGAAATTAAATGTATAATATTCTTTTGTGTTTTTATCGTTATCTACCTGGTGTTTTATGTTTCAATTTTTGTTTTTTTAATTATCAATTGATTGGAATAATAATATGCGGATTATATAGAGAATTTATTAAATAATTTTAGGGTTTCTAAGATAAAAAACTGGAATTTTACTTTGTCATTATAAACTAATTTCTTTTAAAACCCTCTAAATTTTGTATTCTAATTACTCTTAAGTTCTTTCTTTTCTCATGCTATTCACTCAAATGAATCTATTTTTGCCACACTAATATTTGTTTTGGTATTTGAAGGTTTATCAAGGATGAAGGATGGAGTTTCTCATTGAACTCTAAACAAATTCGCATCACACAGAATTTGTACTTCGTGTTCTAAAGGGTTTCCATTAAAACATCAAGAGACAACCTTTGGACTTGTGAAAGAACGTTTAGAACCATCTTGTTTATAAGGTATGCCATGAACCACTAATATATTTTATTGAGTTGAGAACAAGAATGATAAATAGTCATATAGTATGAATTATCAATGAACTAGTTTAAGACATAAATATGTAGCGTTGACCAGTTAGCTTTCTATACAAGTAGAACCAATCGTTTTGAAATCCAGAGTGGGCCGTCCGACCCGACCGGTTAGATCGAGAACCGAGAATTGGTGTCTTGTCTGATCCGGTTCTACCCCAAAACGGGTTGCTAGTCTCCAGCGAGCCGCCCGGTCGACCCGGTGAACCTGTTCGGCCTACGAATCGGTCTGCACTTTTTTTACTTTATGTTTTTTTTGGTCAATTACAAATCAGCCCCTTATTTTTTTGCTAATTACAATCCTGCCTCAAAAATTGAAAAAAATAAAAGGAAAAAAATGCAAAACTTTGAAATACCATAACTTTGCGTAAGAGCGTCCGTTTTGGACGCATTTTTTTGATTTGGGTATCTCGACGAGATCTATCCACTGCAAACAGCCTACGACGGTTTGGGCCAATAAATTTTCAAAACAACACTATTTTCCATACTTAATTTGATTTTGAAGTGAAACGAGCATGCATTCTAGAATTTCAAGCCTAGTAATTCGTCCGATGCAAAATTCACATATTGTTGTTCTTGTATTGAATTTCGTGATACGATTGGCCAACATTTAAAAATCCAATTTTTTTAACTTGTATTAAATATATAGTTTGTTGGATTATTTATTTAATTGTTGGATAGCTCAATGGTTTTCACTAATTCACAAGAACTTGTTTTGTTGGAGGTCACGCGTGATAGTATTGTGATAACCATATTCTTATTTTTCTTATAATATAACAAAATATTAGTGGCTTAAAATATTTCTCACAATCTTATAATCTTTTTATACAAATAATTTTTATATTATATTTTTTATTAAACGTTGACTAAAGTCAACAAACCGGTCCACCTAATGGTCCAACCAATCTGACCTGTTGAATCGCTACCAAATAGCCTCACCAGTTATGTGACCGAGACGGGTCTGAAAACACTGAGTAGAACCATTTGTTCAACCAATTTGACTTCTAAAGCTACCAGATTTGTGTTTGGCCCAAATTTGAATACATTTTTTTATGACGTTGAATCTATAGTCACTACCCTTCAAGTGTGTTTCGAGTAATTTCTCTTATTAGCATGTTGGCCTAACCAAGTATTTATACAGCTAAAAGGCATTGAATCAAGTTGTTACGTGAAATGTTACACTAAGAAATAAATGTATCTTACCATCAGACTCATGTATAGCAAATTAAATTTTATCCTGTAATTATGAATTATTATAATGCATAGCTATCTACCCTTTTTGAACCCTAGCTTCTTTTTAAATAAGCAAACACATTGCCGCTGTCAGTCTTCATCTCTCGAAAATGCGTAAGTCCAAAATTCTTTACTTGTTTCCTATTTGCCAATATTGAATGTTAGCAACCGTTTTTCTTTACTACTATACTCAGTAGTGATGTGTGTTACTATTTTTCTTTTCTTGTTGTTGTTGTTGTTGCTTAAATGATGCTTTAATGGTTTTATTTTACTTGCTACTCAAATAGGTTTGTTTGTGCCCAAATGGGTTTAATACTGATTACTGATTTAGTCACTACTTAATAATCCTCTGTTTTGAAATTCAGAGTGTTTGCCACTGTAATTACTACCTATTTGTCCTAAATTTGTTGCCATTGTTACTGTATTTGTTGTGTGCATTAAGTATAACAAATAATTCTTCTTTTTTGAGATTAGTAACATTTCTATCTTCTTGCTCTGAATACTACAGGGAATGTCAAGTTCCACTACTTCTGTTCGCAAGAGCGAGCCGGAGCCTCGGAAAATGTCGGTGAAGCGATTATTTGAAAGTGTGAATTTGAATGAAAGTGCTTCTCGTTCTGATCGTAAGCTCCCGAAGCTCAGTGCTGTCCGTAGTTTTCCAGAAAAATGTGGTTCCCTTGTTCGAGACGAGAATGTTATGACTCGTATTAGGCACCTGAAGCCGGAAGGTTTGAGCAAATCTGATATTAAGGCACAAAAGATCGTGGTTCGGCTAGAGCAAGGTGGATCCATCGTAACTGGTTCTAATCCTGGACAAAGTGACATGAAACTGGGAAATGGTACACATTACGTGGCCATACCAGCGGTGCCATTGAGAAGTGTACCCCCGATTGATTTTATGAGTGATTCTGAAATGTCACTTCCGTCGCTTGGCAATGATGATACTATTCCTCTAAAAGCGGCCAACCATTCTAGTGACGAGACTTGGAAGCTTGATTATGATAAATTCACGACAATTCTTGCTCAGGCGAAAGAGTACTTGGACACACCTAGCAATAAACACTCTGTTTCTAATGGGACTAACGAAAGCGTGGAAGTTGAAAACGAGGTCTCCGAGTTGGTTAAAGGAAACAAGTGTTCGAGGTCGATGAGCATGTCCGATGAAGAAGATATTATCATTTTAACACCTGAAGAATGGAACATGAAGCGATTACATTCCGAGCGTCAAAGTGATGGTGCCAAATCTTCAAAGCAAAAAACAAATCCAGAGTTTGTAGAGATGTCAAGCCACAGGGTTATTGGGGAGCAAAAGAATACGGTAGAAATTCGAGGTAAAGAAACTGCTGATTTGGTTGATGCGGGATCTAATCAGCAATGTTTGGAGGTATCTGATTGTGAAGCTACGAAAACTTCTTTTGGAGAAAGAATGGATGAATTTGCGTCTGACCAAAGCAAAAATCAATATGAGACCTCGGAGAATTATGAATCAGATGAATGTGGTGCTAATGGTGAGAGTTCTCATGCAGGCAGTAACTATGAGCTAGAATACAAACAGAATCACAATGAATTAATCAACCTGAGCATTGTTCATAATGATCAACCAAAGGCAGTTGAAGTAAGAGAGTCTCTAAAGTTATTTGAACAGCAATATATCGAACTTTTTCATAAAGCAAATTCAAGAGGATCAGGAAAAGACGTAACTTTTGTTTCTGCGCGTGCAGCAACGCTTCTGAAGAACAAAGGGGTGTGGGTTCGTCATGAGAAGCCTTTTGGGCATATACCAGGTGTCGAAATTGGTGATAAGTTTCGATTCAGGGCCGAACTTGCGGTTGCTGGCTTACATTACCAATTGGTATCTGGTATAGATCATGTGCTCCTTGATGGGAAAAAATTTGCAACGAGTATTGTGAACTCGGGTCGCTACGATAATAAGACTGAAGCGCTTGATGTTCTGATATACTCGGGTCAAGGAGGGAATTCAAAGCTTGGAAACGTAGATCAGAAACTGGAAAAGGGCAATCTTGCTTTAGTGCATAGCATGGAAATGGGATATCCAGTTAGAGTTACCCATAAAATAAAGAGCTCGGGTTCTAAATCATCGGATTTTAGTGACGAGGCCAATCTCATATATTCATATGATGGTCTTTATGCTATTAAAAGGCAGTGGAAACAAAGAGATAAAAACCATAAAATGGTATTTAAATTTGAATTGCACAGGTTGCCTAACCAGCGAAGACCTCTTCAACGTGCTATGAAATCGCGAGAATCTGCGCTCCGCAAAGAGGTCCGCATTGTAGATGATGTATCTAACGGAATGGAGGAAATGCAGATACATGCAATGAATGCTGTAGACAATGACAGGCCCTTGCCTTTTATTTACATAACCAAAATTGTTTATCCGGATTGGTTTAAGCCGATCGACCTCGTTGGTTGCGAATGCGTAGATGGCTGTTCGGATTCTCGACAATGTGTGTGCGTATTGAGAAACGGAGGCGAGATCCCGTACAACGAAAAGGGTGCCATCATCAAGGCAAAGCCTTTAGTTCATGAATGCGGTCCGTCATGCAAATGCCCACCGACTTGTATGAACAGAGTGAGCCAGCACGGTCCTCGATATCAATTGGAACTTTTCAAGACCAAATCGAGAGGCTGGGGCATTCGATCACCACACTTTATCTCATCCGGAAACTTCATATGTGAATATGTCGGAGAATTGCTTCAAGACAAGGAAGCAGAACAAAGGGTCGGTAACGATGAATATCTCTTCGATATATGTGACAGTGATGATGAAGATGGCCGAGGGGAATTTGAAGGCTTTGCCGATTCTAAACCGAACGAAAATGGATTCGCTATCGATGCAGCAAAATATGGCAATGTTGGTAGGTTTATCAACCACAGCTGCTCCCCTAATCTTTATGCACAAGAGGTTCTTTACGATCACGACGACAAGAGAATGCCGCATATTATGTTTTTTGCATCCAAGAACATCCTTCCTCTGCACGAACTAACTTATGATTACAATTATAAGATTGATAAAGTTTGTGATGTGAATGGAGATATTAAGAAAAAAGATTGCTATTGTGGTTCTCGTCAGTGCACGGGGAGACTGTATTAGGCATATTTGTTGGTTCTGTAATCTTATTGTATTTGTTTTGGTTCATTTCTTAAATATCTTGCATCTGATCGCCTAGAGAGAAACGTTTTAGGTGGGTTTTTTCTTTGTTGATTTGAGTTAATTAATTGCAAAAGCTGTAGAAGGTGAAGCATTTTATGAACTTAGAGAAAGAAAGATTTTGATGGTCAATTTATAAATACATAATAATAAAGGTGAGAATCCACATAAAACAAAAGACGAATTATCAAAAATGTCTGATAACACTCCAAGATTTGGGGGTTTTCGCGACCCCCCTGGTGACCGCCGGGCGGTCCTCAGCTTTTTGGTGACCGCCCAGAGCAATGGGTACCGCTGGGCGATCCCCAGCCCAAACAGGGGACCGCTGGGCGGTCCCCATCACAAATGGGGGACCGCTGGGCGGTCCCCAACCCAAACAGGGGACCGCTAGGCGGTCCCCAGCTCAAAAGGGGGACCGCTGGGCGGTCACCAAAGGTCTTAAGGGACTGCCCGGCGGTCCCTAATAATATTCATATTTTTTTTTTAAATTTTATTGAACAATTAAGGTGTCGCGTTGTTTGTTTAGTTGATAAATATCCTAATAATAGTTAAAAGAACAAAATTACAAAGTTTCATGCAAAATGAAACAACATACGAAGATTAAGTGTACATATAACTTAGAATAGGTTCAACGTTAAAAATTTTCTCAATCTCATTCAATCTACTATTAAATAACTAAATTAGTGGTTTTATGATCGTTTGTTACTTCAATTGACATGTTACAATGAATTTTGTTGCTAAAAATCAAAAACACATGGAAATCGTTTCATAAAATCGAAAACAAAGAGTATGAATATTATTAGGGACCGCCTGACGATCCCTAAAACCACCTATAGGGACCGTTGGGCGGTGACAAATTGTCTTTAGGGACCGCCCGACAGTCACTAATAATATTCATACTTTCTTTCTTTAATTTTATGGAACAATTAAGGTGCCGCGTTGGTTGTTTAGTTGATAAATATCCTAATAATAGTTAAAAGAACAAAATTACAAAGTTTCATGCAAAATGAAACAACATACGACGATTAAGTGTACATATAACCTAGAATAGGTTCAACGTTAAAAACTTTCTCAATCTCATTCAATCTACTATTAAATAACTAAATTAGTGGTTTTATGATCGTTTGTTACTTCAATTGACATGTTACAATGAATTTTGTTGCTAAAAAACAAAAACACATGGAAATCGTTTCATAAAATCGAAAACAAAGAGTATGAATATTATTAGGGACCGCCTGGCGGTCCCTAAAACCACCTTTAGGGATCGCTGGGCGGTCACCAATTGTCTTTAGGGACCGCTCGGCGGTCACTAATAATATTCATACTTTCTCTTTTTAATTTTATGAAACAATTAAGGTGTCGCGTTGGTTGTTTAGTTGATAAATATCCTAATAATAGTTAAAAGAACAAAATTACAAAGTTTCATGCAAAATGAAACAACATACGATGATTAAGTGTACATATAACTTAGAATAGGTTTAACGTTAAAAACTTTCTCAATCTTATTCAATCTACTATTAAATAACTAAATTAGTGGTTTCATGATCGTTTGTTACTTCAATGGACATGTTACAATGAATTTTGTTGCTAAAAATCAAAAACACATGGAAATCGTTTCATAAAATCAAAAAAACACGTATGAATATTATTAGGGACCGCCGGGCGGTTCCTAAAAACCATATTTAGTGACCGCCGGGCGGTCACCACTTGTCATTAGGGACCGCCCAACGGTCACCAAATATCTTTAGGGACCGCCCGACGGTCCCTAAATGTTTAAAAAATAGGCGGGATTGGGGGGAAAATTTGAAATTTTCGAAAATTCAAAATTTTCACCCTTAATTCTATATATACCACCACTCTCCTATCCAATTTTTCAACACTCTTCAAAAACACACAACTCCAAAATTTCTCTTATCATTTTTCTCTTCCTAAATCACAATTTTTCAACACTCTTCTCTTTTTTTTCATTTAATTAAATCCAAAACATAACTTCTCTTCTTCTTTCTTTTAAAGAAACACTCTTCTCTGTTTCTTTTTTTTTTTTTCAAATCCAATACACATTTCTTTTAACTTTCATTTCATTATTTTCTTTGTTTTATTTTTTTAACTTTCATTTCCTTATTTTCTTTGTTTTATTTTGTTAACTTTCATTTCATTTTACTTTTTTTTATCATTATTTTGTTTGTTTTTGTTCTTGTAAATGTGTGTTGCACATATTTACATGCAATTTATACAAAAAACCCAATAATATTCCGGTAAATTCCGGAATATTATTGGGTTTTTTTTTTATTTTGCCGCGGCGGTCCCTAAAAGTCTGAATATTATTGGGGACTGCCGGGCGGTCACTAAAAGTCTGAATATTATTGGGGACCGCTCGGCGGTCCCCATAAGTCATTAGGGACCGGCCGGCGGTCCCTAAATTTGCGGCCGCGGAGGGTGGGGGACCAAGGGTATCCGCGGCCGCCTTTTGGTGACCGCCCGGGCGGTCCCTAAAGACCCCGAAATCTTGTAGTGTAAGTTTGGCCTTTAACTTGAAATGCCGATTTTTTCAAACATGCTGAAAATGCCCTATATCTTTAAAAATTCCTACCAAAAATGCCCGAAATAAAATTTTTGGAAAAAAAATCCTACGTGACTGCCTAATCAAAGAATCGTGTTGCCTAATCAAAAAGTCGCGTTTACTGTTCACTGACTAAAAAACGTTTCTAATGTATATACATGTTAATAATAATAAAGATATGAACACACATATATATATATAATAATAATAAACATTTGAACAAAATAAAAAAATTAAATAGTCGTCATCTTCATCACCGCCCGCCCACCCCCCCGTCAGATCGCGACCACCACCCCGCAACCCAGCGGTGGTGGCGTCGATTGAATCGGAAATCGGAAATCGAAATCGGTTTGGGATCGGAAATCGGATCGGATTGGGGTTGATCGAAATCAGAATCGGAAATCGGATTGGGATTGGAAATCGGAAATCGGAAATCGGCGAATCGGAATCGGAAATCGGATTGGGGTGAACAGTAACGATGACGAACAGTGGCGACGATGAACGGTAGCGGCGTCGTTGAACAGTTGCAATGAACAGTAACAGTGACGATGATCAGTAACACTAACATGGACAGTAACGACGAACAGTAACAATGGATTTTTTTTTTTTTTTTTACAATTTTTAGAAACGTTTTTTCGGACAAAAAAAAATCCTAGGTGTCGGACGCGATTCTTTGATTCAGCAGCGCGCCTCCTTGATTCGGATGCCACGTCGGATAAAATGTCCGAGTTTTTTAAATCGGGCATTTTTGTTAGAAAATTTAGAACTTAACGGGCATTTTCAGCATGTTTGAAAAAATCGGGTATTTCACAGATCTAGGCCATTCACAGTAGTTGACGACGACCTAAATTGGAGCAAAGAAATTGATGAGGATCATGACGGGATCGGCCATACAATTTGCGTCGTCATGAAGAAATTGTTACAAGAACTTGCTATTCATTACTCTCAAATATCCAAGGAACAGGAAAACTAATATATGAACTACTTTAGGGGTATCTTCATTGCATATTTCGTTAATAGGTCAAGCATATTTTCTTTGCAAAGGGTGATGCATTTCTTACTGTGAGCAATTTCAGTGCCCAATATGTATTTCAAAATTCTCAAACCTTGATTATGAATTTGTTGTCCTAGGGAGCTTTCAAGTTGTATTTATGTGAGATCATTCTCTATTAATATAGTATCATCTATATAAACACGAATGATAGTGAGTTTCATTAGTTTTCTTAACAAATAGGGATGAATCACATATAGTATGAGTGAAGTCATATGCTAAAAGACCACCGATAAACTTGTGAAACAATTGTCTCGATGCTTGTTCTAGTCTCCGTATCTCAATTTTTTCTTTCTTATTATGGTGCAAAATACTCTTCATATTCGAAAGCGATAATTTGCCGAGTAATTGTCTTTATTATTGAGTGGTATTTTGCCAGCCCTATTTAACAAAACATATGGAGGAATACGTTTATTTATATTTTAGGAATGAATAATGTGTTATCCCCGTAATAGGGGGAAACGTTCCATTTGCTAAAAAATGCATATAAGAAAAAAACTTCCTTTGTAAGCTTTTGTGTATGCTGCTGATCAAAAGAATGCAATTGTGTTATTTGGACCTAGACAAAGGTTACTCCTCCTTTCAACCTATCTAAGTTGGCCTAGTACAAATTAAACCTCTTGCACGCGCAAATGTTATAATGGATCCATTAGACATGTACCGTTACAAGAAAGGATTTGAATTTTCTATGCAAAGGTAACAATTGTTAGTGAATTTACTATTTGATGATACAATTAATGCTTCTTGTACGAGTGCAAAATCACTAGATATGGATCAGGGGCGTGCATCGAAATTCGAAGATAAAATCAACCGATAACCGATCTGACAGTTTGAGTTTTTAACTGAATTGGATGGTTGGTGCGGTGTATGGTTTGGTAGTCCAAACCGAAATCACATATGATTTGGTTTCCATTTATACTCTTGGTAAACCGAACCAAACCGAGACCGCATTTTTATTAGCGTAATTATTCAATAGTATTATATCATAATACTCTAAACTATTAATTTGTATTTAATATGAATAATGTCAAGTATGTAGAAGAAGTAAAAAAAATATCCAGTTCAAGTAAAGTAAAAACTGTTGTAATTTACAAGTTATAAGAAAAGTGTGTTATATTGACGTTGTATTGTTCAAAAATATAAAGGGATATATATTGTATATGATAATATATATAAAAAAACGTTGTTATTGCAACGACCTTTGCGGTTTTTAAATTGTAGATGATTAATAAGTTGCGGTTGATGAACGATCTATAAAATTACTAAGTTATTTTATTAAATATTACATGTTATTTTTTACATTGTCTATCAATTTATTTATCAATTCAAAGATTGATTGTTTAATAGATAATCATAGGGTTTATATATTATTTTGTAAAAAACAAGAAGAGAAAAAGAAGCAAAAAGTAAAACCAAAACCGGTGAAAAAAACCAAATCGGTGGCGATTTAAGCCGAACCAAACCGTGTTAAACGATTTGATTCATGGTTTGCTTTAGGAGAAAATAAAAACCGGACTCCCTATTCAAAAACTGCACCAATGGTTCGGTTAAACCGAACCGCCCGCCCCTAATCACCACTCTTTTTCTTGAACACGATCGTTTTTGCAACCTTAAAAATTTAAATCTTCCTTATACAGTATATATATCTTTTTTGAAAATACTTATTGTGATTTTAACATAAAAAAGCTCCTAAGCCTCAGTGACCAATAAGAAATATTAAATTTTTACAAGAACAAAAGTAAGAGTAATACCAAAAAAGAAATTTTGATCAAGACCACACTTTCCATCGTAACAACAAAACGTAATTAGAAAGGATTACTAAAAAAAAATACTGAAAAAATCAAATCATGGTTTGGAATCTAAATCTAAAGAAGAACCAAAGGATACCGTGTATTATCTCGGTTGCCAATTAAATCAAGAGAAATTAAGTGCTGATAATAATATATTATAAAAAATCAATTCTGAGGTCCAACATTATAGATTTTGCGGGGTAGCTGTACAAAAAGTATTGTATTGTATTTACTTGCATTGACGGTGGCCCACATAATAGGGGTATTATTATTATATATTGCTTAAACTTTAGCAAATGGTATAAGGTAAATTACTATATGACCCCTAGCCTAAAACCTGCAAATAAGAAAAACATTTTCGTCTTTTATCCTTCTTCTTCCCCATTGAAAGTTGAAACAGTTTCAAGAATCAGTTCCAACAAATTCTTCAAGAACCAATTGTATTACGAATCCTCCAAATTGTATTATCTACTGGTTAAGGTTTTAATCTTCGTTACGCTATCCTCTCGCGTGAAACGGAACCGCGCGACAAATCAATTGCCACGTATTCTCACGCAACTCTCGCTCGCGTTTTCAGTTTCTGCGAAAGAAGTCGGGCGCGGTGGGTTAAGAAGCCACGCCATCCATTTACACCTAAAAGCACCGCTCACTTCACTACAGAGAAAAGAGAAAAAGGGTGCGTGTGCGTGTGCATGTGCATGTGCATGTGCATGTGAGAGGGAGAAAAGAAGAAAACTGTGGCGTGTGCATATCTTGTTACACATAGATTTCTGGAGCTTGCAAGTTGGCATTGAAGGAATTACCGAGTTGGGTGAAACAAGAAAAGGTAACTTGTATGTTCAATTCAAATACTAAAGCTGCTACAGTTCTCTTATTGATCAGTAAAATACTTTTATGATTTATATTAGATAAAATTTGAGAGGGTTTAACGTTCATTTATTTTATCTCAGTGTGTAGTCCAACAAGCATTCAGATACTTAAGTATTATGAAGTGTGAGCCAGAAGATTCGAATGCTTCAGGGAGCAGGGTGTGTAAAATTAAATTAAAGAAAAGAAAACTGTCACGTGTCTTTGTAGTGATTTACCATTTCCTAGCAAGCGTCAAAAGATGCATGAGGTACGAGATTACTCACACTGCAGAGGTGCTTCTACGTCTCTCATCAGTGAATTAGGAACTAAATTTGCTCCTATTGTGAAGTCCAAAGTCCACTCACATGCTGCAAACTTGCTTGTGGAATCATTTAGGCCTTTGAGAAGTCAGTTAGGACCAGTGAAGTCACTCGCTACAAGTAGCCGAGCCTATGAGATTAAAAGCAAGAAATTTCCCTCCCTTGCACACTTCAATCTTTCATCTACTATCAAGCGCCCAAAGGTGTACTGTAAACGAGATTTTCCGCCTCTATGTGGTGATCTTGCTTTAGGGATCACTGGAATAAGAGCTGAAGAGTCCACCGACCACTCATATTATTAAACTATGAAGCATTTCTAGAAGAATATATAGTATTTTAAATATATCTATGTAATTGTAATAATAATATGGATGAATCTTAGAGTAGTCCACACTACACTAGTTAAATAATGTGCTAGGAATATTCTAAGAATCCATCTAGAAAATTCATGTATAATATCTAGCAAAGAGTAGTCTAGAAATGATGCATGTGGAGGATTCTAGAGATCTCCCCCCACACCTATAAATACACCCCATGGGTGAATGTTCCAAACCATCCTCAAAACATTTGAGCAATACAATCTAAAGATTTTGGAGATAAGTACTCCATATTCTAAACACTCTAAATTTCTAAACACTCACTACAAGAAAAAAGGGTCATTCGCGACCGCCCGGGCGGTCGCGAATGACCCATTTCCGGTCGCGGATGGTCATCCGCGACCGCCTAGCGGTCGCGGATGCCCTCGGTCGTGGAGGTCATCCGCGACCGCTCGGCGGTCACGGAAGTCATCCGCGACCGCCGAGCGGTCACGGTAGTCATCCGCGACCGCCGAGCGGTCACGGATGACCCCGGGGACATCCGCGACCGCCCAGCGGTCACGGAAGTCATCCGTGACCGCTCGGCGGTCGCGGATGACCCCGTGGTCATCCGCGACGGCTCGGCGGTCGCGGGCAACACCGCGACCGCCTGGCGGTCACGGATGACCCCGAGGTCATCCGTGACGGCTCAGCGGTCACGGATGACCCCGGGGTCATCCGCGACGGCTCGGCGGTCGCGGCAACCACCGCGACCGCCTGGCGGTCACGGATGACCCCGGGGTCATCCGCGACGGCTCGGCGGTCGCGCCAACCACCGCGACCGCCTGGCGGTCACGGATGACCCCAGGGTCATCCGCGACGGCTCGGCGGTCACGGATGACCCCGGGGTCATCCGCGACCGCTCGGCGGTCGCGCCAACCACCGCGACCGCCTGGCGGTCACGGATGGCCCCAGGGTCATCCGCGACCGCTCGGCGGTCACGGATGACCCCGGGGTCATCCGCGACGGCTCGGCGGTCACGGATAATATTTAAACCATCCGTGACCGCCGGGCGGTCACGAATAATATTCAAGTCATCCGTGACCGCCCGGCGGTCACGGATGACATTATACGAAATAAAAAAAATATTCCGGTAAAATACCGGAATAAATATTTGTTTCTTACGAATATAATGTATGGTTGGACGGTTTTTTATATAAACATCATTTAAGAGAATGATTTGTGTTATAAGTAAGGAAAAGAAGAAAATAAAAGAGTTGGTGTTTTGTTTTTTGGAGATATAAGAAAAGAGGAGAAGAAAAATTGTTGGTGTTTATGTTTTGGATTGGGAAATGAGAAAGGGAGGAGAAAGTGTTGGGTTTTAGAGAAGATAATGTGAGTGTAATGAAAAATTAATGGGTGGAATGGTGGGTATATATAGAATTTTGGTGAAAATTTTGAATTTTCAAAAAATTTGAATTTCCCCCCAATTCCAAGGTCTTTCGCGACCGCCGGGCGGTCACGGAAGACCTCGGAATTGGGGGGAAATTCAAATTTTGGTGAAAATTCAAAATTTTCACGATGAATGTTATTCGTGACCGCCGGGCGGTCACGAATGACCCTCTTTCGCGACCGCCCAGCGGTCACGAAAGACCCTTATTCGAAAATCAAATTTTCGTTTATGAATATTATTCGTGACCGCTGGGCGGTCACGAATGAGTGTCTTTCGTGACCGCCCAGCGGTCACGAACTTGGGAGGAAATTCAAATTTTTTGAAAATTCAAAATTTTCGCGATGAATGTTATTCGTGACCGCCGGGCGGTCACGAATGACCCTCTTTCGCGACCGCCCAGCGGTCACGAAAGACCCTTATTCGAAAATCAAATTTTCGTTTATGAATATTATTCGTGACCGCTGGGCGGTCACGAATGAGTGTCTTTCGTGACCGCCCAGCGGTCACGAACTTGGTGGGAAATTCAAAATTTTTGAAAATTCAAAATTTTCGCGATGAATGTTATTCGTGACCGCCGGGCGGTCACGAATGACCCCCATTCGCGACCGCCCAGCGGTCACGAAAGACCCTTATTCGAAAATCAAATTTTTATTTATGAATATTATTCGTGACCGCTGGGCGGTCACGAATGAGGGTCTTTCGTGACCGCCCAGCGGTCACGAACATACTTCGTGACCGCTGGGCGGTCACGAAAGACCCTCATTCGTGACCGCCCAGCGGTCACGAATGAGTCTCATTCGAAAGTTTTGATTTTCGTTTGTTTAATTAAGTTGCGATGTTTGTTAAATTGATAAAATACTTACTACTAAGTTAATTAAAAGAGAGTTTATCACAAAATTACACATTACATCTAAAACAACTTAGTGTATATGATGATTAGTTGTAGAACATAAAATAGGTTATTCGTTCATAACTCGCCTAAGCACATCTAACTCGCTATTTTAATAAGTTAATTACTAATGTTGTACTAATTTATTACTTCAATTCACATGTAGTAATGAGACTTATTGTTAAAAATCATAAACACATCAAGATGAATCCATAAAATTAAATTTTCTTTTATGAATGTTATTCGTGACCGCTGGGCGGTCACGAATGAGGGTCTTTCGTGACCGCCCGGCGGTCACGAACCCTACTTCGTGACCGCCCAGCGGTCACGAACATACTTCGTGACCGCTGGGCGGTCACGAAAGACCCTCATTCGTGACCGCCCAGCGGTCACGAATGAGTCTCATTCGAAAGTTTTGATTTTCGTTTGTTTAATTAAGTTGCGATGTTTGTTAAATTGATAAAATACTTACTACTAAGTAAATTAAAAGAGAGTTTATCACAAAATTACACATTACATCTAAAACAACTAAGTGTATATGATGATTAGTTGTAGAACATAAAATAGGTTATTCGTTCATAACTCGCCTAATCACATCTAATTCGCTATTTTAATATGTTAATTACTAATGTTGTACTAATTTATTACTTCAATTCACATGTAGTAATGAGACTTATTGTTAAAAATCATAAACACATCAAGATGAATCCATAAAATCAAATTTTTTTTTATGAATATTATTCGTGACCGCTGGGCGGTCACGAATGAGGGTCTTTCGTGACCGCCCAGCGGTCACGAAAGCCAAAGGCTAGTTGGCATTCGCGACCGCTGGGCGGTCACGAATGCCAACGGCTAGTTGTCATTCGCGACCGCTGGGCGGTCACGAATGCCAACGGCTAGTTGGCATTCGCGACCGCCCGGCGGTCGCGAACGCCAACGGCTAGTTGGCATTCGCGACCGCCCGGCGGTCACAAACTGCCAGATTTTCATTTATAAATATCATTTCCCTTACTTTTCTAATTCACAACAATCTTCACCATTTCTCTTAAGGTATTCTCGTTTTTTTTCATTTAGATGGTCAACTATATTTTTAAATACTAAATATTGGTATGATATGTTAACTTGTTTATTCATTTCTTGATAGATATTGACGTAAACACATCGAGGGTACTCGTAGATGACACAAGATTCTTGAAGATCGTTTTTTTACGCTTCAAGAAGTAAGTTGATCAATTTATCACTCTTCAACCTTATCGTGCATGATAATTGTTACATTTTAAATTGTTAATTATTAATTGTTTGTAGTATTAATTGTAATTAATTATTTCCTTTAAAATTTACATCTTAGATAAATAATGGACTATCAAGTAGATAGGAATTGGATGTACGATAGATTCGAGAGCAGTGGTTATTTGCGAGATAGTTTTGTGGTTGGGGTTCGCACATTCATAGAATTTGCTTCGCGACAAGATGGCTATTTAGATCTAGGGGGCGTATTAGGTGCCCGTGCAAAAAATGTAACAATTCAAAGTTTTTCGATCGATACCAAGTCCGTGATCATCTTCATAAGTCGGGATTTACGCCTGGATATTTTGAGTGGGTTTTGCATGGAGAGCAGTTTACCACCACTTCTATGACGTTTATCGACGAACCTCTCGAACCATCACACGCCAATATTCCTGACAGCCCTATTCGTGCTGACGATTCGTTTAGACAGATGGTCGTGGATGCATATGGAGGCCGATTTGATGAGGACGCTGTGCGTAACGAGGATCCGAATCCCGATGCAAGAGATTTTTACGACTTGATGCGTCTAGGTCAGGTGAAGATGCACCCTAAGAAGAGCAAAACCGTCCTGCAGTGGATTGGAGAGTGGGTGAATTACAAAACTATTCACAAGGCGAGTAACATCGTTTCTGACCATTTTTTAAAGATGTCCAAAGATGGGTTCGACCCTGAGATTGAGAAGTTGTTACCTAAAGACACGAAAGGGATGCATAAGATGGAGCGAACCTTGGGGTTAGGGTACGAGAAGATCGATGTTTGCACAAATCAGTGTTTTCTGTTTTACGGGTTTGCGGCGAGCAATGACTTCCTAAAATGCCCGATATGCGGGGTTGATAGATACGAGGAAGGTAGGAAGTCAAAGGTCGCAAAGAAGCATTTGTGGTATTTCCCCCTAGGTCCTCGTCTTCAGAGGATGTATTATACCGTAGGTACTGCAAAGCATATGACTTGGCATTTGAAGTGTCGAGAGGCTACGGATCGAATGATTCACCCGGCTTCCAGTGAGGCATGGCGACACTTTGATCGGACACATCCGGATTTTGCAGCTGAGCCTAGGAACGTACGACTCGGCTTATGTACGGATGGATTCACACCGTATGGCTCATCTGGGAAAAAATACTCTTGTTGGCCAGTGATGGTAACCCCATATAACCTCCCCCCCGATCTTTGCATGAGGCAGGAGTTCATATTTTTGAGCCTTATCATTTCCGGTCCAGATAGTCCCGGGAAGAACTTGGATGTTTATCTTAGACCACTAATTAACGAGCTTAATGCTTTATGGAGCACTGGTTTGGAGACGTTTGATAGCTCAAGGAAGGAAAACTTTCAATTATGAGCGGCCCTGATGTGGACGATTAGCGATTTTCCAGCGTATGGAATGTTGTCTCAGTGGAGTACGCACGGGAAGTTAGCGTGCCCTTATTGCATGGAAGATACGAATTCATTTACGTTGAAGAATGGTGGTAAACCGTGTTGGTTCGATTGCCATCGTCGTTTTTTGCCCAAAAATCATAGGTGGCGGCATGACAAGAATTCATTCAAAAAAGGGGAAAAGTCACTAGAAGAACCTATTTGCAGGAAAATGGGCGACGAAATGAGGGAAATTGTGGAGGGACTTGGGGATGTTGGTTTTGGGGCCAAAGTGAACAATCTACCGGGTTTTCATACGGATCATAATTGGCTGAGGAAGAGCATATTTTGGGAACTTCCCTATTGGTCCACAAACTTGATTCGTCACAATTTAGATGTCATGCATTGTGAGAAGAACTTTTTCGATAACATCATCAACACAGTATTGGATGACTCTAAGACTAAGGACAACATCAAGTCTAGACATGATTTGAAGATTTGGACTATCCGTGAAGAGCTATTTTTAGAACAAACACGAGGAGGCGCATATGTGAAGCCAAGGGCAACCTATTGTCTCAAGCGGGATGAAAAGGTCAAGGTCTTGAAATGGTTGGGCGATCTGAAATTTCCGGACGGATACGCGTCAAATTTGGGACGATGCGTACAAAAGCAACAACATAGGCTCTTTGGTATGAAGAGTCATGATTGTCACGTCTTCATGCAGAGATTGATCCCCATTGCTTTTCGCGACTTCCTGCCCACCAACATTTGGGAAACATTGGTGGAGATTAGTTTATTCTTCCGGGCAATTTGTGCTTCAGAGGTTTCGGCCACCGATATGAGAAGTCTTGAGGAATCCATTATAGTCACGATGTGCAAGCTTGAGAGGATATTCCCTCCTTCCTTCTTCGATTCTATGGAGCATTTGGCCATACACCTACCATACGAGGCTAAAGTAGGCGGCCCGGTTCACTACAGATGGATGTATCCATTCGAGAGGTACACAATGTTTAATGAGTTTAATTCGCTACTGTTATTCTATATGTTATTGACTTTTCGGTATTCCCAGGCGTATGTTTGATTTTAAAAAGTCAGTGATGAACAAAGCAAGGGTAGAAGGATGCATATCGAATTCCTACCTCCTTTCAGAGCTATCCAATATGTGTGCACAATATCTAGGTATCTCCGCGAGTACTAGATATAATCGTCTCAATAGGAACGAGACTTTTGAGAGTTCAGAGTGGGATGATGAGCTGATGTTATTTCGAAAGAAAGGGAAGGCCCTTGGGCCACTAAACAAGAAGAGGCGGTTGTCGTCCGAAGAGTTGGAGCAAATTGAACTGTACACGCTTCTTAATTGTGAAGAGCTGGATGGATGGGTCGAGTAAGTCAATATTCTTTATTTTACGTGCAAACGCTCTTTATTAAGGATAACTTGTATGTATCACGTATTTCTAACTTATTTTGTGTGTAACTCACAGGTTGTTTATTGAGGAGGAGTGTAATGGACTTACTCCCATGGAGGTACAAAAGAAGAGAAACTGCGAGTACGTGGCATGGTTCAAGCAGACCTACTCGAGTGGCAAGTACATGACAGACGATCGTGTTAAGCCGTTGCTCGCAGGTCCTCTCAACTCAGTGTTGTACTATGAAGGGTACATTGTGAATGGGTTCCGATTTCACACAGATATGCGTTTGGGCCCTAAGAAGAGTGATTGTAGTGGGGTTTATGTGGAGGGGGACATGGGAGGATCCCACGCCACCAACTTCTATGGGACATTGAACGAAATCATAGAGGTGGAATATTGGGGGCACAGAAGACCGCTATACATTGTATTCTTCAAGTGTAGGTGGTATGATATTAGAGCTCGAGGGACTCGTGTTCACGAGACGTACAAACTCGTTGATATTAACCCTCGATGGTCTCTCACAACCAACGAGCCTTTTATTTTTGCCAATCAGGCCCTTCAGTCGTACTACGCCCCGTATCCACAACTTACGAATGGTCGACCAGGTCAAAATGGATGGATGGCTGTATCTACTATACCGGCTAGGCACGTGATCGACATGTCGTCACTAAGTGATTCCAGCGACACAGAAACAGAAATAGGGATGCCAGCGGAAGTGTTCCAAGAGAACGCATCTGTAGGAATTAATATGTTCGTAGACTTTAGCGCATTTGATATGGATATACAATTGGGGTGGGCAAATGAGTTTGAGATCGTCGAAGATGTACAAGATAGAGGAGAAAAAGAAGCTGAAGAGGAAGACGAAGAAAGTGAAAACGTGGAGCTAACTAGTGATACTGAATAGTTCAAGTGTTTTGTAATAATTTAAAACATTACTTTGTGACGCACTTTAATTGTAACGATTTGGTAGTGTTGTAAAAGACATTACAATAATGAAAAATTAACAGTCAAACATTACAATAATGAAAATTTAACAGTCCAACATTACAATAATGAAAATTAAACAATCCAACATTACAATAATGAAAATTTAACAGTCCAACATTACAATAATGAAAATTAAACAATCCAACATTACAATAATGAAAATTTAACAGTACAACATTACAATAATGAAAATTTAACAGTCCAACATTACAATAATGAAAATACAACTAATCATCATCCGAACTATCATCCAACCCACATCCATTCCCGTCATCATCCTCCCCATCATCCTCACCATCATCCTCCCCATCATCCTCACCACTCCCAACACCATCCTCAACACCCAGCTCCACATAATCGTCAGTCTGCAAAGACGCCATAATATCATCGACATCGTCGTCACCATCGTCATCAGAGTACTCCTCGATATACGCAGGCCTATCGGAAGAACTTGGAGCAAATGGATCTGGCCTACGACGCGGCATACGAACCGGTGGAATCACAGCTCCGTTCCTACGTGCATGCCCCATGAATATAGAATCTGATATCGGTGGAAGGTCCACGTCCACCTTCTCATTAAGCAAGCATCTCCATAGCTCCATAGTGGCTTTCATATCAGTCATCCTTTGATCACTGCGATAGATAGTGCGGTCATTCTGCGTTTGTAAGTCGTCGATGCAGGCCTGTGAATAATCTTCTTGTTTCCTGTATTTAATCTTGAACGCCTCCGGGCGTGCATCCCTCGGCAAGCCTTTCGCCTTCCCCTTCTTCACAGGACCAAATGCCTCGGTCCAACAGTCGGGATCGAACACCGGGAGCTTAGCTGGGCGGGGATATCTTTTCCTCAATAGTTCCATGTAATTTTTCTGCATTAACATTTGAAAGAATCAGTACTTATATTGGAATAAATAATTTAAAGCTAGTTGAGGAAGATAAAAAGGAGTATGCGGTTGAAATAACTTACATATTGCGCTTTCGTCGCAGCATCTACCCAAGTCCGCCGAGCTGGAACTCCTGTGTTACCGCCCGTCCCCTTCACCCGCTGCGTGTGACCACGTCTGTAGGCCTCATCATATCGAATAGGGTCTGTTCGTGTTTTGTCCTCCTCAGCCTACACATTTCAAGAAAGAGTACGTTAAAATTGGCTTACGCATATATTAAGATTACTAAATTACACCCATATTGTTAATTTTCATAATTCATACCAGCAGACGTCTGAGCTCCTCTAGGTCGCGGGATCCACCAAAAAAAGTGGGAGGTGCCTTCACCCCCTCAATTGGCTCCTTGCCTCCTCTCCTGTTTTTCTTAGACTTATGCGACACCTCTTGATGATCATCAGTGGCCCAATGCTTAATCGCCGCCGCCTCTAACCCGTCGTGCATCCAAGTTTTGTCTTTTCCGGTCCATTTTGGATCCACAACCCTCTCAAAGTATTGTTTCTTCGTGTTGTAAATCAAATTCTTATAACACAACTTCGCCTTCGTTTCGTAGGCCCGCTGTACTGCGTGTTTTTCTCTCTCACGAATACCATATATTTTCTGCCAATTAATAAAATTCGATTTATGAATATATTAAATTAAATAATATGATATAGTTGTGAAATAATTCCTCACCGTAAATTTAATAAACATTTTTCCTCGCACAGTTGCGGGCATCGTCAAGTAGGTAGGCCAGAACTCCTTCATGAACTGTCTGATCAACTCTGTGATCGTAGTCGCAACCTCGTTGCTAGAGGGGTTCATAAACAAGCCAAGAGGACACAATTTGATGATCTGCCTTTGAGTCTCGTCATTGGGTTGTTGTGCACCTTTGGAGGTGCCTCTAGTTGGGCGCTGTTGTGTGTCATTAAATACTCCCGATGCTGGAGTATCACTCGGCCTCTCGCTCGGGCCAGCTCCGGTGGAACCAGCGGAAGATGGTGCTCTAGCCCTAGATCCAGATGCAGTCGGTGCGGCATCGGGCACGGCAGCGACATCAAAAGAAAGTCGGCGCTGTAGTAAAGGCGTCAACGATGTAGACGCGTTGGGGATTGTGGCATCGTGACTACGACTGCCACGTGTGATAACTATACGAGGTCCAAGACTACCTCGCCCACTAGCAGTAGGGGGAACATCGGGAACATCCGCATCATCAGGAACATCAGAAACATTTGAACATTGTTGACCACTACCACCCCGACGACGACGACTGCCTGCCATATCGATTATATGCTAGAAAACTACGAGAAATTATCTAAGTTAGACGATTCTAAGAGATTCTCTAAAATTCAGTCGTTACTAAGTTATAAAGATTCCTTAAAGATCATTTGTACTAAGTTATAAAGAACCCATAAAGATTATTTGTTCTAATATATAAAGATTTTGTAAAGGCATAATTTCTAAGTTATAAAATTCCCTAAAGGCGTTATTTCTAAGTTATAATAGTTTAACATTAAATTACCGCGACGGATAATAATACATTAAATTACCTAAACTAACAATTTAATATTAAATAAATATTCTCTAAAGGCATCATTTCTAAGTTATAAAGTTCTCTAAAGATCATTTGTACTAAGTTATAAAGAACCCCTAAAGATTATTTGTTCTAATATATAAAAATTCCCTAAAGGCTTCATTTCTAAGTTATAAAGTTCCCTAAAGATCACTTGTACTAAGTTATAAAGAACCCCTAAAGATTATTTGTTCTAAAATATAAAGATTCTCTAAATGCATCATTTCTAAGTTATAAAGTTCCTTAAAGATCATTTGTACTAACTTATAAAAAACACCTAAAGGCACTATTCCTAAATTATAAAGATTTCCTAAAGGAATTATTTCTAAGTTTGACATTAATAAAAATAAACTTATAATTAAACAATTAAAACTATTACTAAAACATTAAATATAAAACATAATTAAAAAACTAGAAAGATAAATATTTAAGAGAGAGAGAGGAGAGGACTTACAAAGATAAGGATTGAGAGAGGAGAAGGAGGTAAGGAATGAGAGAGAGGAGGGGGGTTTATATAGAAAACCCCCTCCCATCCGCGACCGCCGGGCGGTCGCGGATGCCACTCGTCCGCGACCGCTGGGCGGTCGCGGACGCCAGTAGGCGGGAATTTTCCCGCCTAGTGGCGTCCGCGACCGCCCAGCGGTCGCGGAAGAGTGGCATCCGCGACCGCCCGGCGGTCGCGGACGCCAGGGCGGGCAAAATCCCGCCACTGGTGTCCGCGACCGCCCAGCGGTCGCGGACTAGTGACGTCCGCGACCGCCCGGCGGTCGCGGACGCCAGTGGTGGGCAAAATCCCGCCCACTGGCATCCGCGACCGCCGGGCGGTCGCGGACGAGTGGCATCCGCGACCGCCCGGCGGTCGCGGATGCCAGTGGGCGGGCCATAGGCGGGAAGTTTCCCGCCTATGGATTCCCGTGACCGCTGGGCGGTCACGAGAATTATGTCCGTGACCGCTCAGCGGTCACGGGGCTATCCGTGACCGCTGGGCGGTCACGGACATATTTACCGCGACCGCTCGGCGGTCACGGTGGCATCCGCGACCGCCGGGCGGTCACGGATGCTCGCGACCGCCCGGCGGTCACGGGCCGGCGGTCACGAATGACCCCGGATTCTTGTAGTGACTCCGCTATCCACATAAACACAAATACAAATCTTCACTATCCTACAAAACCTCTATCATATATAAATCTCTTATTTTCTAACAAGTGGCATCAGAGCTTGTTCGATCTAGAACGGGCGTCATGGCTAATCCTCGCATTATGGAATCAACTCCATTGTTCAATGGAGAAAACTACGACTATTGGAGCATTCGGATGAAGACATACCTCGAGTCTCAAGATATATGAGATGTTGTTGAAGAAGACATTATTATTCAAGATGGGGCCGAGTCTTCGACAAGTGAGGCAAGTTCCAAGAAAGTAAGACGCCAAAATGTTAGAGCTCTTTCTATTATTCAACAAGGCATTAGTGAATCTATATTTTCAAGAATAAGAAATGCCACCACCGCAAAGCAAGCTTGGAACACCTTAAAAGAAGAATTCCAAGGTAATGCTAAGGTGAGAACTATTAAATTACAAGGCCTGAGAAGAGATCTAGGAAATCTTAAAATGAACTATTCGGAGCTTGCCAAGGATTATTGTTCAAAACTTATGGAGATCGTCACCCAAATGAGAGCTTATGGAGACAACATTTCCAATGAAAGAATTGTTGAAAAGATCTTGATCAATCTTCTTGAGAAGTACGATCCCATTGTAGCCGCTATTGAGCAGTCGAATGACCTATCAACAATGACGGTCACGGAATTCATGGGCTCCCTACAAGCACATGAGCTAAGGATGAATAGGCGACATGAAGGCTCACTTGAGAGTGCCTTTCAATCAAAGCTCAACATCAAAACAAGAAATCAAGAGACGGAGGAGGCTCGCGAGGATGGCAACGAGAAGAAAAGCGCAAGGAGACCAAATGTGAGTGCCCCCTTGCCAAATATGCAAGAAAACTAATCACCTAGAGAAAGATTGCTACCATCGAGGAAAGCCACAATGTAGAAATTGTAAGAAGTTTGGGCATGTGGAGAGAAATTGTCGATTGAAGAAGAATCATCAAGCCAACTACTCAGAAGATCAACATGAGAAGGAACATCTATTCTGTGTATGTCAATCTGCAATCGAGAAGAAATAAGAAGATTGGTACATTGATAGCGGATGTAGCAATCACATGGCATCCAATGAGAGGATCTTTTGCGATTTAGACACATCGATCAAGAGTAAAGTTAAGATGGGCAGTGGAGAATTGGTGGAGACAAAAGGTAAAGGTACGGTCGCCATCGAAACAAGGAAAGATATGCGTTTATCAAAGACGTTCTCCTAGTACCTAGTCTTGATCAAAATCTATTAAGTGTTGGCCAAATGATGGAGAACGGATATTCACTTCACTTTGAGGGGGAGTTATGTCGAATTCATGACTTAAAAAATAATGTGGAGGTTGCCGAAGTGAAGATGTGAAGAAACATAAACTTTCCTATTCACTGGCAATATTCAAAACATAAAGTCATGGTAGCAAAACTTGACAACACAAGCTTATGGCATCAGAGATTTGGACATTTTAATCTCAATGCTATACAACTACTTCATCAAAAGAAAATGATGAGAGACCTCCCACTTATAAATGAGAAGGAGAATGTTTGCGAAGGGTGCATGCTCGGGAAGCAACATAGGCAACCATTTCCAACAGTGAAAGCATGGCGAGCAACACAAATATTGGAGCTTGTCCACACTGACGTATGCGGCCCAATGCGAACACCATCCCTAAGTCAAAATAGGTACTTCATCCTCTTCATAGATGACTATAAAAGATTAACTTGGGTATATTTCTTTAAAGAGAAATCATAAATATTTGGAATCTTCAAGAGATTCAAGAACTTTGTTGAGAAACAAAGCGGTCACAAGATTAAAAAGTTAAGAAGTGACCGAGGTATGGAGTACAACTCTAAAGAGTTTGACAAGTTCTATGAAGATGAATGCATGGAGCACCAACTAACGGTCGCCTACACTCCACAAAAAAATGGAGTCTCGAAAAGGAAGAATCGAATGGTGATGGAGATGGCAAGATCCACGCTCGCTGAGAAAGGATTGCCAAAGATGTTTTGGGCAGAGGCTGTCTACACCTTGGTCTATCTACTTAACCGATGTCCAACAAAAGCAGTACTCAACAAGACTCCAATTGAAGCTTGGTCTTGACAGAAGCCTTCCGCCAAACATCTTAGGGTCTTTGGATGTATATGCTATGTCCACATTCCATCCGTAAAAAGACACAAGCTAGAAGACAAGACGGAGAAGAGTATATTCCTCGACTATAGCTCTTAGTCAAAAGGTTACAGAATTTACAGTCTAAAGACTAAGAAGCTTATTACGAGTCGAGATGTTGAGTTCGACGAGCAAGCGGCCTAGAACTGAGAGACAGAGAATATAGAGAGGAGATGGATATCCACACCAATGAAAGAAGAAGGTGCGAGAGACAATGACGAGGATGACGAACAAAATCCAAGTACGACTCATATATCCTCTTCAAAAACTAATACTCCAAGACAAAGCGATTCATCACCAGAATCTCCACCACTAAGGCTGAGGTCCTTAAGTGATATATATGAAACTTGCAATTTTACTGTCTTGGAACCACCCAACTACGAAGTAGCATCTAAAGAAAAAGTATGGGTTAAAGCTATGGAGGAAGAGATAAAGATGATTGAGAAGAATAAAACTTGGGAGTTGGTTGATCATCCAGAAGATAAAGAAGTAATTGGAGTCAAGTGGGTCTACAAGACAAAGTTGAATCTCGATGGTTTTATACAAAAACATAAGGCAAGACTTGTAGCCAAGGGATACACTCAACTACCGGGGATCGACTACACATAGACATTCGCCTCAGTTGCTCGATTGGATACGATAAGAGCACCTATTGCTCTTGCCGCACAAAAAGAATGGAAAATCTTCCAACTTGATGTGAAGCCAACTCTCTACATAAAGTCCCAAGGTAACACCAATATACTCATCGTCTCTCTTTATGTTGATGACTTAATCGTCACAGGGAATGATATAAAGCTAATTGAAGAATTCAAGAAAGACATGATGAACACATTTGAGATGAGTGACTTGGGATTGATGCACTACTTTTTTGGAACGGAGATAAGCCAAGAAGAAGAAGGTATCTTCTTATCACAAAAGAAGTATATCGAGGATATGTTGAAGAAATTTAAACTGAAAGAATGCAAACCCGTTCCTACTCCATTAGTTCCGAATGAGAAGTTAAAGAAGGAAGATGGAACGAAGCAAGTAGATGCATCCATCTATCGTAGCCTAATTGGAAGTCTACTATACTTAACAGCTACAACAATGGCCAAGAATCAGCTATAGCAATGGCCAAGAATCCAGTTCAACACAATCGAACGAAGCACATTGCTATCAAGTATCACTTCATAAGAGAAGTTCAAGCAGGTGGAGATATTGAGATGAAGTATTGCTCCACGGATGAACAACACGCCGATATCTTCACGAAGGCACTTTCACGAGATCAATTTCAACTGCTAAGGAGTATGCTTGGAGTATCCGAGAAATGCTTCAAAAGGGAGTATTAAACTATGAAGCATTTCTAGAAGAATCTATAGTATTCTAACTATATCTATGTAATTGTAATAATAATATGGATGAATCTAGAGTAGTCCATACTACACTAGTTAAAGAATGTGCTAGGAATATTCTAAGAATCCATCTAGAAAATTTATGTATAATATCTAACAAAGAGTAGTCTAGAAATGATGCATGGGGAGGATTCTAGAGATCTCCCCCCACACCTATAAATACACCCCATGGGTGAATGTTTCAAACCATCCTCAAAATATTTGAGCAATACAATCTAAAGATTTTGGAGATAAGTACTCCATATTCTAAACACTCTAAATTCCTAAACACTCCGCTATCCACATAAACAGAAATACAAATCTTCACTATCCTACAAAACCTCTATCATATATAAATCTCCTATTTTCTAACACATATATATACTGCATTTTGTGCAATTGCTATACCATGTAAGCCACTAAGAATTGTGGATGCTGAGACAGTAGGGTCGTGCAGAGATCTTGGACTTGAAAAGAAGATATCTGCCAAACATGAAATACCTCGGGGGATAAAAAGGAAGAAAGAGAAGGGAATGGAATTAAGGTCTGGTTATGCGTACACAGTCTGAGGATCATGATTTTATACAATCTTCTGAACCCATGTATAGTCTGATAAGTGCAAATGAAGAGGTGAGCGCAATCATTGTCCCTCACGATATAAATCAGACAGCCTGGAATAATGTAAATGCGGTTCTGAAAGAATTTGAAAAAGTATGTACTGAACTTCAGAAAGAAGCGTTAAAGAGAGAAGGTAAAAGTGAAAAGAGAGTATATGTTCAAGCAGCAGTGCTTGAAGAAGCAGGGAAAATGGATCTGTAAGAGAAGTATTTAAATATATTAATCTGTATTTCTTTTTTTTTCAATATTTTCCTTTTCTTAAATGTTTCTATTTTTGGCAAGTACCGTTAGTAGTTAATTAGTTAGCAAATAGGATTAGCAAGATTAATAGCTAGTTAATCTAATCCTGATCAACAATATATAAACACAACACACGCTCCACACATGTACTCTTTTGCTTCCTCTCTCTTGTAACAAACAAAATAATCTTTCAATAAAAAAGTTTGCAACGTTTCCTTTCAATTTTGTTCATTGTTGTTCATTTTTCTTCATCCACATTGTGGATTCAATTCACTGATTTGATATGGTATCACCGACTTAGGTTTTTTGATCCGCTTCCGCACTTATTCTCTTTCTTCTCTGGCACACTTTCCGATCTCCGATCGTGTTTTCGCCGCCGTCCTCTGTTTGTTTTCCGATTTGCCGAATGTTCCTCTGAAATCCACTCTGATTTCCGATAATGACGACTCCGGCATCTCAATCTACTATCGCTCCACCTAAAAATCCGAGCGAAGACTCATTGTCGGTATATTTTTTGGGATCTAACGAATCTACTAGTGCTTCGATCGTTAGTGAAAAGTTCAACGGCATAAACTATGTTTCCTGGTGCCGCAGCATTCGCATGGAGTTAACGGTCAAAAATAAGACTAGATTCATCGACGGATCTCTTCCAATTCCGCTGGAATCTGACGTCATCAACCGCATGTGCTGGATCCGCTCAAATAGCCTTGTAATTTCATGGCTTGGTAACTCTACAACTCCTGAAATCAAGAAATCTTTAGTGTTTTATGATGTTGCACTTGATCTGTGGAATGAACTAAATACTACATATGGTAGATCTGATGGATCTAGAGTGTTTCAATTAGAAAAATCTTTATCTACTATCTCTCAGGGTTCTAATTCCCTCACTGATTACTATAGTTCTTTTAGAGTTCTTTGGGATGAATTTTGTAGTCAGAGGCCTATCATAGCTTGCACTTGTGGTAATTGTACTTGCAATATTAATAGGAGAATGTATGATTTACAACAACATGACTGTGTTATCAAGTTTTTAGTTGGTTTAAATGACACTTACTCTGCATTGAGGAGCCAAATCCTGCTTATTGGTTCTCTCTCAAAAGTGTTCTTCATGCTACTGCAAGAAGAGAATCAAAGGCAACTTCATTCTGTGAGTGAAAATTCTGATGCTATGGCAATGTTTACAAGATATAAGCCACAAAGTGACACTCAAAATAGGGGAGGATACCAAAACTCCTATTCTAACCACAATCCCCAGGCTCACAATTCTGGTACTCAATCTGGCAACCTCCTCAAAACAAGGAGAAGAAAAGTTTAAGAAACAAGGAGAAGAAAAGTTTAAGATGTACCCACTGTGGGTACAATGGTCATACTATTGACAAGTGTTACCAGCTGCATGGTTACCCTCCTGGTTGGGAAGGACCCAGAGGAAGGAGAGTGAATCCTTCCCAAGCTGCTAACATGAGTTCCAACTCTAAGACTGCTCCTCTCTCCAGTTCCACATGCAACTTATCCAGTCACTCTTCTCCTCATCAGCACTTGTTTGAGCAGTTTATGGCATTTCAACAGCTCCAAAACCAGAGAGCCTCTCCATCAAACTCCTCTGGTGTTGCTCCACAATTCGCTGCAACATCAGCTACTGGTACTTTAAACCCTCTCATCAACATTTTGCTTTTAGTGCTCACTCTAAGGTCAATAATGTTAAATGCATTTCTTGGATACTAGATACAGGAGCTACTGCTCATATGATTTGTGCCATGAGTTTCTTCAGTGATATTCCATATGCATGTGACACAACTATATACTTACCTAATAATCACACTACTAGATCCACTCACTGTGGGAGCATTACATTATTTCCAGGACTCACTATTAGGAATGTTTTATTTGTTCCTGAGTTCCAACACAATATACTGTCAATTTCTCAGTTAGCTAATGCTTCTAACCTTGCAGTGTTGTTTCTAACTGATAAATGTTTGTTACAGGACAAAGCCATGACCAAGATGATTGGTTCTGCTAACTTGGCTAATAATCTCTATGTGCTCCATAATCAAGTACAACATTTCTCTACATGCAACTAAGCTGCTAATGGCCCTATCTCTATCTCTGCCACTCAAGCTTCTCTCTGGCATGCTAGATTAGGTCATATATCTAGAAGTAAACTCTCAAGCATTTTTTCAATTTCTGCAAATGATTGTAACAAGATCACTCCTTGTGATACTTGTCATTTTTCAAAGCAAAAGAAACTGAAATTTCCTGTAAGCACCACCAGAACTTCTTCTATTTTTGAAATGATACATTGTGATGTTTGGGGACCATTCAATGTTACTTCTCATGATGGATTCAAATATTTTTTAACCGTGGTGGATGATTACAGCAGATGCACTTGGCTTTTCTTATTAAAACACAAGTCTGATGTTTCTACTCATTTACAGAACTTCTTCAATCTTGTCCTCACTAAATTTTCTGTCAAAATAAAGTGTATTAGATCTGACAATGGTACTGAATTTTTACTCAAAGAATTCTATTCATCTCATGGTATTGAACACCAAACTAGTTGTGTGGAAACACCACAATAAAATGGTGTGGTAGAGAGAAAACACCAACACATTTTACAGGTGGCCAGAGCCTTAAGGTTCCAATCTAATATACCTCTTAGATTTTGGAGTCAATGTGTGTCTACTGCAGTTTTTCTTATCAACATGTGGCCCTCTAAACTTCTGGATAACAAATGTCCATATGAAGTATTAATGAACAAACATCCAGATTACAATATCCTCAAATCATTTGGATGCCTAGCATATGCATCCACCATTACTGCTCACAGAAGGAAGTTTGATCCAAGAGCTACAAAGTGTGTTTTTCTAGGATACCCAAGAGGAACAAAAGGATATTTGCTCATGGATATCAACACAAGAAAAGTTTTCAACTCCAGAAATGTTATTTTTTATGAAAACTTGTATCCTTTTAAAGATTCTTCCATACCTAAGGAAGATTCCTATACTCCTCCTATTTGTAATGATAATTTTATTCATACTGATAGTGATGATAATTCATCATCACACATTATTAATACTAACAATGCAGATAATGTAGGACCTCATGAGATTATGAACATACCAGATGATTAAGTGAATGCTCCTTCCCCTGCAGCTTCTCCACCTCACCAACAACAGAACATAGAAACTATTCCATCTACACCAGCAAACCAACATTCTACTAACCCTCCATCACAAGAATCACTCTCAGACGCAAGTGATCATTCCACAAACTCCCTTCCTACCAGTGATCCAGGTAATGATCAAGGTATTGATACATGAACTTCTAACCCTACTGTGAGAAAATCTAACAGAACTATAGTACCCCCTTCCTATCTATTAGTGTATGACTACTCTCTCCCAAAGTCATCACACAAAGCTAATCACATCACTACTGGTCTGGGCAAGAAATACCCTATATCAAACTATCTTTCCACTGAACAGTTAGGCTCTAAACACAAAGCTTTTACTACTTCTATATCTCAGTTGACTGAACCAAATCCTACACTCAAGCAAACAAATTTCCTGATTGGAAAACTGCTATGCAAAAGGAGATTAATGCACTAGAAAAGACCAACAATGCTTAACTCAGTTCATGTCCAATCATACTTCATCACACTTAGCTGCTGCTCACAAAGTCTTGAGGTTCATTAAATCATCTCCAGGAAAAAGGCATTTTTTTATCCAGCTAATTCATCTATTCAACTAATGGCATTCTGTGACAGTGACTGGGCATCTGATCCAGAAACCAGAAGAAGTATAACTGGTTATGCAGTGTACTTACAAGATTCTCTAATCTCATGGAAAGCAAAGAAACAATCTACAATGAGTAGGTCTTCCACAAAAGCTGAATACAGGGCAGTTGCAACCACCACCTGTGAACTTGTCTGGTTAATCAACTGCTTTGTGATATCAAAGTCAAACAATCCAACATTCCTGTCCTCTTCACTGACAACAAATGGGCTTACTGCATTGCCAACAATCAAGTTCACCATGAACGCACAAAGCACATTCAAATAGATTGTCACTTTGTTAGGGAAAAGGTGAATCAAGGACTAGTGAAGATCTCTCACATATCTAACATTCATCAAGTTGCAGACATCCTTACCAAGCCTCTATCTCTTGGACCTTTTCAGCATATGTCATCCAAGATGGGCGTTACAAATATCCACGCCCCTCTTGAGGGGAGTATTAAAATATATTCATCTGTATTTCTCCTTTTTTCAATATTTACCTTTTCTGTAATGTTTCTATTTTTGGCAAGTACCGTTAGTAGTTAATTAGTTAGCAAATAGGATTAGCAAGACTAACAGCTAGTTAATCCAATCCTGATCAACAGTATATAAACACAACACACGCTCCACACATGTACTTTTTTGCTTCCTCTCTCTTGTAACAGACAAAATAATCTTTCAATTAAAAAGTTTGCAATGTTTCCTTTCAATTTTGTTCATTGTTGTTCATTGTTCTTCATCCACATTGTGGATTCAATTCACTGATTTGATAAGAAGTGAATCGGACATATTCAGGAGGGCATTGCGGTTGGTGACCGTTTCCACCGTAGAGCGGAACTTGTTGTTATTGCATTACATACTCAGTATGTTTGAGGCATTGATTATTTGTTGCACGACGACGACGGCAAGATTTATTGTGGATTCTGGCCAATATGCGAACAAAGAAAAATCTGTTGATGTCTTGATATACACAGGCCAAGGAGGGAATCCAAAGTATAGCAATTCTAAGTCAGATCAGGAACTTACACAAGGTAATCTTGCTTTGAAGAACAGCATGCCAGAGGGATATATTATTCGGTCAGAGTTATTAGAAAAAATAAAAGTCAGCGAGGATCTATTTTGTCACATATGAAAGGTGAGAGAGGTCACTCAAGCACATACTTATATTGTGGGTTGTACCAAGTTGTAAGTTGCAAGGATGAAAGAGAAGATGGTCGACGGGTCTTCAAGTTTGAATTACATCGAATCCCGGGGCAACCTGCTCTTTCTCTTCAAAGTGCTAACCGATGCGTTCAGGGGCGAAAATATTAAGGATAAAAGTTCAAAAGTGTTTGATGTTCTGATCTGATTAGAGAGTAAGAGAGATATGACGAAGAACAATCAATATTTTTACTTGTTTTGGGTATCAGTGATCTAATAAAGTTTCGGTTGTTCCATGATGTTGGTTAGATCACATTGACTTTGACACGAACAAAGTAAAGCTTCTTATTTTTGTGCTTTAAGATACTCCGATTTTCTGTTTTCATATTTCAATCAGATTTGTATTTTAAATATGATAGACGCATAAAAAATTGTCGCGATTTATGACAAATTATCAATTAGACATTTTACGATGGAGTTCGTTAAAACTATTTTTCCTGTTTTGTTTCTGACCGTTGTACCCCATTCCTTCTTGGCCACGTTTGGTTTGCTGGTAAGGAATCAGCGAGATGAACTAAGGGATGACTAGAGTCTAGATTATTATGCAGGATTGTGTTAGATTTAGTAGGAGGTCTTGTTTTTGGTTGAGTAAAAACCCTTAAGCGGGGTTAACTTTTGAAAATGTGGTAATTTGACATTTTTGTCCTTTCATCATCTTTAATTTAACCTTTTTTGTTATGAATCCTTAACTTTATTCATTTAATTTAAAACTAAGAAATACGAAATTCTTTTTAAGTACTGACATGTTTTGTTAATTAATTATTAAAGCTGTCAAAAAGCAGTAATGAAATTTTCTAATTTCTTACAATAGTTCGCGTGTATAAGTTACTTTTCTGTCTCGTAATATTATTTTGGGGTTTCCATGGGTTTTATTTTGTATTAGTAAGTTAGAGTACTTTCACTATCGTATTTCAAAATATTTCAGCCGTTTCGATGGAAACAGATCGAAGTATTAATCTATCTTGATGGAAACGAATCACTGTACAATTTCGAAACCTTAACTTGTGCCTTGTTTAAAATTAAATATAAGGGATAATTCCTTCAAATCTCCAGAATTATACGACTTTTGGACACCACCCCTGAACTTTACAAATAAGCACTTTACCACCTCACCTTTGCCAACATGTTCGACTTGCTCCATGGCAATTTTTCGACCAAAAAATCATTAGATTTTTTTTCTTTTTTCAGAATATTCTCCTCGTCGAGACGGTTCCGGTAGTGGTGACGGTATCGCAAAATTCAAAGTCATTACATGGGAAGTTTAGCTTTAATTCGTTGAATTTCTGAAAAATATGAAGAACACTTGAAGGTGTTCATCACATTTTAAGGAAATTCGATGAATTAAAACTAAATTTCCCGTGTAATAGCTTTGAATTTTCCGATACTGTCACCCCTAACGAAACCTTTTTGACGAGGAGAATATTGAGTCCAAATTTAAGAATTCCGGCAACTCGCCACTACGCCGCCGCGGATTGCGGGAAATTTTTTGTTGAACTTCTTTTTTTATTCTAATCGACTTTTCTACTCGTCAAGGCGGTTCCGGTAGTGGTGACGGTATCGCAAAATTCAAAGCCATTACATAGAAAATTTAGTTTTATTTCGTCGAATTTCCGAAAAAAATGAAGAACACTTGAAGGTGTTCATCACATTTTCCGGAAATTCGATAAATTAAAACTAAATCTCCCGTGTAATGGCTTCGAATTTTTCGATACCGTCACCACTACCGGAACCGTCTTGGCGAGGAGAAGATTCTGAAAAAAATAAATATTTCCAGCGATTTTTTGGTCGGAAAATTGTCAGGGGGCAACTCGAACAGGTTGTCCAAGGTTAGAGGGCAAAGTACTTATTTACAAAGTTTAGGGGGTGATGTCCAAAAGTCGCTATAGTTAGGGGGTTTGAAGGAATTATCCCTAAATATAATATGCTTTCCTTCTGTTGTTTCATTTCTTCTGGGCATTTAATGCTGTCACAATTGAGGTTATTGTTTAAGACTCCGATAATTCAATATGCTAAAGTTTTTTGTGCAAATCACACTTTACATATCTTAATTCTTCGAGTCTTAATGAAAACAAAAAGTTTTAAAAATTATTCATCTTAAGTATTTGCATTTTATTTTTTGTACGTGAACTTCTTTAATAAGTTGTCAATAAGTTTAACAAAATTGTATTTAATGTGTCAATAAGTTTAACAAAATTTATGCTATTTTTATCAAGTTTTATACCTATTTTTTATGTGATAAGAAGTATTTTAATAATTAATGACTCTTGAAAACTTTATTATATTTTCTCTATATTTGTTCCGAAAATCTTTTCGAAATATATTCGAAACTCTTCGAAATGTTTCCGAAACTTAACGAAATATTTCTAATATTTCATCTACCGAAACTTAGTTCTAACCCAAATTTTAATCCATGGTCACATGGACTTTGTCTTGAAGACCCGAGTTTTACTCTGATCAATCCACTACAAGAAAACATAGCAATTGGATCCCTTTTTTATGCATGGAAAATTGAAATTCGATCCAAAATAAGCTGAATTAAATATTTTGGACCCATCCATGTCAAATTCGATTCATAATGGGCCTGCAAAGAAAAAATGCGATCCAATAAAGCCTGCATTGAGTTAATTCGACGCAGCCCACAAGGCTGGATCGAATATAAGTGATGCTGGCATGGCATCACTTATTTTTGACGTAGCCTACATGACTGCGTTGCAAATATGCCACGCGGTACATACTGCGTTGAAATAATTCGACCCATAAGCCATGTGGCGTCGAATTATTTCGACCCAGAACTTAAAGGGGAATATCCCTCTTGCTCCTCCATTGACAGACGACAGACTAACTGCCAAAGCTCTCCCGCGCCGTCGTGGACCGCCCTCACGCCGCCGTGGACCGCCGATTCTTCAATCTAAAACCGGTAATCAAATCCTCTCCTCACAAGGAACACTATTACTTGAGCGCACTATTACTATCGATGATTACTTGAGCGCTTTGGGTGAAAGGGGACCCACAGAGCCGCATGCGTCAGGTGATCAGGGTGATGTTTAGTAGTAGCCCTTATATTATTAATATGCACTTTTAAATTTGGACCGATGCACTATGTTTATTTGTAGTGATTAGAATTTATGTTTATTTTGGACTGATGAAGGTAGTGTTTAGTTTGTATTGATGAAGGCAGAGTTTGTTTTGGAGTTTGGTTTGGACTGATCAGAACATCTGCTTAATTTTGAGTATGTTTCTTTTGGATTGATGAAAGCAGGGGTTGTTTTGTACTGATCAGAACTTCTGCTTAATTTTGAGTTATGTTTATAAGTTTAATTTGGAGTGTTGAGAACTTATGTTTGTTTTGGATTGATGAAAGCAGGGGTTGTTTTGTACTGATCAGAACTTCTGCTTAATTTTGAGTTATGTTTATAAGTTTAATTTGTACCCGTTGAGAACTTTATGTTTAGTTTGGATTGATTAAAGTAGTGGTTGTATTCGACTGGTCAGAACTTCTGCTTAACACCATAAATGTCAATTGTTACAGACAAAACACATCATGAAACAACAAACATAATATTTCATAAACTAATAATAATCTGGATCACTGTCGTCATCGCCCACATCCTGCTCGTCTTCGTCTTCTCCTTCGTTTGCTTCTTCATTCTCATTATCATCACTACTCACTGCAACAAGCTCATTCTCAGTTGCCACCTCAACAAACTCACCCTCCACGGCTAACCGTGCCAAACTAATAGGAGTTCGGTCAATGGCCAAGGCCGAAAGAGGAACGTTATCTTCTTGGTATACATTTTTTGGAACTCCTGGAGTGGTACTCTTTTTTTTTGCATAGAACTCATGTCAACGATATGTCTAGCACGCATGGGAAAGACAGTCCACCCCCTTTGTCTATTCTTTTGGCAAGGATACGGAGTGCAATACACTTGTTGTGCTTGGCTAGCAAGAATAAATGGTTCCGCTTCACCCGAAGGAAGACGCCGCCTAGGATCCAACTCAGTCAAACGATAAATTGGGTGAATTCGCATCCCACGATAGCTGGTGTCGTACCATATGCACCTGAAAAGCACAACCGATAACCCAACAGAGTATGTTAGCTCAAGCACCTCGGTCAACGTCCCATAGAAGTAACTCTCTTCATCCTCTCCACCACTCCATTTAAAGCGTACTCCGTTGTTCTTCTTCTTCTTTCTTCCCAAACTGTACTCCTCGGTGTGAAAACGTAGACCGTTAATGACGTAGCCATTTTTCCATGAGACCACCGTGATATCTGAACCTGTTGCCAAGGGAAATAGGCACGGATCAACATTGAATCGTCCCGAGTACACCATATCCTTGAACCATTACACCAAATGTGTAGTACGTCTCTGGTGGATTGCATCACCATCAAGTCCTAAGCACATCTACTGGTCAAAGACACTAACACACAAGACAAAGTGAGCAAACCATATGAATATGAATTGCAAAGTGCATACCAAATGAAAAGTTTCACTAACCTTAACCACTTATCGACCTCAGCGCAATTTAAAAGGATGTACAGTTCGGCAGCCGTGCGCTCTGCTCCTGTTAAGTGACGTTTTTGTGCAGCTTGACTAACTGGTACGCCTATCTTTTGAAACACGGATATGAGATTATTCGTCAATGGATCAATCCTTGTTTCATTTTGATTCAAGCGAGTGCTCATCGTCTCAAAATTGTGCTCAAAGAAGTTATCACAGAAGCTTGTCATTTCACTTGTCTGATACGCCTCCGTAATAGAGCCCTCGATCTTTGCCTTGTTACCAACACTGCCCTTCAAAATAAACATACGTCTGCACAAAGACACATAGATTTATTAAATATACTCAAACCAGACAATATTATAATAGAACATATATAAAAGAATTAAGTTGTACCTCTCAAAAGGATACATCCATCGGTATTGCACGGGGCCACCCACCTTTGCTTCCCACGGTAGATGAATCGCTAGATGCTTCATGGAGTCAAAGAATGAGGGTGGAAATATCAACTTCAATTTACACATTGTCTCCACTATCGACCTCTCAAGCTTTTCCATGTCAGATCTACATATGTTAGTGGCGGTCAAGGCCCTAAAGAAGTTGCTAACCTCAACAAGCGGACCCCATACATCATCTTGCAGGAAGTCTCTAAAAGCAACAGGAATTAACCTTTGCATAAATACGTGACAATCATGACTTTTCATGCCAGTTACTTTTAAACTATGCATCTGCACACATTGACCGATATCAGAAGCATACCCATCAGGAAACTTCAAACTACATAACCATTCACACACGTCTCTCTTCTGATCCCTTGTTAGACAATAGACCGCATGTGGCTTGTCAAACTTATTATTACGAGTAGGTACAAGAAACAGTTCACTCCGATTAGTGTAATTTCGCAAGTCTTCACGAGATTTCATGTTGTCTTTGGTTTTATCTGGATCGTCCATGACTGTGTTCTTAATGTTGTAAAAGAATTTTTTCTCACAGTGCATCACATCTAGAATGTGACGTATCATGTTTGTTGACCAAAATGGTAGCTCCCAGAAAATACTCCTATGGCACCAATTGTGGCGCTTACCAAACTGTTGGATTTTCTTAACACCTTTGTCAAAGCCCAGGGACGGGAGTCGTGCAACATGACGAAGCATCTCTGCCCCTGTCCTCCTACGTAGTGGTGAGTCTGTCTCAACTCGACCAAAATAGAAGTCAGTATCGTTCTCCCTAAACTCATGTTCCATCGGTAGGAATCTGCGGTGACAGTCAAATAAACTTGTTTTTCTACCTTTCGCAAGCTGGAATGACTTGGTGAACTACATACAATAAGGACACGAGAACTTTCCATGCGTACTCCATTGAGACAACATACCATATGCCGGAAAATCGCTTATAGTCCAAAGGACACATGCTCGTAACTGAAAGTTCTGTCTTCTAAGGTTATCATAAGTGCGAGCACCATCTTGCCAAAGAGAATGAAGTTCATCAATAAAAGGTCGTAGAAATACATCAAGGTTCTTCCCTGGGCTCTCTGGACCAGATATTAACAAACTTAGAAATATGTACTCTTGCCTAATGCAAAGATCGGGGGCAGGTTATACGGTGTTACAAAAACGGGCCAACAAGAATAGGGGCGCGAAGAGCTGCCCCACGGGGTGAACCCGTGTGTGCAAAGTCCTAGTCTTACGTTTCTAGGCTCGGCCGCAAAACTAGGATGACAATGATCAAAGTATTTCCAGGCCTGCCCGTGTGCCGGATGAAGCATATGATCTGTGTCATCTCGACAATTGGTATGCCATGTCACGTGCTCTACAATTGAACGAGACATGTACATCCGTTGAAGTCTCGCAGTAAGCGGAAAGTACCACAACTTCTTACGCGGAATGGGCTTGCCTCTTCTGATCAGAATAAGGCCAGGCTCATGACGCGGTTGATTACACTCCGGACATTTGTCGTACTCAGGTGCCTCGAAATCTCCGTAGAACAAGAAACCATTATTTGTGCACGCGCCATAAGTTTTATAACCTAGGCCCAAACGTTTCATGAATTTCTTCATTTCGTAAATAGATTTGGGTAATTCGGCCCGAACTTCAGAAGGAGACAATTGGTGAACCTGCTTGATCTGTTTATCAACATAGACGATACTCCCCTTGTGCATCACCTTGTTCGATATAAATTGAGAAACCCATTGAAGTATAGCGGTGGTCTCACTTCCTATGGTCACGAGCTTTTCTGCTGAACTAAGCATATCAAAGAAAGCCTTTGCTTGCCTATTAGGTTCATCTATTAGGTTTGCCATATCAGAAGTATAGTTTAGAAACGGACCACCAAATGCATCATCGACCAAATTCCTCATTTGGTTATCAACTGGACCCGTATAATTATGTGTAGAGGACTCGGCTTCGACATGTGGGTTAATATTACCCCTAACGGTGCTCTCAAACTCACCGTGTAAATCCCACACCATATAATAAGGTATGAATCCCCATTTGTACAAGTGCAAATGAAGGGTATCTTTTTTTGAATATTTGATATTATTGCATTTTACACAGGGACATCGAACTCTACCACGAAATAGAGTACTACTTTGCGAGAATGCAAAATCGACAAAGTTTGACACACCAACCTCAAAGTGATGATTCAAATTACCGCTTGCATCGAGCCTATCGTACATCCAACTACAATCACCATTGTTATCCATCGTGCATAAATTAACTAGCATTACAACAAAATGAGAGATTAAAATCCAACTATAATAAATTATCAATAATTAATTTGAAAAAGAAAAAAATAACAAAGAATAATTCAAATTGTATGCGTACCTTCGTAGAACTAACTTTGAGCTTCAAGTAGATACAATACACTATTAATATTTTTGTCTCTTTAATTAGGAAGAAGAAGTGACGAGTGATGAGTGATGTAGTGAGTAATTTGATTGAGAAGTGGGTGCTTAAATAGAGGAAGAGTAGGAAGAATATTGTATTAGATGGATTGAATTTTTTCCATCCAAAATAATAAGGAAAGGGATTTTTTCCATCCAAAGTAAAAATAAAAGGGAATTTTTCCATCCAAAATAAAAATGAAAGGGATTTTTTCCATCCAAAGTAAAAATGCAATGGAATATTTCCATCCAAAATAATAATGAAAGGGATTTTTTCCATCCAAAGTAAAAATAAAAGAGAATTTTCCATCCAAAATAAAAATGAAAGGGACTTTTTCCATCCAAAGTAAAAATGCAAGAGAATTTTTCCATCCAAAGTAAAGCCTTGCATAAAATTTTCGATGCAAGAGCTTTGTAAGGAAATAATTAAATGCAGAAAAAGTCACGGGTCAAAACAACTCCGAATTCACCTTTTATTTCACTAAGACACTTAATAGACGTGTTCTTTCAAATCTCGTCGGAATTGGAGAAATGAAAGATTTTGGATAAACATTATAACCTTCAACACACTTAAACAATGGTTTAAAAAAAAAAGAAACACACTTAAACAATAACACTTTACCCTAAACTCTAAACCCTAAACCCTAAACCCTAAAGATCTAACTCTTATGAACAAAATCGTTGTTTTCATGCGTACAAGTTGTGAAACACCTACAACACTCGTTTTTTTACCATACTGTATGTGATTAGAAATAAGTGTGCTAGTCCAAATTTTCGTAAAAACAGAATATCGAAACATGCTTAAAAAAGTTTTGGAAACTTCATGTAATTATGTAAAATATGCAAAGATGCAAAAACAACTATAAAAAACATACAAATTCCTTTTTTGTTTTTACACAATTATCATCACAACATTGAGTATGTGTGTTCTTTCAAATTTCGTGAAACAATTAGTGACGAAAAACGTTAAAAAGTTTTTGGGGTAAAAAATATAATTACAAAACATAGTGTCTAGGGGCAATTTTTTAAATACTTATATAAGATACATTGCAAATTTTCAATGCAAAATTATATACATAGGAATATTTCAATGCTATTGGCTAAATTCGGACCCACAACAGCTTTGGTTAGAAAATTTGGGATCCAGAAACTTTTTGGATCGAAAATTTGGGTCCCAGAAACTATTTGGAACGGAAATTTGGGACCCAGTAAACCTTTGGATCGGAAATTTGGTACCCACTTTGTTTTGAATTGAATTTTTTTGATCTAAACTCGTTTTGCATCCAATTTTTCGGACCGACAAGTACTTATGCATCGAAATTTTGAGACCCATAAAGTAAGTTAGGTACAAGAGTTCTCTTATAAATACCCCCACCTTCTCACCATTCTTTCCACAACTCATCTTCCTCTCTCTTCACCATCAAACTTTCATTTTAGAGAATTTCATTATTAGTTTGTAATTTTTGTAATTTTATTTTGTGTATTAGAATAAATACATATTCTGTTATTAACGAAATGTAATTAGTTTTTTATATTTCATATTTTCTGCAAGCGTTTCTAATTATCATGCTTATAATAATAGTACTTTAATTAAATATGTATAATCACTCAAAGTTATTAATACGTATAGTTTAAATCATATACTAAAACATAAATTTGTATAAATAATAATTCAAATATGGCGGATTCCGGCCTCTTTTTTTAAAAGAAAAAAATTCAAATAATGGTGGATCGAATTATTTCAATGCAAAACTTGATATGAATCAAATTAATTCTATCCTAAATATTGTTGGATCGAAAATATGTGACGCAGAATACTATGAATCGAAATATTTTGATCCAGAATTTTAACCACTCACCAGCTGCCACGTGTTCGCTATTTGCTTTTTGTGCAGAAAGCAGTCTGGATCGAAATATTCCGACCCACGGAAAAGATGAGTCGAAATTATGCAATCCATTGTATTTATGGATCGAAATATATGGGTTGAATAGTTTCGATGCAGGTTGTCTTGCGTCGCATTATTTCGATCCAATTGCACTTAGATCGAAATTTTTCGATGCATATTTTTCTGCATCGAGACTATTAGGGTCGAAAATTATAATCCGAATATTTCGATCCAATTTACCAAAAGGATCGAAATTTGGACCTTTTGGGTTGAATTTTTCAGTTATTTTTGAGCTATTTTCTTGTAGTGATCAAACGTAATATATTTACTGTTGAATCCACATTATTGACTTATTAAGGCAAACCATACGCGCCCCTAATTACTGATAAAATTTCATTGTTGTATAAAACATTTGGTGAGTTGAAAAGAAAATATAGGCTTTAATATTTCATATGTGTATATTGTAAATTCAAGAAATAAGTTAAACGGTGAACAACTCTTTTTATTTATGTGCAAAGTTTACTGACTTGTAAACTAATGATAGTACAATGGCTATTTATACATAACAGTGATTAATAAATCATGTACAATGATTCTTAACCAACTAAAGGATATTCTGTGTATATGGTAGTGGTGACAAATATCCTAAATCAATGTCCATTGATCACAAAGCTAGAGCATGATTCTTGAGATAATCCACGATTTCATTGAAATCAATTAGCTTGATTTGTTCACGACTCAGCAACATCAAGGATATTATTTTCATTCTGAATTTTATTTATTTTTTGGCTCTTCTTGGACTTCTTTACCATTGTCCATAATTGAAAGATATTCTGACAGTTGGTTAATACCCTCTCGCAAACTGTAACAGAGTTGGAGGAACAATTTGGTTGAAAAGTATTGAAGTGATTTCTTGGACATAGGCTTCATGAAGATGTCGGCAGTTTGATAAGTAGTGGGGACAAATTGACAAATTAGACGAGTAATTGGACAGCTGGCCCAGTCGACATCTGAAAAGGCACAAAGATCAAGTGTAGAATGTGAGTTGAACATAATTCCTAAATAAATAGTGCCCTTGAAATATCGTAGAATTCTGCGAATCATTTTTAGATGAACTAGAGTAGGTGAGTGCATGTATTGTGAAACATAATTGACACTAAAAGCTAAGTCAGGTCGTGTGAGAGTTAAATATTGTAAGCTACCAACTATACTAGGAAAAAAACTAGGGCCACTCAAAGGCGATTGATCAATAAGGCCACGAGTTTTAGACTCGATAGGTGTACTCATCGGTTGACAATCGATCATTTTAGTGCATTCAAGAATGGTCGTAGCATAATGTGTTTGTGAGAGATGCAAACCATTGGAGGTAGTTGTGACTTCAATCCCAAGAAAATGGTGTAAATATCCTAAATCCTTCATAGCAAACTCACTGTCGAGGAGGCCTATAGAATTCTCAATGAGCTCAGTGCTTGATTCCGTAAGAAGCATATCATCTACATAGAGAAGTACACCTTACGAACAATGAAGTATAAAAAGTGAAGGATCAACTAGACTACAAAATAAACCTTTGTGAAATAAAAATTGACTAAATCTATCGAATCAAAATCTAGGTGCTTGTTTAAGACCATACAAAGAATGTTGGAGTTTGCAAACATGAGTTGGATGGTGAGGATCATGCATACCAGGGGGCTGCTCCATAGAAATATTTTCAGAAATAAAAACGTGAAGAAAAGGCATTTTTTTACGTCAAGTTGACGAATTGACCATCCTTTAACTAAAGCAATAGTAATAACCATACCAATGGTACCTAGTTTAATGACCGGAGAATAAGTTTCATTATAATCTCTACCATGTACCTGAAGAAAGACTTTTGCTACAAGTCGAGCCTTGAGACGATCAAAAGATCCATCCGCTTTTAGTTTTGTTTTGTACATCCATTTGCAACCAATGACATGCATTGTCGGGGACCCATGCACTAACTTCCAAGTGTGATTTTGATGAAGAGCATTAATTTCATCTTTCATGGCTGGGCACCAACCCTCGTGAGCAAGGCTGTTCGTATTAGGGGTGTCCGCGGTTGGATTTTGGCGGGTTTT
This sequence comes from Linaria vulgaris, assembly GCA_948329865.1. NCBI lineage: Eukaryota > Viridiplantae > Streptophyta > Magnoliopsida > Lamiales > Plantaginaceae > Linaria > Linaria vulgaris. The sequence continues at coordinate 79,839,973 of OX415249.1, read as the reverse complement.
CATAAGAAAATACACCATACCCAACACTTGCGGTTTACCAATTTTTTCCAACCGGGCGGTTGGCAGGCAAATTGGCAGGTTATGTTATACATCATGTCACAACAAACAAAAATCATGTTTTAAAACGCACAATTAAAGTGCAGGTGTTGTCAGGAAGTGTCGGTCCAACATTGTGAAAAGAGATGTTGGCACAACACTGAACTCAACATTGTTTTGTCCGATTTATTTAAGTTGAATATTTTATTTTGCCTTTATTCTTAAACTCACCTAGTTCCATGATTTGTAGTTATCTGTGATTATTTTAGGGAATTAAGGATCGTGCAGATCCATGCTAGCGACAAAGGGATAAACTAGAGATATTCAAAGTTACTTGAAGATAATATTTGAAGATCTTATGAAAATAACGCCAAATGAGATTTCGAAGTTATCCAATGAAGAAGAGAACGATCACCAACTCGTGTCTATCACGCCACAAAACAAGGACGATCAAATCCTATAAGAAGGCGTGCTTGACATAAAGAACAACAACAAGACCAAAATTAAGTTATGAGAGATTAGAAGAAATTCTTGTATTGTATTGGTCTTGTTTTACTGAGTTTTATCTAGCTAAACTATAGCTCATAGATTAGTTAGTGTTATGATTGGGTTCCTTACTCAGTTGTATTTAGTAAGATTATTAAAGTAACATTTAGTGATTATTTGGCCGTAAGGCTCGGCGGGTTATATTCATATAACCTACTTAAAATTCATCTCACTATGTTCTTTATTTCGCTGCATTATTATTCTACAACGAGTGTTAGGACAACACCGAATACGATCGGTGTTGGCACAACATTTAAGTGTACAGTGTGTGAATCTAGTAAAAGGGTACCAATTCCGGTCCATACATTTACCCACAAATTATATGCCGCAATGATCCTATATTATTCGTATTTAAGAAACATCCTCTCATTCTTTTTCTTGTTTTTTCTTTCGTATGTTTATACTATTTACAAGTTCAATTTATATATGCATTATTATTATCGATTTTCAACTATATGTATGTAAAATATTTTCTTAATATGCATCAAATTATTAAACTTTCACGTCATAAATGAACTAGAGTGTTGTGTAGTCATCTCTATTATCTTGCTAGTACAAAATTACTTTATTTTCTCGTTGAAGTGTTTAGAGAAATAAACTAATATATTTCTTATTTTCTTTCATATGCAGGTGGGCTGATGGCGGGTTGCAATTTTTTCCAACTGTGGCACAAGTTAAAAAAATAAAAATATACGGGTGGCGGTTTGTGCGGGTCGGTTGGGTGGGCGGGTTTATGAACACCCCTAGTTCGTATATTATTAGATTCGTGAGGAGTATGTTGGGTCTGGACTGTCAAAATATATTTTGGATTAGGCTTGACGGTGCCAGTTTTCGAATGGGTAATCATGTTATGGGTTGCAGTAGATGAATTGTTGTTTAAAGGAGAGTTCAACGGCGGATCAGATTCATTTTCTATTAAACTTTGTAAAGGACTTTGTAATGATAAAGGTGGAGGGTGAAGTAGTAATGTGCTTGGTGCGTTAATGTTGCACCAGATTATTTGTGAAATTAATGGCACTCACATTGTCACAATAAATCAAAGTGGCCTTCGGGAGAGGAATGCAAAGCTCCAATAATAGGTTTCGAATCCAACTAGACTCTGAAACAACATTAGCAACGACACAATATTCAGCTTCGATACTAGAACGTAATAAAGTAGGTTGGCGTTTGGAGGACCAAGATAAGAGGTTATCTCTAAGGAACATGCAATAACCGGAGGTAGAGCACGGTGTGTTAGGGTAGACGGCCCGATTGGCATCGGTGTAAGAGATAAGAGAATCAAGGTTCGAACAAGAGAGATGAAGGCCGAGGTCGACTGTCTCTTGCACATAGCAAATGATGCGCTTAAGAGATGCCATGTGTTCCATACGTGGGTCTTGCATGGAGACAGATTTGTTGAATGGCATAAGAGATATCCGGACGAGCGAATGTGAGATACATGAGAGCACAAGCCAATATGCGAAACAAAATCGGATCGGGAAAAGGGGTAGCCGAGGATCCGAGCTTAGGTTTGGTGTCCACAGGGGTGGTCGCAGGTTTGCAAGAGGTCATGCCCGCGCGCTCAATAATTTCAGCTGCATACTTACTTTTTGAGAGAAAAAGACCGCCTGTAGGGTTAGAAACAGCAATGCCAAAAAAATAGTGAAGGGTACCCAAATCCTTCATGGAAAATTCGGCACGAAACTGATCAACGATGAATTGGTGTAGAGTAATAAACGAGGTAGTAAGAATAATATCATTGACATAAAGAAGTAAGTATGCACTACCGTTACCCCGATGATAGATAAACAGAGAATGGTCAAATTTGCTGTTGGAGAATCCAACAGAGAAGGAAAAATCAGAAAATTGTTGGTACCATGCTGGTGGCGCTTGTTTCAGACCATAACGTGACTTCTTTAAAAGGCAAACATGGTCCGGACGGCTCGAACCCCGAAACCCAAGAGGTTGGTGCATATAGACTGTCTCGTTGAGAGTGTCATGTAAGAAGGCGTTCTTGACATCTAGTTGATTGATTTGCCAAGAACGAGAGAGAGCAATGCTAAGAACATCACAAATAGTCGTTGGTTTGACCACCAGGCTGAAAGTGTCCAAACAATCAATGCCAACCTGCTGAGACCTGCCATCACCAACAAGACGAGCCTTATATCGCTAAAAAGAACTATCAACATTAGTCTTATGGCGAAAAATCTACTTAGAACGAATAATATGAACATTAGGCGGACGAGGGACTAACTCCTACGTCTCTTTCTTAATCAAAGCATACTCATCTAGCATGACTGATATTCAATTAGGGTCAGATAACGCAAGTTTGGGATTAGTAGGAAGAGGAGAGGGAGATATACAGGTGGAGAGATTGAAAGGACGTTTAGAAGTACGAATACCGTGCATGCTTCGTGTGAGGACGATGCAAGAAGGGGGATGAGGCGATAAGGGGGCGGTGGAGACTGTCGGGTGTGGAGATGGTCCGCAGTGGGTTGGACCGTGTAGGGGAGGCCCGCGGTAGACGGGGCGATGGTGGATTGGGTCGCGGATGGTGGGGGCGGAGTGGTCTGGACCGCTGTGTGTTGGGCCACAGGAGATGGGCTGGGCCACTGTGTGTTCGGCCGCAAGAGATAAACTGGGCCGGGTTTGAGTGGACTAGGCCGCGGGTTATAGGGCGGCGAGTGGTTGGGCCACGGGCGTGTGAGCCGTAGAGGAAGGGGCCGAGGTGGACCGTGTCGTAGGGTTAGAGGGCGGCTGGACCGTGGGCAGCGAATTGGATTCGACGGCGGATGGGGCGGCGAGTGGATGTGGTCATCGAGGAAAGAGTATGTGTTTGGAGAAGAGGTTTGGAGGTGTTTGAATGGAAATTGGGATTCGTCAAATCGGACATGACGAGAGATGAGGATTTTGTTTGTGGGAATGTTGTAGCACTTGTATCCTCGATAATTGGAGGGATAGCCGAGAAAGACACAAGGAGTAGAACGTGATTGAAGTTTGTGTGTATGAAATGGAGTAAAAAATAGAGTAAATGTCGGATTTGCGATCAATGGGAAATGTCCATAAGGAATTTGAGAAATCATCCAAAAATAATACATAGTATTTATGACCACTAGAACTTAAGACCGACGAGGTCCACAAATCGCTATGTATGATATCAAACGGATGCAAGCTAGAATTAGAAGATAAAGAAAAAAGAAGTTTAATATGCTTCCCCAGAACACGACGTTCACATAAAGATTGTTTAGCAAAAGTGCTACAACGAATGAAATTAATCTTATTTAAAACTGTAAAGCAGATAAGCCCGGATGTCCCAATCGTTGGTGCCATAGAGTGGGAGATATGGCGGCAAAGGAGATGGGAGGGCGGCTAAATGGTTCAGATGAGAGAGTGACGAGATATAAGTCACTGATGCTATGGCATCTCATGATGGGTGTCCCCATCCGAAAATCCTTCACAGAGAAACCAAACAGGTCAAATTCAATAGACACGTAATTATCAGTGGTAAGACGGCTCACCGAGATAAGATTTTTTATAAGATTAGGGGCATGCAAGACGTGTTTTAACGAGAATTTCATTACCATTACCATTACCGACCAGAATATTGTTATTCATGCTTGAAAAAGAATAAGACGAGAGAGTACCTTTCTTCGAGGTGATGTGAGAGGAGGCGCCGGAGTCCAAATACCACTTTGGATCGGGATAATTCAAGGACATAGTGTGCATGGCATTGTCAATTTCTGTTGGGGCATAAGTGGATGGCGGTGGACTGTGAGCGGCAAAGGCACGTGATGGTACCCAAAATACTGGGTTTTGTAGATGCTGGAGGCCATGCCTAACCACTGGTCGGATAAGGGCAAGGCGGGTAGGGCCATGGAACGGGCGACCACGGTGGGTAGTGGGCCCATGGGTTGGTTAGAGGGGTTGCGGGCCTCGGTGTTGATGATCCGGGTGGTCTGCGTCTACAACCACAATTACGGGGGCCACCATGACAACATCTTGTGGGAGAAGAGGAACCGCGGTGGGGGTGGGGTGGAACAATGACCGTGAGGCGGGGGATCTGAGGGCTGAGCGGTGTGGATCATTGCGGCGACTGTGTCGGTGGTGGAGGCTTGCTTTGCTTTGCGGGTTTCCTCCATGATAAGGCAGATCGAGCCTCGTAGAACAGAGGGAGCGGTTCACTCTGTTGAATGAACGTGGCAACACCAGCGTAGTTCTCATTGAGTCCCGCGATGAGTTGAAGAACTAGACGTTGATTGGGTACCAGTGCGCTAACATTCGAGAGTTGATCTTCAAGCATTTTTAGTTCTTGACAATAAGATGAAATATGAAAAAAGTTGTCCAATTGTACCTGAGAAAATTGGTTTTCCAAATAGACGGCCCTGGAGTTCTTATTGTCTTAAAAGATGATTTCATGGCGGACCCAGGCTTGGTAAGCGGTGGAATCCTTCTCCAGAATGGTGTATAGTAAGTCGTTGGGTATAATCCCATATATCCATTGGATAAGGATCCCATCAAGTTGGGACCAGAGAGACGGGTCGACGTCCTTCGGGGGTGACGAAACGGCGACAAAAAAGAAAGAGTCTGCCGCTTTGTCCGTACCCGAACTGGTGGTGAGGGTAATCGACTTTGGTTACACGGAAGGTGATGGTGGAAGAATGTGATTGATTACTTGATATGCACGACAGTGAATGCGAAAAAGTTCTACCCAAGATGAGTATTGGCCTTTCTCAACTTCGAGGGTGATCGGAATAAAGTTTTGAATATTAGAGACCGCTATAGCGGGGTGAAATTTGGACTCGACCATTGAAGCGAGAGAGATAGAGGTGAGGCGAACGGCTAGGGTTTAGACCCGTGATACCATGTTAGATAGTATTTTACTGAATGAATATTCTCATTACTCTTCTATCAATAAATAGATACAATACAAGGCTAATTAAGGTAAATTGCCTAATCTATGATATATAAAAATGAATCAAAGAATATACAACATATATATCTAATAAATGTGATGTAACAATATCATTTTCCTTATTCCTTTTACGACAAGGAAAGTAGTTAAGTAAATAAGTACTATGTGTTATGTAGGGCTCTCTTTTCCCTAGAGCACGTTTACTTCCTCCGAAAACCCATGATTATTTACAGGCAAAAAGACCTTCATGGGTGATATGTGCTAGTCACATGGAAGAGTCTAAATGAAATAGTCCAGTTATTTTTGGCCAAAAAATCGGATATGGGCAAATCGTACAAGTTGGCAAAGGTTAGAGGTATAGTGGTGATTTTTTTTTTCCAGGGACAAGGTCGAAAATGGCTCACAGATTAGAGGGCTTTATGCTTCAACAGTGCTTCTTCCCCCAGGCTACATTGTCGAAAAGCCATGATTATTGTCTGATATCTTTCCCACGTGTACCCAATTGCTTCTCCGTCATATTGTTTGAAACCAAGAATTTCCTCATGTCGCCTCTTTTTTCTTTCGGTTGTCAGGAAGTGGCAACATAATTCTCTTTCAATTGATCCCATGAGTAGGACCTTTTATTATAGATTATATCGTCCCAAGCTCTAGCTGCTCCTTTGAGTGAAACGGGGAACCAACGTGCAGCTATATTTTTCTACCATGATTTCTTGCAGATTCTTGTCCCCTTTGATCTTTACATCGACAATTTTGGGTATAGACCAATCCCCAAATTCTTTGATAGGCAGATTTTCTCCAAAAGGAGTTCTCAAGAGACATTCCTTTTCATTGTTGAGAAGTGTAGGTGGAAGATCATCGAAAGCTTCCATGTGTGCTCCTTAATTGCAGATAACAAAAGTCTATTAATGCCTCAACTATTAAGTTTGATGATGCACACAAAACCAAATCGTTTCTCCTCGACAACAGCGCCAAAAACTTGATGGGGGGCGTGGATGTAACTCTCAAGGAATATCAAACAATTAAATGTTACACCTAATTTCCCCTTGATTTCAAGGGCACGAATCAAGTAATGATAAAATGGTAAGTATAGTTACGAACCAAGTATCATACCCAAGGGAGTTGTGGATTAATGTATGAATCACTTAATGCAAGACACTAATGGTTGTCACGGTCTTTTATCTTGTGTTTGTAGGATGTGATGAATGCTTGTGAATGCTATGAAGGTAGTGAATAATTTTTGTAGTATGAATGCAAAGAATGGTTAATACAGAATGCAGTAGGAATCTATATATGATGCACGAAAACAGTAAATCAGGATTGTGGTTTGAATGCACGAAACAAGTTAAACAATTAAACTAAAGAAAACAAGTAGAAAGAAATTAAACTACCGTTAAATCTGTGACATATAGCACAACCATAAATCTATGAGTCTGTAATAACCTACCTTGTTAACGAATCAGCCCCGTTGTCAGTTATTTTAGAAGGGATATCAAGTCTGCAACCTAATTAACTCATCGAAATCGTGTTAGCAAAACGTACTTAATTAAGAATGATTTAGCATGATCTAAGGGTTGCGCATCAGATGCATTAGCACACCGAAGTAACAGATTTCATGAACAGTCGTAACCTAATTAGACAGAATGACCGTTGACACCTCGTTAGGCGCGATTAAGTCGTATTGCGCCCCAATCGCGCGCCACAAGCGCGATGATTGTGCCATTGCACCTCAATTGCGCCACTCTCTGTTTCTGCCTGTGATCTCCTGATGTTCTACTCTTGCTTGCGCTACAATTTGTATTTGTAGCGCTATAGAGCTTCCATAGCGCCTAAAAGTCCTGAAATAGTGTTTTATTTTGGCCTGTTTTAGCTTCATTTTGTCTTCACTCGATAAAATCCTAGAAAAATATGAAACAATACTAAAACCAGTAATATGCAATAAAAAGTATACGAAAGCCTAAGAAAACGGATACGAAAATTACACTAAATAAACACTCACCGGGATGTACTTTATTTGTCGATTTGCACATTCGGTCCCTTTTTGCCTTCGTTGCTTGCTGGGAAGAGTTCTTCTTTTGCCCTTGTACATATCTAGGTTCATTTGTTCCTCCAATGGTTCTCGTCCTCTTTTTCGTGGCGTAGCGGCTATTCTAATCCTTTGGCCAGCATTTGCATGTGGCTTGGTTGGACGAGCCTTTCTATCTCTATCATGTGGTGTTGATATTCGTTGGCCTCATGTCCCCATTCCTTGTGATACTCACAATGTTTTTCGTTTCTCCTTTTATATTTCTCCATGTTAGGCTGTAAGGGTGGCCGACCCCACGTTTCGAGTTTTTCCCAGATGATTTGAAGCACTTGAAGTGTGGAGTAGCGGGTCGTAGAAGGGGACACAATTGGACTTTATCTTCCATATTAACATAGACTCTCTGAGGTCGATTTGAGTTGGATTTGGGGTTTGGTGGTAGTGAATTTGGTGGGGGTGGAGAGTAGGGATGCGTTATCGGGGGAGGGGGGTCGTGGTGGGTGGGTTGTGGAGAAGATGAAGTATAATTTTTCTTTGAAATTTTAAATTATCAAATAATTTGTAAAATCAAGCTTTTGAAATTGCTAATTAAGTTTGTTGAAAAACTTAAACTTCTAAAAATATATGTCAATTAAATGCACATTTTTTAAAAAACAATTGATGATATTTAATTTGAAATTCGGGAAAGAATCAAATTTATATTTATATTAGTTAGAGTTTATTAGTTTGTAAAGCTTGGAATATTTTTGAAGTCACAAAAATATTTTAAATTGATAAATTGTTTCTTAATAACTAAAGAGTAACATTCATTACAAGTACAATTTAAAGCTGTAAATTCTCTGAACTATTCTCTCACTTTCACAAAACACTACAACAAAAATGGTCTTTTCCGTCGGGCCCGGCGTTTTGGCCCGACGGAAAAGGCCCATTTATTACCGTCGGGCCCAATCCCGACGGTAATAGGTTATACCGTCGGCTTTGGGCCGACGGTACAAATGGGCTAGCTTTACCGTCGGCCCAAATCCGACGGTAAAGCCCATTCCCGTCGGGTTTGGGCCGACGGGAATGGCCCGTTTTATTAAAAAAAATAAAAAAATTGGGATGGCTTTACCGTCGGCCCAAACCCGACGGTAAAGCCCATTCCCGTCGGGTTTGGGCCGACGGGAATGGCCCATTTAATAAAAAAAAAATTAAAAAAAAAAAAATTTGATGTTAGCCTTTTCTTTTTTAAAAAAAAAATTTAATAATAAAATTAAAAAAGGATGTCAACCAGAATTTTTTAATAAAAAAAAAAATACAAAACTGATGTCGGCAGGTTTTTTTCTTTTACCAATACAAAAATAAAATTACATTTTTGACCACAAATATATTTTTAACGTGTTTCGCTTCTCCATTTGTCTATAAAATTTGAATTTACATGCCTCATTAGTGTTGTGAAAAATAGTTGTTCAAGAAAAAACAGAATTTGAAGTTGTTTTGCATCTTTTGTATAATTGCGCTTTCTTCCCCAAATTGTTTTTTAAACATCTTCCAACATTCCGTTTTGTACGAAATTTGGAGGAACACTCCTATTTTACATATGTTAGTGTATGGTTAAAAAATATTAGTGATTAAAGGTCTTTTACAACCTTTATGTATGAAAATACAAGTTAGAACTATGTTGTATAGGTTTTAAGGATAGGGTTTAGGGTTTATAGGGTTTAGGGTTTAGGGTTTAGGGTTTAGGGTTGAAGAGGTATAGTATTTTATATTATAATGTTTGTTTATCGTATTTCGTTACTTCGTTTTGGACGAGATTTGGAATGACACGCTTAATTAGTGTTTTTAAAGGATTGGTAAAAGAAAAAACTTAATTCGGATATTTCTTTAACTTTTCTATAATTACATAAATCACCCGTTTATTTGTTTATCGTATTTCGCTACTTCGTTTTGGACGAGATTTGGAATGACACGCTTAATTAGTGTTTTTAAAGGATTGGTAAAAGAAAAAACTTAATTCGAATATTTCTTTAACTATTCTATAATTACATAAACCGCCCGTTTATTTGTTTATCGTATTTCGTTACTTCGTTTTGTACGAAATTTGGAGGAACACTCCTATTTTACATATGTTAGTGTATGGTTAAAAAATATTAGTGATTAAAGGTGTTCTACAACCTTTATGTATGAAAATACAAGTTAGAACTATGTTGTATAGGTTTTAAGGATAGGGTTTAGGGTTTATAGGGTTTAGGGTTTAGGGTTTAGGGTTTAGGTTGAAGAGAGGTATAGTATTTTATATTATAATGTTTGTTTATCGTATTTCGTTACTTCGTTTTGGACGAGATTTGGAATGACACGCTTAATTAGTGTTTTTAAAGGATTGGTAAAAGAAAAAACTACCACAGGATTAAATCAATGTTATTTTAAATTAAAAAGACAAACTCGGATATTAAACACGCAAAATCGTAATTCAAACACTCATACTCGAAAATTAAACACACATACTAGAAATTTAAACACTCATACTCGAAAATTAAACACACATACTAGAAATTTAAACACTTATACTCGAAAATTAAACACACATACTAGAAATTTAAACACTCATACTCGAAAATTAAACACACATACTCAAAATTTAAACACTCATACTCGAAAATTACATATTCACACGGATCGCTGACGTGGCACCCCCACACCGTTTTTTTTGATTTTTTTAATTTAACCCTACTCCTCCTAAATATCTATAAATACCCCTTATTCTACCCACTTAATTTATTCATTCTTCCCATTCTCCAAAAACTATCTACTTTCTCTCCCAAAAATTCTAAATAACTAACAAAAATTTATCCATATATATTCACTAACTTATAATTAGAGTTTATTATTTGTTTTATTATTTTATTTCTACTTATGTTTTATTCATTATCTAACTAATAATAACTATAAAAAACTTATATTATCAAGATTTTATTTTAAATATGAAATTTTATTTATTATAATTAATAATTTTAAAAAATTGCTCGAAAATGTGAATGTTATTATTTAAATCGATTTCATTTAAATTAAATCGCCAAATAAACATAAAAAAATTATTTAAAATCGTTTCTTTACAAAACAATCGCCAAAAAATTATAAAATAATTATTTAAAATCGATTTCTTTTAAATAAATCGGAAAAAATCATAAATCAATTATTTTAAAACGATTTCTTTTAAGTCAATTGTTTTAAATCGTTTTTTTAAATCATTTTTTAAATTTTTTTTTTTTTTATATTTTGAAACCCTTTTCCGTCGGCTTTAAGCCGACGGAAAAGACCTATACCGTCGGCTTAGAGCCGACGGTATAGATCTGATCCGTGTCATTTCATCACACGGATCAGATTTTGCCACGTCAGCGATCCGTGTGATAATTCACACGGATCGCTGACGTGGCACCCCCCACCCATTTTTTTTGGTTTTTTTAATTTAACCCTACTTCTCCTAAATATCTATAAATACCACTTATTCTACCCACTTAATTCATTCATTCTTCCCATTCTCCAAAAACTATCTACTTTCTCTCCCAAAAATTCTAAATAACTAACAAAAATTTATCCATATATATTCACTAACTTATAATTAGAGTTTATTATTTGTTTTATTATTTTATTTCTACTTATGTTTTATTCATTATCTAACTAATAATAACTATAAAAAACTTATATTATCGAGATTTTATTTTAAATACGAAATTTTATTTATTATAATTAATAATTTAAAAAAATTGCTCGAAAATGTGAATGTTATTATTTAAATCGATTTCATTTAAATTAAATCGCCAAATAAACATAAAAAGTTTATTTAAAATCGTTTCTTTACAAAAAATCGCCAAAAATTATAAAATAATTATTTAAAATCGATTTCTTTTAACTAAATCGGAAAAAAATCATAAATCGATTATTTTAAAACGATTTCTTTTAAGTCAATTGTTTTAAATCGTTTTTTTAAATCATTTTTTTAAATTGTTTTTTTTTTAATATTTTTAAACCCTTTTCCGTCGGCTTTAAGCCGACGGAAAAGCCCTATACCGTCGGCTTTAAATCATTTTAAATCGTTTTTTAAACTCATTTTTTAAATTTTTTTTTTATTTTTTTAATTTTTTTTTTAATTTTTTATAATTTTTTTAATATTTTAAAACCCTATACCGTCGGCTTTAAGCCAACGGAATAGGGCTTTTCCGTCGGCTTTAAGCCGACGGAAAAGGGGACCTATACCGTCGGCTTAAAGCCGACGGAAAAAAACCCCTTTTCCGTCGGCTTAAAGCCGATGGAAAAGGGTTAAGGCTTTTCCGTCGGCTTAAAGCCGACGGAAAAGCTTTATTCCGTCGGTAAAAGTCCGACGGAAAAGCTCTTTACTTACGAGCTTTTTTCCGTCGACTTTTACCGACGGATGTTGCCGACGGAAATGATTATTTCCGTCGGAAAAGTGGTCTTTACCGACGGTTTTTGAGCCGTCGGTAAAGCCAAAATCTGTTGTAGTGAAACGACCTAAACATTAAAAAAAAAACTATGTTAAATCTCTCCACTTATGAGTTTTATGAAATTTTGCCACTAACTAGGTCGTTTGTCAGTAGTTAAATTCGATGTATGTGTGCATTGTTGTCTGATTGAATTAGGCATAATGGACAAATCTCACCAAATTCGATATGTTAGAGGACTTAATCCAAGCTTTTACATGTTTAAGGGTTATAAAAGGGGTATTTAGGCAATTAAATACATTATACGCTAATAATATATATGTCTATAATTTGTTTTACAACTCTTTAGCGTTATTTCGCGCCCCTAAGCTAAATTCTTGGCTTTGCCCATGATCAATGTTCAACGTATTGATGAAATTGATTTATTGTCTTGTTCTTTTTGGTGCTTTTTATGAAACGTTCACGAAACTAATGACTCGCACATTCCTTATTTGGGTATTACAAAAGATACATGATACTGCGTGATAAAATTACTCAAAAAATAATTTTATTTTATAATTTATCTTGAATAAGCCAGAATTATAATTATAGAGTTGAATGTTTGACTTTATTGAAAGAAAATAAAACATTTAAGTAGTTCGCGGGCATGGTAGTGGAGGTGTCAGGAAAATGCGATTTTGACAAATAATTTTGAGAGAACTGCTATTTTACTATTATTTTTGTACGTTTATGTGTCAAGATGATGTTATTTTAACAAATAGTTTTGAAAGAGTGTTTTTTGACAATGAATTTTGCAGGTAGTGTTATTTTTGCACAATTCACTCTCAAATCTTGTAACTTGTAATAGGTACCAGTGATCTAATAAAGTCTTGGTTGTTCCATGATGTTGGTTATCAGCACGTATTCATTACTATCACTCAACAACTCAAGATCGAATTTGGAGATTCGATACTTTGCAATTCGATATACCCGATTCGATCCTCTGATTCGACATTGACCAATTCAATACTCACTAGGTCGAGGCCACCCAATTCGACATAGACCAATTTGACCTTCACTCAATCGAATCCATGTGATTCGACACTCATCCAATTTAAGGCGAGCTTCTCTCGAACATGAACGATTCGGCATTTACTTGATCGAACCTCTGGGATTTGATCTTCATTAAATTAATTGTATTTCTATTTGTAGTGCCTAGTCAGCTTCTATTAGGTGTTCCAGACCAAGCTAATCCGATTTTATATTCGATTAACATTATTTTGTCATCAATCAGGCCCATTGTAACAATAACAGTTGTATTGTAACCTGGACGAAATAAGACCAAAATAGTACCTATGGAGCAACAATTGCTTTAAATTCTTGAAAGAGTGACAAAATATCATAAAGTTGCTCTTAAGTATTGGCTGAACTGAGAAAACAATGGTATGAACAAGAGATCCCTCTATTTTTCGTTTTGTGTTTATTTAAGACACTGAATATTTTCAGTGCAACAAGATTTGTGCTCAAAGAAATCCGTGATAAGCTTTCCTTGAACCACTACTAGAAGTAAGTGAAAAGAGAAAAGATAGTCGTGCTAAGATGGTTTTTATGCATCATTTGGGAAAGAGAAGTATTGAGGTCCTCAAAGAAATTGTGGTAAAAGTTTAATGTTTATCTAATTATCACTTGGATTTGGGATAATAACATGGGCTTATTGCATACTGATGGGGGTATTTTAGAAAAGGCCCAATATAAATATTGGGCCAACCCACGAAGAAAGGCCCGTAAAATTGTATATCGAACAAGAGAAATTCGATGTAAAGTGAATATTGAACGCGCATGATTCGAACTAAGAGATAGCTTGAATCAGACCGATTCGATACTCTTTTTCCAACTGCCACTAGGGCCCGCGGGATGGGTCCGGTAAATTTCCCGTCCTCTGACATTCTCAACACGTATTCAAAACCAGCTCTCACCTACTCAATATCGAAGCTCGTGGATTCGATACACAACATTCGATCGAAGTTCTCGGATTCGATACACAACATTCGATCGAAGCTCTCGAATTAGATACACAACATTCAATCGAATCATCTGAATTCGATACTCAAAAACTTTATCCATTTCTATATCGAAGCATCTCAGTTCGATATAGGCCAATTCGATATTCCTTAGATAGAATCTTTGTAATTCGATACACATTAAAGATATTGTAATTTTACTTGTATTGCCTAATCAACTTGTAATAGGTGTTCCGGACCAAGCTAGTCCGATTTATATTTGATTAGCATTATTTTGGCATTTATCAGGTCCATTGTAACAGTTTACGGTGTTTTGTAACCCGGACGAAATAAGACCAAAATATTAGCGTCGTCTGTGGGAACACCACATTTCCCAGTTTATTAGGCATGACGTCTAGAGTTACCAGATCGCAGAGTAGAGCAGTGGAAAGTAAAAATGCTAAAGTCAAACGAGCAACGGCGAATCAGACTATCCTGAAGGGCCGTCAACATTACCCGTTGGGGTACCTAGGCCCGCGAGGCGAGAAATGCATGGACCAGTAGGAGAGGACCGACCTGAACGTGATGCAGGCGCAACAGGAGAGACAACTACGATAGCTTTGCTTCCAAGTATTCTAAGAGATGAAATTATGACAATGGTCCAATCTGCGGTGGCTGTAGCACTGCCCATCGCACCACCAATGCAAACGCCGCCACCCACTGTTCACGCTGAGGCCCTGCGGGAGCAAGGATCTGTGGCCAAAGGCCCAAATAGAGGAAACAAGGAAAAAGGCCATGTGGATGATCGTAGAGGGAGACCTAACTTAATGGAGCTGCAATCCAAGAGGCACCACGACACAAGGAGTATAGAGGAAAGCCTACACGACAAACCAAAAAGGCGAGATGATAATAATGAGAGAAGACGCGGGGAAAGCCGTGTAAATGACTCCAAAAGGGAACAAGGCAAAGTATCGAGGAAATTAGAAAGGCTCGAGAGGGAAAGAGCAGTAGTTGAAACCATAATGGAGCGCTTGGGAAGTGCTATCCGGAGCACCCCCTTTTGTGAGGAAATAGAGGCAGAAGTTATGGGCATGGGGAGAAAATACCCGATCTGAAATCTTATGACGGAAAGACGGATCCCCACGATAATCTATTCTGACTGGACACCACGCTAACTCTGTATGGGTTCAAGGAGATTGTATAGGCCAAAATACTTACCACTACCTTGGTTGGGGTAACACTGGATTAGTTCACCCCGAATTGCTCCAGGATTGATCAAAACCTACAAACAATTGAGAAAGATGTTCAGAGATCAATTCTCAAGTCAGTCAAGACTGGTGCTGGACCACTCCCATCTATACTCCATCAACCAAGACACAAAAGAAACTCTAAAGGACTTCATGAGCCGCTTCAACACAGAATTGCTAAGGATAGACTGCCCCAAAGGAGAAATGATCACGAGCATAATCTTTCGTGCAACCAACAATGTGGCCTTTAGCGAGGATTTTCTCAGGTTGCAGCCCAAGACTATTGAAGAGATAAACAAAATCATGCAGCAAGTCGTACACCGCGAGGAATTGATGGCCACCAAGGTAGTTGTTGTTGCACCCCCAAGAGAGAAGGAGAAAGGAATAGAGTACTCGAACCGCAACAGGAACAAGAATAACAGGTACATGGATACATTGCCAAGACGATACACGCCCATGAATGCTAGCATCGTGACAATATTCGGGACGGTGAAGAGGAAAGGTTAGCTGAAAGAACCGAGACAAATGAGGGACTCCAAGGCAACCAGGTTGTCAACTCATTACTATAAAGACCACAAACAGAATGGCCATGAGACCGAGGATTGCAAAGATCTAAAGGATGAGATCAAGCGATTGATCAAGGATGGCAAACTCGTGGAGTATGTCAGGAAATTGAAGGAGCATGAGGACAATGCAGACAGGGATAGATCTCGCTCACCGAGAAAGAACAAACAGAAAGTGGTTGACAATCCACATGTGATGGATTATCCCTAAATTGCAGACATCAACGTTAGAACATAAACCATCAATATGATTTCAGGTAGGCCAGCCAGGGCAAATTTCGCGCATGGCAGGAAGAAGATCTCCAGGCATGTTAAATCAGACCATTTTGTCGCTTTCGTTGATCTTTTGAAAATTGAGGATATGTCGCAGGAGGGGGTTACATTTTCGATAGCAGATATGTGCAAGCTGAGTGCCCAAGCTATTCAGACAGGAAGATTGAACTCTCCATTAGTGATAACGGTAGACATAGCCAATTTCGGCGTAATGAAAGTGTTGGTGGACCAGAGCAGCTCCTTGAATGTACTAATGAGATCAACATGGGAGAAAATGGGGTTGGGTGACGAGAGATTAGAACTGGTCAGAACCTCGCTTCATGGTTTCTGAGGCCCAGAGATAGTGCACCGTGGAAGGGTTTCACTCCCGACTTCACTAGGAACCGCACCCCAAAGAAGAACACTACTAGCAGATTATGTTGTGATAGACATGCATTTCCCAACGTTGAACGTATTCCGAGCATTGCCGTCAACCTACCATCAAATGGTAAAGTTCCCAACTCCTGCATGAACAAGTGAAGTCATACCGGATCACATAAACATTTAGAAATGTTGTGTGGCATCAATCAGATAGCGGCCACAAGAGAAGAAAGAAGCGATGAAAGCTCTGGAGCCCATGAAGATGGAGCAGATGGATTGAACCGCTCTTTTCTCATTTTTTGCAAGTCTTTAGTTTTCCGCACCTTTTGAACAACTTTTATTCGTCCCCTCTACCTTGATGAGTATGAGGGGCAAACATGTACTAACATAAAGCAGTGACACCAAAGACTTGAGCCCCGAGGACTCCCTCGGGAGACATAGGAGAACGAGCTTTAAATTCAAGCTCTAACCTATTTTTTAATATGATTATATCTCCACGCGAGACACTTTTGATTTAATCTGTTTTATTACTGTCTTAGCAAATGAAAAAAATGCAAAACCCCGTATCGTGCGGTAAAATACATAACATTGATAAAGTGCAGGACCCAAAGAGGTTCAACATGAAGAAACGGGACGAATACTCTATCTAAAATGACAAGTGCTAACCGCAAATTCCTGAAGACGAAGAAATGAGACGGACACTCTATATAAAATGACAAGTGCTAACCGCAAATCCCTAAAGACGAAAAAATGGGACAGACACTCAGTCTAAAATGACAAGTGCTAACCGCAAATCCCTAAAGATGAAGAAACAGGGACGGACCCTCAGTCTAAAATGACAAGTGCTAACCGCCAATCCCCAAAGATGAAGAAACGAGACGAACACTCTATCTAAAATGACAAGTGCTAACCGCAAATCCCTAAAAACAAAGACAAGGGACAGACACTATTTCTAAAATGACAAGTGCCAACCATGAACCCCTAATAAGATACAGTGGGTGGATACTCTGTCCGAAGTGACAAGTGATAACCGTAAATCTTTCAAAGAAAGCGACGACAGACACTCTCCACAAACGATGTGGCGGGTATGAATGAAACACGTACGACTCTCCACAAAAGCACTATGGCATATAAATTGTTAAAATAAAAAGTAAATTGCGAAAATAACATTTGAAAGAAAAGGCAAAAGGAAATGCAACCAAGTAAGCGAACAAACTATCGCAAAATTAGATAAGAAATGTACGAAAATGAGTTCAAATAATCAAATCGTTTAAAATAAACGGGCGACACAGTGCCAAACCTAATTAAAACATTGTTCATAAAAGCAAAAAATTAAGACTGAGGCCTTTAGGCTTCGGCGTCATCTTCATCCTCTGAGGAGGGATAAGTAGAAGGCATTGGAGGAGGCAGAGACATTCCTTGGAAGATGAGGCTCTCGCTTTCAAGCAGAATCGTGAATTCATCCGCAACAACGGGTTGATCATCCACGGTTGCCGGAAGCGTTTCCCTATTAAGGCCCAATGACAGGTCCAACCACTGCGGGTTGAAACTGTCGCGAAGGTAGCGAGTGTTGTGGATTTGCTGAATAATGAGCAATTGGGCTTTCTTCGCATCACGAGCCCCTTGTCGGGCGCTAATTTCTTGGAAAGTGTTGCTCCAGAGAAACTCCTCGGCAATGTCCACCCTCTGCTGAGCAGTAGGAACCTAGTCGAGCAGCAAAACAAGATTAACAACGACGAATAGAAAGATATATATTAAAAGTCATATAAAAGACATTACATGGCTGAAACCCCAGGCATATCCGACCTCTTCAGCATGTGCGGTCGTCTCCTTCTCGGCGGCGAGCTCCTTCTCGACCTCGACAACCCGCTTTTCTAGTGCAGCCCTACTGGACAAAATGTTGGTGACTTGCAACTTGATCCGATCAACGGTCTCCCCCACGAGCTTCACCACATCCCTGTCCTTGGCAGCCCGGGCAGCGTAATCCCTCATCTGCTGCAGAGCTTTGTCTTTTCCTTTACTACCGCTCTCAGAGCATCGGGATCACTATCCCAAAATTATGCCCTTAAGCGTTCTTACCCGCTCACCCTCTCCTCATGAGCCCGTGTGAACCCCCCAATCATTGCATCCACAACTCCTCCTAAAAGAAATACAAGGAAAAGATTCAGTAACGAATCATAAATCAAATGTTATATCCGACAGATTGATAGTCTTACCGAGCAGACCATGTGGAGTGCATTCTGCTCCACCATCTTTCTTTCTTCGGCGGAACCCGCGAAAAGGAACAACGAGATTCAAGAGAAGGATTTTCAGAGCATTGATAGCCTCCTCAGAAATCTCGTAATCTACAATGCGTAGCCATGACCCGTTCAGCCCTAGCACTTGTCCCATCAACGGGAACCGAACCACCAGCAGACGCCGACCTAGGAGTACTTCAAAATTGGGGAATAACACCACCTGTTTGAGAGCGGGTCGGGGGGCTTTCCTTCGCTTAGGAGGCGGGGCAACCTTAGCTTATTCGACGTTCTCGCCCTGATTCACTACAGCGCCATCAAAGCCTCCCACCTGACTAAACTCAGCGGGGGGAGGTGATGTTCCATGACCTTCACCCATGATGTCCTCAAAAGGATCACGCGGCGCATCGGCCTAGGCAGAGACGGAAGCCTCACCTATGGTTTTCTTGCCCTTGTTCTTCCTCTTCCTAGGGGGCGGTACCAGAATAGTGGTGTTCGTTTGGAAACCCTCGACCTCCGCGGACAATACTCGACTCATGCGGGCATGACGGTTCATTATGAATTCGCTTGAGAAAAGAAGAAACAAATGTTATTAGCATAACTAAATAGAAAGAAAAACAACATCAATTAAGGACACAAAGTTTATACGAAGCGAGAATCTCCCGTTATATCTAAGGTTAAATTGGTAGTCATGAACCAAATTCGCCCTAAAATTACAATCCCACATAGGAGGACCTACACCCCGAGGAGTCGTGACTTTTGCAACGTCTACCCCAATCCCGACGATACATAGAGAATTCATCTGCATAACTCTTCTCGATATAGAAGTATCGTCTCTTCCAATACTTTCCGTAACTAGAGGCCTCGCGTCTCAAAAACTTATGATTTCTCAGTGCTTTAATATGGTAAAACCCTACCTCCTTCTTACACACCTCGAAGAGCGCCCAAAACTATTTGGGACTGCACGATTGGCCTAATCCTTTCATCACGATTATGAAACCAACTATATGCCCGAACGAGTTCGGTGTCAGCTGGCTCAACAGAAGGCCGATAGACCTAAGAATGCGTTTAACTTCGACTGTTATGGGAACCGGTAACCCATTAGCCAACTGACCCACAAACACGGTGAGATGACCAGGGGGAGCAGTATCCATGCACTCATCCGGACCGGGAATTACTAGCTTATATTTATTCCCTATGTTGTACGTTTTGCGCAGGACAGGGTGACTATGCTTCAACCGTGACACATAAGCATTGTACGCCATTCTCGGGACCTCTACATAGTCATCGAACTCCATATTGATGACCTCGTTTTCTTCGCCTGCTTCACTGGCAGCATGATTATCCTCAACAGAAAAAAGGGCAAATCGTCTTCCCCACCTTGCGATGTCGGTTAATCATCATCCTCATCAAGATGATCACCCCCAGCCGAACCAACAGAATCAATGTCAACAACCTCATTATCATCTCATCGGGGTAAATTCAAACATGTTGGACCGCCTGCAGGACTCACTACGGAGTTGACAGAACTAGAGCTTGAGCCGCTACTAGACTCACTCCCTGACGTAGATTCTGAACTCACCATCTTGATCGACACAAACTAAAATAAAATGAAAAAGAAAAAAGAGCTGACTATGCACATACGTCACTCCCGATACTTACGACAACTACGCGATATGTTAAAGAACCATTAACTAAGCAAATAACGAGACACAAAATTAAACAAATAATCAACTACCTTGATTAAAGCTGAAAAATCACCAAATTGATTGCGGAGAAAACTGCCCAGAAAGAAAAAGAGAAAACAAAGTTAGAAGCAAAAAATTACATTTTCTATAAAAAATTACGAAAATCTTTCTAAGGCATTAGATCGAATGATTTTCGTTCGATACACCCAACATCGAATCAATCATATTCGATGTTGGGAGTATCAAACCGTGTCCATTCGATGTTACTCATATGTAAGCCTGAACTCTACGGAATGAAGAATGAAGTCTTCACGCCCCATTTCCCTTTATATAGAGTGAAGAAAGGCCCATTAGGCCCATGTAAACGAATGTTGAATCGGAACATTCGACATTGCTAACAGCATCGACTGACGTCCATTAGATCGACGCCAGAAAAAAGGCAAAATAAAGATCGAATCCCCGCAATTCGATATAGAACCTAAAATCGAATTCAACCCATTTGATCAATGGGGTCAACCTTAAACGGTGTATATTTATATGCATAACAAAGAAATAAATGCATAACCAAACGCGTAGCATTCGATAAGAAAAGGAAAAATTTAGTAGATCCACGTTCTCCGAATCCTGGCTCCCAGTCGGGGGCATAATTTTCAGCATTATCAAGACCAACAGATACGTGTCGATGAAATTAAAGCAGATTTTTAGAGTTTGGCACCCGCTCTCTGGTCGAGACCGCCTCCCAAACTGGGGGAACTATATGATGGAGGTATTTTAGGAAAGGCCCAATATAAATATTGGGCTAGCCACGAAGAAAGGCCTGTAAAATTGTATATCGAATAGGAGAAATTCGATGTTAAGTGAGTATCGAACGCGCAGGATTCGATCTAAGAGATAGATTGAATCAGACCGATTCGATACTTTTTTTCCAACTGTCACTGGGCCTGCAGGACAGGGCCTATAAATACCCCGTCCTCTGACATTCTCAGCACACATTCAAGACCAGCTCTTACCTACTGAATATCGAAGCTCCTGGATTCGATACACATCATTCGATCGAAGCTCCCTGATTCGATACACAACATTCGATCGAAGCTCCCGGATTCGATACACAACATTCGATTGAATCATCTGATTCGATACTCAACAACTTCATCCATTCCTATATCGAAGCATCTCAGTTCGATATAGGCCAATTCGATATTCCTTAGATCGAATCTTATTTAATTCGATATATATTAAAGATATTGTAATTTTACCTGTTTTGCCTAATCAGCTTGTAATAGGTGTTCCGGACCAAGCTTGCTCGATTTATATTTGATTAGTATTATTTTGGCATTTATCAGGCACATTGTAACAGTTTACGGTGTTTTGTAACTCGGACGAAATAAGACCAAAATATATACATTTTGATATTTGTGTAGAAGGAGAGTTTAGGCAGATGTTATTCACAACATGACTAAGAAGCAAGTGTTGCAATACGAAGAGCAATCATAAGTTTAATATTTTGTGTCATTTTTATGTCAATTGAATTAGTTTTTAGAAACATGGTTTAGATTATTCAAATATTTATGCCACAAAACCTGAAACCTGAACAACAACGAAAATAAAACTTGAAACCTGAACATGAACTTGGACAGGACAAAACAGAATAAATAAAGAGATTGCTATTTAGTTGAGTACACCGACCCTGAGGTATTTTATCTATTTATTCATCTTTCCTCTAGTTTTAATTTTCTCATCCACCTCCCTCGTTGACTTGGACTATATATTAACAATTAATTATAGGAGAACTTTTGTCAATTTATTTGTTACTTGCTACTAGTTATTTATTATAAAACTACTTATATTATGTTTGTCAAAATAGAATAATTAGCACTATTTATTTTTATGACTTATTTGTTATCGACATACATTAAGATTTTTTTATTGAACATAAATTTTATAAATTTGTAACTAACCCTTTTCATGTATTAGGTACCATGTAACTTGTTTAAATAGTATGATAAGATTTTCAATTCGTATGATTTATCGAAAATATCCAACGCTTACTCGACTATTAAGAATTAATGGTAGTTTTTACTACGATCATGTTTAAATGCATTTATGTAATGAGAAGAAATACACACAATGTAAATTATTGATGTAAAGATTTTTCACGAATATTAAATTTAAACAACAAGAGTGCCTTTAATTTATTTAATAGTTCTAAGAAAGCTAGTAATTTTATTTCTTTAATTAATACATGAAGCTTTTGAGTCACTTATTAAGAAAGCTCGATACGAAATACAAAATATAACTAATATCACGTTTATGCCCTCGTGTTTTACCGTAGACAAAATATTAATGTTTGTCAAACTCGGTGTCGTTTTTTAAATATATTCCAAATTAACATACAAACAAGTTATTCAATATAATCAACAAGATCATATATATATATATATATATAACTAAACAAACGGGCATTGCCAACGGCCATAATGACCCATTTGTCGTTGATAATGACACACTACCGAAGACGGAGCAGTAGGTAATGGACGGTCGTTAGTACCTCCATCACTAAAAAGTTGCAACATCCAAGCCGTAGGTACTGACTGGCCTAAATACCTACGACCCAATCGTCGCTATTTTCCATTACCTACGGCCCCACCATAGATATTGAGTGTATGGTCATTACCTACGATTCGGCTCTAGGTAATGAATTCTACTCAGTATCTACAGCTAGGCCATAGGCTTTGAATATTAATACCTACGGCTTTGTCGTCACTAATAATCTTGAACTAGATACCGATGGCCAAGCTAAAGTACTAACATTTAAGGTTGAATATTAGTATGGCTTTTTTTCAAAATTGGTCATTTATCGTTGTTTCGTTACGAAATTAGTCCTTTATTGGGCCTTAGTTCAATTTTGGTTTTTTACCGTGTTTTTTGGTCCAATTTGGGTCCTCCGACCAAATATTTTGCCGAATTTGGGGATTTTTACCATTTTTAGGCAATTTTGACCAATTTTCACCTTCTTGTGTTTCTTTTTTTCATTTGCACACCAAAATAAATTGGACATTGCATACCAAACATATATATATATATATATATATATATATATATTTATAAACTTTTAAATATCGTTAACAATTTATAAAAGTTATAAAATTATAAAAAACAAAAAAATACATTTAGAAAAAATTAATTCATCATCTTCATATATATATATATACAACTTTTTTTATATCTTTAACCATTTATAAAAGTTCTAAAAATTATAACAAACAAAAAAATGCATTTAAAAATAAATTAATTCATCATATATATATATATACAATTTTTTTATATCTTTAAAATTTTATTAAATTAAAAAAATTATAAAAAAAATTATAACATCGCCTTCATATATATATATATATACAATTTAGTTTTATATTTTTAACGATTTATAAAAGTTATTACAATTATCAAAAAATTAAATATATATTTATATATATTTTTTAAAATAAAATTAGTTCTTTATCTTCATATATTTACATATATATATATATATATATATGTGTGTGTGTGTGTGTGTGTGTGTGTATAATTTTTTATATCTTTAACAATTTATAACAATTATAATAATTATAAAAAAACTAAAATAAATATATTGAAAATAAATTTAAAAAACAATAATCATCTTCATTAGCGGTGGAGGTAGCGGGAATTGAGGGGGGGTTACGGGAAGGGGTGATGAAGATGTTTTTTGTTTTTTTTTTCCAATGTATTTATTTTTATAATTTTTATAACTTTTAAAAATTGTTAAGGATATAAAAATAAATTATGTGTATAAATATATATATATATATATATATATATATATGAAGGTGATGAATTAATTTTTCTTTTTTTATAATTTTAATAGATTGTTAAAGATATAAAAATAAATTGTATATATATATATTTAGATAATGAATTAATTTTTTTGCCTCTGATAATTTTTATAACTTTTATAAATGGTTAAAGATATAAAACAATTGTATATATATATATGACGATGATGAATTAATTTTTTTAAATGTATTTTTTTTTGTTTTTTATAATTTTATAACTTTTATAAATTGGTAAAGATATTAAAAAGTTTATATATATATATATGTATATGTTTTGGGGTGCAAAGTGTAATTTATTTGGGGTGCAAATGCAAAAAAAAAGGTTAAAATTGCCTGAAATTGGTCAAAATCGGTCAAAATCCCCAAATTCGTCAAAAAATTTGGTCGGAGGACCAAAATTGGACTAAGGCTCAATAAATGACTATTTCGTAATGAGGCCACGGTAAAGGGCCAATTTTGAAAATAACCCTATTAGTATCTACAGCTGGGTAGTAGGTACTAATGTTTAAGAGAATTGAAAAAATCAATAATATTTCGTTAATTTACGAAATTATCATAATATTATTGTTTTTATTTTTTCAATACGAAACATGATGTGGTGTGTGTTGAGAAGAAGAATCTTTGAGTAGGAGAAAATGAAGATATGTTTGAAATTGTAATTTTTTTTTTGATAAAGTGAAGAATTTTTTTGAAGAAATGAAGAGTCAATTTGATTTAACACTTAGTTTAATTTAATCCAAATTTACATTTGATTTAATTTAGTTTCTTTAAGCCAAATATCAATTTAACAGAATCAATTTGATTGACCTTATCATGTATTAGCAGTGTCAAATTGATGCAATATAATTAGTTAAACACGTCATCCAGGGAAGTCAAAGATGCTTTGAAGAGGATGAAGACTCGAAAAGTCGTTGGCCCAGATGGTATCCCTATCGAGGCTTGGAGAAGCATGGGAGAGATAGGGGTGACCTGGTTGACGGACCTCTTTAACAAAATATGGCGAACAAATAAAATACCAGAAGAGTGGAGGAAGAGTACGCTAATACCTCTATATAAGAACAAGGGCGATGTCCAAAACTGTTCTAACTATCGTGGGATAAAGCTTATGTCTCATACCATGAAGCTATGGGAGAGGGTGATCGAACACCGATTGAGACAAATTGTCCCCATATCTGAGAACCAATTTGGATTTATGCCTGGAAGGTCGACCATACAAGCCATACATCTTATTCGTCAGCTCATTGAACGCTTTTGAGAAAAGAGTAGAGATTTGCATATGGTCTTTATCGACTTAGAAAAGGCATATGACAAAGTACCTCGAGATGTATTATGGTGGACCTTGGTGAAGAAGGGGGTACCTATTAAATATATCAACATCATAAAAGATATGTATGAGAATGTGGTGACAAGTTTCCGAACTTGTGGCGGTTTAACAGATGCCTTTTCAATTACAATTGGCTTACATCAGGGGTCGACTTTGAGCCCATTTTTGTTTGCCATTGTAATTGATGAAATCACCAGAACCATCCAAGACCGAGTCCCAAGGTGTATGTTGTTTGCAGACGATATTGTCCTCATCGATGAGACGAGAATGGGAGTTAACGCTAAATTAGAACGATGGAGACAAACATTAGAAGCACGAGGATTTTGACTAAGTAGAACAATAACAGAGTACCTCGAATGCAAGTTTAGCAAACAACGAAGAAACAACGATGGCACGGTTCAGTTGGATGGCCAAGAGATACCGAGAAGTGCGCATTTTCGGTATTTAGGCTCCATAATGTAGATGGATGGAGAGTTAGACGGAGATGTCAACCACCGCATCCAAGCTGGATGGACAAAGTGGAAGAGTGCGACAGGGATCCTGTGCAATCGTAAATTTCCTTTAAAGCTTAAAGGAAAGTTCTATCGTACGGATATTAGACCTGCTTTGCTTTATGGCTCCGAGTGCTGGGCTATTAAGCAAAGTCATGCACAAAAAATGAACGTTACAGAGATGTGCATGCTTCGGTGGATGTGCGGTAACACAAGGAGAGATAAAGTGCGCAATGAAGATATTCGGCATAAATTGGGTGTGGCGGCCATTGACGAGAAAATGCGAGAAAATCGTTTAAGATGGTTTGGACATGTTAAACGCAGACTCATAGATGCACCGGTACGACGAGTTGAAGATCTCGACTTAGGACAGACGGCTAGAGCTCGTGGGAGACCGAAAAAGACGTGGATGGAGATCATATGGAACGACATGAAGCTAAAAGATCTAAACGAAGACATGCTCGTCAACCGAAACCTATGGAGGCAGAAGATTCATGTTCACGACTCGACTTGATTCATTCATGGTTCATATAGCCTACCCCGATTTAATTGGGATTACAGGCTTGGTTGTTGTTGTTGTTGTTGTTGTTGCCATCCAGGGGAAATTGATTTAATTAAAATCACTCCTAAAAATGTATACGGGCTTATGGTTTTTACTTATGTTGCTTATTTTATTTTCCATATTAACATACTCTCTGAGGGTTTTTTCTATAATAAACACGCTAATGTTATTCTTAATTTCATGATGAATTAAAATTTCTTAATAACTTAAGAGTAATATTCATTAAAAATATAATATAAAACCGTAAACTCTCTGAACTATTATCTCGCTTTAACAAAACGCCCTAAACATTAAAAAAAAAACTACGTTAAATCCCTCAACTTATGTAATAGCCATCCTAATTAGCATAGAATTAGTTAGATATATTTGTAATATATTGTGTATCTTTAGACGGTAAATCTTTCCATTCTTGTAGCCTAAGAAACTCTTGTATATATATTATTGAGGAGATTAATGAGAAGTCATTGAGGGAACATATCTTTCATGGTATCAAGCCTATAATTTTTTTCTTCTCTCTTCTCTCCTCTCCTCATGACAAACCCTAGTCAAGAGTCGCCGTCGTCCGACTCCTCCCAATCGAAGACGACACCGCCCCCCACCATCTCTCCTAAATTCGTCCCCGCCTTAGCCGTTACTAACGTCTGGACCTTCATCCCCGTTACGTTAGATCACAAATCCAGCCAATACACCACATGGTCGGAACTCTTCAAAATAAATGCTCGTGCATATCAAGTCTTGGACCACATCCTTCCCAACACCAAATCCGCCTTCCCATCGGACAACTCCGACCTCGATCTATGGGATCGTCTCGATGCCATTGTACTTCAATGGATATATGGCACTATCTCTAATGACCTCATGCATTCGATCATCAAGCCCGACTCGTTCGCCATGGAAGCTTGGGATCGACTTGCGGAGCACTTCCAAGACAACAAGAGCACTCGGGCAGTACATCTTGAGAATCAATTCTCCAACACAACTCTGGACGAGTTTCCCAACGTTGGTGCCTATTGCCAAAAGTGGAAGATGCTTGGTGATCAACTTGCCAACGTTGGTGCTCCCGTCTCTAACCAACGTTTGGTACTTCAACTCGTCGTTGGCCTCACTGAAACCTACGGTGGTGTTGCCACCCTCATCCAACAAAGCGATCCGTTTCCCCAATTCTCGAAGGTTCGCTCTATGTTGTCGCTTGAGGAGACCAGCCTTAACAAACGCACGGCTCGCCTTGCTAAATCCGCCCTCATCCGTGCTGCATTGACCCCTCCTTCGGCTGATCATGGACCGCATGCACCTCAACCACAGCCGCCGTTCTACGCTCCTCGTCCTTTCAATTCTCGCAGTCGTGGAACCCGGGGGCGCGGTCGTGGCAATAGGGGTCGTCATGGACGCAGATATGGTCGCGGTCCGCCTCATCCTCAATGGAATCTATACTCGCAGCAGTGGTCCTATCCACCATGGTCTCAGCCTCCCCCTCAACCTTGGGCCACACCTCCTTCACCATATCCCACCATGGCTTGGTAGCACCATTCTCCACCACCATCCCGTCAACCCGGATAGCTTGGTCCTCGTCCTCAGCAGGCGTATAGCGTTGATCCTGGTCCATCGAGCAATACATATATTGATATTGAGTCCGCAATGCACACGCTCCAACTGACACCTCCGGATGAAAATTGGTACATGGATAGCGGTGCTTCATCTCACATGACCTCTAACTCAGGTACTCTCTCCTCTTACCTTAATTCAAGCATTAAAAATCATATAATTGTTGGCAATGGCTCATCTATTCCAATTCACGGGTCGGGTCATGCAACTCTTTCCCCTCCCTATCCCCCTCTCTCTCTAAACCACGTCCTACATGCTCCTCACATCATTAAAAATCTCGTTTTCGTGCGTAAATTCACTCGTGATAACTCTGTTTCTATAGAATTTGATCCCTTTGGGTTTTCTGTGAAGGATTTTATGACGGGCAATCATCTCATCCGGTGTAACAGTACGGGTGATCTCTATACTCTCTTTTCGCCGTCAAACTCCATCTCCGCCCGTCCACCCGCCACCTTCGCCGCCCTCTCATCTTCCCTCTAGCATGCGCGTTTAAGACACCCCGGCGCTCCTGTCTTCGACTCCCTTCGTCGATCTAAGTTTATTTCTTGTCCTAGTAGTAGTCGTACTTCTTTATGTTCTTCTTGTACTTTGGGGAAACACATTAGACTACCATTTTTGGACTCTACCACTGTTACTCAATTTTCGTTTGATATTATTCATAGCGATATTTGGACTTCTCTAGTGCCAAGTTCTTTGGGGCATAGATATTATGTTGTGTTTGTTGATGCTTATTCTGATTTCTTATGGACCTATCCTATCTCTCACAAATCACAAGTTTTCTCGGTTTTTTTGTCATTTCACAAGCTTATTAAAACACAATTTGAACGCGACATTAAAAACTTTCAATGTGACAATGGTCGGGAATATGATAATGCATCGTTTCACAATTTTTGCAAAACACATGGCATGCAATTTCGTTTTTCTTGTCCTCACACATCATCTCAAAACGGCAAATCCGAATGTTAACTACGCACCATTAATAATACTATTCATACCCTACTCGCGCATTCCTCTGTGCCGCCTTCTTTTTGGCACCATGCCCTACAATTAGCTACTTATCTTCTAAATATTATTCCTCATAAACGCCTCAAATTCCTCTCCCCTCTCCAAGTCCTATATCAAAAACGCCCCTCTCTCTCATCTACGGGTATTTGGGTGCCTTTGCTTTCCACTTTTCCCGTCTACTACTATCAATAAGCTCCAACCACGCTGTACTCCTTGCGTGTTCTTGGGTTTTCCTTCCAACCATCGGGGCTACAAATGTTATAATATCTCATCTCAAAAAATTATTATATCTCGTCATGTCCTATTTGATGAAACTATCTTTCCTTTCTCAACCATACACAAACCATCTCCCCACTATTACTCATTTCTTGACCCGGACCGTCATCCTCACCTCACCAATGCAATACTAGTCGACTCCTCTACTCTATCACGGCCTTCTTCAGCACATCTCGTGCCTCTGCCCTCATGGCTCGACATGCCACCGTCACCTCCTCCACCGTTTCTGCCATCACGGCCTGCCCAACACCCACCCGAGGTCACTACTCCTCGTCTCGATCCACCCGCCTCTCATCCCATGACCACTCGCAGCAAACATGGGATCGTCAAACCCAAACAAATATTTAATCTTTCTTCTATCTCTTCCCCTTCCCCGCTTCCTCGCAATCTCGGGGTTGCACTATCCGATCCTAATTGGAATATGGCCATGCATGATGAGTTTAATGCTCTTATTAAGAATAAGACGTGGGAGCTTGTACCTCGGCCCCCTAATGTGAATGTCATACGCTCCATGTGGATTTTTCGGCATAAATCTAAATTTGACGGTTCTTTTGAGCGGTATAAAGCCCGTCTTGTTGGTGATGGCAGGTCTCAGCAGGTTGGCGTGGATTGCACTGAAACTTTTAGCCTGATTGTTAAACCTTCTCCTATTCGCTCAGTGCTCAGCATTGTTGTCTCTCGTTCTTGGTCCATTCATCAGTTGGATGTCAAGAACGCCTTCTTCCATGGGAACTTAGAGGAAACAGTTTATATGCATCAGCCATTGGGTTTTCGTGACCCTAATCTCCCGAATTCGGGTTATTTGTTGAAGAAGTCACTATATGGCCTTAAACAAGTGCCTCGGGCGTGGTACCAACGGTTCGCGGACTTTGTGGCTACCATAGGGTTTATTCACAGTCGGTCGGATCATTTACTGTTCATATTTCGACGAGGTACTGATATTGCTTATCTTCTGTTATACGTCGTTGATATTATTCTATGCGCCTCATATATTGCTCTTCATACCTCTATTATGGACCGCCTTAATGCTGAGTTTGCTATGAAAGACTTGGGGCCGTTGAGTTTTTTCTTGGGTATTGGTGTGACACATCATCAGCGTGGCTTGTTCTTGAGCCAACGCAAATATGTCGAGGATGTTATTGAGCGTGCAGGGATGTCCTCCTGCAAACCCTGCGCGACGTCTGTTGACACGAAACCGAAGGTTGGGGCTGCCGCAGACAGCCCCTTGTTCAATGATTCTACCCTTTTTTGCAGTCTTGCTGGGGCTTTGCAATATCTCACGTTTACCCATCCCGATATCTCTTATGACGTTCAGCAAATCTGCCTTTATATGCGCGAGCCTCGTGACACTCACATGCAAGCATTGAAGCGCATCATCCGTTATCTTCAGGGTACTCTTCATCTCGGTTTACACTTGTCGCCTTCGTCTTTGTCTGGCCTTACCTCTTATACTGATGCTGATTGGGCTGGATGCCCCGATACACGCCGGTCTACATCGGATTACTGCATTTTTATGAGAGATAATCTCTTATCTTGGTCTGCGAAGCGCCAACCGACGTTATCTCGCTCTAGTGCTGAAGCTGAATACAGCGTCGTGGCTAACATGGTCTCTGAATCTTGCTGGCTTTGCAATCTTCTTCTTGAGCTTCATTTTCCCGTCTCAAAGGCTACTCTTGTCTACTGTGACAATGTTAGCGCGGTATATTTCTCCGGGAATCTTGTCCAGCATCAACGCACGAAGTATATTGAGCTTGACATTCACTTTGTGCGTGAAATGGTAGCTCATGGGAAAGTTCGAGTTCTTCACTTGTCGTCTCGGTCTCAAATTGCCGATATTTTACTAAAGGGATGCCACGGGTTTTGTTCGATGACTTTCGTTCCAGTCTCAAGGTTCGCCCTCCTCCCGTTTCGACTGCGGGGGTGTAATAGTCATCCTAATTAGCATAGAATTGGTTAGATATATTTGTAATATATTGTGTATCTTTAGACGGCAAATCTTTCCATTCTTGTAGCCTAAGAAACTCTTGTATATATATTATTGAGGAGATTAATGAGAAGTCATTGAGGGAAAATATCTTTCATTATGTATTTTATGAAATTTCGCCACTAACTAGGTCGTTGGTCATTAGTTAAATTAGATGCATGTATGCACTTTTGTCTTATTGAATTAGTATTGATGGACAAATCTCACCAAATTCGATATGTTAAGAGGACTTAATCCAACTTCTGCAACGTTCTTTACAAGGTTATTACAAAGAATATCACATCACGGCTTAGGGGCTTAATGTCGAGGATCATCGCTCCAACGCAGTCAGGCATAAAGGGGAGGAGTACGCAGGATAACATCTTCCTTCTTCATGAAATCCTCCATTCCTTGAGAGCAAAAAAGAGAAATAAGGTTGGCGCGAGGGTGATGAAGTTGGATCTTGAGAAGGCCTACGAAAAGGTTAATTGGAAATTTTTGGAGGAGACTTTGAGGGCGTTCGCCTTTCCGGAGGAGTTGGTGGGAGTGATTATGTTTTGCGTGTGCAACGCAACTACTCGAATTCTTTGGAATGGTACGCTTATTGAACCTTTTAAGCATACTTCTTGTTTGTGGCGAGGAGATCCATTATCTTCTTATTTATTTGTGCTATGTGTCGAGCGCTTGTCATACCTTATTAATGAGGCGGTCGAGAGTGGCAGGCCGTGATTCCGTGTAAAGGGGGCGAAGATATCTCATTTGTTTTTCGCAAATGACCTTGTGCTGGTGGGGAAAGCGACGTTGAAAACGGCGAGGGTGATCAAGAAGATCTTAGACCAATTTTGCGATGCATTAGGGCTTCGGTTAAGCCCTCAAAAGTCTAAGATCTTCTTTTCGAAGACTGAGGGTGCAGGGTTGAAACGTATGATAAGTAAAGTGTTAGGATTTGGGCAAACACTGAACTTGGGAAAGTATCTCAGGGTGAAGTTGTTGCATGGGAGAATGGATCAAGAATTCTACGCAGAGACGTTTGATAAGATATTATCAAGGTTCGCATCATGGAAAAATAAGTTGTTATCAATCGCGGGACGTGCTACTCTTATTAACTCCGTTTCATCGGCGATGCCCGTTTATGTAATGCAATCGGCGTGGCTTCCTGAGCATGTTTACGACAAACTCGATAGATTAAACCGTGATTTTCTATGGTCCACGGACATTGCCAAGAAAAAGATACATCTTGTGGCTTGGAATGATGTCGCGAAATCAAATAAGGATGGCATTTTGGGAATCCGAAGGGCAAGAACGAGTAATGAGTCGTTATTAGCGAAATTTGCTTGGAAAATTCTTGTGGGACAAAAAA
This sequence comes from Linaria vulgaris, assembly GCA_948329865.1. Classification (NCBI taxonomy): domain Eukaryota; kingdom Viridiplantae; phylum Streptophyta; class Magnoliopsida; order Lamiales; family Plantaginaceae; genus Linaria; species Linaria vulgaris. The sequence continues at coordinate 79,807,260 of OX415249.1, read as the reverse complement.
ACGTATGGAGCAAGTTGATTATGGCGAAATACGTTAGAGGAAATGAGCTTTCATACGCGAACCCGAGATCCTCGGATAGTAGTACGTGGAAAGGCATTGTGCGTTGTGTGCGGCTTATGAACCATTCTTACGATGGAAGATTGGGAGGGGGATAAAGTATCTTTTTGGTACAAGAATTGGCGGGGATCGGGCTACCTCTACAAGGAAAATATTGTGATTTTATCGTCATAAAAAAAGCTGACTATTAGGGACATGTTGAATGACGAGGGAGACAGGCTTTTGGAGGGGCTCAATTTGTAGATACCCGGGGATATTGAGGATGGTATTTGAAGCCAAAAAGTGTTGTTGACAGAGGAGGAAGATCGATTGATTTGGAATGAAACATCGAGAGGTTTGTTCACGTGCCAATCCGCATATAGAGCCTTCGATAAACATTATATGCACGATCAAAGGCCGCGACCAAATTTTGACTGGGTTTGGAGTTTGGACGTGCGCAATAAGCTGCCTTTTGTGGTTAGTTACACAGAAACGGCTCGCAACAAACCACCGCATGAAGGCTCGGAAGATGCCGGACATGGCGGAATGTAGTCTTTGCAATCACATGGATGAAACGTAGGTGCACTTGTTTCGCCACTGCCCCGCAGCAAGGAAAGTTTGGGCAAGGGTTATTAATAAAGACGACTTGCATAATTTCGAAGATATTGGCGATGATACATGGTTGCGCGTCAATTTGGGAGGGTTGGAGGTGCTAATAATATGCACCCAAATTTTCCTTGGCTTTGGATCTTTACGGCTTGCTTGTAGATTATATGGAAACACTGGAACGCGAGGGTGTTTCATGGGAAGAAAAATAACGTGGTTGAGCGTCTTTTCCAAATTAAAAGCCTTAGCCGTGATTTGTTTGAGGGAAGACGGAAAAGGCCTCATGAAAAAGCAAAGAAGTGGTCGAAGCCGAGGGTGGGGTGGAAAAAATTGAATGTTGACGGGGGCACGAATGCGCAACAAAATACAGGGATGGCCGCGGGCGTGTTGAGGGATGAGAATGGAGGATGGATTTGGGGTTTTGCAAAACACATTATGACACCAACGGTGGATGGGGCGGAGCTTGAAGCGTTAAAGCATGGCCTTGAGTTGGCTTGGGAGAGGAGAGTGCCGCGAATTGAGGTTGAAACGAATTCTCTTACCGCGTATAAGCTATTGAAGAACGAGCTCGAGCCGCAACCGGATGTAGCGAATTTGGTTCATGACTGCAAGACACTATTACACAAGTCGTGGACGTGCGATTTGAAATGGATCCCAAGGGAAACGAATGGAGTGGCGGATCGTCTTGCTAAAAGGCGCGCATGAACAAGGAAGAGTTATATTTTGGGATAGACCTCCTCCTAGTATTATTACGGCATTAGCTAGAGACTTGGCCTAAGGGCCTTTTGTTTTGTTTTCATTTTATCTACCAAAAAAAAAATCCAAGCTTTTACATGTTTAAGGGTTATAAAAGGGGTATTTAGGCAATTAAATACATTATACGCTAATAATATATGTGTCTATAATTTTTTTACATCTCTGATTTCCTGTCCTGTTCTTTTTGGTGCTTTTTATGAAACGTTCACGAAACTAATGACTCAGCACATTCCTTATTTGGTTATTGCAAAAGATACATGATACTACGTAATAAAATTACTCAAAAAAGTGGGATTAGCATGTTAAGTTGTACATATTAAGTTGTATTAGCAAACACGTATGAATACTGCGGGATGTACAAAGTGAACAAAAACATTGGCCAAAACAACAAGACGGTATATTGATGTACATGTCTGAATTACATAGGCGCACAGACAGACTATGCATTATTTATAAAAATGATGTTAAGGGAAATTGACATTTTGCAAGGCGCGATGCATGGTAGAGATGTATCACAAAGAAAAGAGAGACCTCTAATACGTGCGTTGAATTGAATACGCGCGATGCCAATGCTATATTCAGAAACCTCGAGTTACTTGTGATTACAAATCATGTCAGAATAAGAATTCTGAAAGTTTTGATGTCAGATTTTGCCTGGTTTACAAACCTGCTTTTTGAATATGATTGTGTTGTTGGTAGAAATTTTTGCACCCTTTTATACCACCTACGTTTTTTGATCAGAAAGTTATGTGCCTCGGATTGAGGTTGTTAAAAACCCCAAAATCATAGGTATTTTGTATGTATTTGAATTCTGACCCATTGTTGTTTAGCTAGAGTTGTTAAATGAAATATAAGACTTATATGGCACCGATACTTCAAAACATCAGTTGTGTCCGTATTCGACATGTAACCGACACCTTCACTCCCGACACGTGTCAAACACGTCATGTAGCGCGTCTCTATACAGTTAAATAAAAATTAATCCCGACACTTCTCTAATGCTCCTCCCATACATGTAACACTTGAGAATGTCGTCACTAGCATGTTTTAGACATGCCGGGGAGGAAATTGTAAAACTTATTATATATATAAAAAAATTATAAATCTATAAATAAAAGATAAATTTTAGAAACTGAAATAACTGAAGGAACTAGGTAACCTAATTATTTTTTATGGGTGTATTATTAAACTTCAGTAGCAATTATGTTTCTAGTTTTCTAGGACTCTTGATTGTTATCCATTTTGATTTGTATTCATGTTTGACATTGCTACTCATATTTAAGTGAGTGTCTTATTAAGACTTCGTTTTAGTCTATAAGTGGTGAATGGCAAGTGATAATTTTATTTTCAAAATACGTATGTTATGAACTTTGAATTGGATTTTAGAGATATTAATTCTACAATTTTCAATAGTCTATAAGTGGTGAATGGCAAGTGATAATTTTATTTTCAAAATAAGTATGTTATGAACTTTGACTTGGATTTTAGAGATATTAATTCTACAATTTTCAATTATATTCAATATATTTTTTAATCTAAAAACATAGCTGTGTTCTGGCCTGTGTCGAGTTGTTTAAAAAACTGTGTCGCCGGGTCCATATTCGTGCATCATAGCACGCGATTAATTGTAGTTAAGACGGGATGTCGATCATGGAGTCTTCCAGAAAAAGTGCTAAACTTTGTATGGACAAAAAACTTTATTTCGTAGGAAACACAGTACATCTTCCTCCAGAAAAAATTCAATAGGAACGAAAGGATCAATGGAACTGTTTGAACTTATGTCATCCTCTATCATTGATTTCACCAATTTCCAGTTTAGGAAACCAATTTACATAAACATAGTTCATAAAAGTAATAACAACACTTCTATTAAATATTATTACAGCCTGTGACATCCAACGCGGCCACATATAATAAGTTATAATGCTGCAGTAATGCAAATGAATTTACTTGAAAACTTTAGGCAGAAGCCCATAAAGTCATAGATTAACAAACACATCTTCATCATTGACTCAAAATTGTAATAGTATTTCGAGTTTTAGCCATAGCACCGAATTGGATCGTTACAACCTTTCTCGGCTGATTGTCCAGAACTAAAGCGACCGCCCTTTGAAAGGTACTGCTGGTGATATTCTTCAGCTCTGTAAAATTTCTTGGCAGGCAGAATCTCAGTAACAACATCTCTGTTTAAAAGGTTTTGTTGCCTTTCCTTTGCCTCCAGAGCTGCTTTTTCTTGCTCCGGAGTGTAGAAGTAAATCCCCGACCTGTATTGTGTTCCTACGTCATTCCCCTGCAAAAACGCACTGGTATAGTTAAAGTACACTGAGAGAATTGATTATTCATCAAAGAAAGTACAATGTTTTGAAATATATGCAGCAACATCTGTAGCATTAAGGATTGTGAACAAGAACAAAGATTGCCTTGACATGAATAAAGATCCAGATGCCTGTCCTCAGAGTTATTAACACGTGGAAAGCTAGCTTCAAATTATGTTAAATCACAATGTCATGATAATAATCTACTGATACAGAGATGAGGTTTTCATATTTATAGTTACATTTAGTAGCATAATCAACTTGCTGTACTTCGACAAAGCTGCTAAATGGTCGAGAAGATACCCGCTCTTGAAAGACTATTAATTAACACTTGGTTCTCAGCCGAAGAGCATGCTTTAACAGGATAATTATTCGACATACCAATAGGACATTTCAAGAAAATCTTGAGTACAAAAATTCTATTGCTTCCATTCTGGTTCTCATAATTTGCTTTGAGAATCAAATAACCAGAAAACTATATCCTAATCTACAAATGGGGGCATGCAACTGGCTCCTTAAATCCACGGCTAGGAAAAAACTCTGTTCTCTCTGTTACTTTACAGAGAATTAGTTGCAGCATATCTGTGGATTCTTGTATTTCAGATCAGAAAATCGTTCCAGCAGCGACAAAAACTGTTCATGGTGCAATGGTATTGAAGTTTTTGTCCATACCAAAAATACTTCACAAATGCAAAAGTCTAAAATCCCATAATGTACCAACATATGAGTAGTTTGATCACAGAAATTAATAACAGAATTTCGAGAACAAATACCTACACGCCAATGAAGATCCAGTTTACATAGTCAATCTTTATTTACAGAATTCTTTCCCTTTCAGGTCCAAACTTGCTTTACAGGAGTGTCTCTGTTATGTGTTGATTTACGCTATCTTGCCTTTGTTAACTTTGAACAAACATTCCACCAATTAAAACTCAAGTTCAAAATTCACTATTCGCTAAGAATGTAGAAGAATGAATGTTAGTATGTTCATGTTGAACAAGATGGATCAAACAATGTTTCACAGACAAAGCCTTCCTTCCACATGATCCGTGTCCCTATTTAACGAGATTACATGCCAGTTATACTTGAGCTAACAAAGTAAACCACACTTATTAACAGGAGAAGCGACGATTCATTATGTAAAAGTATCAGCTAGACAAACCTCTTTTGAGCCTGGTTTCGTCAAATCCAAACAAGCATTCGGCATACATAGCACCGAACAACTGTCATATTATTCCCCGAGGAACGATTCCCCTAATTGTGAATTATAGTCTAAAACAATAAAGCATCTATATTTCCCGAACCACATGTTAATCTGAACAAATAATATAACTCAATCCAAATACCAAATACCAAATAACCAAATTACAATTCAAACAACAAAAACCAATCATCAAATTTAACTAAAGATTACGGAAAAAAAGATCAACCTGTCGATTGAGGGTAGTGGGATCATGCCTGGCCCAAAAAACATCAAGCAAAGCCTCAAAGGTGCAATCTTTAGGATCATACTGAACACGGACCACTTCAGAATGGTTCGACTTGCCCGAACAAACATCCTCGTACGTGGGGTTGTGGGAGTACCCCTGGGTGTACCCTACCTCCGTCTTGGTGACACCTGGCACGCGCTGATAGGCCAATTCGACGCCCCAGAAACAACCCGCCCCGAATTGAGCGAACTGCTGACCCGACCCGGGCACGTCAAGGTCGGGTTCCTGTGCTATGGACGATGAAGAGGAGGAGTCTACGGTGGAGGCGCGAGCACCGAATCCCAGCTTGTTGAGCCAGCTCATTTGGAGGGTACGTGAGGAATTAAGGGGTTTGAGGAGGGGTAAATTGGGGAAAGTAGTGAGTGGGCGTGGTGGTTTGAGGAAGAGGAGTGGAGAAGGTGAAGATGAACAAGTGAGAGTTGTGATGGTGGTTTTTAGGAGCATTTTGGATTTTGAGAGTTTCTGTTATGATTTAGAATATTGTGTTATGATTTCTTTAATCTTTTTAATTGGATGGGAAATTTTGTATTGTTGTTAATATCTTCAACAAATGTGTGTGATGTAATAAAAAGTATAGCTATTATTTTTATGAAGAAAAGTAAAATCTACACCAAAATGTAATTTACATATGCCAAAATACTTCAGTTTATGCGTAAGAATGTTGCCTTTGATGTTGGTGGAGATATTTTAAGAGGCTCAAAAGTTAATTGGGTTGGTCTATTTTGATAAGGCCCAATAATAAGAAAGTCGAATTAGGCCGGTTAGATTATTTTCAGGACAATCGAACGTCTCGCGTTCGATTGTTTTTTTCAATATGCGGTGTAGGTTCCGCGGACCAGGGTCTATATATACCTCGTTTCTCGATATTCACACTACACATTAATTACTGTTCACATACCATCATCAATCAAACTCAGCTCTTTGACAGTTCCACCGTTCGATAGTTCTTCGGTTCGACTGTTCTTCCAGCTGATTCGATTATTAACCCTCAGTCACTTCCGTTCGAGAGTTATTAATGTCGAACCAAGGCTGGTTCGACAGTTCAGCAGATTTGATACTTTGTAAATATAATTGTTTGTTAGCAGAAAGTTTGTGCTAGGGAGCTTTGAAGTTGCATTTCTCGGAGATCATTCTCTATTAATATAATATCATCTCTATAAACACAAAGGATAGTGAGTTTCATTAGATTTCTTAACAAATAGAGATGAATAAGATATAGTATGAGTAAAGCCATACGCTAAAAGACGACTGATGAACTTGTGAAACAAGTGTCTCGATGCTTATTTTAGTCTCCATATCTCCATAACTGTTTTTATTATGGTGCAAAATACTCTTCAAATACGAAAATGATAATTTGCCAATTAACTATCTTTATTATTGAGTGATATTTTGCTAGTCCTTTTTAACAAAACGTATGGAGGAATACGTTTATTTATATTTTAGAAATGAATAGTGTGTTATTTCCGTTGATGGGAATATTTTAGGATTGACCCAATATCATGTATTGGACGGGCCCAACAACACCAGTCTGCTGAATAGGACATCAAATAGGCATTGTTCGATGTGAAATCCGCATCGAACGCCACATGTTCGAAGCGGAATGAGCATCGAACCACTTCGGTTCGATGCACTTTCCTCAACTGCTAATGGGCTCCGCGGGACGGTGGTTATATATACCCCGTCTCCTGGTAATCTGAGCAGACATTGAAGATTCATTAAAACCCACCCAACATCGAACTCTGAGCATTCGATACGCCCTTAAATCGAACTCAGAGCATTCGATACAGCACCATATCGAAGACCCTGCATTCGACACTCAGCACTGAATCGAATCAGACCAAGTCGACACACTCCCGTTCAACACATGACCACTACAATATATTCAGTATCGAACGACCACGGTTCGATATTCCTATATCGAACGCAACCGATTCGATACACTTCTTAGACTTTGTAATTTACTTGTTTTACCTAGTAAGCTTGTATTAGGTGTTCCGGACCAAGCTAGTCTGATTATTAATTGATTAGCATTATTTTGGCTATTTGTACTCTAATTATAACATTTTACGGTGTTTTGCCAATTGGACGAAATCAGACCAAAATATTGGCGCCGTCTGTGGGAACACCATATATTTTTCCAGTATATTAGGCATGACTTCTAGAATTACCTGATCTCGCAGTAGAGCTGCAGAGGGCCAAAATGAAGAGGCCGAGCAGGCTTCCCCTGACCAGACCATCCCGAACAACGTGAGACCTTCGACAATACCTGTTGGGGTGCAAACACCCGCAAGACAAGAAATGTCGGGGCCCCAAGGAGATGACGCACCAAGAGTTGAAGCATGAGCAACTAGGGCGATAGCAACTGCTGTCTCAATCCCGAATAACTCAAGAAACGATATCATGGCAATGGTTAAGGCCGCGCTGGCAGAAGTGTTGATCCCCATTCCACTCGTGCAGACACCGTCGCCTGTCGAGCATGCAGAGGTTGTAAGGGAACAAGGTTCCGCGGCCAGGGCTCCGAAAAGGGCGGACAAGGAGAAGTCACGGCAGGACGACAGAAGGAGCAAACCTGCATCAGGAGAATAGGAGAACACAGAACAGTCGGCCCGCGAGAAGGCATTACGAGACAAGAAGGAAAAAAATGGAGGAAATCAAAAAAATGAACCGTGAAGGAGAGAGGATAAGGACGATAAGAGACATGCGGAGAATCATGACTCGAAAAGAGAACATGATGAAATAACCAGGAAACTGAAAAGGCTTGAGAGAGAGAAAGTTGCAATCGAAGGCCGGATGGGACAAGGAGGCGATGCTCCGAGGAGTAGCCCGTTCTCCGAAGAGATAGAAGCGAAGATCTTAGGACACGGGGAGAAGATCCTTGATCTGAAAACTTACGATGGAAAGTCTGATCCCCACGATCACCTCTTCCATTTGGACAAGAAACTGTCTTTGTATGGGTTCAAAGAGAACATTCAGGCCAGAATATTCGCAACAACCCTATCAGGGGTAGCAATGGACTGGTTTACTCGGATTACTCCAGGATCAATCAAAAGCTACAAACAACTGAGGAAAATGTTCGAAGATCAATTTTCAAGTCAAGCTAGATTGGTCTTGGATCACTCCCATCTATATACAATGAAGCAGGAAACCAATGAAAGTCTAAAGGACTTCATGAGACATTTCACTGCGGAGCTGCTGAGGATAGACATCCCATCTCGAGAGATGATAATGAGTATACTCTTCTGAGCGACCAAGAACACAGTATTTAGCGGGGATTTACTCAGACGCAAACCCACCACTATCAAAGAAATTAACAAGATAGCACAGGAGGTGGTACACTTTGAGGAGATGATGGCAACCCAAGTGCCCGTCGCCGCACCCCCAAAAGAGAAAGAGCGAGGAAGGGAAGACCAAAACTGCAACAACAACAGGAATAAGAGCAACAGGTACCGGGACGCTTCACCTAAGTGGTACACGCCTCTGATTGCTAACATAATGACAGTATTCGGGGCGGCAAAAAGGAAAGGGTGGTTGAAAGAGCCCAGACAGATGAAGGATTCCAGAGCAACAAGGTTTTCAACCCGCTTCTGCAAGTACCATAATCAGAAGGGACATGAAACCGAAGATTGCAAGGATTTCAAGGATGAGATCGAACGACTACTGAAGGATGGCAAACTCGTGGAGTTTATCAAAAAGATGCAGAAGCAAGAGGACAACACCGGTAGAAATAAAACACCATAGCCCAGAAAGGATAAACAAAGAATGGTTGATGAACCACATTTGTTCGACTATCCTCAGATTGAGAATGGCAACATCAGAAAAGCCATGATAAACATGATATCAGGAGGCTCGAGAGGCGGATTCCGCCAACAGCCGGAAGAAGATATCGAGGCTCGTCGAATCGGACAATTTTGTCAACATGGCCAACATACTAAGGATCGAGGAAATGGCACAGGAAGAGATCACCTTCTCAACCACAGACCTACAAAAATTAAGCGTCCAAGCCATTCAAATGTCAAAACTGGATTGTCCGTTGGTGATAATTGTGGACATAGCCAATTATGGAGTCACGAAAATGCTGGTGGATCACGGTAGCTCAGTCAACGTGCTATTCAACTCTACTCTAGCCAAATGGGATTGAACGTCCAGATATTGGAACCGGTGAGAACGTCACTTCACGGATTCGGAGGTCCGGAGATAGTCCCTCTCGGAATGCTTATGCTTCCTACCTCATTAGGTACAATGCCGCAAATAAAAATACTATTGGCAAACTATGTAATTGTCGACATGCATTTCGCATACAACAGCATCATAGGAAGGCATGCACTGAATGCATTCTGAGCATTACCGTCGACCTACCACCAGATGGTGAAATTCCCTACTCCTGCCGGCACAAGTGAAGTGATAGCGGACCATATTGAAGAATGGAAATGCTACGTGATCTCACTCTGTACGAGACCACAACAAGAAGAAGAAGCAGTGGAGGCATTGGCTCCCATGCAGATGGAGCACATTGACTGAAGTGCCCTAGTTTAATTTTTGGCAGGTTTTTAGTACCCTGAATATTTTGAACAACATTTATTCGTCCCCTCTACCACGACGAGTATAAGGGGTAAACGTGTATTAACTATAAATAGGGACACTGAGGACTTAAGCCTTGAGGGCTACATTGGGAACCAAAGTAGAACGAGCAATAAAATCAAGCTCTGCCATACTCTCATTATGTGAATTCGTTTCCAAGAGAAATCCTTTTGGCTAATTCATTCAAATTGCATAATCAACCTTTATGCAAGCCATAACATTGCCAGATACGACGCATAAGGATGAACATTCGGTCCCAGATGGCAATGTAGGATCCAAGATGATTTGCTTCAACAAACGGGACGAAAACTCTGTCCAAAGTGGCACGAGACACCGCAAATCCCGAGAGTGGCACGAGTATTAAATGAATCATTGTAGTTGTTGCTGATGTTGTTGCGTGGAAGATTGGTGTGTTGAAATATGGAAAATTTGATGTCTATTTATAGCTAGACCGAAAAGATAAGACGACATCTCGACCGTTCATCCTGTTTCTATCCAATGGTCCAAAGTTATCAGATAATTGATGAAATATGGATCACATAATTCATGGCACTCTAGAGTCTTCCATTTGAAGGCTTGCAATACTCAATATAAACCATGAACGTACATGTAGGATATGTTTGATGATGTTGTGTATAAACATATGAGCGTTGTAAATTTGTTGTTTCTTTCAAGATCTCTTCAAAATCTCGATAACTGCGAGTATTAAATGAATCATTGTAGTTGTTGGTGTTGTTGTTACATGGAAGATTGGTGTGTTGAAATATGGAAACTTTGGCGTATATTTATAGCTAAACCAAAAAGATAAGACGACATCTCGACCGTTCATACTATTTTTATCCAATGGTCCAAAGTTATCATATAATTGATGAATTATGGATCACATAATCCATGACACTCTAGAGTCTTCCATTTGAAAGCTTGCAAGACTCAATATAGACCATTGATTAGCCATTTTAATCCGACGATCATCGAGCGCGCGAGTTGCGTATGTACATTTTAGCTTTCCGCAGCTTCATCGTTTTGGTCATAACGTTCTCTCCAGATGTCGGAATCATAAACTGCTTGTTGCGATAACTAGACACTTGTGGCTTTCCAATGATATATAGAACGTAACATAACTCAATCTATATAGGTGTAGGTGGATTTTTGAAGTTTCGGTTCTTTATTGCCATATCATATTTCAACCTACTAAACATGAAAACAAACATAAAAATATCATAAAACTATCAAGAATAATCAATTAACCAAGCGTAAAAGTATGATAATGATGAGTATTTACCAAACTCATTCGTACACACATAAGAAGTTAAAGTTATTTTCTTTTTCTTTTGTTTCTCTTTGATTTGGTGAATATTCTGGAACAAGATTACTGTTATTAGTTGTTGGTGATGTTGTTGTTTATTGTTGAATGTACATGTACTGATATACATGAAGGATATGTTTGATGTTGTGTACAAACAGATGAGCGTTGTAAATTTGTTGTTTCTTTCAAGATCTCTTCAAAATCTCGATAACTGCGAGTATTAAATGAATCATTATAGTTGTTGGTGTTGTTCGTACATTGTCTATTTTTGAAGGGAATGTTAATTTGGTGTTGTGTGCAAACAGAGGAGAGGATCAATGAATTTGTTATTTTCTTCTCTTACTAAATGAATCATTTCTATTGGGCTTTAAATTTTACTGATTTTGGCTTTGGCTTATTGGAACCATTCACAAAAAAGTAGGAGGATGCTTATTACATACTTACTAATACTGTTATATTTTAAGCAATGTGTACCTTATACTTCTCTTTTTCCCAAGTTATGATCATGTAGCCGTCATGTAACGATCAATAACTAGGATATGCTAATGTTGAAATTTAGATCCAAGTTCAAGTTGTTTGCGAGGATTTTAGCCTTTAAAGCCATCTTCCTCCTTACTCTGCTTTAGCTTCTGTATTTGATGCACACTTGCACAAGTTAAAATTTCACTCTTACCGTCTGTTTCAGTTTGATATTCTGACAAATATCTTGTTACACATAGATTTTTGGAGTATTATCAGCTTGCAAGTTGGCATTGAAGCAATAACGGTGTGGACAAAACCAGAAAATGTAATCTGAATATTCAAATTAATATACTAAAGCTGCTAAAGTTGTCTTAATGATCAGTAAAAGACTTGTTTTATATGTTTCTCTTTCTATTAATAAACTTTGAGAAGGTTTAACGTTCATTGTTTCTTTTATTCCAGCATGGAGTCCAACAAGCATTCAGATAATGAAGTTTCTACAGTTCCATCTAAGTTGTCGAAAAGTATGAAAAGTTACCCAGAAGTTTCAAAGGCTTCGTGGAGCATAATCCCTAACGGTAAAGACTTACCGTTTACTCTCAAGTGCCAAAAGGCGAATGAAACCGAAGATCCCTCACTGTCTAGGAGGTTCTCCCGCCTCACTCGTCAATGAAGTTGGTCTAATATCCTCAACAACTCATGTGTGCGATGTAATAAAAAGTTGGTCCTAAGTTTCACTCATGTTGGATAATAAAGAACGTATTATTATCAAGCATCACAATTATGAACCGTTGCATCTTGTCGTCTTGATAACGGAACCAATATATATTAAATTAATCTTTCCAAGTTCTTTATAATCATTTCACAGATGGAAGTATTTGAAATCTTAAGAGAAATTGTGATAATCTTATAATTTGAACAATTTATAAGGTTTAAACAAAGTATTTAGGGTCTGACATGAAATCGGAGCGCCATTGCCATTTTCCTTCACTATGAGCACGAGAAATAATTATAAATATGAGGAGATGGATTGCCTTCTCAATTATCACGAGAGAAGAGTGCGGTTTTGAATAATGTAATAAAACATTATAATTTTGATATTTGATGGTAAGATTCCTATAATTAATTAATGCTTACATAAGAAAAATTATATGATGCATACTTCAAAGTGGTCTTCAAATTTTTATGAAGTTTCTTGAATTTAAATTAAATTTCTCTTTTAATGAATTTGAATTTTGCGATACTATCACATCCATCGAAATCGTCTTGATCTAGGGAATCCCATATACCCAACCTTATATGCTATTGAAGCAGAGTTCTTTCTCGGGGTCTGAAGGAGTTACATGCATCCATGCACATATGAGCTATGATACTTCTACATCTCTCATCTCGCCTGATTGCATTCCTTTTTTTTTAGATAAGAAGAAATTGCAAGTTTATTGACGTGTTCGATTGCATCGCGATAAGGGATCAAGTGGGAAGCATGTTTATGATTAGAAAACATGCATCATCGACTACACATTCAGTGGTTTGTAGGATCTCGGGTTATGCTCAAACTCGCCTTTTTATGATTTATTTGGGGGTCTCTCTACATTATGGTAGAGTGTTGAAAACGCACTTCGAGAAGATTATTGAAAAATCACAAGCTCGTTCGAATAGTTAGAATAATTGAATGCTCTCTACTAGAGGTAGGTTAACTCTTGTTAAATCTACCTTTTGTACTATTCATGTTTATTACTTTCAAGTGATGATCTTGAGAAGAAGGTTATTAAATGTATGCGTGGAAATATTGCTAGTTTTTTGTGGGGGCATATGAGACTCGTAGAAAATAGCATTGGTCTCCATGGAAAAAAATTGTGTAGGCACGATTAGTGAATGTGATTTGGGGATTAAAGGCTTGCATGATATGGTGGGGTATTTCTCCATCAAACAGTGGTGGAGATTTTGAAAAGGTGATAGCCTACTGGAGTGATCCTTGTCGAAATATTATTGCAGAAGGCATTTGGTGTCAAATGCAAAAGGCAACACCAATGAGTTCCGCCATTTGAAGAAAGGTAATTCGTGAAGTGGTCCAAAGTTTCTTTTTTGGAACATTGACAGGGGAGATATCTCATTTTGGAATGATCATTGGTGTTGCAAGTTGACATTTTAGAATTCTGGCAAGAGATGAAAATTAGGTATGATAGGTCTGATGGCTCTAGAGTTTATCATATGCAGAAGTCAATATCCATGATCTCACGCGGTACTTGATCTGTTACTATTACTATGCTAACTTAAGATCCCTTTGGGATGATGTCTTGAGCCAAAGGCCAATCATATCATGCTCATGTGGGTTATGCACTCGTATTATGAATCCCATAATGGTAAACTTGCAACAGTATGATAGTGTCATTGCCTTTCTAGTGGAACTAAATGATTCCTTTTCAACCCTCAGAAGTTAGATATTGTTGTATAATCCACTACCATCACTATCAAAAGTCTACGCAGTGCTGTTGCAAGAGGAAAACTAAAGAAGACTATATACATCTGCTCTAAACCAAGATGATTTAGCTATGTTCACCAAGAACCCACATAGAAACTATCAGAATCCTCATACAAGATATGCTCCAGTTTACCAGCCAGCTCATCATGGTCAATCTACTCAAAATAAGCCTTAGAAGCTCTTAAAACAGGAGAAGAAAATTTTGAGATGCACCCATTGTGGTCATACTAGACACAAAGTAGACAAATGTTTCGAACTCTATGGTTACCCTCCTAGCTGGGATGGACCAACATGTAAGAGGAACCATATCAATCACTCAGCAAACAATGCTACAACCTCTGATGGAACAGTTGTATTCACTGCAAGCCAACAGTTGTCAAACTCCTCTAAGGACATAATTGAACAGTTTTTGATATTCAAGCAAGCCCATGAAGAACACAACTCAACCAATATCAGTGCTGACCGAAATCAGGTAGCACAACCTCATGTTGCTGCAACCACTATTACTGGTATTTCTAAGCCATGGTGTGCAAAATATATTGGTTTTTATCTGAACCTATACCTATCACAGTAGTAATCCATTTACCTAACAATAGCACAACCATAGCAACCCATATTGGTAGCGTATCTTTATTTGATAGCATAACCTTGTATAATGTGCTTTATGTTCTATCATTCACTCACAATTTGTTGTCCATTTCTAAACTCACTACAGGATCCTGATTACTTCTCTTGTTTATGTCACACTCATGTATTTTGCAGGACACAATCACCAAGAAGATGGTTGGTTCTGCTAGTATCAATAACGACCTTTGTATGTTGCAAGTTAATAAGGCTACTTGTAACTCTGCTGTCAATAACAGTCTTTGGCACTTGAGATTACGCCATGCATCTCTATAAAAATTCTCTCACATTCCTTGTATTTCTACCTCTTCAACTGATAAACACAGACACTGTGAAGTATGTCACTTAGCAAAATAGAAAAAGTTAGCATTTTCTGTTATTAATTATGTTTATGTTAAAGCCTTTGATCTTGCTCATACAAGCAAGCTATTCAGCACAAAGAGTGGCAATAAGCTATGCAAAATGAATTAAAAGCACTGGAAAAGACTAAGACTTGGGCCTACTCTACCACCAGGAGATCACTCCACTGGATGCAATTCGGTGTTTAAAATTAAGTACAAGTCATATGGATGTATAGAAAGATATAAGGCGCGCTTGGTTGTTGCAAAAGAGTATACACATGAAGAAGAATTTGACTACTTTGACACCTTCTCTCATGTAGTTAAACTACCAAAAGTAAGAGTACTACTAGCAGTAGCTGCTTCAGAAGGTTGGCATCTAAAGTAGTTAGATGTCAACAATTCATTTCTATTTAGAGATTTAGATGAGGAAATCTACATGCAACCTACCAACGATACTGTAATAAGGGTGACAACATAGTATGTCTTTTAAAGAAAAGTATTTATGGACTAAAGCAAACATCAAGGCAATGTTATACCAAACTAACCTACTGGCTCATTGCCTATGGTTATCAGCAATCTACCAGTGATCCTTCTCTCTTGACTCATTATACTAGCAACTCATTCACTGCCCTTTGTGTATTTGGATGACATAATATTAACTGAAAACAATCTTGCTGAAACAAACAAGATAAAACAACATTTGGATGACAAATTCATTATTAAAGACCTTTGGGATCTAAAGTATATTCTAGGAATTGAAGTAGCTAGAAGCAAGAAGGATATCTCCATATCTCAAAGGAACTATGCATTTCACATATGCACAAAATCAGGATACTTGGGTTCCAAACCAAGTAACATACCTATGGATCCTAAAACTAAACTGAGAGCAATGGATTCTGATCCTATTCCAGATCCATCAATCTATAGGAGGTTAGTTGGAAACTACTCTACCTCACAATCACAAGACCAGATTTATCTTACAGTATTCAATGCTTAACCCAGCATATATCAAAACCTACTACTCAACATTTAGCTGAGGTTCACAAAGTGTTAAGATATTTAAAGGCGGCTCCTGGAAAACGCATATTCTTATCAGCAAGTTCTGAAATACATATCAAAGCTTTTTGTGAGAGTGACTGGGGTAACTGTGAAGATGCCAAGAGAAGTATCAATGGTTTTGCTTTGTATTTAGGCAATTCTCTAGTCTCACATGAGAGAAAAGGACCAAACTACAGTGAGTACGTGTACATGTCAATACAACATGTGAAATATAATGGATCACTCAACTTCTAAAAGACCTATCCCTTATTGGTTTGAAAAATCATCTACTTTATACAGATAACAAAAGTGCAGAAAGGATTGCAATCAACCTTGTTCATCATGAGAAAGCAAAGCATCTATAGATTGATTGTTTTTTTTTTTTTGTAAGGGAGAAAGTTCAACAAGGCTGCTTAAAAGTTCTTCACATGTGAAATGAACATCAACTAGCACACATTTTGACTAAACCTCTCTCATTACAACCTTTCACACACATGATATTCAAGTTGGGCATTCTTGATATCCATGCCCCACTTGCGGAGATGTTAACTAGCAAGATTTAATCACATTTAAGTTATTTAAAAAAAATTTAGAAAGATTTCAAACTTCAGTTAGTTTAGAGTTTGTTATGTTTTCAAATAATGAAACTCAAACTGTTATATATAGTTGAAGACCTGTAACTTATTAAACACTTCTTCTCTTTCAGTTAGTTTAAGCTCATGACAATGGCGATCATGTTGTACATCACGGCGGCTAAACTCGTCAATCACCATCAATAATATTTTGGTTCAATTTCTTTTACTCGATCTTGTACTCAATTCGACTTGTGATTTTTGCTGTTTTGATTTAAATGCAATTGCGAATCATGAGAATCGACAATGGCATTTCAATTTTCTAAAAAGATATCGAGTATTGAGAGCTTTTCTTAATTTAGCAAGTCGAACCTAAAATTGCAAGTAGTCTCGTTTATAAAAATGTAATCAAATAGATAGATCTTATTATTACTGTCTACAAGTCACTACAAGAGAAAAGGGCTTTACCGACGGCTGAAAATCCGTCGGTAAAGGGCCATTTTCCGACGGAATTACCCTTTTCCGTCGGCAAAAGCCGTCGGAAAAGGCCGACGGAAAAAAGCTCGTAAGTAAAGAGCTTTTCCGTCGGACTTTTACCGACGGAATAGGGCTTTTCCGTCGGCTTTAAGCCGACGGAAAAGCCTTTTTCCTATACCGTCGGCTTAAAGCCGACGGAAAAGGGGTTTTTTTCCGTCGGCTTAAAGCCGACGGTATAGCTTCCCTTTTCCGTCGGCTTTAAGCCGACGGAAAAGGGTTTTAAAATATTAAAAAAAATTAAAAAAAAATTAAAAAAATTTAAAAAAATGATTTAAAAAAACAATTTAAAATGATTTAAATCCGACGGTATAGGGCTTTTCCGTCGGCTTAAAGCCGACGGAAAAGGGTTTAAAAATATTAAAAAAAAAATTAAAAAAATCAATTTAAAAAATGATTTAAAAGAAATCGTTTTAATAATTGATTTATGATTTTTTTTCCGATTTATTTAAAAGAAATCGATTTTAAATAATTATTTTATAAATTTTTTGGCGATTTTTTGTAAAGAAACGATTTTAAATAATTTTTTTATGTTTATTTGGCGATTTAATTTAAAAGAAATCGATTTAAATAATAACATTCACATTTTCGAGCAATTTTTTTAAATTATTAATTATAATAAATAAAATTTCGTATTTAAAATAAAATCTTGATAATATAAGTTTTTTATAGTTATTATTAGTTAGATAATGAATAAAACATAAGTAGAAATAAAATAATAAAACAAATAATAAACTCTAATTATAAGTTAGTGGATCTATATGGATAAATTTTTGTTAGTTATTTAGAATTTTTGGGAGAGAAAGTAGATAGTTTTTGGAGAATGGAAAGAATGAATGAATTAAGTGGGTAGAATAAGGGGTATTTATAGATATTTAGGAGGAGTAGGGTTAAATTAAAAAAATCAAATAAAATGGGGTGGGGGGTGCCACGTCAGCGATCCGTGTGAATTATCACACGGATCGCTGACGTGGCGAAATCTGATCCGTGTGATCAAATCACATGGATCGGATCTATACCGTCGGCTCTAAGCCGACGGTATAGATCAATACCGACGGCTCTAAGCCGTCGGTAAAGATCTTTACCGACGGCTTAGAGCCGTCGGTATAGATTAAAAATATTAAAAAAAAAAAAACAATTTAAAAAATGATTTAAAAAAACGATTTAAAACAATTGACTTAAAAGAAACCGTTTTAAAATAATTGATTTATGATTTTTTTTTCCGATTTATTTAAAAGAAATCGATTTTAAATAATTATTTTATAATTTTTTGGCGATTTTTTGTAAAGAAACGATTTTAAATAAATTTTTTATGTTTATTTGGCGATTTAATTTAAAAGAAATCGATTTAAATAATAACATTCACATTTTCGAGCAATTTTTTAAATTATTAATTATAATAAATAAAATTTTGTATTTAAAATAAAATCTTGATAATATAAGTTTTTTATAGTTATTATTAGTTAGATAATGAATAAAACTTATTTAGAAATAAAATAATAAAACAAATAATAAACTCTAATTATAAGTTAGTGTACGTTAATTATGTAAAAGAATTGACACGCTTAATTAGTGTTTTTAAAGGATTGGTAAAAGAAAAAACTTAATTCGGATATTTCTTTAACTTTTCTATAATTACATAAACCACCCGTTTATTTGTTTATCGTATTTCGTTACTTTGTTTTGGACGAGATTTGGAATGACACGCTTAATTAGTGTTTTTAAAGGATTGGTAAAAGAAAAAAACTTAATTCGGATATTTCTTTAACTTTTCTATAATTACATAAACCCCCCGTTTATTTGTTTATCTTATTTCATTACTTCGTTTGTCGATAAAATTTGAATTTACATGCCTCATTAGTGTTGGAAAAATAGTTGTTCAAGAAAAAACTGAATTGGAAGTTGTTTTGCATCTTTTGTATAATTGCGGTTTCTTCCCCAAATTGTTTTTAAACATCTTCCGACATTCCGTTTTGTACGAAATTTGGAGGAACACTCCTATTTTACATATCTTAGTGTATGGTTAACAAAAATTAAGGATTGAAGGCATTTCACAACCTTTATGTATGAAAATACAAGTTAGAACTATGTTGTCTATAGGTTTTAAGGATAGGGTTTAGGGTTTATAGGGTTTAGGGTTTAGGGTTTAGGGTTGAAGAGAGGTATAATATTTTATATTATAATGTTTATTTATCGTATTTCGTTACTTTGTTTTGGACGAGATTTGGAATGACAAGCTTAATTAGTGTTTTTAAAGGATTGGTAAAAGAAAAAACTTAATTCGGATATTTCTTTAACTTTTCTATAATTACATAAACCCCCCGTTTATTTGTTTATCGTATTTCGTTACTTCGTTTTGGACGAGATTTGGAATGACACGCTTAATTAGTGTTTTTAAAGGATTGGTAAAAGAAAAAACTTAATTCGGATATTTCTTTAACTTTTCTATAATTACATAAACCCCCCGTTTATTTGTTTATCGTATTTCGTTACTTTGTTTTGGACGAGATTTGGAATGACACGCTTAATTAGTATTTTTAAAGGATTGGTAAAAGAAAAAACTTGATTCGAATATTTCTTTAACTTTTCTATAATTACATAAACCCCCCGTTTATTTGTTTATCGTATTTCGTTACTTCGTTTTGGACGAGATTTGGAATGACACGCTTAATTAGTGTTTTTAAAGGATTGGTAAAAGAAAAAACTTAATTCGGATATTTCTTTAACTTTTCTATAATTACATAAACCCCCCGTTTATTTGTTTATCGTATTTCGTTACTTTGTTTTGGACGAGATTTGGAATGACACGCTTAATTAGTATTTTTAAAGGATTGGTAAAAGAAAAAACTTAATTCGAATATTTCTTTAACTTTTCTATAATTACATAAACCCCTCGTTTATTTGTTTATTGTATTTCGTTACTTCGTTTCGGACGAGATTTGGAATGACACGCTTAATTAGTGTTTTTAAAGGATTGGTAAAAGAAAAAACTTACAATCAGGGTACACCTATGTCGTGGAACCAACAACACGATCAGGGTGTACCTTCATCGTGGGAACAAGTCATTCCACCTGCTGGTTCGTGGGGCCAGAAACAGCGTCAACCCAAGCCGCAGCCGGAAACTTTCCCGTTATGGTCAGATGAATATCAACCACCAAGTTCGTGGCACAATCAATGTTATACTCAAAGTGCTCCTGGACATGCTAGTTATAGTGGGGCTCGCCCAAATGACCCACGACTTGCTAGAGTTAGCGACACTTCGCCGAGTTTTGCAAGGGGTTATCAAGTCGAACCCGTAATTGATCTAAACAATTTGGAGTTACCGATTGAAGACTACACTAATCAAGCTTGAAACAGTGACGTGAATAGAGAATACGGTGGTCCATCTTGGACATGATAGCCGGGGTTGCCTTAATGTGTAATTTTCGAGTATGAGTGTTTAAATTTTGAGTATGTGTGTTTACTTTACGAGTAAGAGTGTTTAAATTTCTAGTATGTGTGTTTACTTTTCGAGTAAGAGTGTTTAAATTTCTAGTATGTGTGCTTAATTTTCGAGTATGAGTGTTTAAATTTCTAGTATGTGTGTTTAATTTTGGAGTATGAGTGATTGAATTACGATTTTGCGTGTTTAATATCCGAGTTTGTCTTTTTAATTTAAAATAACATTGATTTAATTTATCCATATTCACTAACTTATAATTAGAGTTTATTATTTGTTTTATTAATTTATTTCTACTTATGTTTTATTCATTATCTAACTAATAATAACTATAAAAATATATATTATCAAGAATTTATTTTAAATCAATGTTATTTTAAATTAAAAAAATAAAGTATGATATTAAACACGTATTAAAAAAAACCTGCCGACATCATTTTTGTATTTTTTTTAGTAAAAAAATCTGGTTGAAATCCTTTTTTAATTTTATTATTTTTTTTTAAAAAGAAAAGGCTGACATCAAATTTTTTTTTTATATTAAATGGGCCATTCCCGTCGGCCCAAACCCGACGGGAATGGGCTTTACCGTCGGGTTTGGGCCGACGGTAAAGCCAACCCTTTTTTTTTTTTTTTTAAATGGGCCATTCCCGTCGGCCCAAACCCGACGGGAATTGGCTTTACCGTCGGATTTGGGCCGACGGTAAAGCCGGCCCATTTGTACCGTCGGCCCAAAGCCGACGGTATAGATCTATACCGTCGGGATTGGGCCCGACGGTATAGATCGGGCCTTTTCCGTCGGCCCAAAACGCCGGGCCCGACGGAAAAGGCCAATTCTGTTGTAGTGAGTTGTACTGACCCGATGGAATTATTAACAATGGAATACAAACTAATGCAAACAAAACTATAATCCGGTTAGCGAATACGATCAGAATGATCATAAATCTTAATTTGCACTACACGACATAACGAATGATTTACACTATTATAGAATTATACCTTTGAGTAAATGTATAGCAAATCATGAAGAGCTTTACAGTTTTAGACTAACTTAAAATTACACACCTCACATCAAAACGATCGTCTCAAACAAAAGAAACGGTTCAAGATGAAAAAAAAAAAAAAGAGAGAGAAATATATCTCAAAAATTGCCGAAAGTAAGATGTCAAATTCACACACCAAACAACAGAACTAAGGATCCAAAAACTGCTGCAATCACTCCCTCTACGCTAACTTGGTTGAGCACAGAAGAACTTGGAGAAGGATTGTTGCTCCTGGCGGAACCTGGAGGAAGAGGCGTACCTGACTCCGCCTGAGGTGCAGCAACAGGTGAGAGGTTCTGGTTTTGTTCCACATTTACATGAAGTTTCATGCCCCCAAGGCAATGCAACCTATTGCCACAAGCAAAGTACCTGTCCCCAGGGCTCGACAGGGCAAACGATGTGTTCCCGTTATTACTCGATTGCAATGCGTTGGTTGTATTGCACACGTCGTAGTTTTCTTTGGTCAATTCGCTGACCGAATGGTATTGCGAATACTGGAACACTGTCATCCAAATGTATCAAAACTACTGTTTAACTAGACATGAAAATATAGGTACTAGTTGACTTACGTAAGGTGTCACCAATGGCGAACGTCTTGTCTCTTGCCCATGTGTCGACGTCAGTGCTAATATCCCAGCCAGAGTTGTCACCCACGGTATACAGAGTTGCCGAACATGTCATGGCATAGAACAAGAGTGTGACAACAGAGAGTATAAGAAATTTTGCCATTTTTACGAGCTGAAAGGAAATATTGGGTTGATGATAGACTGGTAAGGATTTGGAAAATGGCTGGTCGTGTTTATTCTTAATACTATTTTCAACTATGCGAGAGTGTTAATTGTGATTAGATTACCTAACATCGTAAAGAAAAAATCACTGGTACGTCAGCTCTAATTCTCAGGTGCCTTTTGGGCTAGCAATATCCCAATATTTATTGGATATAGATACTTTGGTAGGGTAGACTTGCTTGAGTTTGTTGGCAAGTTGGCCAGAAGTTGAACGCCTCTCAACACAAAATAATCCCTTTCTCACTTTATAATGAACCAGAAGCGCTACTATTAACAGCTGGTGACTTTCCATATGCAACAATTGTACATGAAGAAATTGGCTAATTTGCTTTTACCTGATTCACTTTTACAATGGACACTTTTGAGAAGCTGAAATTTTGAAAATCAAACTGGAAATACTATTCCATTTTACGTCAGTTTACCAATTTGAAATGATCATGTAAATAAATTTAAGTATCGACGTGAATTTCAGTTATAACCATTATGGACGATAACACACTACGAAATCTGAGATTCGTAAAATCATAATACAAGAAAATAAAGCAAGAAAATTGCCACCATCAATCGTTAATAAATTGATCAATAATCACATGAACCACTTCAGGTACAAATCAAACTAATCAATGTCACAAACAGAAAAGAGTTTTAACAGTCACTACAATTCAAGAGTTTGCTTAGCTTCTCCAGTCTGACTCACAAAAACACCATGAAAATATCCAGCACTGGAGATGATTACAACCGGAGTAAGAAGTGTTGAGATAGGATATTGATGTCTCTTTAGCACCAGAGCTCTGTTTGTCATATGGGTTTGATCTTGAAGTGCAGTGAAATTAGGGAAAATACAAAACATTTCAGATCCTGCAACAACAAACACAATCCAACGAATACCGTTAGTAATCCTGAAATTTAGAAACATGAGCAGTGCAAACAAACCTAATAACCAGACGAGAACTTATTCATAAAAAGGTATGGCAAAAATCGTTAGTTCATGATGCACGGAAATACTAGTGAAAGATACATGATGCACTGAAATTTAGAAACATGAGCAGTGCAAACAAACCTAATAACCAGACGAGAACTTATTCATAAAAAGGTATGGCAAAAATCGCATGATGCACGGAAATACTAGTGAAAGATACATGATGCACTGAAATTTAGAAACATGAGCAGTGCAAACAAACCTAATAACCAGACGAGAACTTATTCATAAAAAGGTATGGCAAAAATCGTTAGTTCATGATGCACTAGTGAAAGATACATGATGCCAGTTACATTGGAAACATTATCGCAGGCAATAAAACACATAGAAGTCCACAGATGCAAGAAAAAACCTTATTTTTTTTGCTTGAAAAGTAACAATTGCTATCCAAGAAATAAATCCAAAATACAACATCCTTTAAGAGATTCAAATGCAAACACTATACAGGTTGGGGCCTTGTTCTTGCCTCACCTAGTGATATTGAACCAGTGCATAATAACAAATAAGAAAAGTGTTTGAGGTGCTTATTTACTTTCAAACGCTGTAGGAATCAACCACCAGTCATAATTAACCTAGGTATTCCGAATAGATGTGCAATGTACCAATCTTACTAGTCTAGTAAATACCAAGACGGATACGTATCAGGAGCTATTAGTAAAAGATCCATCGAGAACTATATGAACGTATCTGGTCAACTTTCTCATTACTAGTTTAGAGCAAAAATACATCGAGGACACTGCACAATTCCTCTAGTTATCTTGTTTTCCCACACAAACTTGATGCACATAATCGGTAAATTGCAACCTTCTTACCAAAAGTAGTACCCACAACAGAGAAATATTTAGCCCCAGATAAGTTCCCCCATATATCATCTTTTCAGACTTTCATCATGGCTAACTAATACGAACGTATAACCGTGCTACATTCAATGGTTACTTACGATATAAACACAGACAAATAATCACTCCATACATCTAAATAAAAGAAATTTGAAGCTGTAAAACCGGACAAGGCGGTACAAGAAAACTCATAACAGCACCTGAACGAGATAATAGAAAATGCGTAAACCCTCGGGATCTTTACTGGTCTGAACATCCATGAGAGACCCAATCTTCGACGTCGTAAACGAAATGTGCTCGTTCCCCATCACAATCTCCAGCTCCTGCCTGCCAACACGGTCCGGCTCCGGCCAATTGTTGTCATCCTCCTTCATTATCTGCAACCACAAAATAAAGCAAATTTCAAAAAACCCTAAAAACCCTAATTTTCCAAAATCGAACAAAAGCGCAACGGCGTCGTTTGCCAACCTCGGAATCGGACACAATTCTCCGACACTCCTTCATGACGGCGGGAGTGAGGAATACCTCTTTCCGAATCATGGTGTCGTTCTTGTAGTTGGAGTTGTTGGCGTATCGGAGCTTGCCGTCGGGTCGGAACTCGAATTCTAGAAACTCGTGTCCGAATTTTCCCTTGTGTCCAACGTAGTAACGGAGGTAGAACTCGCCGCCGTTCTCTTCTCCACCGTCGGCCATTGTTGTTTGCTTGTTGTGGAAAAATTGGGGAGGAATATTGCAATTTGTATTTTGTAAAATAGCTGGGCTTGGGCTAAAGTGATTACTGAGATTTAAAGCCCATATCAAGCTAAGCCTCCTAAATCCTAATGATCCCAAATTGAAAATATATCTCATTATTAATATTATTAACTAGAGACGTTCACACAGTCGGATACATGGTATTGGTGATTATCATTATGTTTGAATCGTCTTCTAAATATCTCTAAGGTCTTGAAATAACTTAGATTCGTCTCGTGAAAATTTAGGGACCCCAAATTACAAATCTTGTTCATAGTTATTTTACTATCATTATAATTCTTTTCCTTGTTTAATGTTTACATGTAACGAAATTTGATTATTTTAAATTCAAGGGCTATATGTTCAAATATTCATGACTAAATGCTAGAGGTAATTTTGTCCACTATAAAATCCAAAAACCAACAAATATTTGAAAAATCCTACATTTGGGACCGCAAAACTCTAACTTTAAAGTTAGCTCATATATCTCATTCATTGTATACGTGTGAATGATCGAGCCATCTTGCTTATCCAACGTACACGAAGCTAATTATATTTTTAAAGTGTTAGAGTTGTCTAAAGTGTCTTTTATATATCAAGAAATTCTTCACAAAATCCTCTCTTCTAATAAACACTATATTTTCTTTAATGTATAAAAGATGACAAAAATGTTTATAATAAATCAATTAAAGGGGTTTTTTCTTTGCAGAGTTTCCCAAGCCATATAGCATTTTTTTGCTAGTATTGAAGTCAGGGAGTGATATTTAGTTAAAACTTCTAAAGAGGATGGTGGGGTGATTCAGGTGGCTCAGGGAGTGATATTTAGTTAAAACTTCTAAAGAGGATGGTGGGGTGATTCAGGTGGCTCAGAAATGAACAGGGTCAGCTGGCCCATTAATGGTCCAAACAGAGAGAAATCGAACTAGGGTGGTTTGACAGATCGAACGTTAATGTTTGATTGTTATTACTCCGGATCCCAAGACTCACGCCATATCATTAATTACTGTTAACGAACCTTACAAACATCGAACCAAGGGTTCAATCGTTATTTTGTGATTGTTTTCGTTCGAGAGTTATCAATATCGAGTCCAGGACCGTGTCAATTGCCCTGGGATTTGACTGTTATTTCAGCATTGAACCTGTCTCCGTTCAATTATTCTGATTTGACTCTCAAGGGTTATTTCGGTCATTCAGGCTTCCTAATCGTGAAATAGGTCTTCCAAACAACGCTAGCCCCTCTCAAAGATCGCCTATAGAGGATTCAACTCTTGGAAACATTCATTTGGACCGACCAATGCTCGACCCTACTGTTGAGCAACCACCAAATCAATCACAACCTCAACAAGCCTCGGCTCCCACACCCGTGGCCGTGACAATGGCTCTGTCCCCAGAAATGATTGCAGATCAACGCTACCGTTCAAGCAACCGTGATCGCATCCCTTGTTGCAGATCTTCCATGTTATTAGGCACCTTACCGCCCCGTCCCTAAAAGTCTAGGACAAAGGGTCCGACTAAGAGATCCAGGGGTCAAATCCGAGAGGAAGAGGCCGAATCCAGGAGGGACCACCATGTTTCTAGAGCCTCGGGAGAGAGGGCCCGAATCCTAGAGCAAAAATGAGGGAAATAGCAAGAAGGATGGAGCAACTAAACCAAGAAAGGGAATAGGTGCACTCCAAACTAATGCAAGCCTTAGGTCACCGAAGGCTCAGGGGGGAGAAGATCCCAAACTCAAGACATACGATGGAAAGAGTGATCCCCGTGAACACCTATTTTATGTGGATGGAATACTAACTCTCCATGGATTTTTTTTTTATAATTTGCAGGCACGCGTATTCGCTACAACCCTATCAAGAGCGACACTAGATTGGTTCACGAGGATACCCGTGGGTTCACTGACCAGCTATGAACAATTGAGAAATAGGTTTGAGAGTCGATTCTCGAGCTAGAAAAGGATGCACACTAATATGAATCACCTGAATTTTGGTCAAGCAAGAAGACAAGAAAAGTTTGAAGGATTTCATGAAGATGTTCAATGAGGAATTGTTGAAGGTGGATGAGCCTAAGAGCGAGCAAGTAGTCATCATACTCTTCAATGCAATAAAGCACAAGAGGTTCAATGCAACCATTATGGAGGAAGAGCCAAAAACCATCGACCAGATTAACAAACTTGCTTATAAGACCATCTATTCTTATGAGATGATGGCAACCGAGAACACTAGTAGCAAGTGCAGAATTGCCTAGAGGAAAGGATGGATGAAATCGAGACAATACTAACTGCCATGGCGACAAATCATCTAGGAGGTACATTATTCTCAACAAGGATATCTTGACAGTGTTCGCCGCTGCACGAAAGAAGGGATGGCTCAATGAGGCAGGGAAGTTAAAAGACACGCAAGGAACAAGGTTTTCAAAGAAGTATTGCAAATACCACTACCATAGAGGGCATAACATAGAGGATTGCAAATACCTCAAGGATGAGATAAAAAGGTTTATCCTGAAGGTAGATTGGTAGAGTGCGCCCGCCACCACAGAAGTTTGGATGAGCAAGATGACAAGGACAGGTCTCGCTCACCTAAAAAGGACAAGTAGAAAATTTATGAGGCGCCTAGCCCCATAATCGCAATGTTGTTAATGCACCCACCAGAAGAATGATCACTATGATAAATGTAGGACTTATGGGCGCTGACTCCAATAACGAGAGAAGAAAGATTACTCGACAAATAGGGGAGGATAGATATGTGGGATTTATCACACAGCTTGAAATTAATAAAATGCCAGATGAGGAAACCACTTTCACAAAAAAAAAAAAAAAAACTTCACGCAGCTCACCACGCAGGCTATCCAGGCAGGTAAGTTAAACTACCCTCTCTTAGTTAAGCTTAATATCGCTAATTATGGAGTATGGAAGGTTCTTATAGACAATAGAAGCTCGACAAACATGATATTCTCTCATGCTTTGGATAAAATGGCACTAGGACAAATTTGATTGAACGGATCACCATGCCTCACAAGGGTTTCAGGGGTGCAGAAGTGATTCCACTTGGATAGGTTACTTTGCCGACATCATTTGGGGAGGAGCCATGCAGGAGAACCTTAAACGTCCAGTATGTCATATTTTATCAACCATTTGCCTACAATGTGATAATTGGTCACTCGACCCTCAACGCCATTAGGGCTGTGGTGTCTACATACCACCGAAATTCTGAAATTCTCAACTCATGTAGGAACATGCGAGATTATTGGCAACCACAGAGAGGCATAGTTGTGCTACATATCATCCCTCAGGTTGCGCAAGAATGATGAGGTAGAGGAGCCATAAGCCCTTGCACCGGAAGATCAAGCTATGGATGGATAGTCCAAACCACTCTCTTTAATTTCTTTCCTTTCTGATTATGCTGGAAATATTTACGTTTATGTTTGAACAATTATAATTTCCCTAAATTTCCCTTCATGGGCTAATATGTAATAAAACATGGAGAACTATGTTTGCTTGATTCCTATATCACGGGATACGTAGGTGAATCGAAATCTATTGGGTTCCCAGCCGTTATCTATCGCCAATCTTTATCTTGGAAATGTTATATGTCTCATGTGTTGTCCATTAGATTACAGGGACAATTCTATCTCCTATCCAACGAGATATGGCAGCGATATGGTAGAAGAACATCTCCTATCCACAATGATATGGCAGAGATACCTCAAACGGTAGAAAAATGTTTCATATCCACAGTGATATGGCAGAGAATACCTCAAATGGTAGAAGAATATCTCCTATCCACAATGATATGGCAGAGGATACCTCAAACTGTAGAAAAATATCTCCTATCCACCGTGATATGGCAGAGAATACCTTAAGAGGTAGATGATCATCTTTTATCCACCGTGATATGGCAAAGAATACCTTAAATGGTAGATGATTATCTCAAGACCACCAAAAATGTGGAAAATAAATACCTTGATTCGTAGACCGAAATCCTTTATCCGACAGAAATGGGAAAATGCATTAAAGGTGAAAAAGCATACCATATTGATACGGCAATAACCGCCCACACCAAGAGAATAGAACCTTAGCTCACAATATGAACTACTGCTACTTATTAAAATATACGGATATAGAGAGGTACATGCAAAGAATTAGTCGAACAACCACACAACAACAGGCTCACCGATATAGCCATCAATCAAATACAATAAATAAAATCAAAAGGATGATGCAACACCCTAAAAACAGGAATTCACATTTCGGCATACGGAGGGGTACCGATCATCCTGATGTTGACAAGACTCTCATTTTCAAAAAGAGGAGAGAAAACATCTGGCTCCATCTCGTCATCATAATAAGAATCTGCTAGAAGCTGTAAGTCGGGTCCCAACGTCACATCTAGCTGATTGGCGTCAAAATCCTCTTTGAAACCCTTAAGAGTTCGGATCTACCCAATAAGGGTATCTTGTGCCTCCTCTCGGTCTTGTAGGTCGCGCATCATGTTGATATCCTTGTACATTCCGTTGAGCATAAACTGCGTGGTAATTCGCAGTTTAATCTCAAGCGACTGATCATGTAAAACAAGGAAGAGAATTATACAAGAGAACAAACTCAACTCCAACCGAATCTGGCATACCCCACTTTATATATATATATATGCATGCTTCACTAGAGATAAATAATAGACATTTACCTCGAATTACAGCACTCGAGGGGGGCGTCAGCCAACTCTTGCTCCAGGTGCTCCCTATCCTCTTTGAGATTTTGTACCTCGAGCTCGGTAGACCCCTTGTCTTTCTTGTCCCGATTGACAACCTCTTTGATTTGCGCCAACTCCTCCTTAGCCTTCCCCGCCTCCTTGCGGGCTGTGCGGACATGCTCATGAGCCCTCTTCAACTGCTCCAAAGCATGATTCTTCTCTTCCATAGTCGCTCTCACAGTGAACGGGTCAAAGTTATCCATTTGTTCAATCTGCTCCTGCAGTTAAGCAACCGCATCAGCTTTGTCTGCCTCAGTATTGTTCACAACTTTCACACTACTAGACAAAAATTTGCCAACCTGCACGCACCCACACGTTGATTATTCCTTCTAAATGGAAATTCAATGCTCAAATTAAACAATGTTGTCTTGCTAAGCAAACAGAAGATAAGAACATCACACTTACAACTTGAAATATGCGAGTTCCTTGCCGCAAGAATTGCGCCCGCTCTTGTTCACCGACAATGGGGTCCTTCGCCAAGGCAGGAAAAATCTCCCTTATACCATGAATGGCTTCCCTTTCATTGAATTAGTGGACCCTAACGTTGATGTTAGGGCCAACGACAAGATGGCTAGCCAGTCAATGAGTTGAACTACCACTGAAAAAAGGCCTATTGCACCCGATCAGGCCCGACCCACCGCGAGTATGAGTTGGAGTGGCTTGAGGATTGCTGAAGCTGGCCTGGCCAAAACTGGCATGGGTAACAGGCACTTTGGTAAACTACACATCATGGCTTTGGGAACTTTGTCCTTAAACGTCTTGGGAACCAGCGGCCTCCCGAGTCTGAGCATGATGACCCTTTCGACCTTGGATCTTCGCCACTTCAACATCTTCAGCATCCTCTCCTCGCCTCACGGCAGTAAATTTTCTCATGCGATTCTAACACAAACTCTACAAATACAAGATCTTCTATCAAGAGCTATACCCAGACTATGCGGACCATCATACAGCTTGGGGCTTGGGCAATACGCCACCAGCTCTCACCACTATGTCCTGAGTTATCAGGGTCAAGTCAAACTCGTGCCCTACTAAGGTCCTCACAAAACCCTCCACCCAAGCCGGAGCACCCACGCCAGGTGGGATCCCAATACGCATAGCTTTTCCCTACTTCTGTGGCAGAGAGCTGAACTCCCAGGATTTTTTTCTTTACATAAAAGTACTCATTCTTCCCGTGTGCGCCTTAACTGGTGTGGGTACCCCCAGGAACCCATAACCTGCATTGTCCCTCAAAAAGTAAAATCCCTTGTGGCTCGCCTTTTTATTCATAATCTCCTAGAATAACCTCCAGAACTCGTTGACACCTCAAGGGGCATTAAAACTTCCATCACCAAGATGAACGCCACTAACACCCCAAACGAGTTCGATAACAGTTGTGTTAAGCATACACCCATGTTACCTAACAATGCCCAA
The DNA here is from genome assembly GCA_948329865.1 of Linaria vulgaris. NCBI lineage: Eukaryota > Viridiplantae > Streptophyta > Magnoliopsida > Lamiales > Plantaginaceae > Linaria > Linaria vulgaris. Next base: position 79,776,151 of record OX415249.1, on the reverse strand, counting down.
AGCAGCAAATGAAGCGGGAACCTCATACCAATAACGAAATGCTTTGCATTGACGGTAATCCAACCCTTCGGGTGTGTATGCATCATATCCTCTTTCTCGAGAAATCTAATCTCGTATTCCCTTAGGTCATTATTATCTTAATAATACTAAGGTGTGTGAGGAACACTCGACATCATATCCTAGTCCTTTTATCGTGTCCTTTATCGTTTGGTCTCACCCTCCCCGGTGAGGCCAAATTCGTTCTCCTCAGAGGCATCATTAGAGTCACTATTCTCCTCTCCCCCCCTCCCCCTCCTCTTGCCCGTACATATCCCCTATCAAATCTAGTGTCGGGTCCCACATTTTGGTATTCTACTCATCTAATGGCACATAACCCAAATCGTGTAGCGGGCTTCCACGAGACTCCCCGGGTTCACCTAGGTGAACCGCAAGCGCATTTTCGGAACCCACATTAGAATTTCGTTACTGAGACATCGTTCTAACAAATACAACAAAAACTCATCTAAAACTTACAAAGTTAAAACAAAAAACCTACTATAAAAAAATTATGTCGAATTTCTCTCAAACATATGAAATTACTATATAATAGAGACATTGAAAACTAAAACTAAAATTCAACAAATGTCGAAACCAATATGCTGACACATCGGGTATCACATATCAAAATTGATAAATTAGACATGGAGCTCAAATTCGACACCATTTGCCGAATACAGAATACACTTTCTAGAAGACAAATGGTTTCTCTCTCCTCATTACCCCTATTTATAGAGTACCACGCGTATTTAATTAACGACCTTTCGATTTCCATATCAAACATCATGATGCTCGATATCGACGCCCATACTCGATATCAAACCACCCAAAATTACGATCTCAATATAAAATATACCCGATATGTGAGAGCTCCGATATATATTTTGATATCCCTGTAAATTCGACATCCCCATATATCTCGACATTTATTTTCTCGATCTAATTGACCTTCAATCAAATATTGGTCATTCACATGGTCCCAATGACAACTTAAAATCATTGACTTGGCTCCAGCTAAATTTCATATTAGGGGAACAACTCAATACCAGAATTCAAATATGAAACTCACATCTCGCTTTGAATCTCGATTGTAACTCGGGGAGACATGAGCTACCAACATATAACTTACAAGTTATTATACACAATGATAATTCCTAAACTGGGGGACTACATGATGTGGGCCTTTCTAGCGACCAAATAAGCTAGGCCAAAGAACAATTGGGCCTAACTGAAAAGATCATGCTAAGCAATTGTATATCAAAGGCCCAAGCCCGATATACATCATATATCGAAGGCCTACATTCGACATACATTTTGATATCAAATATCTACATTCTATATTGTGCAGCTTATCCCAGAAATTATGGAAGTGGACCCTCGTGCCCCGAGGTCTATATAAAGACATGCTCCGTATTCCAAGGTACGTTTATTAATTAACCCGCATTGTTCACACCTCGATATCGAATATCAAACATTCGACGTATTATATTTGACATATCCTAATCCCTATATCAACTCTGCCCTATATCAGATTTCCCAACATTCGATAGCCATCATATTTGACATCTGTGAGACTCGACATTCCAGTTTCTCGATATGTTGGGATTGCGTACCTAGGCCTCGTCAATTGGTGTTTCAAACAAAGTTAATCTAGAAGCTTGTATAAGTTACAGATTACCATTAGTTTGTAAAGGTTCTTATTTATTCTTGTAATCTTATCTTTCATCTGAAATACATGAATCTGTATTAAACTAGATTTAATCAATGAACTATTTTGTTGCTCAAATCAGGTTCAAGAAGTATCAATGGAAATAAAGCACTTAGGAGAATAAAGTCCACATTATGATAGGTATAAACTATCATCGACTTAGGTAGATTACATAATCGCACCAAGAATTGACAAATTATATTATGCCATGTAATATGCCAAACCCTATATGACACCATCTATAATAGTCATATAAAACACCATTATAATTTTCAATTCTAAAAGTAAAACATTTTACTATGGGTCTATTATAGACCACAAAAAAACCCACAAGACAATAGTGTAAATCCATTTCTTCTGGTTAATCTTTCTTTGTGGAAGACATCACACTTGAAATTTCCATATAGCCTTTTAAAGTATAGTTAACCAGTTAGAACTAGTTAATAACATTAAAATATTGCAGATGCGCATGTTTATGTCATAAAATTAACTCGCCACGTAAAACATACGTCTTTTCAAGTAAAAAGTGACATGTTCCCTTTTTTGAAAGATCAAATTTAAATGTTTTACGATAAAACATACTAAAATTGCCCACTACCATATTTAGAAAACCAAGATTGTACACAATGCACTTCTTATCGGCTATTTTTTTTCTACAACTTTATCGACCTTGGGCATCTTTAGTAAAAAGTAAAACAAATTCCTTTACTTTTGGTATTTCAATTTAGCATTGTCGAACGAAGATTACTTTGCAATCTAATATGTTGCTTATGCTACAACCTTTCTCAAGCTGTCCATATGCGTAACTCTGGCTCAAGAATTTCCTTACCCTGGAACACATTGTCATTAGCTCAAACCAACATTGTCTTGTTTAACAAGTTATTTTGGGATCATTTATTAGATGATAATTAACTCTATCACCAGTTAATTACCATCATTTACCATAAATAACAACATTATTTAAAAATCAGCTGGAAGTCGTTACTCGAGCTGCCAAAATTAGAAAGTGCACTTATGTTATTTTCATTCTCAAATTTTTACCATTATAGTAGTTTTTGTATAAATAGGCGTTGTATTTGTATTTTTATTTACTTTTCTTGTACGCATTCAATTAGCTAAGAACAGAGAGAAGAGACATGATCTTCATCGATCGAATAATGTGCAATAGTTGAATCATTGTTTCATAGTCTTTCAATAATAAATTTCTTTTTTCTTTTTTCGTGTTCATCAATCCGTTGATAATCTTGTTGTTGTGGATTTTGGTGACTATTCTGCGTTGATTCATAATTTTTCCCTTGATGGGAACTTTGGTGTAGCGAACAAAGAATATAAAGTTACCAAATCAATTGTTACACCTAGATTCCTATTCTCGCAAGTACATGAATCAAGTAATAATAAAATATGAAGTATAGTTACGAACCAAATATCGTGTCCCAAGGGAGTAGTGAATAAATGCTTGAATCACTTAAATGCAAAATACTAATGGTTATCACTTGCTATCTCTTGTGTTTGCTGGATGAATGCAGAATGTGTACAGAATGCTTTTAATGTAGAAAACTATGGATGCAGGTTTTATGAAAATAGTTTTGAATGCAGAAGATCTGTAAACTAATATGTAATGAAAATAATGAGAATGATTTGAATGCAACGAGAATTTATTAAACTAACTAAACATGAATGCAAAGAATATATTATTATTAAACTAAGGATGAATGCTAAGAACTAATCTAACTAATGCAGAAAAGTAAATAAAATAGAATTAAGAAGATTGATCGGTTGAACGCGTATGTTGTAAACAATAGAATAAAAGATTGTTTAAAGGTTGGGTTTCACAACTGATTTAATCATAGTAGTTCATAGACAAACTACCTATATTTACTTGAGATACTTGATTATAGTTTGAAGCTTGTATGTCTAATGAACCTGTGACCTATAGTTGGACTTATCCTAACTATAGAATTTATGAGTCTCTAATAACCAATTGCATTAGCGGGCTCAACCCAATTGTTAGTTGTTTTAGTAGAGATATCAAATCTGCAATCCAATTAACTCATCTGAATCATGTTAGCATAAACGTACATAATTAAGATTGATCTAGTGTGATCTAGGATTTGTGCATCAATTGTGTTAGCGTACCAAAGTCACAAATCACATGTATATATAACTAGCTTAACATCAACACTCTAGCGGTCCCAGAGTAGTGCATCTGTTATTCTAGCGAGAGTAAGACTAGTCACGCAATATAAATAACTATACAATCTAGACATACAATTTTGGACTTCTTAACGTGTTACGATTAGGGTTTGCAATTTTTGCGTATCGACATGGCCCTTGAAGTAGCGTCTTGACACCATGTATCCAAAAACATCAATTTTGTGCTGTTTTAGCTTTATTTTGTCATGAAGCGATTAAATCTTAAGAAAATAAGAAACAATACTAAAACCAATAAATATGCACCAAGAATTATACAAAATCATAATTAAATTAGTACTAAAATGACGCTAAATAAACGCTCATCAAATACCCCCATACTTAAACCTTTGTCTGTCCTCAAGAAAATTTACTAGCTTTGACTACATCTAAATTTGAACTCAAGTGATCAACATGTCAACATTCCTAAATAAGGATATTCTCAGAATGCAACATATGATCAAAACAAGAGACGAGATAGAATATACAAACACGAGCACATCAAGCTTAATAAAATTATCATCATGTCAATTTCATGTGCGCAAATAGTGTGTGCCACTATTGCTGATGTATAAGAGTTATTTTCATATTTCAAATTCACAAAATCATAGCTATTAACATGTAATTACTTCACTCTCATTCTCTACTTTTCATGTTGTCATCAATTCTTGTAGACACCTTATGTTGAGGATCATTTAGGACTTTTTAGCTTCTAATGTTAGGCTCGGGTATAGGTTATAATGAAAAAAGACATATATGTGTTCAAGAGATGTACGTAGTAAATCAACTCCTTTGTTTTCCTTTTTCTCCCTTATTTGTGAATTTTTCATTGACCATACATTTTTGGCTCTTTTTTGTATCTTTTCCTTGCGTTTTCATTTGTGCAAGTTTCAAACCACCCTATACTTCATGATTTTTTGAGAGGCACCCCCAAACATATAGTCTTTTCATAGGGTTATTTGTGCTCTTTATTGTGCTCATACTCCTTTAAACCTTTTCTTTCATATTTTTCTTTTTCTTTTTGGGCTCGTTCTTTATTTTGAAGCACCTACCTTATCCCTCATTTGTGATCTCCTACATCCATCTCGAGAAATGGTAGGATTAATTTCTCGGCTACGGGTAGATTATTGGGTTTCATAAACAAAGACTCATAAGAAAATGTTTCAACTGAGTTCAATAGATAATCTTTATAAAGGGTTTTGGGCTTGAAAGGCTAAAACGTAATAATGAAAAAGATTGCATGTTTTTATTTCTTCAACGCATAAAATCTACACTTATCTCTAACAACAATCAAGCAAATTACTGAAGATTCGTAATCACACGCTCTCTATTTTTTCTCATGAATGCACAACATTATTTTCATAGTTATATACTTGCAGCGGATTGAAAGGTGTCTATGAAATCAAACATGCTTTTGATAATATTACTCAAGATGTACTAAATGACATTCATATATTCTTCATCTCAAATTCGTACTATATTATGCATATATCATCATTGATCCCCATTTAGTCATGCTTTCATGGTTCAAACTTGATTCTAATGATGCAATCATAAAGAAATTGACTCTAAAATAGGATCAATATATAACATAGATAATAAAAAGCGAAGCGCCCACACCCCCAACTTAAAATTCTATGATGTCCTCATCGTCAAATAAAAAGAATTTAAAGCATATATGAGAGTACTCCCTGATCAAGCTCAAAGGACACTCGTCGAATTGTTGGTGTCGGTGCTTTCGTCATTTGTCATCTTCCTCTCAATGCCAGCCGAGAAAGATCCAAAGTCGACACTTTCTTGCACATTTTATCAACAACGCGGTTATGCTTACTTTAAACCTCTATAAATGCACTATAATATATAGACTAAGCCATCGCTAAAATACGACCACACTGGGCAAGGTTCTTTTGACCAATTATTTTGGTAGCTCTAGCTCGATCGAGCCGTGGCCACATCCCACACACCATAGCATTCAGCTGCTCCTCTCTAAACATATACCCTGACATCTGTAGATTCAGTGACTCAGAATTCTCATGATTCAGAAAATAGTAAGCTGCCATACTTTCAGAAGGAACGAGATGGGTGTTCCTGGATGATCTCGGTCTTCGTGTTGGTAGTGGTGGTATACCATCTGTGGCAACTACCTCGCTTGCTTCAGCAACATGCCTTATGGCATCAGTATGCCAGTCACGCTCGACTTCCCCTTGTGGTACTCTTAGAATCGCAAGTTCCACTTGCACGCCTTGCCGTATTGAAACGAGCCAAGTTCTCAGCGTTCCTCCAGTTGACAGCAGTCGCCTCCTCTTTTGGCTTATTGTCAGCGACAATGCCTACATTAACCCTACCACCCTTGGGCGTGGGGTCTACCACAAGACGTCGCGACCCAAAATTTTCATGGCGCTGGAAACCACAAATATGCGACACCCGCACACCGCATGAAACTTTAGGAACACTTTCAGTCCTAGTGAAATCTCGCCTCAAATTAGCATGAGCCCTCAACCCCACTTGAAGGTACATCAGTCGCATTACACTAGTGGATGGTTCACTAACATGCGTCTCGGAAGCTGTCGGCTCAACTGAAGGTGGAGCGTGCATCGAAGGTCTAACGACAAGCATTCCACCATGGCGTTTGAATCTCTCCATGTTATGTGGTGATCTCACTATTTTTCTTCGAGCCCTTGTCTTCCCACGTGCCATTTGCTAAAACTTAGTAAAATCACTCTACAAATTGAGGGTCTCAAGAATATTTTCTATCAAAAGGTTTTTATCTCGAAATATCTTAATACCGAGAAGATTTCAGTCTCGAAATATTCGTTCGGCCTACTTAACTTTCGAGACACTAAACTTTCGACAAGAGAGCAGAACGACCAACGTTTACCCACGATTATAAAATGACAATAGCACACCACATTGGCCTCAGAGTTGGTGTCAGCATTTAATGCATCGAAATGCTTAGACTCGAAATATTATTTCGAGACACGAATATATGTATCTAATCAGATTTTTGATAGATAAATAAAAAGAAATGAATGAATGATGAATGATATGAGCCAAAATATCATTTGACACTCGATCCTTAGAGAAACGGCTCCGAAATGAAGGGGGCATATTTTGGAATCAAGAACATTCACTATGTCACAAAGACCTTAAAAACCCAAAATTTAATTAGGTATATATAGCTAGCCCAATATAACAAATTTGGGTTGGCCTGCTACGCAAAAAGCCAACCTGAAAATATCTCTAAACAAAATTTCGAGACATTGTTATACATGTCTCGAAATTATGTTTCGAGGCTCTGCTATTTTGATACGTTTTCGGAAAATCCAAAAATAGGACCTCGCATCCCAAGACGTGCAAATACGTCGGATCTTTAGAAATACATACGCCATTAAGATTGTACCAACCCTACGCTCTTGCATCCAGAGCTTAATTCGATACTGATTTCGAGAGACCCCTTTCGATACTATCAAACTTTCGAGACGCCTGGACATCGAGGAATCTGTATAGAGATTAGAGACCCAAGTATTTCGAGGCAAGCCCATTTTTACAGTCTAGTAGCTTAGTTCGAGACTCGGCTATTTTGAGTTATTTGGTGATTTCAACCCGATTCAACTATTCTTCCGTGCTCGTTCGTGTTCTGATCAAAGCTATTCTGATATAGAATAAGATTAGCATAGTTTGTTGTATTCTAAACCTATCTGTATTTTCATATTCATTTGTGTAATCCATACAAGATATCACCAACTCAGTTTTCACAAACAAACTAGTCACTTATCTATAAGTGATAGGTTATAAAAATAGTAAGACCAATTTAGGTATATTATTAGGTGATTGAGAGTTTATGGTATCCCCAAATATGCACATAGATCATTCTTCTCACACCGTCTATGCTAAAACACTAGACAGAATAGCTTCTGCGATGTCTGGCCGTAATTCCAATTTTCAAACATGATATCTCATCTATTTTTGAACTATATAGACATCACAAGTTTAATTGAAAAAAAAATCAATTAATGCGCACAAAGTAATTTTGTGTACATAGATTCATGGCACAAAGTAATTTTGTGTACATAGATTCATGGAACTTAATTACTTAAACCATAGGGGTTGTGGCAGTAGTCCATATTTAAATACCTTGAAAAAACAGAATAGCGGAAGTATAATGTGATCCTAGCTAGGATTTGATATTGATCCCTCCAAAAGATGAATTTGGAACTGCATGAGCGTCATCAGTTTTGGACAGTTACACATCCCTCAAAAAGATGAATTTGGAACTGCATCAGCGTCATCAGTTTTGGAGAGTTACACAGATATTCTAAACAAATCCCTTCATTGTGTGACATAATTAATGTTGTATGTTTCTTTTTTTTTATAAAATTAATGTTGTATCTAGAAACTACTTTTTTACTCGAAAATAGCGGCCATATAGTTGAGGTTTTATATATATATATATATATATACACTAGCAACTTTGACACACGCGGAGACCGCGTGTAAACTATATAAATTATCAAAGAAATTTTAATGTGACACAACTTTAATATAATTTATAAAATTGATGCAAATAATAAGAAAACCAATCTGTTCTGCACACATTAAAAATCACGTAAGAAATTTACTAAATATGTGGAGGAATTTCAGGAGTGGTGATAGTTACTTATTTAATTACATATTTTTTAATTATTGAAAGGTCAAAGCAGGGGTATTTTTGAAAACTCAGAATTTGGTATCCAAACTGCCATTTTGTGAGTGAGAGGGCTTTACTTTTAATATAGTAATAGATATACAACGTTAGACGATGAAAAATATTAGTTTTGGTATATAGTATTTAGGCAGAATTATCATAAATGTCCGTTATCTTGTACTCACTTTAATTTTTACCTTCTAACTTTTTAAACCTGAGTTTATGTCATATAACTTTGCCAAAAATGTCCGAAATATTGTTCGCTGCTATATGTCCGCCAAATCATCAAGGGCATCACGACTCATTCAAAGATCTCGAATTGTGGTGGTACGACGACGGTGTGACAAATTGGTGGTGGTGTGGTGCGACGGCGGTGCAGGTGGAGGTTGTGGTGGTGGTGGTGTGGTGCGGCGGCGGTGCAGGTGGAGGTGGTGGTGGGCTATGAGGGGGGGGGGGGGGGGACGACTGATACTTTATTATTATTATTATTATTATTTTTCTTTTTTTTTTTTTTTAAAAATTAATTATTTTAATATCTATTTTTCCTTAAATTTATGTTTCTTTTGTTATTAAAAATTAAGTTTTTTAAATTAGAATTATAGAATAGGTTTTTCAAATTTAAATAATAAAGTTAATAAGATTTAACCTTTTGTTTCTTATTTAAAAAAATTATTACTTATTAGAATTATAAAATGAGTTTTTATAATTTATATAATAAAGCTAATTATAAAGAAATATAAAAATTACAAATTGGATGACATGGTAGCCAATTTTTTTTCCAATATGCAAAACTTGATGAAATTGCAGCCATATGGCAATGAACAGTGTTTCGGGCATTGACAAAGTTACACGGCATAAACTCAGGCTTAAAAAGTTAAAGGGCAAAAAGTAAAATAAGCAAAAGATAACGGACCTTTTGACAATTCTGCCTAGTACTTAATATGAAATAAATACTCAACTTGGCTTCACGGTCATCAATCTTCTTGTTACTTAGCATATGAGGTTCTTTACAACTATGGTCTTCGTGCAGAGAATGTCTGTTTCCTCAAACAGAATCGACAAGTACTATAAGTACCCAAGTTGGCTACTCCTAGTCATGTTAATTCATTCATTCTTGCTTTATGTACTACCGCCTTTAATTTTACACCTATATAGTGTGCGTGCTATATTTTTGACTTCAGAGAATGCTAGACATGGAGAATAAGAAGAAGAAGAATAATGAGAGTTCTAGTGCTTTTCTAATAGGAGAATCGGCGCAAGAACATGGCTTCTCACATGTCCCCGAGTGTTACAAAGTCGAGCCTTCCCATAGGGCAGGGCTGGAGTCGAAGCCAGCAAGTGTGCCCCTTGTCAACTTGGATGGTATGTGTGATCCCACCCGTAGATCTCTCGTCCTGAAAGAGATTGCGGATGCTTGTCGCTCTAATGGCTTCTTTCAGGTAAGTAATAATGTTTTTCTGTGGGTTCTTGCTGTCCCAGCTAGCCGCGAGATTCTATATAAAGATGTCGATAAAAGATTACGCGCCACTTCATGTACCATATTAATTAAGAGCCGAGCTCACGGGTGTGCATCCTCTCATTTATACATTGGGAGAAAAAACGAAACACATATTTTGAGCACAATCACGCTGGATATTTTAAATAAATGTCTTATTAGGAGAGTGTCAGAAGTCCAAAATCACTCTTTAAGTCTTAAGCAAAGTTGATACTGTATATCAAGTGTTATAAGGAGTTAATAGTACATTAATCCTAAGTGTGAGTGTCACACAATTTTTTTTTTTTTTTTATCTAGGTCATAAATCACGGGATTTCGCAGTCGATACTTGATGGAGGTATTTCAGCCGCGTCGGGCTTTTTCAATTTGCCAATGCAAGATAAGACTAGATTCATGTCAAACGACGTGAAAGACCCGGTGAGGTATTGCACAAGCTTGAAAGATGGATTGGATACGGTTCAATACTGGAGAGTTTTTCTCAAACACTACGCACATCCTCTCAAGGACTGGATTGGAATGTGGCCTGATGATCCACCTTATTACAGGTATATTGTTTTCATTCATCAGCTAATAAATCCATGCATCTACTTCTAATTTAAACAAGAGTTATATGTATAGAACAACATTTAGGCCGTCAGCCTGAAATAATGCATGAAAAAAATGTACACAAGTGTGTCACAAAAGAATTCTGCTGCATGATATTCTAATAAAATATACTAGAATGTTTATGTTCTCAATGTACGTAAAACCTGACCGCCACCACAGCCGCCATGCATGTATATATCTAGTAAGGGAGGAGTTGTTCATCATCTTATTTGTCTTTTGTTCTGAATTCAGTATTCAGTACATTGAGTCTTACATAACCAATTTTTTCTTACATCAGTTTGTAGCCTTGAAGACAACTCTGTTAACAGTCGGCTACACGTGACAGTATATTAAACTTCTATAATTTTGTTCAAAAATGCACACCAAAACATTGCATCTGACTCATAATTCAGGTAAGCGCCAAGCTATTAATAGTTTTCACTTCAAGTCATAAACCATAAGTTTTTTAACAGGATCAGATTAATAAATCAACGCAAAAATAACAGTTTTAGTACAGAGAATGGGGAGCGGGGCACGTGAATAACACGAACGCGATACAAAAGTCAAAACAATCATAAAATAAAATAGGCGACAACCATATTGGGCAAGTGTCCCAAATGTGGTAGTGTTGCTCTGGCTGCGCTGTTGCAGAATGCTACGGAAATCTGCCGTCCCAATGAGAGCTCTATAATAGAAGAACTCGATTAGAATAGCACATTTTAGATAGGCTAGATTCAACCAGTCGACTGTACTCTTGTAAGCTAAGCTATTGTCTAATTATTCACCCACTCATAATATGTGCTAACAAGTGTTTTCAGAACATGGCCTGCATGATCTGCTTTTGAGTTTTATTAGTGAAAGATTACTGATAAAATAGTGGATTTTTATACAACTTAATTGATGACAGGGAGAAAATGGGAGAATATGTTGTGGCAGTTCGGAAACTATCTCTGAAAATAATGGAAATGATAACAGAGAGCCTTGGGTTAGGCCCCAAATACCTGCAAGAGGAATTGGAACAGGGGATGCAAGTGATGGCGGTTAACTCGTACCCTCCGTGCCCACAGCCGGAGCTCACACTCGGTCTTCCACCCCACACCGACTACTGCTGCCTCACGATACTCATCCAGGATTCGCCTGGACTCCAAATCCTGGATTCCGAGGATAACTCGTGGAAAGACGTACCTATAACCGAGAAAGCGTTGCAAGTTCATGTTGGCGATCAGTTAGAGGTGCTGAGCAATGGAACTTACAAGAGCGTGGTGCATAGGAGCACGGTGAATAGCGAAAAGACGCGGTTTTCTATTGCGAGTCTTCATTGTTTGGGGTTGGACGTGAAAATAGCGGCTGCAGAGGAGCTGGTGGATAATGAAGTGAAGGGGAATGGATATAGAGAAAGCAGCTTCAGGGATTTTCTGAATTTTATTTCTAAAAATGATATTGGAGAAGGGAGGAGTTTCTTGGAGACGATCAAGAGTGAACGGTAACAGTCCATTAGCCTTACTGGCGTTCCTGCTGTTATCGGTCTAAACGAACTTATACTCGACTCCAGCTCAGCGTGCAAGGTTATTGAACTTTTTCAGCAGAGTAATGGTGTGTTTGTGTGTGTTTGTTTGTTTGTGACATAATAAGGTTGCCTTTTTGTTACATCATGTTTTTACCGAAGTTCCATTTTTCTTGGTTTGGTATTTACGTATTCTAGGATCCTTCAGTTCTCTAAAAAGTTTGGTTAGGTTCCTGTTGGTACAATTCATCTCTGTATTGCTTCTTTACTTAAAACTAAATTAACTGTCTACTTTTCTCTTTGCCTTTCTGTAGCTCATTTTATTTACTGTACAGTTTAATGATCATCTAATGTATAAAACTTGATACCAAACATGCAAAGGATCTTCTCTACCGTTTTTGTTTGTACTAGTGTGAGTGTGAGCAAGTATTCCTTCATTCATTTTAATTTTGTAGAGAAACGTCACAAAAGATAGTTTAAAAACTTACTCAGCTTAGTATAAAAGAAATTCAGCCAAAACTAATAACTATACTCAGTAAAAGTCATTAAATCTTTCTAATATCTGGAATAAGATGACATTTTCCTGTTAAAAAAGAGATGGAAAAAAGATAAGCTGATGACGTAAAACCAAGTGTCGCAGCAAGATTTGAACATGTGGAAAGATTGATATAAGAAGAGCTCATTGTATACTATTGTTGTGTCTATTAATAGATAAGTTTGTGTACATCCAGATTTCATGACTATTCCGACATCTTTGGTCATGGAACAGCGAAACATACTTATTGCAATAGATTGTACCATCCATTGTGCATTGTATTCGAAAGGGGTTGACTTGATCTCAAAACAATAGAAATCAGTCAAAATGCCAAAATTGAATCACCACATATGGATTTGCTAAGCATTTTTGTGGATAACTCGCTCATACCAGTAAAGAAAATCAAATTAAAGAGTCTTACGAACGAATGAACGAACGAATGAACGATTTAGAGAATTCGATAAAGCTCGCGAGGTAGGGGTTGTTTTTATCTTGAAGACAATAGGAGTTTGAGAATTAGATGTTGGATTTGACTTAGATGGATAGCTCTCTTCAAAGAAAGAAAAATCTAAAATTCGTTGTAAAGTGCACCCCATAAGAATGTAAAACAAGACAAATTTTTAATGACAAAAAAAGTAAATAACATAAAGATTTTAAAACCACAAGGTAAAAGAATTCCACTATGAATATAAAATAGGAATAACAACTCTTAAACTTTTACCCAAACTCTTTATTTTACCTGACAGTTACGATACTCTTAACCACTCTTTACACAACTAATTATGTATTAATGATATAAGAAAAAGATTAGTGTTTTTTTTGGATGATGGAAATGGTGCAAATGAGCTGCTATGATATCATAGACAAAATCCCTCCAATACCGTGTGCACAAGCTGGATGAATTAATAGCACATCCAATTGGATTCAAATTGCATGTTCTTCCATTCTCCAACTTCAGACAAACCTTAAATGGCATTTCAGTGGTAAACATAATTTGCTTTTTTCCAGCAAAATCACGGCGGCCGTTGGCAGTGCATCGGTGTTTTTCCGGCAAGATCACGGTAGTTTGAGTCGGATTAAGTTCGATAGAGGGTTGATCCATGGTGGAACATAGGAGGGCCAAGGGTGTCCTAATGCAAGTTTGACTTTGCACCTGGAGAGCTTTTTCTCTAAGAAGAAAAATAATTTTTAAATGAATAGCCTATATATTTGTCCCCAAAAAAGTTATTTAATATTTTGATTTTTGCAATAAAACTTTTGAAATTCTAACTCGTAGTAAACTATTGATGCAGAGGTCAAGCTCTAAAGGCTAGTTGCAAAATAGTTTTTTTTTAGTTCAGTTTATTCTCTTATTAGAAGAACATTATTGTTCATTATTTATTATTTATTAAATAATTATATAATACAACGACTATGTGTTATGGGTCGCCGTTGTGATCATAATTGTCGGGTGAAAGGTCGGACATTAGGCAGGATGTTGGACTCAAGGATGGTCGGGTGCTAGACATCCGTGCACAAGCATCAACTTAGGCGATGGGATCCCTTGTGAGAATTGGATGATATTTGACGGGATGGTCCTTGGACGTGTTGGGTACACTTCCATGAAACTTGAGGGTAAATGCATGAGCCGTTTGGGGGATGGTCAGGCGGTTCATCAAGGCGCATGTGTTGCGGCTTGGTGCTAGGATCTAAAGGACTTCCTACCGTGCAAATTGGATGATTCTTGGCATGAAAGTTTTAGGACATATGAGGAAGATGTCAAGAAGTTTGAGGAGTTCAAACGAACCGTTTGAAAGCTGACACGGAGGTTTGTGGCGACGTGTAGAGCAAGGTTGAGTGCGTTTGAGCATTTGGGCTTCCTATGCTTAGAATGGAGTGATTCTTGGTATGAATGTTCTAGGACACATAGGATGTATGTACACAAAGTTTGATTTAAATCAGAGTCCAAAAGAGGATGTTTGGGGATTAGTGTAGAAGAGTATATCTACTCACGACGTGAGTGATTAATGCCAAGGCGAACATGTAAGGGAGACAACATTAGTGAGCAAACAGCGAGTCTCCCACATACTAAGTAGCAATGCAAAGTGCTAAATGAGCAATCTCTTGGGACCACTAAGGAACCAAGAGCCAACTTATGGCATCGTGAAGAGCGAGTCAAAGTCCCCGACCAACTTGCCTAGGGACTTGCATTGGGCACTCTGTTGGCTAGGGTGGCTTGGCTATGCCAAGATACTACTATGCAGTACAGTCTTGAGGGATAAGAATGTCATTAAGTCAACAAGATCATAAGACAAGTATTCCAAGAGTCTTATGATCTACTCGTAGTTCGGACTAAGTGTTCAAGTCTCTCTACGGGGGTTCAAAAGCTAAGGCGTGCATTGTCGGGGCAAAGATGCACAAGGTTAATGTGATGGCACATTAGCGGGCTTAGGGTCACAACATGATCCTTGTCTCAAGCGAGATACTATTGAACGATACGAGGAACTTTGATTGACCCTGAGTGTCGGAATCAAATTTTGAGTACGAGGATTCGGTTGTGGGTGCTTGGCAACCCTCAACTTAAGTGCAAAGCTTTGAGAGCTTCTATTGCTATCGAGAGTGGGGAGTTAAGTGAAACCTACGACTGTTCCCAAACGAGGCAAAGACTGGGTAGGTGTAGGACTCCGAAGTGAGGATTACGATCGAATGGTCCTTATGAATAACCCAATGTTGCTACCTTTGGTGCAATGTCGGTGCGTTCTTAAGAATAGCATTAGTTAGCGCGATGACGTTAGACTAAGGAGAGGAGAGTGATCTAGGCACACGAATGCATTTGGATGGATGTCAAATGTGTAGAGTTACGGGGCGTATCATACGGCTGGGTTATATGTACAACCTCGACAATAAGGCTAAACACAAGTTCGGACTTTGGACAAGGAACTTGTGTGCCTTACGGGCTAAAAACAATCGTGTTGCGTGACAATAGAGTCGGCATGTGACACCATTTTAAGCACAAGTACTAAATTTCATGATAGCATATATGATAATTTTTTATCCAAAGGTAGATCTATGCGTCTTCCAGACTCTATCCTTCACGGATCTTTCCTTGGATCCAAAGGTGGATCAGACCACATGTATCCGCATGATCTAGACTGTTTCGTGCATTCGTATTCATTTTGTCAGGCATACTCATTAATACAGATTTGAAGGCACTAGTTCCACGTCGTATTCCACAAGGGATTAAGAGATGTATTTGGACTTTAAATTGTTGACTTGTCGTTCCCTTTTGCATTTTGACTTGTTGAATTCCGCTCCAATTTCTCTATACCCCAAATATGTACCTTTCATGTATGCTCAATTAAATTAAGACACTTGGCAATCTCAGTCCAAGTTGTACATTAGGTGGAATTAATGGTCAATCCATTAAATTTTAATTTTGTCAAGAAAAAAATATACATGAAAGAAATTAAGAGAGAGAAAGCACTTTGTTTCATACTTTGTTCTTCTTCATCTACACACACTATGGAAGAAGAGAGATGAGAGAAGAGAGAGAAAACCACTTTTTTCGCCCTCCCTGAACACAATTCATATTCATATCATTTTAAATTAGAATCAGAATTCATCCTTCTTCATTCTTTCATTCTTGCTGTTAATCGTTCATTTTCAGCAATGTTTTTTTTTTTCGTTGATATCATTATCAGATTCAATATTAACACTAATGATTTTTATTAATAGAAAATAAAACCGCAACACTAATTATTATTCTTTCGGTCAACTTGTATGTTATAAATTAAAGTTTTGCTTGTAATGTTTCAAGTATCATCATTATAATTTGAACTTAATTATCACGGCAACGGCTCACTTGTGACGTGTAGAAGCATTTAACATATCTTATAAAAAAATCTTTTGCACATTTTCATCTTTTTATTGTGTTTTTTCCAAATTTTAATGCTATGAGAATGGTGTGGCTATGATGCACCGACACTTCAAAACATCAGTCGTGTCCGTGTTCGACACGTATCCGACACCGACACTCGTCTGACACTCTTCCAACACGTACGCCACGTGACTATCTTAATTAAAATAAATAAAAATTAATTTAACACCGTATCGAACACTTGAGAGTGCCGTGTCTGACACATAATAAGTGTGTGTCCAATATGTTTTAGGTTTGTTCAAGAGAAAATTTATATTTTAAATGTTTATGTTATAATATTTATTTAAAATAGTTTTATAAATTGACAAATAAAACATAAAAGAGTTAGAAAATCAATTGTTAAAACTTAAATACCTTAATAAATAGCCTAAATATAAATGATTTTTAATTAATGCATAATTTGTTTTGTATGGTATTTATGTTTTTGAATATTATTGTTAATTTAATTGGATTATATTTATGTTTGACACTCATAATAGAGCTGAAGTGAGTGTTTTAGTTGAAATTTATTTTGGTTAATAACTCGTGAGTGATAAGTGATATGTGATAATTCTATTTGAATTTAAATATGTCTGAGTTTTTAATTGGGTTTAAAGATATTAATTCTATAAGTTTTAATAATACTTAATAACTCTTAACAATAAAAAAATACAGTCATGTCTTGGTCGTGTCGAATTTTTAAGGAATATGTGTTACCGTGTCTGTGTCACCGTGTCCGTATCCGTACAACATAGTGGTGTGTAAGGGAAGAATAGGGAAGAGAAAGGTGAAGTGGTTTTCTCTCTCCTCTCTCCTTTCTCTTCCGTTTACAGCCATAAATTAGGTGAATTTATTTATAAATGATTTTTTTATTGTTTAAGTAGTGAATAACACGTAAGGCTACATGTAAGAGTGATGGCCACATGTATTAATTTAACTGAGAGTACATACATATTTGGTATTTTGATCTCCTCCTATAAATTAGTACTATATCTTATACTATATTATGTGGATGCAGGCCATGTGGAGACAACTTAATACCCTGTTTGTTTAAATTATTTACAGCTTTTGATTTATATTTTAAGTTATCTTACCAAATTTAAAAAATCTGATATTTTTAACAAATATCATATTTCCCAAATTTACGCAACAATATGTTTGTATTTAATGAATGATAAGATTCTTATTACTAAAACCATATTTCCATCTAAATTGGTATGCACGAGTCTCTTATGATTTACGGATCACGATATGTTTTTAAAATTCCCTTTTAATAAACGTTCATTTTCATGAATTATAATTTATATCTAAATTCACATTTTAAGCAATTTTTATATGTTAACCCATGAAGAAATTAACTAATGGAGATGGTTAGTAGGAAATGGAAAAGTTTCTCCCATTTTAAACCCTTTAATTTCCAAAGTGGCCAATTAATGATTTTGGGAAAATAATCATTCTCTTTTCATATTTTACTTCGATTTACTGTGATTTTAATGTCTTTCTATTGATTGCAAGCTATCTTTAATAATTATTTGTTATTATGGTACCATCTAAAATAAAATAAAGCCGTGACTATGTTCTGAATAATGTAATACATTATAATTGCCAAAAAGTTTATTACAATGGAGTTTTTCTTTTCCTTTATCTTTTCTTTTTTTGCAAAATCTTGGGTTTAATAAATATTTATTTAATAATATTATTTTAATATTTATATATTTATAATGTGTTTAATGTTCGGACTTAAGAACAAGTAAACCCGTTAGCAATAATCTATGAATCTACATATATGGTAATATAATAAATTAAATTGGGAAGTTGAAGGCTTTGAAAAGAAACAAACAAGCTACAATTCCCTCTTTAACTTTTGTCACGTGTGTTCATCCACATAATGTAGTATAAGATGTAATACTCATTTATAAGAGGAGATCCAAAGCCACATATTTGGAGTATAGAGAAATTATGGATGTTTAATTCTGCCTTAGTGCCAATTTTAATGGGCGAGCGAGTGTTCAATGTTTCAAAATATAGGGGCATCCCAAACGACCCAATATATTGAGCGGGTTAACAAAATTATCCATTTTAACTAATAAAATAAGGTATTTGAGCAATTTACTTCCCAATATATTGAGCGAGTTAACAAAATTATCCATTTTAACTAATAAAATACGGTATTTGAGCAATTTACTTTTGTGCACGTGTTACTTAAATCATGGGGCTCGTGAGAGGTATAACATGTGGAGCTTAGGAGTCACCAATAGTCCACTCTTTATTATATCTTTACAAAAAGAAACGGAATTTATAGTGGAAGTTAGTTACTTTTTTGGCAGAAGTGCTAAAAATGCCCTTTATCTTTTGCTCACTTGAGTTTTTGCCCTTTATCTTTTTTCTTTGCTTAAAATGCCATTTATCTTTCTTAAAATGCCCTTTATCTTTTGCACTCACCTAAAATGCCCTTTATCTTTTTTCCTTTCTAAAAATGTCCTTTATCTTTTAAAATGCCCTTTTGCTTTTGCAATGCAATTTTGCACTGCCAACTAGATAATTCCTGGTCGACGTGGCAAAATTTGTGTTGACACGTAGACATTTAAAAAATAATTCGAAAAAAAAAAACTTATATTATATTTTTGTATTTTAAAATAATAATTTTTAATAATTAATAAAATTTATTAAAAAAACAGAAAAAAAAAGAAAATACCCCCCTGTTCTTTCCCCCCACCCCCCAATCCCGCGGCACCCCCCAGCCCCACCACCACCTCCACTGCACCGCCGCCTCGCCGCCGCCGCCCAGAATCCACTGCTGCCTCCAATTCGGAGCAAAATCGAAGGATCGAGAAGATATTAATCGCGAATAGAGGTGAAATCGCGTGCAGAGTGATTCGAACTGCGAAGAGGTTAGGGATTCGAACTGTTGCCGTTTACAGCGACGTTGATAAGAGCAGCTTGCACGTCAAATCGGCCGATGAAGCCGTGCACATCGGGCCTCCGCCGGCTCGCCTCAGCTACTTGAACGCCTCCACGATCATCGAAGCCGCGGAGAAAATCGGCGCTTAGGTGGTGGTGCGGCTAGAGGGGGTGCCGCGGGATTGGGTGTGGCGGCGGTGCAGTGGAGGTGGTGGTGGGACTAGGGGGGAGGGGGTGGGGGAAAGAACAAGGGGTATTTTCTTTATTTTTTTATTTTTTTTATTTTTCTGTTTTTTTATAAATTTTATTAATTATTAAAAATTATTATTTTAAAATACAAAATTATAATATAAGTTTTTTTTCGAATTATTTTTTAAATGTCTACGTGTCAACACAAATTTTGCCACGTCGACCAGGAATTATCCAGTTGGCAGTGCAAAATTGCATTGCAAAAGCAAAAGGGCATTTTAAAAGATAAAGGGCATTTTTAGAAAGATAAAGGGCATTTTTAGCAAGGAAAAAAGATAAAGGGCATTTTAAGAAAGGAAAAAAGATAAAGGGCATTTTAAGAAAGGAAAAAAGATAAAGGGCATTTTAAGAAAGATAAAGGGCATTTTAAGCAAGGAAAAAAGATAAAGGGCATTTTTAGCACTTATGCCTACTTTTTTATGGGCAATGGAAGTTATAGTGATCCTAGTCCTGAAAAAGATGAAATTCGAACAGTATGAGCGTTAGTCTTTTTTGGACACTACATAGAAATAATATCTTAACAAATATATATCCATTGTGTGGCATTTTTTATGAATGTTGTCTCTGGAAATACTTTTGTCCTTGAAAACAGCGGCGATAAAGTTGAGATTTGTCATATTTAGTTGTATTTTAGTCTTATTTCGTCTAGGTTACAATACATCGAGAAAATGATACAATGGGTCTGACATAACCAAAATAATTCTATCATATTACAATGAACGGACTAACTTGGTCCGGAACACCTATTACACATGAGGAGATATAAGATGACGGGAAATATCCATGTATGGCCAAGTTGAGGGAACAGTCTAACGGGATAAATTCGATGCTCTTTGATGGTCGAATTGGGGGCGTTAGATACTTATGATTTCAGACTGAACTTGAGAACTTGCCAAGCTGCCTACGTATCCCATTGGGAGAATCAAGCCGAACGTAGTTCATTTATCTGTAAGGGTCCAAGATCGGTCGAATCTGTGTTGTTCGATCCATGATAGGTTGAATCTGATGATGATCAAATCGGTAGAATTCGATATAAGGTATCTCGAATTGGCCTATATCGAATCTGGCATGTATCGAATTGGGGTCCTTCGATGTGCGCATCGAACGTGGATGGTTCGATGCCGTTGTAAGTCGAATTCGATTGGTTCGAGAGTGTCGTCGGTCGAATTGATAAAGTGTCAAACCGTCCTGGTTCGATGTTAGTGTGTCAAACTGAGCCGATTCGATACAGTAGAACCTCGAACGGGGATCGGTTCGACCTTAGTCAACGTAAGTTGGGTGTAAGTCGAACAATAAAGTATATCGAACCCTTGCGTTCGATGTGGTAGTATGTGTTGTGTGTGTATAATAAATCACCAGAAGGTTAAGGGGCGGGGTATTTATGGACCCTCTAGGCATGGGAGAGTAAGCGTCAAACAGGCGTGGTTCGATGCTGAATCTGCTTCGAACCTCTTCCGTTCGATGTGCCCATTTCTGTAGGCCTTCGCTGCTGGGCCGGCCCAATGTGAATTTAGGCATATCCTAAATAATCCCCATCACCTAGATAGACTATATATCCCGCTGCCACACGATTAATGTCGTTGGAAAACCACGAAACAACATTTTGTGCAGCTAATTAAATCAAGTGGCGGACTCGCTCCATCGATTTGATGCGATAGTGTGACAGTCAACGCTAACGAAGGAACATGCATCCCATGATTTGTCTGAAATACCTCATATTGTAGTGCCTCTGCACTCACACAATGTGGGCTTTATGCGGGCCCCATGTGTGTAGAGCCCACCTCCCTGTGAGTACAGGAGGCACTACAGCAAGAGATATACCATATGCTCCCTACATCCCATAGTTCACATTACTAATACAATCGTTGGACTAAAAAGGTTAGAATGGGTATATAGTAGTATGGTATTAATACTCATCAATTTGGATGAAACGTTGTTCTCGGTTATCTTCTTGTTACTCAGCATATGAGGCCCTTTACAATTATGGTCCTATTGCAGAGCATGGTTGTTTCCTCAAACAGAATCGTGAAGTATAAATACCCAACTTGGCTACTCGTGTCATTTAATCCATTCATTCTATCTTTTTGGTGTTGTGCTAATTTTCAACATGGAGAAGAATAAGTATAATATTTGGTCTTATTTCGTTCGGGTAATATAACACCGTGAAACGTTAAAAAATATTAATTAATTACCAAAATAATGTTAATCTATTATAATGAACGACCTAACTTGGTCCGGAACACCTACTTATATTACAAGCAATGAATTACTTTTGATATCCTATTTAGACAAAGATTCGGGTAGATCGAACCGATTGCGTTCGATCTATGTGTATCGAACGGTGGTGATGCGATGTTACTGCTAATGGAACATGTAATGCATCAAATGAGGTTGATTCGATGCTGTGAATATCGAATAGCTATGGTTCGATCTTGGTCAAAGTCAAAATGGGTTGTATCGAACTGAGAAGTGTATCAAACAGGGTTGGTTCGATATACTAGAGTAGGTAGTCAGTGTTGAATGAATCTCGAGAAGGCAAAGAGGCGGGGTACTTATAGACCCCATTTCATGGACCCCTCTAGCGACTTACACATGAGTATCGAATGGGGGTCGTTCGATTGATTACTTAGATCGAATCGAGGCCGTTCGATACTCGATTAACATCGAATCGTGGCCGTTCAATGTACAGTTGTAGTGGGTCTTTCTACTTGGGCCGGCCCAATATTAGTATTGGGCCACTCCTAAAATATCCCAATCATATAGTCCCTCTAGTTTGGAAGACGGTATCGATTAGAAGGTGGGTTCCAAACTTATAAATTGTATTTTTGATTTGGCGCTTTTTGCTTTTTTATTTTGATAATGTTGAAAACCATACCCCCGATTGGGAGGCGGTTTTGAACAAAGACCGGGTTCCAAACATTTCCGATCATTAAAACCGTGTAATGCTATTTATATATTATGAATTCTGGAAATTATTGAATTTTTGATTAGATCAAATTTGGACCGTTCGATCTACTTGGGGATTAACATCGAACCTTATATGTTCGATCGAACTCGTACTGTTTGATACACTTGTATCGGATTTTGAAGAGAGGCGGTGGTGGGGCTATATAAGAGCCCAATTTTCAGCTCATTCTCATTTTTCTTTCCAAGGAGGACTTTTTGTCCGCATCTTTGTCTACATCAAACTATCCGGATTCGATCGGCCAACATCGAATCGGTCAAATTCGATCTATTAGTTAGCATCGAATCCAAGTCGTTCGATATTGAGAAAAAAATTTCTTTTAGGTTTTTTCTTGTAGGAGTTTGTGATCTTTCCCTACCATCTCGCTCCATAATGGCGAGAAAATGTCCGAGAGCCGGAAAAAACCAGTCGTGCCTCTGGAGAACATATATGCAACTCAAAATAGAAACGAGAGAGCCAGTGCATCAAATACGGGCCACCCGTCTGATAGTGTTTCTGCTGAAGAGTCCTCGGGAGTTGCCACAAAAACTCAACCTGTAACTAGGGCTCCTGGAAGCTTATCCGAAAACTGGGGTGCGGGCCATTCTGCCCCGTTACCCTGTGGTCATTCTATCGCCAAGCTTGGTGGGGTTAGCGCTGGTACCCGAGTGCCTATAATGTGCAATTTCGAGAGACACAAGGGTTTTGCCCCGCGAAGATTGGTAATGACGCCGACTACTCTCGGTGGTCGCGTTAAAGTTGGAAATAATTCTCAGAGCAGATCGATGGAAGAGATTGATGCGGTTGATGAGAGAATTGCTGCCAGTCATGCTAGGTTCAATGTCAAAAATCCTACGTTTAAGCGCGAACCGAGATCTTTAGGAGAAGGCTCCTCCCATTCAGGTGGTGAAAATTGGTATACGGCGGCCAAAAGGAAAATTGATGAGAGAGAGGCCGCCATAGAGGCTGGTGAGATTCGCTCTCCTCCATGAAGACGACCACGACCATCAGGCAATCCAAGGCCAGCTCCACCTAGGAGCCTGGTTGACTATGGATTCCTGAATGATGAGAATTCAGAATCGTTGAGCATCACAATAGGTGGATACCGACTACGAGAAGAGCAGGCAGCAAAACTAATGAGGGGCATGTGGCCACAATTGGACCACCGTGCCGTAGCGGATAAACTCGGGTATCTTAGTTTAGCG
Source organism: Linaria vulgaris (assembly GCA_948329865.1). NCBI lineage: Eukaryota > Viridiplantae > Streptophyta > Magnoliopsida > Lamiales > Plantaginaceae > Linaria > Linaria vulgaris. Next base: position 79,752,220 of record OX415249.1, on the reverse strand, counting down.
CGCTTTAGGAGGCTGTTTTTTGCTACTATAACGATGGTGGTGTATATGTTGTGTCGGGATTATAGTGGTCTAATTGAGGTGCATGACAAGCATAATTCTGTTATTGACAAGCTGAACGAGCATATCCGCAGTGAAATTGTGGATCGGGTCGATACGTTGTTGATGTTAACTTAACACTGAAGTTCTAACAGCAGTTTGTGTTTGCTGTTAGTTCTACGATGTTACTTTAACAGCAGACCAGAGTAACAGTTTGCAGCGGAATAAACAAACACGAATTTAAGAAGTGAATATAGGATTATATTAACTTCCGAGCCGTAGGCAAAATACCACAAGGGTTTAACAAAGGCGTTCTCACAACTCTCAAGCTCCTCACTCTCGAATTGTTCAAACTAAGCAAAGCACACAAGAGTTGCTTCGACTATCTCTAAAAGCTCCTCACTCTTAGATCTATTCTAACAACTTAAAAACTTTGCTAAAGCAAGACAACACTCAACAACTGTAAATTAATCTCTTGGATTGATTAGCTCTTGTCTCGTTGTTTGTCTTGATGTACTTCACACCTATATATAGGTTCTTGATTTGGACTTCAAGGTGTGTTGTACACGGTTGGTAATTCTCCTTGTTTCCTTCTCGAACTCCTCTTCCTTGTTCTCGCAGTCCTTCTTGAATAATAGTTCCTTCGCCAGTGATCTAGCTAAGGAAAGACTCCTTCTTCAATTCAGGACTTTCCCTTGGAAGCTTTCCTAGTCGCACTAGACTTCTTCTTTCCTTTTATAAGCCGTTTGCTTTAATTAAGGAAACTTCTCATCTTGGAAACTTTGAGCGTCCAACCTAATGCAAGTTTGTTTCCTGAATAATAATCAAAGACAACTACAACTGTGGAACTCAGTTAGTTAAGTGAATAAGGCAAAACAATAATAATAATAATAACTAGATTGTAAAACAGTTTCTGGACGTGCAATGTTACTCTAACATTGAAAATCTCAATGTTATCCTAACATCCAGAAAACTTGCACTTTCAATCTCCCCATTTTTGCCTTAATCACAAAACCTAAGAAACAGTTCTTATCAGATCAAATTATTCAGAAAAACTTCATTATATCATAACAATGAAAAACTAAGTACTCTCCCCCTGAATATCAGAAGGAACTAATCCAATGTTATTCTAACACTGATACTTTCAATGTTATAACATCCAGCTTTATCAATGTTGGTTTAACATCAGAAAGTTAACACCTGCAAAACAGAGTCAGTACCAGTAATCACAGTTCAATAATAGCATAAGTAGAAACACTAAGTACCCAAAATAAAAAGTACTTAATTACAGTCCATACTAGCAGCAATGAACAGTCTCCTTGATCAGAATAAAAAGAAAACAATTGTTCAAAAGGCATTAGAAACAGAAACTAAAGAAACTTGCAGGAAAATTTGAAAATTTGATCTACTCTCCCCCTTTTTGTGAGGAAGGCAGATCCTTCAAGTGTTTCCTCAAGCTGTCCAGTTCCTGCAGTCTGACTTGCTTGTCAGCTATTTCCCTCTGGGTGTCCTTGTACTCCCTATCCAGCCAGACCAATGTTTCCTCAACAAAAGCATCTGTAATCACTGAGCAGCTATCACCACTGCTCACTGGAACTGAAGAAGCAGCAAACTTGTGTGTCTTCTTCTTCTTCTTCCTGCTGGGACCAGCTTCTCCTTGAGGGTTCCAAGGCAAATCCTGAATCCTCACATTAGTGAAGTAGCTCCTGGTGATTGATATTACAGCCTTCTTGCTGATCCACCCTTCAGTCTTCTTGGTTTTGAAGCCTTGCTTCACCAATAGACATGAGATCAGTGAAGGATAAGGAAGGATTCCTTTGGGCTTCATAGTGACTTCCTTCATGTGTCTCAGCACTTTTTCACCAATGTTTACACTCATTCCATTCTTCAGCTTGTACACCAACTTTGCTGACTCTTTGGTCATCACAGTAGTGTTGGAAGAAGGAAGCCAATTGTAAGTGCTGATCTTGTGAAGCACGGCACTAAGAGAAGTCAGCCTGGTTGTGGGAAAGCTCTCTCTCCATTGCCTAGTGAGGCCACCTGTAAGATCAGTGATGATCTCCTCCATAGTCGGATCCTCAGACTCTTCAGGATCAGGAAGACCCCAAGCCTCATTGATCATGGCAGGAGTGATATCATAGATCTTCTTCCTAACCCAAGCCTTCCCATACTTAGGAGAATCCAGGTTGATCACCCACTCAGAAAGATTCATGTAGAACTCTCTCACTACATCAGGAACATATGCAGACAGATTCTGCACAGACCCCAAGACTCCTCTAGCCTCAAGCAACTCAAACACCCTGTTTTCTTTGAAAATACCCTCCTCAATAGCCCTTTCCTTGTGGATTACCCTGGCTTGGTATGCCTCCCATTGCTCCTCAGCATCAGGAGACACATAGAAGTCAGAGTAAGCTTCATGTGGATACTCTCTCATCATTAGATCAGTAAATTGATCATCATCTGATGTTAGAGTAACATCAGCTTGCTCTGGCTCATCAGCCACAAGCTCTTCTTCCTCAACTTCCTCTTCCTCTTCCTCCTCAATCTCTTCTTCTTCTTTTTCTTCTTCTGACTCATCCTCAGAAGACTCAGCCATCACCTCCTTACCTTTCCTCTTCCTGGCAGCATTTGCAAGGGCAGCCAAGGAAAGGTTTTCATCCTCATCCTCTTCTTCTCCTTCAACCTCAGCTGGTTGGTCACTCACAACAGCTTGGTTACCTTCAGTAGTAACCCCATTATTTACACCAAGATTTCCATCAGCAGCAATCTCCTCAGACAAATCCTCATCATGCTCACCAGTAGCATGTTCACTCTCCTCAGCAGCAGCAAACTCATCATCATTAGCCTCATTAGGCTCAATAGAACTAGCCACAGTTGGCTCCACCACTTCCTCAACCACATTACCCAACCCAATCACAGGGGCCTCATTCTCCCCCTCAATACCAACATCGACATCAACAGGTATACTCGGAGTAGGGTTAGCCATTGTTACCTCGATTTCAGGATTGGTGGGAGCAGGGGCTTGCTCGACAACATCTGATGTTGAACCAACATCTTTCTTTGAAATCTTTTTGCCCTTGCGCCGTTGAGTGATAGCTTTCCTCTTTGGAGAGGCGGCGACTGTGGTTTCAGCGGCGGTGCGTCTGGTACTGCGTCGTGGCGCTCGCTCGACTTGCGTAGCTGCTTCTGCAAGAGCATCAATATTGGACTTGCGTGCCATTGTTAGAGTAACTTTGAGATAAAAAGATTGAAGATTTTGAAAATTTAGAGAGTTATTTGCTTTGCACAGTTGTTAGCGTTAGAATGAAGAAGAAATTAGGGCAAATTATATATATGATTCAGATGAAGAGCATGGAATAGTGGTGTTGTAACATGTTACCATAATAATCTGACCACTGTCACACGTCCCCTACATGTTATTCTTACCACGTGTCAGTGTTAGGTTAACACGTAACCAGAGCAGTCTTCATTCCTGAAAACTTATAAGTTACAATGTTACAATGTTGGACTAACATTGGCAAGTTAACAGCAGGGAGGGAAGTTGGAGGTGCAGGGCTTCATCCAAAGTAGCATCATCTTGTGAGAGCGTGAGATATTCCTGTACTAATCCGAAGCTTCAACCAAGTACACAGGTACAATGACACAGCTTAAGATCATCAGTATAAGCAAGTGACAAATCAAACAGAGAAAAACACAGAGGATATACTTATCCAGGGAAAAGATTTTCCCACAACAAGAAGATCACAAAACATAGTGCTTTTACCTGTAGCTGGTCACCCAAGAAGTATGCCTCAACACATGATACTTAACTACTCCCCCTAAGCCCAAACCGACAAAAGGAAATATGCAGAACTAGAATGAATGCAACCATGTTAGATTAACATTTGAGAGATGGTAACCACATACAACCCGCCTTGCTAACTGGGATCAGGACATATCAATTTATCTTTACCTTTCACTATTTTTAGAAACTCTTTTGAAAAAAAACTGATGAATGTTAAAGGACAGTCTCATCACTGAATGTGGGCAGCACAGGACTCCACACACCCCAGCAACTTAGCTATCAGCTACAGATCAGGCAAGTACAAAGGAATTGAATGAAGACAACACTTTTATCAAATATTTCTCCACCCCAACTCCTCATGCATACTTGTTTACTAACCTGTTTATCAAGGAAATACTAAGTAATCAATGCTACTGAATGCACACAGTCTAAACTTTATACACCCCAGTAGGAAAGATCACTATCATGTAAAAACCTTGGCCATAGACAAAAATATGAAAATAAGCACAACTGAATGACAATGAGGCCTTCAACATCATGTACCCCAGCTTCTCTTCATACCTTGTCAAACCTAACATGGATAAGACACAACTGAATATCATCAGAGTAGTGAGCTCTGTGTATCCCAGCTTCTCCCATGATGTTAGGTTAACATTCACAGACTAACATCAGAGTTATTTCTTTCCAAACCTCTTGATATGTACCTGTTCACCAATCACCTTAGCTATTCATACAGGTCAACCACACAACCAACAGTTTCTCTAACAAAGATGTAATTTGCAAGAAAGAAGAATGCAAAAAGGAACAAAAAAGAATTACAGCTACACCACAACCAATAACCAATGCTAGACAGTGGTGTTAAGTCAACACTGGTGAACTAACATCTCTAAACAATGCACATGCCAAGAGAGTTCCTCAGACTGAAGAACCTCTCAGTATCTAATGGTTTAGTGAACATATCAGCTAGCTGATTGTTAGTTTCTATATGTTCAATGTCAATAAGCTTGTCTTCTACCATGTCTCTCAGAAAGTGATGCCTAATGTCTATATGTTTTGTCCTAGAATGCTGAACAGGATTCTTAGAGATGCTTATAGCGCTAAGGTTATCACAAAACATAAGTAAGGTATCACTGTCTAACCCATAGTCCAGTAGCATATGTTTGAGCCATACCAACTGGGTGACACAACTACCTGCTGCAATGTATTCAGCCTCAGCAGTGGATAGTGACACACAGTTTTGCTTTCTACTGTACCATGAGACCAAGTTGTTCCCCAGATAAAAACATCCTCCACTTGTAGACTTCCTGTCATCAGTATCACCTGCCCAGTCTGAGTCACTGAAACCTACAAGATTTGTGTTAGTATCATAAGAGTACCATATGCCAAGGGCCAAAGTGCCAGATATGTATCTAAGTATTCTCTTCACAGCAATCAGATGTGACTGCTTTGGACATCCCTGGTACCTTGCACATACACACAGAGAACATAATATCAGGTCTTGAAGCAGACAAGTATAACAAGCTTCCTATCATTGAACGGTACAATGTTGGATCAACATTGACACCAGTATCATCCCTGGATATCTTCACAGATGAAGACATGGGAGTCTTGCAAGGCTTTGAATCTGTCAATTCAAACCTTTTCACCAAATTTCTTGCATACTTTTCCTGACTTAGGAAAATTCCATTACCTGTTTGTTTCACTTGAAGACCAAGAAAGAAAGTTAATTCTCCCATCATACTCATCTCAAACTGCCCTGTCATTGATTCAACAAATTTTTCTAGAATAGAATTGTTAGTTGAGCCAAACACAATATCATCTACATATATTTGAGCAATACAGACATGAGAATCTTTTTTCAAGACAAACAGTGTTCTATCTCCATCACCTCTAACAAAACCAAGACTTAAAAGGAATTTTGTAAGCCTTTCATACCATGCTCTAGGTGCTTGTTTAAGACCATATAATGCCTTTTCAAGCTTGTACACATGGTTTTGATACTTAGGATCTGTGAACCCCTTTGGCTGTTCAACATATACTTCCTTATCAATCAGCCCATTCAGAAACGCACCCTTTACATCCATTTGGTATAATTTTATCTTAAGACAACATGCTATGGCTAGAAGTAACCTAATAGATTCAATCCTAGCAACTGGAGCAAAAGTCTCATCAAAATCTACACCTTCAACCTGTGTGTACCCCTGAGCAACTAGTCTAGCTTTGTTTCTAACTATAACCCCTTCCTCATTACTCTTGTTCTTAAATATCCACTTTGTCCCTATTACATTAACATTAGGTGGTCTAGGTACAAGTATCCAGACATTGTTCTTAGTAAACTGTAATAGTTCATCTTGCATGGCATTAATCCAAAAGTTATCAAGAAGGGCTTCATTCACATTTTTAGGTTCTATGGTGGAGACAAAACAAGAGGCATTATCAACAGTACAAGTGAAGTTCATACAGACACACAATTTTACCATATCTCTATAGTCAAGTCTTTCTCTATTGCGTGTCCTTACCCGTTCAGTGAGTTCACCTATTACCTGGGATGCTGGATGGTCTTTCTGAATCCTAGCCGGGGGGTCTCTTCTAGGTTCAGCGGCACCTTCATGTTCTGAGTCAGAATCCTCTGATGTTACTCTAACATCTGATCTCGCTGGTGTTAGTCTAACATCGTTCCCTGACTCTTGTTCAGTGTTTCCAGCTTCCAGTTCCAATGTTGGTGTAACATTGTCAGGAGTAACATTCTCGGTTTCCACTGTTGGTTCAACATTGGGAACTAAGATGTCACCAGTACCTGTATCAAGAGTGAAATCATCAAACACAACATTCACTGATTCCTGAATTGTCTTCAATCTAAGATTGTAGACTCTAAAGGAAGTACTATTGGCTGAGTATCCTACAAAGATGCATTTTTCACTTTTAGAATCAAATTTACTCAGATAATCCCTGTCATTCAGTAGATAACAATCACATCCAAATTCATGAAAGTATGCAACATTTGGTTTTACACCCTTCAAGAGTTCATATGGAGTCATGTTAGTTCCAGGTCTAAGATACACCCTGTTACTAATGTGACAAGCAGTATTTAAGGCTTCAGCCCAGAGTCTTTTGGATAAGTCTTTGGCATTGAGCATAACTCTGGCCATCTCTTGAAGAGTCCTGTTCTTTCTCTCAGCAATCCCATTCTGCTGAGGAGTCTTAGGAGCTGAAAATTCATGGAAAATACCTTTAGCATTGCAGTAGTTATCAAAACTAGCATTTTCAAATTCTTTACCATGATCAGACCTAATTTTAGTCACAGTGGAGCCATACAAGTTTTTAATACTAGCACAAAGAATTTTGAACTGATCAAAAGCTTCTGACTTTTCTTTAAGAAATTTTACCCAAGTGTATCTAGAGAAGTCATCTACAATCACAAAGGCATATCTCTTCCCACTGAGACTACTTACCTCAATTGGACCCATTAAGTCCATGTGCAGCAATTCAAAACACCTACTAGATCTAGGGTTAGCATTCTGTACCTGTAGGGGTGTATGAACTGCTCTGGTTTGCTTACCCTTGAGGCAATCACCACACACAAGCTTACCTGGACAAGACAGCTTTGGTAAGCCTCTTACAGCATCAACTCTCTGTAATTTCTCAAGGTTTCTGTAGTGAACATGTCCAAGTTTCCTATGCCATACAGAAGCTTCATCTATTTTAGCATGGAAACACTCTGCTTCCTCTTGAGCTAGGTAGCAGTTGTCCTTGGACCGAGTACCTGTCATAACAAGTACATTATCACTATCATAAACATCACAAGATGAACTGTCAAATGTAACCAGCAAGCCATCATCACATAGTTGACTGATGCTGATTAAATTTGCTTGTAGCCCATCAACCAACAACACATCCTTCAGGGGTGGAAATCCATCAACATTCAGTGTCCCCTTTCCAATGATCTTCCCTTTTGTACCACCACCATAGGTCACAGTGCCAGTACTCACAGAAACCATATTCACAAGATTGTCAATGTTGCCTGTCATGTGTCTTGAACATCCACTGTCGAAGTACCACTTACCTGAAAGGTTAGAATACACAGCAGAGAAAACAACATTGCAAACAACTTTAATCTTAGGGGTCTTAACTTTTTCTACCCAAGTTCTACCTTTCTGTCCTGAACCTAATGTTGGTCTAACATCGGAAACTGCTGTTGTTCTAACATTGGGTTCAGTAACTGTTTTCTTACCACATTCTCTTATAAATTTTCTACAGAATGGTTTTATGTGGCCTGGTTGGTAACAGTATTGACAGATAAAAGTAGGTTTACTTCTCACAGTGTTGATGGTACCTAAACTCTTAGAATCAGATTCTTTAACAAAGCTAGAAGATAGATAGGCAGAATTTACTATAGAAGAGGAAGGTTTCTCAACAAATCCCAGACCACATGAACCTGAATTTCCCATGCTAAGTACCTCATCAAGTTTAGAAGTACCTGCATTCCATTTAGCTATGATATGTGTGTCTTTCTTGAGTTTATCCTTTACCTCTTTCAACTCAGCTTCAGCTTTGTCAAGATCTCTTTCATAGAGTTTCAACATGTTCTTCAAACATTCAATGTCATGAGTCAGTGCTTTGTTCTTCTTTATGAGTTTCACATTCTCTCTCTCAAGCCTGAGGAATGTGGTGTGCAGATCATCAAGAATCTCCTCCTGGGATAATTCTTCTTCTTGGGAGTACTCTTCTTCTAGATCAACTGTACCATGAAAACAATCAAAGTTAGTATCATCACAATCAGAGAGTTCATTAGAGATAACCTGGGAATCATTGCTGTTCCAGTCTCCAAAAAAGATTTCCTGCTTTGCTGTTGGTTCACCAATGTTAGAGTAACATTGTGATCTTAGGCAATTTCTGGAGTCTTCATTGGACCAGGTGATCCTTGTGCATAGCGCAACAATTTTGATTTCCTCTGAGTGTTCCTCGGCACTTGTTCCAGATTCAAAATCATCTTCATTGAAGTCATCTACACAAACCCAATGAGAATTCCCTCTTGTTCTGAGGGTGTTAGCACATTCATGTTTAAAGTGACCATACCCCTTACATTCATAACACTGGACATCTTTCAATTTCTCAGCATCTTGAGGTGTGCTCTTGGATGCCATGTACTTAACAAATTTAGGGGGCAATTTCTTGTAACCGGGGCTATCATTACCAGTTTGTTTTTCTTTCTGTTTACCTTTGAAACCTAATTTACTAAACTTTTTGGTAATATTGCCATAGTTAGAAGAGATCAACTCATATTCATCCTCATCACTCCCTGTAGAATCTGAGCTAGTACCTAGTAAGGCTAAAGCAAGTTGTTTACTGGACTTTCCTAGGAATTCTAGTTCAAATTCTTTTAGAGTGTTCATTAATGTTTGAAAGTCCATGTTGGCAAGATCTCTAGACTCATTCATAGCAATTCTTTTGACAGTAAACTTAGAGGATAATGTTCTAAAGGCTTTGTAGACCATGGTTTGATTAGGGATGATAAAACCTAAGTTTTGGCACTGATTAGCAATATCTAGAAGTTTCTCAAAATAACTATCAATGCTTTCATCCTCACCCATCTCTATCTTCTCAAAATCCCTCAAAAGTTTTCTATATTTAGAGTCCCTCACAGCCACATCACCCTCACAATGTAATTCAAGAATTTCCCATGCAGATTTAGCAGTAGAACAAGTTTGAATCAGTTTGAACATATGATTACCTACCCAGCTAAAAATAGCATTGAGAGCCTTTTCATTGAAGTTGTAGAGAGCAATTTCGTTGGCTGTCCATTGTCCCCTTGGCTTAGGTACCAGATCAGCATCTCCATCTCTTGGCAAGTAGGGAATGGTGTAGCCTTCTAGTACTGCGTCACAAGCTCTTAGGTCGATGGATTTGATGTGGACTCTGAGCCTGATCTTCCAGTAGGCATAGTTGTTGGGACCCTCCAATACAGGCAACCTGCTGGTATTAGGGTTGGAATTGTCCATCTTGTCGTATCAACGCCAAACACCGGTGAAGTTGGTGCTTGGCTCTTATACCAATTGAAATTGTGGATCGGGTCGATACGTTGTTGATGTTAACTTAACACTGAAGTTCTAACAGCAGTTTGTGTTTGCTGTTAGTTCTACGATGTTACTTTAACAACAGACCAGAGTAACAGTTTGCAGCGGAATAAACAAACACGAATTTAAGAAGTGAATATAGGATTATATTAACTTCCGAGCCGTAGGCAAAATACCACAAGGGTTTAACAAAGGCGTTCTCACAACTCTCAAGCTCCTCACTCTCGAATTGTTCAAACTAAGCAAAGCACACAAGAGTTGCTTCGACTATCTCTAAAAGCTCCTCACTCTTAGATCTATTCTAACAACTTAAAAACTTTGCTAAAGCAAGACAACACTCAACAACTGTAAATTAATCTCTTGGATTGATTAGCTCTTGTCTCGTTGTTTGTCTTGATGTACTTCACACCTATATATAGGTTCTTGATTTGGACTTCAAGGTGTGTTGTACACGGTTGGTAATTCTCCTTGTTTCCTTCTCGAACTCCTCTTCCTTGTTCTCGCAGTCCTTCTTGAATAATAGTTCCTTCGCCAGTGATCTAGCTAAGGAAAGACTCCTTCTTCAATTCAGGACTTTCCCTTGGAAGCTTTCCTAGTCGCACTAGACTTCTTCTTTCCTTTTATAAGCCGTTTGCTTTAATTAAGGAAACTTCTCATCTTGGAAACTTTGAGCGTCCAACCTAATGCAAGTTTGTTTCCTGAATAATAATCAAAGACAACTACAACTGTGGAACTCAGTTAGTTAAGTGAATAAGGCAAAACAATAATAATAATAATAACTAGATTGTAAAACAGTTTCTGGACGTGCAATGTTACTCTAACATTGAAAATCTCAATGTTATCCTAACATCCAGAAAACTTGCACTTTCACGCAGTAGTGATAATAGTCGCGTATTGCATTGGCTCGTGCCAGGGATTCGACTAGAATTAGCGCTAAAGCAGCTCAGGATGCTCATCAGGCGGTGTTGGTTGCCAAAAAGGATGAGGATAGCGTTGCCGCGTTGCGTGCTGACATTGCTTCTTTGAAGAGAGAGAATGATTCCCTGAAGCGAGAGAATTCCTCTCTCAAAACGTTGAATGCTAGTGTTGATAAAGCTTTAGCTGATGTAGGTCGCAAGGTGCGCTATTTCGAATCTGAGAGCTATAGGTGTTATGTTGCCAACTCATTTATGGAAAGTAACGTTTACAAGATGCTCGAATTGCTTCGCGGTGCCACATATATGAAATATGGCATGGAACTTAGCATTGAGCAAGCCGGTCATCTCGAGTATCTGAAGGAGGGTTTCCGAAAAGACATACTTGATATTTGCCGCGGTCCTAAGATCGAGATCCTAGAACTCGTCGGCGATGACGAAGAGGAGTTTTGCGATCCGTTTTACGCTCTATAGCGTAATCGTAAAGGTAGTAGTGTGCCACATAAGAACCGAATTAACATGTGTATGCTCGCCTTCACTTGGAAAAAAAATTAAAACACGTCATCACCAAAATCACGTGGTATATGCCAGGACAATGACACCAAGTGGCAACGTTACATAAATCAAATTTTTGTGTAGGCTATAAATCACGGGATTCCACAGTCGATACTTGATGGAGGTATTTCAGCCGCATAGAATTTTTTCGATTTGCCAATGGAAGGTAAGACGGAATTCACGCCAAACAACGTGCAAGACCCGATGAGATATTGCACAGCCTTGAAAGATGGATTGGATAAGGTTCAATATTGGAGGATTTTTATCAAACACTATGCACATCCTCTTAAGAAATTAGGACTGGATTGGAATGTGGCCTGATATCCACCTTATTATATGTTATTCCATTCATCAAGTAATTAATTCATGCATTTTACTTCTAACTTGGACAAGATTAGTAAACAACATGTAGGTAGCCAACCTAAAATACTGCACAAAAGCCTATTTATATGTCACAAAAGGATTGCTGCATAATATTTTAACTCAATACAGTAGAATGTTTATGTTATCATTGTAAAAAAAATCATAAACTGACCGCCACACGGCCTCCATGCAGATATCCTGCAAGAGAAAAGTTTGATCGTCATCTAACTCGTCTTTATTTTGAATTTACAAACCGTTTTATTCAGTACTAACTATTAAGAATCTTATATAACCAGTTTTTGCTTTTATCTTTGTTCTTGAAAGTTGTCAGCTTCACTCACATCTTGAGAAACTATTTCATGTAACCCTTGCATGACACTATATGATGACGTGATGTATGCAATCGATTATTAGATAAATAGACTTATGGAAATTTATGGCTTATAATTTAGGAAAATAATATGATCTGAAATTTTTGGGTGTACCACATTACAATAGAACGGTTGCATAAAGTAATATGGAAAGTTGTCAAAATATAAACATCACTGATAAATGAGGTAATTGCCTAGATATCAATAGTTTCTATTTAATGTAAATAACCATAATAATTTCATTTGGCTTAATTAGCAAATTTCTTTTAAAAAATACATCTATAGACAAACAAAATTTGTCTCCTCCAATTGAATATTGACAAGTGTCAAGATAATTATTAGAAATTAAATTAATTATTTTTATTTTAAATTTTGGATTTTACTAAATTAAATTCTAATAGAAAATAGATTTATTAATTGATTTTTTAATTCATATTTTGTTGACCAATCAAACAAAGCCATGTGAAAAAGATGGAGTATTTCAACCAATGATGTTAAGCCATGTGGAAGTATGATGTGCTTCTTGATAAGCAAGCCAAATTAAATCTATGCTTATCTTGAAAATAAAACCGATCAATCCCAAGCAAGGAGCTCTAGGTTTTTACAACTATATATAGATGCCCTCTCATAAAGAAAAATGACACACAAAATATTCACAAGTTGAAGAGGAAAAAGCTCTAAGTTTTTCGCTCCACCAAATTCATCCATCTTCAAGCGTTCTTCGCGTTATTCAAGGCATTCTTCAACAATCTTCAAGGTGTTCTTCGTAAAGAACTCCTTTCAATCCGTCGTCAGGTCTCAATTCCATCCAAAAATCATTTTTGAAGATTGCACTTCTGCCGAGGAAGATCAAACTCTAAAAAGTTCGACAAATCCAAAACCAAGTTCATACCGTTCTTCATTCATCTTCAAGTCAAAATTCATTTTAATCCGAGATCAAGTCACAAGACCCTCGAAAAACCATTTTTGAAGATTGAAGTCCATTCAAGAAGATCAAAACCCAACCAAATATAATCCGAAGAACTGAAGACGAAGTTCATACTTTCATCAAAACTTCAAATCAAATTCCAAATAATTTTTGTCCGATCCGAGATTAAGCCGTAAAGCCCTCGAATCAACGTTTGTCAAATATCCAAGTACTTCGAAGATCAAGATTCCTTCAAAGAAGATTGACATTCAACAAGTTCAAGACGAAGATTAAATTGTTCGTCACAAATATCAAATCAAATAGATCGTCAATTCAAGATCAAGCTTAACGCCCATAAATTAACGTTCAACTCAAATACACATGGAAGAGATCAAAATCAAATCCACTCAAGTCAGCCAAATTTCAAAATCATTTGAGAAAAGAATCAGGGGATCAAATAGATAGATTGCACCACAATTGTACTTTATATTAATTCAAATATGTCATCAACAACATTGGATTTCAAGGATGCGTTAAGACTACAATCAACAAAATTGAAGTCTCTCCTCATCTCCAAAAGCTAGAGCTCTTGAAAAGGGGCGATCAAAGAATGGCGCGTGAAAATGCTACTCAAGGAGTTGAAGCTCAAGAGTTTGATGAAGTTCTAAGGAAAAGAATCCAAGCAATGTCTCTTTTCCACAAGTCAAATTTATCAAGGGCATGCACACAAAGTTTGCCGAGAAAAAAATTCAAGATGTTGAAGTTGGAAAAAATTCTAAGTCTTCAAAAAAATAAATCCAAGTTTCCCCGCAATGCCCTGTCTCTACCGATCAATTGAAGAAGCTCATTGAAGAAGTTGCAAATGATCATAAAGCTCAACACAAGACTCCTAAACCTTACACGAAGCCTTACACTCAAAGAATTGAGCAATTGCAAATGCCGAAAAGCTATCAACCTCTGATGTTTCAAAGATTCGATGGGACTAGAGACCCAAGACAACATGTTGCTCATTTCATTGAGACATGTAATAATGTTGGAACCTATGGAGATCATCTAGTCAAGCAGATTATTTGACCCTTAGATGACTTTGCCTTTTATTGGTACATTAATCTTGAACTAAACTCTATTGACAATTGGCACGATCTACAAACCGAATTCTTCAATCGCTTTTATAGCACTCGGCGTACTGTGGGCATGATTGAACTTTCAAAATCTCATCAGCAAGAAGACGAACCGGTGGTTGACTACATCAATAGATGGACAAATCTATTCTTAAGTTGCAAAGAGAAACTGTTTGAAACTTCAACTATGGAGATTTGCATTCAAGAGATGAATTGGGGTCTCTCTTACATACTTCAAGGAATCAAACCAGAAACTTTGAAGAATTGGAGACGCGAGCGCATGACATAGAGAAAAGTGTAAACTCTATTAAAGAAGAGAGCTCAACTCATGTCCTTGATATTGAAAGTGATGATACATATGACGACTATGACAATGAAGAGGGCGTGACGTCAAGTTTTGTTCCCACCAATATGCTCCTTGATACGAGCTTAAACTATCTCAAATCCTCAAATTAAGTGCCAAAATATATGCTCCTTGATACGAGCTTAAACTATCTCAAATCCTCAAATTTTGTGCCAACCAATATGCTCTTTGATACGAGCTTAAACTATCTCAAATCCTCAAATTAATATGCTCCTTGATACGAGCTTAAACTATTTAAAATCTTCAAATTAAGTGTCAAATCATGCACTTCTTGATAAGAGTATAAACTATCAACATCCTCCTTAACACGAGTATAAACTGTTTGCATATCCAAACTCAAAGAAAATCCTTCAAGTCTTCAAAAAAAAAATGCACAAGTCTCCTAGACACGAGCCAAAAGGTCTATAAATCCTTCAAGTCCTCAAAGCAAATGTTCAAGTCTCCTAGACACGAGCCAAAATGTCTACAAGTCCTTCAAGTCTTCAAATCAAATGCGTTAAGTCTTCTAGACACGTCGAGAGTCTGGAAGTCCTTCAAGTCTTCAAGTCCTCCTAGGCACGAGCAAAAAGATATGTATGTTCTTCAAGTGTCCAAGTCTTCAAGTCTTCAAGTCAATTGCTCCATGACGCACGAGTCTAAACTGCACGTTACTCCTCGCTTGCATGAGTATAAATTGCACCATCTATAAATTAAATTTGATGTACTTTGAACTATGTTGTGACTTGATTCCTTTGTTGGATACATAGGTAGCTTAGAACTTCTGAGTTCAGTCATATCCTTTCACCAAGTTATCTTGAGTTGAAGACGTTACATGAAAATCCTTGAGGTATGATGTGCTGATAAGACGAGTAAAGATTTCGTCAAGTAGAAGATAAAGAACGCCAATGCTTTGAATGTTGACCTTGAAGTCATGCTCCAAGCTTTTGAGTGATTCTTGAGTTGACACTGCAAACTTCAATCGGATGTTTTACTATGTGCCTTGATTCCAATCTTCAAACACTTCACTCCAAGAGGATAGCTGCAATCCTGCTCCAAGCTCACTTGATCATTGACTAGACACTTTGTGTTGTTAGATCAAAGTCGATACCTCCAAACTACCATTCCAATCATGAAAAGGATATGCCTTGCATGATTAACTAGAGAAGTCATTTAACAAGATGTAACGTAGTTTGACAAGTATGTTGTTTGACCACTCCCATATCGGCGAGGTTCTTTGAAAATTCAGGGTGGAGTGCAACAAGTACGTCATTCCGCTTTGCCCAACAAAGAGAATTTGCGAAGTTCTTCAAGAGGTTAGTCATTTGAATGCTTCTTTGACGAATGAAGCCGACATCTTTAATGGGAAGAATGCATGAGTATGACCAACAAGATGAGTGCGCATGTGTTTGAAGCCAAGTCTCGTCATTGAAGCCATTTTTGATGCAAAGTCATGAAAACAATGTCTTTGATGCCAATTCTTGAGAACAAGTCCACTCCTGTTAAATGTCTTTGACGCCAAGTCTCGAAAGCAAGTCTCTTCTTTTCGGATGCCTTTTGAAGCCAAGTCTTGAGGATAATGTCTCCTTCAAGGTTTCTTTGATGCCGAGTCGTGAAAAGAATGTCTTCTGCTTCAATCTCACCAATGATGTTGCGTAGATTAAGGTTTGAGTGTGCTTCTCCTCTCCTTGCAAAAGATCCAGAATTTGTCAAATATTGTTGCACGCATAAAGCTTTCATGATCTCCAAGTTACAATTTCTGTGAATATAAATGCAAGGGTTGCCATGTAACTTTGTGGAAGTCGTTTGCTCTTACACCAATTGAGAAAGTCTTCTTTCCATAGCATCTCCTTTGGCAATGCGTCGCCCCAAGGTATCAAAAGGAAGATCATCATTTGATACTCGGTGGTGAGGAGACCGGAGAACGAACGACGGCAGAGATCGATTGGAGGACTTGAGAAACTCTTTGGTCCAGTCTTTAGGTTTAATGGTGTTAATCGAAGTGGGCCATCGACTTGTGAAAATTCTGGCAAGAGGGGTACCGACTTCTAATATTGTGTCCCGTTGGGTCGATTGGTTTTCATCGCCGGTGATGGTTAGAGTCTCAATTCCCTTTGAATTATAGGCATGGCCGAATTTCACCATTGTGCATGAACTGTCAACGCAAAGAAGCAAACAAAAAAGTAGAAAAAAAGGGGAAAGAGAAAGAAATATTAGCCAAAATACGGATATGAGTAAGAGTACAAATAAGGTATATGTCGGTTCGGCAATTCTTGTGAAAGTGACGCTTCCGATCCTTAAACCTGGTGCAAACAAAAAAAGAAGGGTGAGATCAGAAATAAAAGATAAAGAAAGAAGAAGAAAAAGGAATAGAAAGAAAAAATAAAAAAAAAATAGCGAAAGGAAGAAGACGAAAAAGAAAGAAGAAACAAAAAAATAAGAGGTAAAGTCACGTGTCTTACATAAGGAAGTGGTTTGGTCTTCAATTTCAATATGGTCCCTAGAGAAATTGGTATGGAAGTCCACAAAAGTTTGATGATATATCATTGGTGGCACGAAAAAATATGTTGCGACACATTCACTTCAAGGCGCATTTTTACAATGCTATTCATGACTAGTCGGAAGGGGGCATTTGTAGACAAACAAAATTTGTCTCCTCCAATTGAGTATTGACAAGTGTCAAGATAATTATTAGAAATTAAATTAATTAGTTCTATTTTACATTTCGGATTTTACTAAATTAAATTCCAACAGAAAATAGATTCATTAATTGATTTTCTAATTCATATTTTGTTGACCAATCAAACAAAGCCATGTGGAAAAGATGGAGTATTTCAACCAATGATGTTAAGCCATGTGGAAATATGATGTATTTCTTGATAAGCAAGCCAAATTAAATTCATGCTTATCTTAAAAATAAAACCGACCAATCACAAGCAAGGCGCTCTAGGTTCTTACAACTATAAATAGATGCCCTCTCATAAAGAAAAATGACACACAAAATATTCACAAGTTGAAGAGGGAAAAGCTCTAAGGTTCTTGCTCCACCAAATTCATCCATCTTCAAGCATTCTTTGCGGCATTCAAGGAATTTTTCAATAATCTTCAAGGTGTTCTTCGTAAAGAACTCCTTTCAATCTGTCGTCAAGTCTCAATTCCATCCAAAAATTCGTTTTTGAAGATTGCACTTCTGCCGAGAAAGATCGAACTCCAAGAAGTTCAACAAATCCAAAACCAAGTTCATACCGTCCTTCATTCGTCTTCAAGTCAAAAATTCGTTTAATCCGAGATCAAGTCACAAGACCCTTGAAAACCGTTTTTGAAGATTGAAGTCCATTCAAGAAGATCAAAACACAACCAAACCCAAAGAACTGAAGACGAAGTTCATACTTTCATCAAACCTTCAAATCAAATTTCAAATAATTTCCGTTCGATCCGAGATCAAGCCGTAAAGCCCTCGAATCAACGTTTGTCAAATATCCAAGTACTTTGAAGATCAAGATTCCTCCAAAGAAGATTGACATTCAACAAGTTCAAGACGAAGATCAAATTGTTCGTCGCAAATATCAAATCAAATAGATCGTCAATTCAAGATCAAGCTCAATGCCCTTGGATTAATGTTCAACTCAAATATACGTGGAAGAGATCAAAATCAAATTCACTCAAGTCAACCAAATCTCAAAATCATTTGAGAAAAGAATTAGGGGATCAAATAGAGAGATTGCACCACAATTGTACTTTAAATTAATTCAAATTTACTTTTGTAATCTTTTCTTGTCTTTTAATTTCAGAGATCAAGAATTTGTCATTACAACATCAAAAGGATCAACATTGGATTACTTTCTTTTGAATTTAATTAGTGGAAGATACTAATAAAGTAGTGGCGTTTCTATAATTTTATTCATGAGTCATGACAGATAAAAAAATGGGAGACTATGTTGTGGCAGTGCAAAGACTATCTTTGAAAATAATGGAAATGAAACAGAAAGTCTTTGATTAGGGGCCAATTACTTGAACAAAGAATTGGAACAGGGGATGCAAGTGATGGCAGTTAACTCGTACCCTCCGTGCCCACAATCGAAATGAATGCTCGACCTTCCGCCCCACACCGACTATTGCTACCTCACGATACTTATCCAGGATTCACCTGAACTCCAAATCCTCGACTCCAAGGACCATTCCTAGAAATATAACTGAAATGGTATTGCAATTTCATGTTGTTGATCAGATAGAGGTGTTGAGCAACAGAAAGTACAAGAGCGTGGTGCATAGGAACACAGTGAACAACAAAAAAACGCGGTTTTCAATTGCAAGTCTTCATTGTTTGGGGTTGGACGTGAAAATGGCGGCTGCAGACGACCTGGTGTAATTGTGTTATTTCTTCTGGGTTACAAGATATCTGGCTTCAAAATAAGCCCCCCATTTGGGAGTCGTAATCCGAAAGAATGGGTGCCAGATAATAATATATGGCTTCAAAATATGCAAATTCGTACTTACGTTTTAGCGCTCGTAATCACATCATATGGGATTGTAATGTT
Organism: Linaria vulgaris; assembly: GCA_948329865.1. NCBI lineage: Eukaryota > Viridiplantae > Streptophyta > Magnoliopsida > Lamiales > Plantaginaceae > Linaria > Linaria vulgaris. The sequence goes on along the minus strand of OX415249.1, from coordinate 79,733,217 downwards.
TTTAGGAGAGTCGAACAACGAATGATTCGAGTGTTCTGGATAGTATCGAATCTCAAGTGAACCGACTGTTATGGCAAGTATCTCGCCTTCTTGATTCGAGTATTCTGAGAAGTGACGAATCTCAAGTGATTCTATTATTATGGCAAGTATCGAATCTGACTCGTTTGATACTTAATTCTCAAACTCTTCGCATTGACTGTAAGTACCATTTTCGAGGTGGGGTTGGGGCCTATATATAAGCCCCATGTCCCCCATGTCATTTGTCATTGTGTGGCAAACCTTTGTCCGTTTGAGATTAACAGTCGAACAGAGTGCGGTGTCGAACCGAAATTAGCATCGAACGCCAGTTTAGTATTGAACGCCAGATATCGATCAAACCACAAAGTGTCGAACACCAGGAGTATTGAACACCATAACGATCGAAGGCCAACAATGTTGATTTTTATAGGACTGGTTGTATTTTATCGTGTGATGACTTAGAGTAAGTCGAGGGGTCGCAGCAAGGTCGTGTAACCTCCAGTGGATGTTCATATAGCTAGGGGTCACATTACTGATCCTCCCACAGGTAATTCAAACGTGGGAGCTTCAGCGAGTCAGGATGCCCCGTCTACTAGGGTCGTTGGTGTCCCTTCTAGAGATTCGGTGCGTGCGAGGGCGCCAAGAAGTTTATCCACTAATTTTGGTGTAGGTCACACGGTTGGTGAGCCGAAGGACATGTCTACCAAAAGGATTAGAAATGTGTCCTCTATCGTTCGCGTATCATGTGTATGTGATTTTGAGCAGCACAAAAAATTTGAAACATACAAAATTGTTATGGCCTTTATCGCTAAAGGTGGGATGGTAAAAGTCGATTCGTAACGCGCGTATTAGAATGATGGAGAAAGTGGATGCTGTCGATGAGAGGAATGTGGAGAATTTGGCGCGGTACAATACCGAGAAACAAGCCATAGGCGCTGGTCCCGGTACAAGCCAAGTGAGTTGTGCTCCTACGAGTGGGAGTGGGGAGAATTGGTACACCGTTGCTAAAAGGAATGTCGCCGAGGCTCGAGGTGTGAATGAGGCCGTCGGGATAAAGCCTCGGCCATCCAACCATCCTTGGCCTTCTGAAAGTTTGAGGTCTACGCTCCCTGGCAGCATGTCTAATTATAGTTTCCTGAACGATGAGGAATCTGAATCCCTAAACATTAAGTTAATGGGATTTAGATTAAGAGAAGAGCAAGCTAATCATATTATGAGGGGCTTGTGGCCTCGACTTGATCGTAGTGTGGTCATTGAAAACCTTGGGTATCACGAGCATTATCGCGTATATGCTACGTCGTGATTACAATGCATTGAGGGAGGTGTAGAATCGGCATGATGGAATTATCGCCAAGATGAAAGACATGTAGAGAAGAGTTGATTGCAACCGCCTTGCAGCCCATCACCGAGCTAGTGATGTTGAGAAAGACAGGGTCAAGGCTATGGAAGAAGCATTTATGACCGCTATAAGTGCTAAGAAAGATGAAGACAACATGGGATTGTTGCGCACTAAGATGACGGCTCTACGAAAGAAAAGGGAAACATTGAAGCTAGAGAGGGATTCATACAGGGAGTCGAATTCAGAGGTTGAGTTTGAAGTCAGGGTTTGCCATTTGGAATAGGAGGATTATTGGTGCAAGGTGGCGAGGTCTTTCATGACGAGTGGTGTATACCGTTGGATTGAGCTACATAAAGGGGCGGAGGATGTGAAGTTCGAGATGGATCTTGTTGCCAACCAAATTGAATATCTGAGATTCTTGAAAGAGGGGTTTTAGAAGGAGATGCTTGACGTGAGCCTTCATTCTCGTATAGAAACACCCAAAATTTCTGATAAAGATGATGAAGAACTTACTCCTCCTAAAGCAGGCGATCCCTTCTCCATATTTGGTAGCAGAACAAATGTCTTCTTGGGAAAATGCCCGATGTTGGTACGGGTGAGCCAGTGCATGAAGTGGTGCATGATGAGGCGAATGTCAAAGGATATGTTGATATGGGTGAAGTGGCATCCGCGATCTAGGATGCGATTCGTACCGCATTTGGAGATAGCGATGACGAATCGGTTACCCCCTATCATGTTCGGTGTTGAAGTGTGTGCTTCTTCAGCTACTCGTTTGGAGGAAATCGATGATCACCCTTGTGATGTTGTTGTTGGTCTGAATGTTTTTGGCTTTGATAAGGCTCTACCATCTATTAGTATTAGCTTCGCTAACGTGGTAACAATAGGTAAATCGGTTGGGCCGTCTAGGCCAGTTGTGCCTGTGACAAAGGTTGTCTCTGAGACAGTAATGGGTCCTCCGATGGGCTTTGTTTATGCTCACGTGGTCTCTTTGGCCCCTTTGGTTAATGTTAGAGACATGGTATCTCCGAGTATCTACAAGATTGAGGGGCGAATAGGCGCGATCATTGAAGAGGATGTTGGGGTTTGGCCGGAGGGATGGCATGACTTTGATGGTGAGGGGCTCAGCATGTTTGAGAGGCAAATATAGAAAAATTGGACTAGATTCGCACGATCACTAGGAATCGTACTACGACCGGATTTGCCTAGGCTCCCAGACATGTAAAGTGATGAGAGGTATCCTTGTTGGGTCCCTTCCTAGATTTGTGGTAAATTTTTTTGGTTAATTATCAATAGCTTTGTTGTATTGGTTATTGGTTCATTTTTATAAAAATAGTCATTGTGGCGTTGCCAATTTGTCTCGAATTGTTTCTCCCCCACTTTGACGAACCATTTGTAATTGCAATGATGTGCCTCTGTTTCGGCGAGATTATACGTTTGCATTTGACTGTGTTGAGTCGAATGTCTTTCTTTCTTTCTCTTTCGATCGACATTTGACCGCATTGGGTCAACTGTCTATCTCAGTTCCCTTTGGAGATATTAGATTTGCATTCGACCTCATTGGGTCAATTGATCATGTCTCTTTCTTTTGGAGATATTAGGTTTGCATTTGACTGCATCAGGTTAAATGTCCATCTCTCTTTCTGGTTCGGAGATATTAGGTTTGCATTTGACCGCGTCGGGTCAAATGTCCATCTCTCTTTTTTTATAGAGATATTAGGTTTGCATTTGACCATGTCAGCTCAAATGTCCATCTCTTTCTTGTGGGTATATATGGTTTGCATTTGACCTTGTCGAGTCAAATGTCCATCTCTGTTTCTTTGATATCCTTGGGCCCATGGGTTATGAAACCCGTAAAGTCGTACATGTACAATTCTAAATGTATGGACCGGGATTGGTACCCTTTTGTTATGATTCACACTATGTGTACACTGAGTGTTGGGCCAACACTGATTGTATTCGGTGTTGTCCCAACACTCGTTGTAGATTATTTAAGCAGCGAAATAGAGAACACATTGAGTTGAATTTTAAGCAGATTAGATGAATATAGCATGCCGAGCCTTACGGCCAGATAATCACTAAACGTTAATTCAATGACTTTACCAAATACAATTGAGTATGAACCCAATCCTGACACTAACTAACCTATGAGCTATAGTTTAGCTAGATAAAACTCAGTAAAACAAGATCAACAAAATACAAGAATTACTTCTACACTTTCAGAACTTAGTTCTAGTCTTGTTGTTGTTCTTGATGTCGAGCATGCCTCTTTATAGGATTTGATCGCTCGTGAGCAATGGCGTGATAGACACGAGTTGTTGATTGCTCTCTTATCACTTGGATAATTCCGAGATCTTCTTCAGCATTATCTTTATAAGATCTTCAACTCTTATCTTCAAGATCTTTTGTGAATCTTCGGCTTTTATCCCTTCGTTCCTTAGTAATGTTCTGCACGTTTCTTGATACTCTAAAATATTCACAGATAACTACAATTGTGCAACTAGGTGAGTTTACAAATAAAGGAAAAACAATATATTTAATATAATTAATCAGACTGAACAGTGTTGAGTTCAGTGTTGTGCCAACACGTCTTTCCAGAGTGTTGGACCAACACTTTCTGTCAACGCTTGCACTTTCAAATCTCCCTCTTTTTGCTTTTCTTCATAGAACTCCACCTGCAACCAATTTCCTTTAAGTGCCTGTTATCCAGAGCATAAGAACTACTACTTATTCTAATTTGCACCCCCCTTAATCTATAAATGAGTACTACAGTGTTGAGCCAACACAGTTGACTTCTGTGTTGTCCCAACATTTTTATCTGTCATTTCAACACATGCAGTTAGTTCAACAGCGCAAATCCAGGCAAACTTAGAATAATAGTAATGTGCAGAATATTGTTCAAATTACATCCCATAAACAAAACAAAAACAGAGAAAATGCTCTCTGTGCCAAAAAATAAAAAACATGCTCTCTGTGCCAAAAAAACAACTTTAAGTACAGAAACAAAAATTGGTGGCTAATCTCCCCCTTTCTGTGAGGAAAGCACCACCAACAGGCTTCTTGATGGTGTCCAACTCCTTGATCTCCTCCTTCCTATCAGCAATCTCCCTTCTTCTGTCAGCTACCATCCTGTCACACCACTCCACCTTCTCTTCAATGAAGGCAGTGTTGATGGTCACATAAGAGGTAGAAACATCATCAGCAACTGAGGCAGTGGTGAAGTTGTGTGCCTTCTTCTTTCCCTGATGAGCTCCACTACTTTCTAGAGTATTGATGTCTTTCCATGGGAGATCAATAATTATGTCTCCTCCAAAGTAGTTCTTGGTGATGGGCAGCTGACCAGCCTTGTCCACAAAGGTCTCATTGTTCCCTTTCTTGAACTTGGTCAGTGAGAATATTGTAGATCAAGGAAGGGAAGGGCAAGATTGAATCCTTCTTATGTGCGGCCTCTGCAATGGTTCTGAAAATTCTCTCCCCCATGTTCATTGGGTGCCTCTTTAGTAGTTTGAAAATCAACACAACCATCTCATGAGTGAGGACTGTGGAGTTGGTTGAGGGTATCCAGTTGTATGAGGCAGCTTTACACAAGACAACAGTGAGGAAGGTGAGTCTAGTCACCTTATGTTTATTCTTCCATTTCTTCTCCAGTCCCCATGTCAGTTCCTTCATCATGTTGTCATCATCAATCTCAACCTCTATCTCTTGTCCTCCAGGCATCCCCCAAGCTTTGTTTATAATTGAAAGATTGAACTTGTCCCTCACATATACTCTCACATACTTGGGGGACCCTTTAGCATGCAAAAACATGGACAAATTACAGTAAAATTCCCTAACAACATCAGGGACATAGGGGACAATATATATCAGAGAATAAACTAAGCTCCTAAACTCAAGAAAATCAAACACCTCGTACTTTTTAAAGTCATCCTTCACAATGTTCCTTTCTACCCAAATTTTCCTTGCATTCATAATATCAAAGTTATCACTCGCATTTTTGGTCAAGAAGTACCTATTATGATGCTCTGTGGGAAAATCGACCTCAAATTTTTCTGGTGGCTCTAGCTCTGGCTCAGACTCCAGTGTTGCGTCCACATCGGCCTCAGCTGGTGTTGGATTAACACTCCTACCAGCTGATGTTGGCACAACATCAAGCTGGGTCTCTTCCTCAGGATTCTCCTCCGATCCTTCCTCGTCTTCCTCCTCTTCTTCCTCAGACCCTTCCTCTGCATCCTCATCTGCAGAGTCATCTTCTTCAGAGGATGAGGATTCCTCTTCTTCAGCAGCATTTTCATCTTCTTCTGTTGCTTCTTCCTCATCAACGTTCTCCTCAGCAGCTTCCTCTTCATCTTGCATCTGTTCTTCTTCCTTCTCCCCCTCAATTTCAGAAGAGAAGCAGGAGATTGACCCTCATCGGGTTGTTCCTCCTCTGGAATCACCTGTTCGTCAGTCAGGGGGCCCTCTTCAGAGATAGCAGGCGGTGCAGTCTCATGTGTGGTATCAACATTCTCAGGCAGCGATGCTGTGACCATATCTATGGGTTCTCGTGCTGGCGCAACATCCTCAGGAACAGGTGTTGGCACCGCACTAGTAGATGCACCCTTCTTGGACTTGACATTCCTTTTAGAGTAAAAGGGGCCTTTATTTTTTGTGGTTTAGTGGTTACCATCGGGTTGCGAGAGCGGGTGCTTCTTCGTGGTTGGACTCCCCCTGCATCGGACGACTTGGCAACAGCGACGTTGGCAAGATCAGTAATTGTGAATTTCTTTCCCATTGTAGCTTGCGAGCAAATAAGGTATAAGGAGAGAAATTAGGGTTTAATAAATTTTGCAGAAATTAAGCTCACGTAAGAAGAATGAAAAAAGGAAAGTGGAAGTTAATAAGTAGTAGTGGGCGGGTAAATGATGTGGTCATGTGCCATTTCTGCCATGTTGAGTCAACACGTGCTGAACGTGAATGTGTTGGCGTGACATGTGACCAGAGCAGTTATTGTGTATAACTTATAAGTCACAGTTGACGTGAGTATTGAGACAACATTCCCTGATCCGGTGTTGGCCCAACATTCGAACTTCGGTCATGGTCTTACCAAGGTTTTCTTCACATACTAGCATGAGCAGAATCTAAGCAAGATAACTGGAACCTGCTGAGTTGGAATGAAACATACAAAATAGTAGCTTGCCTTAGATCTAAAACAGGAGTGGGAGTTAGATAACAGAAAAACACACAAGAGAATAGTAAGTTAATTAACATCACAGAGATAATTAAGCTCCTATAGTTCAATGAGAAACAAACTTGTGTGTTACTCGCAGCTAATAACCCAGGAGATATGCCTTTGCATATGACATTCATGAATTTGAAGAAAACCAAAAGATACTCCCCCTTAAGATCATGACAACATAGTAGGATAAGCAAGCATAGAAGAACCAAAGCGAAGAAGAATGTTAGTCCAACATTTATAAGCACAGTGTTGTCCCAACACCACATATCAGCAGTCACAAACAGAAACTCTTTACTTATTCAATTTTCAAATCTGATTAACAAAAATAACTTTCAATATTTAGCATGATGAGGCATAAAGGATCATGTCTTCACTGAATGTAGGCAATAACAGGACCCCTAACATCCTAGTGTTAACATAATCAATGCAGATGCAGAGGCAAGTACATATGGCTGAATGCAGGCAGCTTAGGACCCCTACACCCCAGTTACCTAGCACATACTTGTTTACTGAGCATCATTAATAAGGTTTTAGCACAAGTGAGAAAATACACTGCATGAAATGCAGTACAGGACCCCAATCACCCCCAGTATACAAGTTCACCATGATATGCCCCATCTGCAAGCAAAACAACATAAATAAGTCACAGCTGAATACAGCAGAGCTGTCAACTCTGTGCACCCCAGCTTCTTTATATTTTTTTGTGTGTCTTTCACTTGAATAGGATACAACTGAATACAACATAGCTGTCAGCTCTGTGTACCCCAGCTTTTCCAAGGAAAGACACTACCTCAAAGCCAAGAAATTTTTAACAAAGAAATCAAGCAAGCCTTTGTAAAGAGTAAGCTATCTAATCATGATGACATGTAAGTGAGACTCCACATGGGTCAAGAATGTAGACAAACAAGCATGAGATAACGAGAAGATCACAAGAACTAACCAAACAAACAAGAGAACAATCTGGTTACATCACAATCAGTCATCCGTGTTAGCCTGTGATGTTAAGGCAACACTTGTATGTTCATTGTGTTCACAACACGCTCATGCCGAGAGCCTTCCTCAAACTGAAGAATCTCTCCATGTCTAGTGGTTTAGTGAACATGTCAGCCAGCTGGTTGTTGGTTTCAATGTGTTCAATTGTGATTGTTCTATATTCAACCAAATCTCTTAAGAAGTGATGTCTAATATCAATGTGTTTGGTTCTAGAATGCTGCACAGGATTTTTAGAAATACTAATAGCACTCAAGTTATCACAGAACATCAGGAGAGTATTACTAGTTAACCCATAATCACAAAGCATATGTTTCAACTATATCAGTTGGGTTACACAGCTGCCAGCTACAATATACTCTGACTTGGTAGTAGATAAAGAGACACAATTTTGTTTCTTACTGTACCAGGAAACTAAATTATTTCCAAGATAAAAACACCTCCCACTGGTGGATTTTCTATCATCTAAGTCCCCTGCCCAATCACTATCACTAAAACCAACCACGTTTGAATTTGTATCATGAGAGCAGCAGATTCCTAACTCAGCAGTTCCAGAGATGTATCTTAAGATTCTTTTTACTACAGTTAAGTGAGATACCTTTGGTGCTGCCTGATACCTGGCACAGACACACATAGAGTACATTATGTCAGGTCTGGTGGCTGATAAGTACATGAGACTTCCAATCATTGATCTGTAAAGTATTGAGTCAACATCTTCACCAGCTACATCCATTTCAATCATCACTGAAGTGGACATTGGTGTCTTGCATGGTTTGGATTCCAGCAACCCAAATCTCTTCACCAAATTCCTGGCATACTTCTCTTGAGACAGGAACATCCCTGTTTCCTTTTGCTTCACTTGTAGCCCTATGAAGAAGGTGAGCTCCCCTATCATACTCATTTCAAATGTACATGTCATAGTATTCACAAACTTGTCCAAGGTGGACTGGTTAGAGGAGCCAAATACTATATCATCAACATAGATTTGGGAAATACACACTTCCTTATTATTTTTCATGATAAACAGTGTCTTATCACCCTCACCCCTAGTAAAACCAAAACATAGTAATAATTCAGTCAACCTCTCATACGAAGCTCTGGGAGCTTATTTCAATCCATACATAGTCAGGGTGATGGGGGTCAGTGAATCCCTTAGGTTGCTCAACGAAGGACTCTTTGTCTATATACCCATTCAAAAATGCACCCTTAACATATGTTTGGTATAATTTGATTTTTAAGAAACATGCAATTGCAAGAAGTAGTCTAATAGATTCTATTCTGGCCACAAGAGCAAAAGTTTAATCAAAATCAATCCCTTCTACTTGTGTATACCCTTGGGCTACTAATCTGTCCTTGTTCCCCACTATCACTCCATTCTCATCACTTTTATTTTTAAATATCCACTTAGTTCCAATTACATTAGCATGAGAAGGCCTAGGAACTAGTTTCCACATTTTATTTTTAGAGAATTGTATGAGTTCTTTTTCATAGCATTTATCCAGTGGGAGTCTTTAAGAGCCTCGTTAACATTCCTAGGTTCTATAGCAGAGACAAAGCAAGTAACAGAGTTGCACACAGATGATACAAACACTAAGTTTAGCCATATTCTTATAGTTTACTCTTTCTTTGTTTCTGGTTCTTACTCCTTCAGTAATTTCCTATAACGTGAGAAGTAGGATGATGTCTCAGTATTATAGCAAGAGTGTCCCTTCTAACTCTTTCTCCAGCAAAGTCTTCAGTGTCAGAATCTGTGTGTTATGGTGTTGGTCCAGCATCAGCATCTTCTAGTATTGGCTCAACATCATCTTTCCAAGTGTCTTCTGTGTCAATCTCAGGTGTTGAATCCACACTGTCTCCTGCTGGTGTTGGCACCACATCTCCAGTCTGTGGCAATCTTAGTTGACCTTCAGTGATACCTACAGGGACATCCTGATCATCAAACACAATATTTACAGATTCCTGAATAGTATTTAATCTAGGAATAAACACTCTATAAGCACTGCTATTCACAGAATATCCAACAAAAATGCACTTTTCACTTTTAGCATCAAACTTTCCTAATGGTTGTCTATCTTTCAGAATATAACACACACAACCAAACTCATGAAAATGGCTCAAGTTAGGCTTAACTTTCTTGACAATCTCATAAGGAGTCATTGTTATGGCTGATCTAAGATAAACTCTATTTGAAATATAACATGCAGTACTAAGTGATTCAGCCCAAAGTCTTTTAGTTATTTTTCTGGAGTTCAGCATAACCCTAGCCATTTCTTGCAAAGTTCTATTTTTTCTTTTTGCAACTCCATTTTGTTGGGGAGTGATAGGGGCAGAGTATTCAAGATAGATCTCTCTAGAATCACACAGATCATCAAACTTTCTGTTTTCAAATTCCCTGCCATGATCTGATCTAATCCTAATAACACGTGCATTATAGAGCACTTTAATACTATCAGCTAGTATCTTGAAAGTCTTTACAGCTTCAGATTTTTCCCTCAAGAATTTAACCCAAGTGTACCTAGGGAAGTCATCAACAATCACATAAGCATACTTCTTGCCAGCAAGGCTACAAACTTCTATAGAACCCATCAGATTAGGGGTGGGTAATCATACCCGAAATTCGGGTACCCTATCTGACCCAGTCGGGTAATACCCGATTTTCGGGTAATAATACCCGAACCGTATCCGAAAATTCGGGTACCCTAACCGATTAGGGTATTTCGGGTACGGGTTCAGGTAGGGGTTTTCAAAATATTAGGGTACCCGATACCCGATTAAAGTATTATATTTTTATTTTTTTCCTTTCTTTTCTTTTTCTTTCCTTTCCTTTTCTATTTTCTTTCCCTTTCAGTTCATTGAGACATGCACTGTCTTTTTCTTTACTTTTTTTCTTTCATTTCCTTTCTTTTCTATCTTTCTTTCTTTCCTTTCTTTTTCTTTCTTTCTTTCCAGCGGGTTTTTTTTTTATCTCTCTCTCAAACGGCGTCGTACCGGCGATGCTCCCTCTCAACCGGCGGCGACGCTCTCACTGACTGTCGCCGCCGGTTTTTTTCTTTCCTTTCTTTTTCCTTTTTCTTTTTCCCTTTCTTTTCTTTTTCTTTCCTTTCTTTTTTTATTTTCTTTCTCTTTCTTTCCCTTTCACTGACTGTCTCTTTCTTTCCTTTTTTCTTTATTTTCTTTCTCAACTCACTGTCTCTCTTTCTTTCTTTTATTTCTCAACCGGCGGCTTCCTGATGGAAATCAGGTAAAGATATTGTTGTTAAAGAAATTAAGATTAAACAACTATGCAACTCACAAATAATTTGTTTTGCAGGGACAAAAATTGTTGGTCACCCCAATTCGTAACAGTTCAAAACAATTTGTTTTGCAGGGACAAAAATTTTGAGTTCATTAGCAATTCGTAACAGTTCAGGAAAACTTCCACTAGACAATTTTTGGGTACCCCAAACCCGAAGTTTGGGGTACCCGAAAGTTAGGGTACCGATTCAAATCGGGTACCCCAAATATTGGTTAGGGTATCGGGTAGGGTTTTACCCTACCCGAATATACGGGTACCCTTAGGGCTGTGCAAAAAGAATCGGATCGATCGAATCGAGTGAAAATCGATCGAATGATCCGATCCGAGGATCGGATCGAATATTTGATCCGACTTTTGATTTTTGCCTTAGGATCGAACCTCCATTTGATTCGATCCTCGATTTTAGAGGCTGAGAATCGGATCGGATCGAATACTCATCTTATTTTTTGAAAATAAATAAATATATAATAGTATATATAATATTATATTTTTATCTATAAAGCTAAGCCTATTAATGCTACTAAGATATTTCTATATATAATGTTAATATTATATTTTTATATATACGCATATCTAACATCTTTTTCTTGGTCCATTTGAAGGCCAAGTTTCTGTCTTTGAGAAACATATACAGTTGTATATTTGTAACATCTTTCTCTCACCGTATGAAAGTGAATTTTGTAATTCAGTAACTCTGTTTGAATGTTGTGGTTGGTCTTATTGATATTAAATTAAATAAGAAAAAAAAAAGAAAAAAGGATCGAAATCGGATCGAATCGGATCGAAATCGAATGATTTTGGATCGAATCGGATCGTTTTAATTTGATTCGATTTCGATCCTCATTTCTCCAGGATCGAAATCGACTTCCAGCCTCGATTCGATCCGATTCGATCCGATCCGATCCAAATGCACACCCCTAGGTACCCTACCCGAACTACCCGATACCCAAAAAAACCCTACCTGAACCCACCCTACATCAGATCCATGTGCAATAGTTCAAAGCATTTAGAGGTTCTAGAGATCTGACCTTCCACATGTATGGGTGCATGTGTAGTCTTAGTTTGTTTACCTTGCATGCAATCACCACATACCAGTTTACCTGGACTTGAAAGTTTAGGTATGCCTCTTACAGCTTCTAACTTGATAATCTTCTCTAGATTCCTGTACTGGACATGGCCTAACCTTCTGTGACATACTACTAATTCATCAACCTTCACATGTAAGCATTGAGCATCCTCATCCACCAAGTAGCAGTTGTCTTTTGACCTTTTTCCTAACATAACACAGTTGTTAGAATCATCAACCACATCACAAGAATACTTGTCAAATTTCACAATTAAATCATCATCATAGAGCTGAATGATGCTGATGACATTAGCCTTTAGACCATCCACCAACAGAACCTCAGTAAGGTGAGGGAAACCATCCACATTGAGAACCCATTTCCCTATAATATTTCCTTTACTTCCTCAACCATATGTAACAGTACCAGTGAACACATGTACAAGTTCCATAAGAATTCTCTTGCTACCCGTCATATGTCTAGAACAACCACTGTCAAAGTACCAGTCACTAGTAAGAGTATGACTAGCTGAGAACACAACATTACAAACAATTTTTATTTTTCAAGACCAAAGTCTATTCTTTTGAAAATAGTTATTTTGTTCCCTGGTGTTGCTTTGGAATGTTGAGCCAACATTAGAGTGTCCTAGTGTTGTCCCAACACCCAATGCAACACTGCTATTGTAGTTATAGTTTTCACAAAACTTCATGTACTTATGGCAGTATGGTTTTAAGTGACCAGGCTGAAAACAGTATTGACACATGTAAGTTACCTTTTTAGACTGTTTAGTGTGACCACTATTTCTGTTAGAACCAGCCCTTACAAAGCCAGGAATGACATTCTCATATGTTTTTGACCTTTCATGGTATCCTAAACCTGTAGTCCCGTCATTCCCAATGTTCAGTGCTTCATCCAGGTTACTTGTGCTAGAGTTCCACTTGGCAATGGTCCTCTCTGCCTCTTCAAGCTTTATCTCCATCTTTTCAATTTGGCACTCCTTTCTGGTGAGGTTCTTCTCCTGTTCAGTTATAGTTTCAATCAAGAAACTATTCTCCCTGATTAGTTCCTTTTCTCTTTTTGTGATTTTCTTTACCTCATCAAGCAGTTCTCTATAGACAACTTCCAGCTCATCTACTACCTTGTCTTGATCCATTTCCTCTTCAAGTAAATATTCTTCATTCAAATATACAGATCCACCAAAACAAACAAAGTTAGAGTGTTCCTCGAATTCATTTGTTTCAGAAATAAGACATTGAGGGTAAGCAATATAGCCATCATCATCCCAATTGTCAAAATATTCTTTCTGGTTCTCTAGTTCTGTCTGAGTGTTGTGCCAACATCCATTTGACCTAGTGTTGTCTTGACACTCGGTCCAGTTGACTTGGGCAGACAAGGCTGATGTGTGAACTTTTTCAGACACATGTTCTTCTGGTAGTTCCTCCAAACCTGCCTCATCATCAATATCATCTATGCATACCCAGTTAGAGCTACATTTGGTTCTCAAGGTGTTAGCACACTCATATGACATATGTCCAAAGCCTTTACATTCAAAACATTGAAATTCTTTCAATTTCTTAGTGCCACTCTCAGTAGGCTTTTTGAAGGAATACTTGACCATTTTACCAGGAAAACTTCTTTTTAGATTGGGAGGCACATTCTTCTCTTTTCTGACTTTATCATTTAAGACAATTTTATTGAACTTCTTTACTATAGAACCTAGATAAGCACTTATTTCAGTTTCATCATCTACTTCTTCTTCAGTGGATTTTAGAGCAAGACCTCTTTGTTTTGTAGTTGGTTCTGAGTTCATTTCAAATTCTTGAAGTACATTCAGAAGAGTGTGAAAGTTAAGTGATGACATGTGGCTGGCTTCTTGCATAGCAATCTTTTTGACCTCAAACCTAGGGGACAGAGTTCTCATAGCTTTGTAAACAAGTTGTTTATTAGTTAGAGGATCACCTAGACTTTGACATTCATTTGATAAATCCATTAGTTTTGCAAAGTATGAAGTAACAGACTCATCATCACCCATCCTATGATTTCAAATTTTTGTAGAGCAATTTGAAGTCTAGCTTTTTTAACACTGGCATCTCCCTCACAATGAGTTTGTAGGAGCAACCAGGCTTGCTTGGCAATTGTACGCAATTGTACTAACTTGAACATATAAGGATCAATCCAGCTGAAGATGGCATTCAGTGCATTCTCATTGTTGACTGCTTCACTGACTTCTGCTTGAGCCCAGTCAGCTTCAGGTTTCAGGTGTACATCATTGTCATCGTCTCTAGCCGTCATTGGTGGAGGGTAGCCATTAGTGATTGATTTCCACGCCCTGAGATCCAAGGATTTGATGTACTGTCTGAGCATGATCTTCCAGTAAGCACAATTTGTCCCATCCAGCACTGATAACCTGTTGTTAGTATTGGGGTTCGTATTATCCATGGTATGGTGCCAAATCCAAACACTAGTGAATTAGGTGATTGGATTTGATACCAATTGTAAATGTATGGATCGGGATTGGTACCCTTTTGTTATGATTCACACAATGTGTGTACACTGAGTGTTGTGCCAACGCTGATTGTATTCGGTGTTGTCCCAACACTCGTTGTAGATTATTTAAGCAGCGGAATAGAGAACACATTGAGTTGAATTTTAAGTAGGTTATATGAATATAACTTGCCGAGCCTTACGACCAAATAATCACTAAATGTTAATTCAATGACTTTACCAAATACAACTGAGTATGAACCCAATCCTGACACTAACTAACCTATGAGTTATAGTTTAGCTAGATAAAACTCAGTAAAACAAGACCAACAAAATACAAGAATTACTTCTACACTTTCAGAACATAATTCTAGTCTTGTTGTTGTTCTTGATATCGAACACGCCTCTTTATAGGATTTGATCGTCCGTGAGCAATGGCGTGATAGACACGAGTTGTTGATTGCTCTCCTATCACTTGGATAATTCCGAGATCTTCTTCATCATTATCTTCATAAGATCTTCAACTCTTATCTTCAATATTTTTTGTGAATCTTTGGTTTTTATCCCTTCGTTCCTTAGCAATATTCTACACGTTCCTTGATACTCTGAAATATTCACAGATAACTACAACTATGTAACTAGGTGAGTTTACGAATAAAGGCAAAATAATATATTTAATATAATTAATCGGACCGAACAGTGTTGAGTTCAGTGTTGTGCCAACACCTCTTTCCAGAGTGTTGGACCAACACTTCATGTCAACGCTTGCACTTTCAAGAATCATCATTCCTTTTGGCAAACAACAACAATATTGCACAAATAAGTATATTGATTTAAGCAAAGATAGGGTTGTGCCCAACATAAAGTCTAGTTGCCTACGTTTCCCGAGTGGTGACTCGAGACTCAAGCTACCGTAGTTCCTGTATTAAGTTTTACATGTTGTGATAACCATAAGGAATAAAATTAGGCGTAGTAACGCCTTAAATGTTGCACATTCTGAGGACGTGTCAACTTTCGGCCCTCTAGATCCTCCTAGTAGTATTAGCAAATAACTATATTCATAATACCTGAGTTACTCCCCTACTATAAACAACGAGTAGGTTAGCTCTTCATAGTCATGAGTTTAACATTCAACAAAGAATTAAATATCATAGACAAAGTAAAAAGGTAAAGAAATGCTTCTCGGATCCGGTGGAACATTGTTGCTTGACCCTCTTCGTACTCCCTTTTGCTATCTTCTTCTTCTCCACTAATTATCTTCTCTCAAACAATGACTCAACTAATCTAGAACATGACTTTTGATGGTGTTATTTCTCTCGGGACAACTCTCACGGTTTCTTCTCTTTAAAAGCAGTTGTAAAGGCTATGCCAATTGTTGTGAAAGTTGTACCCCAACTGCTAAATGTAGCCTCGTATTTATAGTTTTTCTCTGCTCTTTGGGCTGCATTTTAGAGTTTCTAACTTGCAGCCAAAAATTCCTCTAATTGCGCGACCCCCCCGATGTGGCTATAATTACGCGCCACCCGCGCGATGCGGTGGTGATCGCATTACCTTTTGATTTTCTCCATGCGGTCTCCTAATGTCTTCTCTTCAATCGCGCTATATTTAGTATTTCCTCTTCTTATAGTGTCGTAGCGCTCCCGCGGAGCTTGAACATACCGAAATAGTATCTCCGGCCAATTGTTGCCCAAAACATTTTTGGTCTCGTTTAACCTCGTTTTGTCTTGAATCATTAATCTCCGAAGAAAACATCAATAAGTACTTAAACAAGTAAATATGTTATCATAAGTATTCAAAAGCATAAGTAAACAGATACTTAAATAACGCTAATGAGACACTTATCAGACGCTAATAATTTGGTGTTATTCCGTTTGAGTTACAAAATATAGAAAATACGATACAAGTGGGCCTGAAATATACCAAACTATGCGAATCTATCGCAAGGAATTGACTAGCTTTGTTCGAAACATCTATTACACAGTTAAAAAGTCTAGAATGACTAAAATGACCCTGAAGTGTCGAACTGGGAACAATCGGATGGAGACTGATTCGACGCTGAAATAACTATCAAATTCCAAAACAATCAAACGATCCTGGATTCAACCCTGAAAACTCTCGAACGGGGAATGTTGACTGATAACCATTGAACTGGTAAGGTGATCGATCGAACCAAAGAACTCTTGAACTGGAATAACAACCAAACGGTTGATTCGATTGATATAGGGTTGGTGAACAATATTTAATGATCTGGCGTGAATCTCGGGATACAATGTATTTATAGACCTTGGAATGTGGGTCCCGCTTCGTGAAAAGGCAATAACAATCGAACGCTACCTTTCGATTGTTCGAAAGCAGTCGAACGGCCTATGCTCGACTCTTTTTCGTTTGGGCCGATAATGGGGCTCAGTTCGTTTCTTGGATTATGAAGAGAAGGGGAATGGATATAAAGAAAGCAGTTTCATGGATTTTGTGAATTTTATTTCTAAGAATGATATTGGAGAAGGGAGGAGTTTCTTGGAGTCGATCAAGATCGAAATGTAATAAATAGTTGCATTGCATTAGCTGCAGCAGCGGTTTAGGAAGAATCTTACATGGTTGTTATGTTCCTACTCATGATCGTGCACCTAATCGACGATACAATCATGAATTTGTGAATCAAACAAGTATGAAAATTGAAATTGAAAGATTTAATTGATGAATCAGAACGGTTCATGAAGAACTTCGTTGAGAGCGTTTTACAATCACATGAGTTGTGTGTTGAACAAGTTATGAAGCTAACGGATCTATTCTACTATTTATACAAAGCTGAAAGTAATCAGATTAGTAACTAAGAAACCTACTTAACTTAATTAAACAAGATTTACTAAAAACGGAAGGCCGTTACACGACGGCTATAACATAAACTTGAAAAACTTTTCTAAAATGGAAAGTCGAACATTTTGTCCTCTAATACCTACTGTGTCGTTCAGAAAGAACAGATACTCGATTCGTGCTGAGAATTAAACGTTTTTTGGCAGAGTTGTGGGTTGTTTTTATTTTTACATTTTAAGTTTGTCTTTTGTTTAGTGTCATGCATATTAGGATCCTTCAGTTCTCTAGAGGTTTGTTTAGGTATGTCTTCTCTGCATTTGCTTTTTCGCTAACAACTAAGTTAAGCGTCTACTTCTCTTTGCCTGTTTGTAGCTCATTTTATTTGATGTACAGTTTAATGATCATCTACTGTATAAAACCTTACACAGAACATGCAGAGGATCTTTTCGAGCACTTTTGTTTGTACTAGCGTGGTCAAGTATTCTTGATTCATTTTAATTTTGTAGAGAAATATCACAAAAGATGATTTAGAAAATTTACTCAGCTTAGAACAAATATGATAGGGATTGGGGAATTAATTCCCAGATTTCAGATTTTAGAGAGACGAGGAAAAGAATAAGAAGAACGAGAAGAGAACAAAGAAAAGACAATAATTGCTCGGCAATTCAATAATCAATAATCATTCATAAATTGTCTCAAAACAAAGTCTAAGCCTATATTTATAGGCTAGATAACCAAAATATACCATAACTAAAACTCTTAATAAAAGCAACTTACCAACATAATAAAATCCTAATTACTTAATATAAAGAAACCTAATTTATAAATACTACTAGAATCCTAATTAATATGGAAATACTCCTAATATGAGATATCATTAATATATTATTCTTGATCCTAATTACTTAATATAAAGAAACCTAATTTCTAGTGTTGTTGACCACATATACTTCCTTCATGACCAACAATAGTATAGGAAGTAGCTTTAGGCACCAAAATCGAATAAGTCGCGAAACCACCTGTAGCACTAGCAGAAAATTTGGGAGGTTCAGGAATGCCTCGAGAGTGAGTGAAGTCCTTACTATTGAAAATTGGACTAATCGATAAATTAGGAGGCAAGTCTCGCAAATATGCATTAGAGCCAAAATATTTTGAGCCACAAAAAGGTCGTGAAATTTTACAGAAAAACTTTTCAAAACCATATGCAACAGAATTATCAAGACAAGTTGGCATAATCAAACCATCCCCTTTATGTAGCTCTAAGTTGTCACAGTGCATGTCAATAACCAATTTATAATCTTCATTACATTGTGCAAATATTGGTTGATGATCGGCATGCAACTCATGATCTATGTAACGCGACACACTAGACTCAATTTCCTTTCCAATAAGATATGCAGAAACATCATGCAATTGTACACTAGACGTTTCATGAGATGAAAGTGCTTGATTACTCGCATTGGACTCGAGATGCAGAAAACTAACGGGCAAATGGTCAATCTCTTGACATGAAGCACACACAACATGATCACAAGGCGAATTAATGTTAACACTAGGCAGAGTGACGAAGTTATATGAATTAGATTCACTTTCTTGATTAAGCATCTTATTATCTTGAAATGACTTGAATGAAGTATCAAAATCTTGAATCGTAGCCTCAACTTGCGTAGGCTCCTCGACTTGAAAAGCCGAACTACGTAGATGAGAAGACTCTAGAAAAACAGTTTGAATTTGCCTAGACTCCTCGACTTGAAAAGTCGAACTACGTAAATGAGAAGAGTGAAGGTACTCCTCATAATCTAAGGCGCTTTGATAGGCATCAAACAAAGTTCTAGGATTCACCAAAATGACTTCCTTTTGAATGTCGTACCTTAACCCCTCAATGAATCTATCTATTGTGATACACTCTGCTTCTATAATCTGCAATCTTTTCTTCAAGTCATTAAAAGTAGTAAAATATTCTGTCACACTTGATGTCCACTGTCTCAACTCGAACCACCTAAATATTAATTGTGGCTTACAAAATCTCTCTCTCAGAATGTATTTCATTCTTTCCAACTAGTTACTTGTGGTTCATGGTAGTAATCACGCTCCTCTCGTATTGCTCGCCAATATGTCCTAGCACGCCCAACCAATTTCAATGGAGTAAATCGAATTTTATCAATGTCGGTTAAACCATAATATTCAAAGTGGTCTCCCAAGTAAAATAACCAATCATCAATTAAAATACTCTTATTCTCTCCATCAAACTCAGGGATGTCATCAAAATACAAATACTTAGGATAGTCATAGTAATGGCTTGGAGCGTGAGGCATATGTCTATCTAAATGAGACTTATCTCGAGTGGCGTAATGTTCATGCTCTCTAAACCTATTATAGTTGTAGACACGAAAACTACGATGTTCAATGCAAGAACTCTTATCATCTACATTGACATGACCTTTGAATGACTGAGTGGAAGACAAATACGACGACATCCTAGAATGCATTATGTTGCCGACATCAAGTCAAATTCGCAAGTAAATCAATTATAAACTAGGTGGAAATTCACGTAGACAACTCAAAGGACAAGGATAATTATATAACTACGAAAAGAATAATTTTGTTTGTTTTTTTTTTTTTTGGCTTTATGCAATAAACTAAACTTGCGAACTAAAATTTCAGAGTCCAATATTCAATAACAGGAGTATGTTACCGAAGCAAAATCGAGCCAACCAAATTATGATTGTGCATTGTGGTTCCACTTCTTTCCGATCTTGGGCTTCAGTACTCCAAAATACCACTGAAAATCAAGAAAGAAATATTAGCAGCAAGTTGAGGAGTAAATTGCAAATGACCATAAAGGGACTGAAACTGCAATTTGCGTCTTCTTCTTCACTGGGTAGGTCCGTTCACTCCGATCGGCGTAGCAGCGGGTGTAGGCGGCGAGGCGTGTAGGCAAGAAGACCTGGATCGACAAGTGCTACGGCGGAAGCTGATGGGTGGCGACGGAAAACGTGTGGTGGAGCAGAACTCGAGAACGACGGCGGCCGATGACTGTTCGGGATCGAGCGAGCGGCGCTTCTGAAGATGGTGGAGACGACGGTGGTGATGGCAGAGGCGGAGGTGAGCGGTGGAGAAGGTAGCTGCGAGGGTGGTGACCGTTGGCGAGAGCGGCGGCGGAGCCGCCGTGCTTAGGGTTTGCCGTGCGCGATCCCTTTTCTGTTATATTTTTTTTTGGTTTATTTCTGGAAATTGCAATCTGGACCCTAAACTTATGAAGAACAGAAAAGTTAACACGAAAATTGACTCGAATTTGACGGCAGCGGAAATCGAGGAAAAAATCGTATGGCTCTGGTGCCAATTTGATAGGGATTGGGGAATTAATTCCCAGATTTCAGATTTTAGAGAGGCGAGGAAAAGAATAAGAAGAACGAGAAGAGAACAAAGAAAAGACAATAATTGCTCGGCAATTCAATAATCAATAATCATTCATAAACTGTCTCAAAACAAAGTCTAAGCCTATATTTATAGGCTAGATAACCAAAATATACCATAACGAAAACTCTTAATAAAAGCAACTTACCAACATAATAAAATCCTAATTACTTAATATAAAGAAACCTAATTTATAAATACTACTAGAATCCTAATTAATATGGAAATACTCCTAATATGAGATATCATTAATATATTATTCTTGATCCCTATCAAAATACTTTCAGCAAAAAACTACCAAACATACATAAGAAAAGGTCATTAAATCTTTCTATATAATGGCTAAAAATCTAAAACAAGACAATACTTTCCTCTAAGAGATGGATAAGATAAGGTGATAACATAAAAACAAGTGTTGCAGCAAAATTTGAACATGTGGAAAATTTGACCTTAAGAAGAGCTCATTGTGTAGTTTCTATTTATAGATATGTTTGTGTACATCCAGATTTCATGACCATGGAGATTCGGACATATTTGGTCTTGGACCATGAAGTAAATACTTATTACAATAGATCTGCAACCATCAATTGTGCATCGTATTCAAAAGGGTTTGATTTGATCTCACAAGAAAAGAATCAGTCAAAATCTATATAAGGCCAACATAACAGATTCTCCGCAAACCTCCTTTGTTGTTCAATTCCAATACACCTTATTGTTATTAAGAATTGGAAGTGTTGCGCTAAAATGTATAGATCAGCCAGCTCGAATCGTGTACCAGATGATCATTACAGCTACCATTCTTCCGCCCCTCCGTCCAAGGTTTCGCAAGCTTTAAGGGCGCTGTCGTTGGAAGGTGAACTCCCGGTGTACGAACCTCTGTCGGAGGTGGCGAAGAAGGAAAGAGCGCGAGCAAAATATGCAGAGAATGCAATTCATCTCATACCTTTAGTGTTGCTCATGTGTGCTTTTATACTCTGGCTTTTGTCTAATCCAAGTATGTTTATATTGATTGTACTCATGAATTCTCTATCATTGGTACTGAATTCTTTTTTTTGGTAAAAGGGAATTAAATGGCTAAACAAATTGATTATGTCACTAATTGACAAAAACAATGATTATAATCAGGGCTTATACCTGTTGTAGCAAACAATTTGGTAAAGTTCAATATAGTTAGAGATTGATGATATTAATAAATTTTGAAATGGTATTATATGCAGATGTTGATTTGAGAGGCAACCTGATAGCAACAAATATTGAAGGAATGAGGATTGAAGGGGATCTTGACAGTGATGGCACTGGACATTTACCAGTAGAGTTGGGAGATCTTGATCCCTCTAAAATTGGAGATTACAAAAACTTATTCACAGAAAACAAATCAAAGTGAGCTTGATTTTAATACCCTTCTTTCTTTGTTCTTGGTTCATTTTTTTATAGCAATTGAAAGAAAAAGATCACGTGCAATTATATTAATTTGGTAGTTGGTGCTTATTTTTGGGAACCGATGGTATGATGTTGTTATTGCAGATTTTGTGGTGAGTATTCTAACTGCACATGTTAGTTGGTATGAAAAAGGTGATTAACTTAAATTGTTTGGTTAAAATAACTATTAAACTTTATTCATGCTATTTAAAGCCAAAACAAACTCAGCAACTCCTTTTTGGTAATCCGAGTTAAGGTTGTGCAAAAAAAATCAAATCGATCGAATCGAGTGAAAATCGATCGAATGATCCGATCCGAAAATCGAATCGAATATTTGATCTTACTTTTGATTTTTGTCCTAGGATCGAACCCTTCTTTAATTTGATCCTCGATTTCAGTGGTTAAGAATCGGATCGAATCGAATACACATCTTACTTTTTAAAAATAAATAAATATATAATAGTATATATAGAATATTATATATTTTTTAACAACTTAGAGTTATAATACTTTTGTATCTAGTACATATGGACAATCTTAAACTGTAACATGCTAATTACTAGCACTAACTATGATTTGTCTTCCTTTTAGGATTTCTATTTGAACATTAGATTAGTATTTTGTAAGGAGACATCCAATAATGCATGTTAATTTGATTTAAATTGTCATTGTATTCATATTTAGTTAAGTTTTATTTAATTTTAGATGCAGAATAATCAATCATGTATGTTTGTTCCATTGATATTATAATAAATAAGAAAAAAAAGGATCGAAATCGAATCAAAATCGAATGATTTTGGATCGAATCATATCGTTTTAAATTGATTTGATTTCGATTCTCATTTCTCCAGAATCAAAATTGACTATCAGTCTCGATTCGATCAGATCCAAATACACAGCCCTAAATTTTGAGTTGTTGCGCGACTTATGTAGCCACTACACTTAATAATTTATCTTGTTCCACTACACTTAATAATTTATCTTGTTCGAGTCGCCTCCTAGAGTGCACATATTGTGGTCCACAATTAAATGAAACATAGATCTTTATAGCCGATCTATGAAAAATACTAAACTAGAACTAGTACATGGTAGAACTTGTGGTCAATGTATTAAAACTTGCGGCCACAAATATATAATCTATATAACGGTATCACTTTCTAATGATCTGGCAACAAGTATGATCACTTTGTTTATAGACCTGGTGTTGGTATGTGTTCATTCTCGATCTACCCACCCAATTTGACTACAAAATGTTAGTCTCAACATTTTATTAATTTGTGAGAGATATGAGAAAAGTGATTACTATTATTAATTTTGTAACGAGGATATTTATACAACTACATGTACAAAGATAATTACGGAAAAATATATTCTAAATACAACAATAATCCTATTTTAGAGATGAAAAGATATAGAGGATATTATAGACATGGAAAGATATACTCTAACTAATACTGACAATATGCAAAACCTCGCAACTTCCACTAAAGTGGCCCTTATATGGGGCCTTCAAGCATTCTATTAAAAAAAATGGACAAAGAATGGTGGAAGACTATAGTAGTCAAATCTTATATAGTTTGGTAAAATCTGAGTGTGATAGTTTAATTTATTTTGTAAGAAAAATAACTAAGAAGTTGTCATAAATTGTGCATAACTTTCTTAGTAGCATGATTACGATCGTTCTAATCGAAATGCATATTGCTTTTACACTTATAGATTTTTTATTTTTTTTCTGAGCTTCTATAAAATAAAACAGAATGTTCATTCTTTTATTGACTCAAAAATAGAGGTATGAAGTGGGTCGGGCAAGCCAGCCCAATCTTGTTTTTCGCCAACACAGTTTCAAGTTTCATATTTGCAGGGATAACCACCATAAACTCCGTGAATTATAGGTTGTTGCGCAAAGTACCGCAAAACTACGGGAAAATTGAAACTTTTCTAGGGCTAAATCTACTGGACAAAAGGCATAGATTTTACGCTTGACCAACTGTCCAAGAAATAAATCACACACATTTTAGTAAAGCTCACCGGACAATTTTATTTGCCCTTTTGAAGTTCAAGGCATTTGTAAATCACTATATAGTTCATGGTTTACCGCGATTATTCCTGTGGTCCTGGTCAAGCTTGGTTAGGTCCTAGTAGGCCAAGTTATCAGTCAAAAAAGTATATGGCCTAGCTCAGTGCATGTGCCAATATTTTTATAAAGAGTCTCTACTTCCTCAATCTTCAGCCGTTTGGCAACATTAAATGTTGCTTTTGCAAACTACACTTCGTGGCCATTGCATAGTCACGTTCAATAGGAAAAAAATTGAATAGTTGTTGTGTGGATGACGTAAGGTAACCAACAACTGAGATTAAAATAAAATTTTAAATTATACAAAAAAATAACCATTTTATAACATTTCTACCGTGTATTGATAGATATAACTTATTCATTGCGCAATAATTGCACGAAATTATTCTGATTCGGAAAGGGGTTGAATTTGCCCCATTTTTTTCTTTCATTTGTATTATTGAGACAAACACTTTATAAAACGTAGTGTTCTAAGTAGGATCAGTGTCGTGTTTGGTTCAAAATGATGCTTGATAGGGGTATTTTAGGATTGGTCCAACACTTTGGATTGGGCCGGCCCACAACCGTATCGAATTGACCCAATTCGATATCTGAAGCGCATCGAATAGCCGGTATTCGATGCGCGCATCGAACCACCTCGATTCGATGCGTCTTTTACAGCTGTCTAGGGGTCCCACAGAACGAGGTTTATATATACCTCGTTCCCTCGCCTTCCAAGGCAGATCGAACCCAAGTCCAACTCTTACCACATCGAATCAGCCTATTCGACACGCTCCGTCGTTCGATGCCCAACAAGATTCGACACCAACAGTATTATATCAATACCGCATCGAATCCACCCCGCATCGAATTGGTATTGTTCGAGGCGCACATCAAACGTCCGGGATTCGATGCGCTGATTAATTTGTCTTTTTAGGATATTTAAAGTAGTGTAAGATCTGTAATAGATAGTAGGTGTTCCGGACTAACTGTTATTTTATTGGATTAACGTTATTTTGGTTATTTATATTTCAATTGTATTATTTTACCGTGTTCTATTACCGTGACGAAATAAGACCAAAATATTGGCGCCGTCTGTGGGAACACCGTTAACATTGTTTTAGGTATAAGAAGCTAGGATGACAAATAAACGGCGCATGTATGCGGTTGAAAAAAGGGAAAAGGAGAAGAAGATCAAAATAGAGACAGTTCAGAGTCAGAAGCAAATTGAATCTAAAGAACAGGCGCGAGATAAAACAGAAAGTCAATTGCTAAAGCAATGGCAAGAATGTAAGATGGAGCCTTCAGGGGAATTCAAGATTGTGCAGCTCTTTAAAGAAAGCGCTGATAAAATAATAAAAATTGGAGCAGAAATGGACTGGATGATAGAGGCTGCATTGGTAGATTGTCTCTGGCGTAATGCATATATATTTGCATGGTCCGATTCTGATCTTCTGGGGATAGACTCTAGAATCATAGTACATCGTTTGAATGTAGATAAGAGCGCGAAACCGACACGGCAAAAGAAGAGAAATTTTAGCAAAGAAAAGAATGAAGCTGCTGAAAAAAGAGGTGCAAGAACTTTTAGCAGCACGACATATTTATGCTATAAGATTCTCAGAATGGTTGAGCAATATTGTGTTAGTCTTGAAAAAAGAAGCTACATGGAGAATGTGTGTAGATTATATAGACTTAAATAAGCATTGCCCAAGGGATCCTTTTCCGTTGCCTCGAATAGATCTACTTGTGGATTCCACGGCAGGATGTGCATTGCTGAGCATGATGGATGCGAAAAGTGGTTTTCATCAAATCTTCATGGCAGTGCAGGATCAGAGCAAGGCAGCATTTGTCACAGATACCGGAGTATATTGTTATAGGGTAATGCCGTTTGGATTGAAGAATGCGGGAGCAACATTTCAAAGGCTGGTAGCTAAAATGTTTTACCATCAAATTGGAAAATCAATGGAAGTGTATATTGACGATGTGCTAGTAAAGAGTCTTAAAGTCGAGGAGCATGTGCGACATTTGGATGAGGCATTCAATATAATGAGAACCTACGGAATGAAATTAAACCCTAAAAAATGCACTTTTGGGGTAACGGTCGGGAAGTTTCTAGGATATATGGTAAATGAAAGAGGAATTGAAGCCAACCCAGATAAAATAAAGGCAGTCATGGATCTACCATCACCAAGAACAGTGAGGGATGTTCAATGTCTGGTGGGCCGTCTGACAGCTTTAGGAAGACTTATATCAACGTCTGCACAAAAGAATCTTCATTTCTTTAAAGTGATGAAACGGAACAAATATTTTATTTGGACGCCGGAGTGTGAAGAGGCCTTTAGACAAATGAAGAATTATCTTGTAAGCCCGCCGTTATTATCCAAACCGGAGGAAAATAAAATGATGTATCTTTATTTAGCAGTATCCACGAACACAATCAGTACAATATTACTCAAGAAAAAAGGAACTTAGCAATTACCCATACATTATGTGAGTAGAGTACTGCAAGGGGCAGAGAGAAACTACTTGGAAATAGAGTTGTTCGCATTAGCAATTGTTGTTACAGCTCGGAAGTTGAAACCGTATTTTCAATCTCACCCAATCACTGTGGTAACAGACAAACCATTGAAGCAAGTGTTGGCAAAGCCAGAAACCTCTAGTCGATTGGTGAAATGGGCAATTGAACTTAGTGAATTCGGATTGGAGTTTAAGCCGCGAGTTGCAATCAAGGCACATGCTTTAGCAGATTTCATGGCCGAGACCCTGGGAAACAGTGTAATCGAGACCGCATGCAGTATATTTTCTATATCAAACCAAGCTGAAACCAGCAGGGTAACAACAACGTGGATACTACACACGGACGGATCTGCTACCACTCACGGAGGGGGAATTGGAATACATTTCCTGTCCCCGGAACGAAGGGAATTTAAATTTGCTATTAGCTTGAATTACATGGTAACAAATAACGAAGCCGAGTACTAAGCAATAATTGCCGGTGTCAAAATGGCACTCGGGCTCAACATTGAACATCTGGACGTATTCACCGACTCGCTCTTGGTGGCAAATCATTTTTCGGGAAAGTATGAGACGCGTGAGGAAACAATGAAGTTGTATGCCGCTAAGGTTAAAGAATTGGCAAAGAACTTTAAATTCTTTGATATAACTCAGCTCCCACGGGACGACAATGCAGAAGCAGATGCGCTTTCTAAATTCGCAAGTTCTTCAGATGTTCTGATGGAAAAGCGAATCAAACTTATGGTTGCTGATAAACCTTCAATTGGCATATCAAAATATATTACCATGGAAGCACGGATAGAGTTTATATTGGCAATACAAGAAGACCCATCCTGGAAGGACGGGATCATGATTTATCTTCAGCAGGGCATTCTCCCGGAAAATCCAAATGCACAGCGCAGAATGCGATATAAGGCTTATAGATTTACTATCAGCAATGGAGAATTATACAAAAGATCTTTCGAAGGACCATTGCTGAGATGTTTGACTTCTACTCAAGCTGAGTATGTTATGGAAGAGATCCATGCAGGTTGTTGTGAAAATCACTCAGGTGGACGAGCTTTGGCTCAACGGATATTGCGTCAAGGATATTATTGGCCAACTCTACTTAAAGATGCGACAGCTTTCTCAAGAAAATGTGATAGTTGCCAATACCATGCACGTCTCATTCATAGACCAGCACGCCAGCTACAACCCATCGACGTGGCATGTCCATTTGATCAGTGGAGGATTGATATCGTGGGCCTATTTCCACCAACCAAAGGACAGAAACGGTATTTGATAGTAGTTGTTGAGTATTATACTAAGTGGGTCGAGGCAGAAGCTATAATGTCAATCACGGAGAAGAATATGATCGAGTTTATCTGGAAATACATCATATGAAGTTTCGGCATCCCGAGGTCTATTGTATGTGATAATGGCACGCAATTCAGCGAAAAGGAGATAAAATCATGGTTCGGAGAATTAAAGATATCACACAATCTGACCTCAGTGTATCATCCACAGTCCAATGGTCAAACGGAATCCACTAACAAAAGATTGAAGGATTATCTCGAAAGGAAGGTGAGAAGTACAGGAAAAACATGGTCGGAAGAGCTTCAATGAATATTATGGGCATACAAAACGACTCCAAGAACATCCACGGGGGAGTCCCCGTTTGTTCTTGTTTATGGCACTGAAGTTGTTTTACCTGCAGAGATAGGTATGCCAACGCGCAGAATTACTGATTACGATCCAGAGCAATCGGCCCGGTTGAGACAAATGGATCTAGATATGATAGGGTCAACAAGGGATGATGCGTATCAACGTACTGTTGCTTTGCTTTTAAAGCAGCAATGGCCAAAAGCTATGATAAGAGGGTTCAATTCAGAAATTTTGAAGTAGGAGATTTGGTCCTGAGAAGCATTGCAGCAAAACAGCATATCGGAAAGCTCGAACCAAAATGGGAAGGGCCTTTTAGAGTCACACGAGCAAGTTCACGAGGATATTATTATTTGGAGTCTCTAAGAGGGATTCAACAGAAGCGTCCATGGAATGTGCAACATCTCAGACGTTATTATGCATAAATTGAATAAATTTCATCAAATATTATGATACGTACACTTCGATCGATATTAATCCTTTATGAGTTATTAATTGCAAAACTTTTATCCGTCAAATGACGTAGGTAAAATATGACGGAGGGATAAGAATGCCCAAAGTGGTCCACCCCCGCATGCCAGAAGGAAGAACATGACGGAGGGGTAAGAAGGACCAAAGTTGTCCACCCCCGCATGCAAGAAGGAAGAACATAACGGAGGGATAAGAAGGCCCAAAGTGGTCCACCCCCACATGCCAGAACAGTAAGATAAAGGCCCAAGTGATCCGATCTCTCAGGTAAAACATGAATGCCCTAACGATAATAATAACAGCTCAAAGTGCTCATATTTTTCATGGAAAGCACAATCATAATATTAGATATGCACCATGACATCAAAAACCATTATTAAACATCAAATACATACTAAATCAACGTCAAGCAAATAAATGAGATAACATACTTGGGAATGCATTAGGAAGAAACATTATGCGAGTAAAACGTAAATCAAAGATTATGATATCAAACAGTAGCATCAGTCTTATACAAAAACCACTGCGAAAAAGTTACAAAGATTCTATACAAAACAAAAAAGGCCTAATATCGTCAAAATAATGTAACCTAAATACTGCTAATCACTCGATAAATGGGGGGACTCTTGACGAAGGACTACACCCACTGAACGCGCAAAATTGGCACAATTGCTGTGAATTTGATCCTTTGTAAGAATCAATTCATCAGTTTGTGCCCAATCATCGGGCAAGACGACTTCAACTCTTTCAGTAGGATCGTTGAGCTGATATCTACTTGGAGAAATCAAATTTTGTACACTAAATGATTGATCAGGCACATTACTGGCCAGCATAGAAACTCTGTCATCTCGAGAAGGATACGTTCCACTTGGCAATGCCGTTGTTGGACCAGAAATCTTAGGTACGCTTGCCACTTTATTTCTTTTGTCCGCGGCTGCAGGAGGAACATTTTCAAAACCCGACATCTTTGGAGGACTCCGCAGAAAAATTGTAGACCTGGAAGTTTTCGGAGGCAATTTTGAATCATCATCGCTCTGACCAAAAGTATCGTAAAGGGCTTTCTTGGTATTCTCTGAATTGCTCAAAGTAGCGCTAGGAATAATTTTCTCTTTTCCCTTATGGGTCAGAGGCGAGCTCAGTTTCAAAGAGCTTGAGCCGGTCACATTTTGCTTTTTGAAATTGCGCCACACGGCATAAAACGAATCACCAGGCCTGGGAGTATGTAAATCGTCATTATCATCACTGTTGGCCTCCGGGATCTCCATTCTCAAGTTACGACTTGCGTCAAGCATGTCCTTACGAAAACCCTCTAGGTACCCAAGATATCCAGTTGATCGACACCGAGTTCCATTCCATATTTCATGTCTGTAGCACCGCGAAATAATTCCAAAAATTTATAAACGTTACTTTGCGTAAAATCTTGGACAATTGCGAATTTATAATCTTCAGACTCGAAATGTTGAATTCGATGACGTAAGTTGGAAATGGCATTTTCCGCATCCACATTCAACGCTTGAAGAGAACAATTCTCACGCCTCAAGGATTCGTTATCCTTTTTTAACGCAATGATTTCAACACGCAATGCTTCAACATTCTCTTCCGATTTCTTAGCCTTAACCTCAGCATCATGTGCATCCCGTGCGACTTTAGAAGCTATTTTTTCTGATTCCCTAGCACGTTTCAGCGCATTTCAGCGACTATAATCCCCGTTACGAATAGTAGAGCATAGATTATCGACGACAGAATTGTGCTGACTTTGAACCTCAACCAAACTACTATAATCTCTGCATAGCCAAAATACTGCCAAGATAACAGCAGCAAAAAATAGGCGTCCAAAGCGAGTCAAATCCTGATATCCGAGCCGATTTATTACGGTTTGGCGATCCAACCGAGGCCATAAACGCTGCATTATCTCTCCAGCTTGTTCTTCTCTCAACCTATATCCGCCCAGTGTGGCGCTCAATGATTCTGAATTCTCATCATTGAGAAAATCGTAATTGACAAGACTTCCGGGAGGGGCTGGTCTCGGGTTTCCTGAAGGTCGAGACCGCCTAGGGGGAGGCGGAGGTATGTCTTGAGCATCGCGAGCAGATTCTTCTTCCGCCAATTTTCTTTTAGCAGAGGTATATCAATCTTCACCAACTGAGCGAGAGGAGCTTGCTTCATCTACATTCCGCCTATGCCTAAATGTAGGATGTGCTGCATTAAACCTGGCCAAATTGGCAGAAATTCTCTCGTCTTCTGCATTGATATCTTCCATTATTCGGATTTGACGATTAGTCCCAACTTTTATACGTCCACCAGTAGCGGTTGGCGTCAACACCAATCTCCGTGTAACAACATTCTCGTGGCGTTCAAAATCGCTCACAATGGGCACCTGAGTGCCAACACTAACACCACCGAGTCTCATGGTAGAACGATCAGCTGGAGGTGTATTAGAGTGGCTCGCACCCCAATCGTCGGAAAGATTTCCAGGGGTCGCAGTCGTAGAATCTCTTCTTGCAAATTCGCCTGGATTATCTTTCGAGGCAACATTGGCAGAAGATGGGCCCACATCTGAGGGCTCATTTTGCTCGCTCCCTCTCTGAGCATCATAAATGTTCTCGGGTGACATCACAATTTTACTTCGATTTCGGGATTTCGTACGGCCCATGGCAGCCTAATGTTGAATTTTATCTGTCTCGCGATATTAAAAAATAAATTAAAAGCGCATCGAATTCCCAGGATTCGATACGGTTCATATCGAACGGCTTCTGTTCGATGCGGTTAAGAAGCGCACAAAAAATTCCCTTTGCGGAAAAGAACAAAAATGTTAGGGCAGGTCGACCCTTATATATAGGCCCATGGACCGCCAACCCTCGTGAACGCATCGAATTTAGTTCATTCGATGTGTCGCATCGAATTCATCAAATTCGATGTCTAGCAACAGCACGCATCTAACAATCACGATTCGATGCCTTTACATCAGCCAGAATAGCGTATAATTAAAAGTTTGGAAACCGTTCTCACATTGACAACGCCTCCCAAACTGGGGAGGACTATGTGATAGGGGTATTTTAGGATCGGTCCAGCACTTTGGATTGGGCCGGCCCACAACCGTATCGAATTGGCCCAATTCGATATCTGAAGCGCATCGAATAGCCGGTATTCGATACGCGCATCGAATCACCTCGATTCGATGCGTCTTTTACAGCTGTCTAGGGGTCCCACGGAACGAGGCTTATATGTACCTCGTTCCCTCGCCTTCCAAAGCAGATCGAACCCAAGTCCAACTCTTACCACATCGAATCAGCCTATTCGACACGCTCCGTCGTTCGATCCCCAACAAGATTCGACACCAACAGTATTATATCAATACCGCATCGAATCTACCCTGCATCGAATTGGTATTATTCGAGGCGCACATCGAACTTCCGGGATTCGATGCGCTGATTAATTTGTCTTTTAGGATATTTAAAGCAGTGTAAGATCTGTAATAGATAATAGATGTTCCGGACAAAGTTAGTCCGGTTATTTTATTGGATTAACGTTATTTTGGTTATTTATATTTCAATTGTATTGTTTTACTGTGTTCTATTACCGTGACGAAATAAGACCAAAATAATGCTCTTGCCTGCTCTCCGGGAGTGAGTAACTCTGGTGGTTTTATCGGTTCAAAGAACCGATTTTATTTTACCTTTTTTGGAAGAATTGTATTTCCTTGGCTTTAGTTAATTTTAAGTTGCAAATATGAGTGAAGGAATTGCTCGATTTCATCATCATTCGATATTTTCATTTAGAGATCATGTTTCTTATTTTACTTAGTTTTCGTCCAAAATTGTTTTTTATTAGGTATTACTAATATTTAATTAGAAAATATAGTTCAGGCATACATTAGGCAATCTTTACAAAAAAAACTAAATACATAGATCATGATCATAAAGTAATGAAAGTACTCTACTTTTCGGTCCGACTTTTGGGCTCATCACGTGTGGATAAAATATTCTCTTTGTTTTTTCGTTGTCCAACCATGTTCATCCACTCCAAATTCTAAATGACTTTGGTTCTGAATTAGCATAAAGTGAAGCATATTTTCTTACCTATTTAGGATTGATCTCCATCATCATCATCGACTGCTTTATCTTTATAACTATTTTAACACTTCATTAATTAATGTATTTTCATTGACATTGTAATAAATAATTACACTATCAAATAGCTTTTCCCATTTTGGTAGCCCGCTTAATTTGTTTACACAAATGCTGATGCAATAAATAATAGCGTAATAATCCCCCACCCTCCGGGACCCCTTAAAGATAACGAAGGCACAAGTGTCTAAAGATTATATACTTCCAAATACCAGCAAAAGAGACCAAAGAATAATATGTTACAGTTTAATATTATCTGGAATCTATTCAAGTTGCAATTTGCGACATTTCATCAACGCTGCAATTCTTTTTCAATTATTCAAAGTCTTCTTGTATGCCCGTGTTGACCAAAAAATATCCTCAATAAAAGATCAAGCCGCCTGTCTAGCCGGTTCACCCGAAAATAGACCGGTCTCATCCGCATCCCTCGGCTCCAAACACTTAAACGACACCATTTTAACCGGCCTCTTCGAACTCGACCCACCACCATCGCCGCTTTCCGCAGCCGGTTTTGGTGACCTCAAATTCGGGGACCTCAAATTCATCGACATAGCTCTCCTAAAAAACTCCCACCGGTCGGATTTCACTCCCTGGTCCGACCGCACATCGATCCTCCCGTAAAACCTTCCGGCCCGGCTGGTCCCTTCGCCTCCTTCACCACCTGTCCGGTTCTTAGAGCTCCCTTCCACGCCCAAAACCGTCCCAAAGCTTTTCGCCCGGTTCAACGAAGCCCGTTTCATCACGTCCTTCCTCACATCAGCCGGCAACCGCAACGTGAACCGATCCAAATCCTGACCCGGTTGAACCAGCAAATTCCCGGTCGAGTACGATCTAAACTTACCGAAATGAACCAATTTCGCCCTCCTCATGGAGGTCGACCTCGGCGGCCGGTTCGGTTTTCCCCCAAAGCTCAAATTCCGGTTCACAACCTTCCGGCGCTCCCGGTTCTCGTCGTCAATCTGTATTACAATTTCTTCATTCCTCGAATCGCCAACGACACTCTGTTCCGCGGTGTCGTTAACCGGGTCGGGCACGGAAACGGGCGGGTCGTCGGCTCCGGGAACCAAATTGGCCCGGCAGACCGGGCACGTGGTGTGAGCCTCGAGCCATGAGTCGATGCACTCCGGGTGGAAGACGTGGTCGCATTTAGGGATCAAACGCAGCGTCTCGTCGTCCTCGAATTCGTTCAAGCACACGGCGCACTCGAGCGCTCCCTTTCCGATCATGTGGTCCTTCACTTCGGAGTAGGAGAAGGTGGGAAACGACTCGATGACGCTCCGGTCGAGGCCGCGGCCCATAGCCGCCGCGACGCGACGGGAGAGACCGGGGAGGACGGTGGTGGTGGCGTCGGTGCAGTGGCGGATGTATATCGAGAAGAGAACCATGAAGAAGAGTGAGGTGATGAGTGTGGCTATGATTATAAGGAGGGAGGGGCTGAACCGGGTGTACGGGTACAGGTTGTTGGAGGGTGGTTGTGGTGGTGGACCCGAACCCGGATCCGACTGAGCTTGTATTCGGATAAGGAGTAAGAGAAAGAAGAAGGAGGTGGGAATAATAATCCCATTATTAAATTCGGCTCTAGTTTTCATTTGGTTAGTAGTTCTGAAAATTTGGAAAATGTTTTATAAACATATGAGAGAAACTTTATGGGGGTTTAGGTTTTATATAGTGGTACCACTTGCAATGGAACTTTCTATTGTTTTTTTCTTCTTCTTAATTAAAATAGGCTATTTTGGAGTTAATTGCAAATATTTGCCTTGAGTTACCTCTAATTTGCAGTAACCACCTGTATAAATTTGTAAATTACCAAATCCCTGATATTATTGTAAATTGGTTGTATTCCTAACTGGGAACTGTTCCATCTATATCTATATATATACATAAGAAAGATTTTATAGTAAACGCCTATTTATTCAACTCAATATGTTAAGGTAAATGTCAAGAACATATGAACATATCCGATGTTTTGGTTTTGTTTAGTGTCTTCAAATTTTGTTGGTAAATATTTGTGTTGAACATGCAAGAGACCTTTATTGAAAAAATAACACCATATTTAATATATAAGTGAGACTGTCCAAAAAGGCCACAAATCTTCAACTTGTTAATCCACAAGAAGGTCATTTATGTGTTCAAATGGACAAACGAGGTTGGAAAGATCGAAGAAGCACATATTGGGTGTGCATTAAAGGCTAGGCTTCTTTTGTTGATACAGGAGAACGTCTAAGATGGTTAGCTTCCAAGGTTAAAAATGCCTTTGTGACTTTGTGTCGAATTGAGTATAGATAGATTGTGATTGAACACCCGATTGGCTTTGGATCTTTAGGGGGATAGGGGAGGATAGAGTTTGTATGATCATAAACATAGGTAGAGAGTTGAGTTTTAAATAATTAATACTATTTATGGTTGCATAGGAGTTTAAACGTTGATGGTAAAGATGGTGGTGATACTATAGCATGGAGGTGTCATAGCGCAAGTTTTGCAGGTGACGTTTTAACAGTGGGAAGAGGATATTTGTAGAACAACACATATGTGCGCTTTTAATACAAGGTCAATTTATTCACTATCAATATGTATAATATGAATAATACAAATCATTTATGTATCTAATATAAACAATCAAAAGTCTAAATCTGTTACTCAAAATAATTAAGTGTAGATGAGGTTTTCAGTAACTTGTTAATATTATTAGATCTAAATAACGTATGTATAACTTTGCAATGTACTCGTCTACTTTTTCGCAGTGAAGGTTAATGTTAGGTTTTGTGGAGCTTGAATTACCGAAGTTTCCTAGTTTAACTGAGAGTTGTAGAGACCTAGTTTCCTGGTAATTGCAGAGTTTGAGTAATTCTATAATTAGGAGTTGCCTAATATTAGGAGTGTGTCCTTACTATAAATAGCATCTCTTGTAATTGTAACTCTGCAACATAACACATAGTGAAAATCCTAACTCGGTATGCCCCCAGATGTAGGCAACGAACTGTGTAAACAAATAACGTGTCTTTCTTGCTTTTCATCCGTGTATGCTTTTCTGTTTAACGTATTGTTGCGCAACAAGTGGTATCAAGAGCATCAGGTTCAGTGGGAGCAGTTACGATGGAAGCAGGGAAATCAATCGAGAAGTTTGATGGCTCTGATTATGGGTTTTGGAGGATATAGATTGAGGATTACTTGTACAGCAAGGATCTCTGGAAACCTCTGAATGATAAACCGACAGACATAAAAGATGACATCTGGAAGGTTCTGGACATGAAGGCGATGAGCGGTATGAGGTTATCGTTGTCGTGAAACATGGCGTTTCACACTGCAAAAAAAAACGACTGCGAAGGGTGTGTTAAAGGTTCTGGCAGATATGTTCGAGAAGCCATCAGCAGCCAACAAAGTAAATCTGATGCGTCGTCTGTTTCATCTTCAGATGACAGAGACAACTGTGGCGTCTGATCATCTGAACGAATTTAGTTTAATTACACAACAACTGAATTCTGTGAATATCGAGTTTGATGACAAAATTAAAGCCCTAATTTTGTTATCATATTTACCGAAGAGCTGGAGTGGGAAAATAACGACTGTTAGTGCCTCCGCGGGAAGGGTAAAGCTGCAGTTTGACGAGGTTAGAGATCTGATAGTTAGTGAAGAAATCCGCAGGAGAGAATCAGGTAACTCGTCAGGAAATTTTGCAGGCTCAGTTTTGAGTACAGAAATCAGAAGCAGATCAGATAAGAAAAAGTCGAATTCAAATTGGGGTAGATCGAAGTTGAGGAACAGAAAGTCGACGAAGGACAAGAGTTCCATTGAATGTTGAAACTGCGGAAAAAATGGTCATTACTAGAATAAGTGTCAAGCACCAAAGAAAGATGATAGCTCAGCAAACGTGACCACCGAAGATGATGGTGAAGCACTAATTCTGACAGCATGCATTCCAATAGAGACTTGGGTTCTGGATTCTGGAGCATCATTTCATGCATGTCTTGACAAAAGTTTGATGATGAATTATGTTGCTGGATATTGCGGTAGAGTCTATCTTGGCGACAATTTTCCTTATGATGCTGTGGGGAAGGGAGATATTCGTGTTAAATCTCCTAATGGATCCGTTTGGACGATGCGTAATGTGAGGTACATCCCTGGTCTTAAGAGAAATTTGGTCGTTGTAGGGCAGTTGGATGATGACGGTTATGATGTTAAATTCGGTGGAGTTGCTTGGAAAATAGTCAAAGGAGCTATGGTGGTAGCTCAGGGTTTGAAAAATGGCACTTTGTATATGACCGACATCAAACATGATAGCATTGGAGTTGCTGTTTGTGGCATTGTCGATTTGGTCACATGAGTGAAAAAGGAATGAAGCATTTGTGTTCGAAGGGTAAGCTGTCGGGTCTGAGAACTGTTGATATGGGTCCCTGTGAGGACTGTGTGTTTGGGAAACAGAAACGGATTAGTTTCATAAAAGGGGGCAGAACTCTGAAGGAACATAAGTTAGAGCTAGTGCACAGTGATTTGTGGGGTCCAGCCCCTGTCACGTTTCTTGGTGGAGATTCGTATTACATGACTTTCATTGATGATGCAACAAGAAAGTTATAGGTATACTTCTTGAAATAGAAATCTGAAGCGTTTGAGGTTTTCAAGAAGTGGAGAGCACGTGTTGAAACTGAAATTGGTCTGCGTGTGAAGTGTCTGAGATCTGACAATGGTGGTGAATATGAACTTGCAGAGTTTAAGAAGTATTGTGCAGATAATGGCATTCGCATGGAGAAGACAGTTAGAGGAACACCGCAACAGAATGGGGTTGCAGAGCGTATGAACAGAACTTTGAATGAGAGGGCAAGATGCATGAGGTTGACGTGTGGGTTGCCTAAGATATTTTGGGCAGAAGCAGTTAACACTGCGGCTTTCTTAATCAATCGAGGACCATCTGTTCCACTGAAAAACGGCATTCCAGAGGAAGCTTGGAGAGGAAAGGAGGTAAACCTATCTTACCTTAAAGTATTTGGATGTGTTTCTTACGTTCATATTGATGCTACTGCTAGGAGCAAGTTAGATGAAAAATCTGTGAAGTGTACGTTCATTGGATATGGCGGCGATGATT
Source organism: Linaria vulgaris (assembly GCA_948329865.1). Taxonomy (NCBI): domain Eukaryota; kingdom Viridiplantae; phylum Streptophyta; class Magnoliopsida; order Lamiales; family Plantaginaceae; genus Linaria; species Linaria vulgaris. The sequence continues at coordinate 79,695,288 of OX415249.1, read as the reverse complement.
ATGGGTATCGATTTTGGGATGACCAAAACAGTAAGGTTATTGTAGTAGAGATGTTGTGTTTAATGAACATGTTTTGTACAAGGACAGATTGGGTGCATCAAACACTGTGGGTGTTGATACTCGGGTTTAAGACCCAAAGATTGTGGAATTGGATGTCTCAAATTGTGGTGAAGACAAGATTCTAGAAAACGATGTGACTAATGAGGAAGAACCACGTACTCCAGAGCCTACTTTGAGGAGATCAAATAGGGAACATCGTGCTCCTGAGAGGTATTCCCTTGCCTTACATTATTTGTTATTAACGGATAGTGGTGAGCCAGAGTGTTATGCAGAGGCAGTGAAAAGTGTTGATTCGAGCAAGTGGGAGCTTGCAATGGATGATGAGACGGATTCCTTGAAGTCGAACAACACGTGGGATCTCGTTGAGCTTCTAAAGGGGAAAAAGGCGTTGCATAACAAGTGGGTTTACGGAATCAAAGAGGAAGCAGATGGTAGCAAACGTTACAAAGCTAGTCTGGTTGTAAGAGGTTTTCAACAAAAAGAAGTGGTTGATTACACTGACATATTTTCTCCCATGGTGAAGTTGACGACTATTTGGATGGTCTTGAGCATAGTTGCAGTAGAGAATTTATTATTAGAACAGATGGATGTGAAGACAACCTTTCTTCACGGTGATCTTGAAGAAGACATGTATATGTAGCAACCAGAGGGGTATGTGCTTGAGGGTAACGTTGAGCTAGTTTGCAAATTGGAAAAGAGCTTATATGGTCTGAAATAAGCTCCTAGACAGTGGTACATGAAGTTTGATAGCTTCATGCATGAGATTCGCTTTGGTAGATGCAATGTTGATCATTGTTGTTACTTTATGAGGTTTGATAGTAGCTTCATTATTTTGCTGTTATATGTTGATGACATGATGATAGCAGGTTCTTGTGTTCAATAAGTGAACAAGTTGAAGAAGCAACTATCTAAACATTTTGCCATGAAGGATCTTGACGAGGCAAAACAAATCTTGGGTATACGAATAAATCGGGACAAGGTGGGGGGTAAGTTGTATCTTTCGCAGTCTGATTACATTGATAAAGTGTTGAGGAGATTCAGTATGCAAGATGCAAAGCTAGTAAGCAATCCTTTAGGTAGTCAGTTTAGATTATCAAAAAGTGAGTCACCTACTAGTGATTTGGAGCATGCAGAGATGAAGAAAACTCCATATGCTTCAACAATTGGGAGTCTTATGTATGTTATCGTGTGTACAAGACCGGATATTGCGCATGCAGTGGGAGTTGTGAGTAGATATATGACTAGTCCGGGAAAGCAACACTGGGAAGCAGTGAAGTGGATCGTTAGTACTTGCGTGGTACTTGTGATAGGTCATTGTGTTTTGAGGGAAAACACACAGACTTGAATGGTTATGTAGATGCTGATTTGGCGGGTGATCTTGATGGAAGAAAGAGTACTACTGGTTATGTCTTCACATTGGGTGGTACGGCTATTTTATGGGGATCTAAGTTGCAGAAGATTGTGGCTTTGTCTACTACAGAAGCTGAATATGTAGCGGTGACGGAAGCTAGTAAAGAGATGGTATGGTTGTAGAATCTCTTGGGTGAATTGGGAAAAGGGCAAACAAATAGTATTCTATACAGTGACAATCAGAGTGCTATTTTCTTGGCCAAGAATACGGCGTTTCATTCGAGGACAAAGCACATTGAGTTTAAGTATCATTACATACGATATCTCTTGGAAAAGAAGACTTTGCAACTTGTGAAGATTCCAGAAAGTGAGAACCCTGCTGATATGTTGACTAAGGTTGTGACCTTAGAGAAGTTGAAGTTTTGCATGGCTTCAACTGGACTTGGTGCTTGAAGAGTCCAAAGATGGCGGTGCCATTGTTAGAGGATTGTTATGTGGAAGAGTGAAGATGTGGTTACGATGACATTAGTCTCCAAGTGGGAGATTTTTAGGTTTAGTGGAGCCTGGATTACCGAAGTTTCCTGAGAATTGCAGAGTTTGAGTAATTGTATAATTAGGAGTTACCTAATATTAGGAGTGTGTCCTTATTATAAATAGCATCTCTTGTAATTGTAACCCTACAACATAACACATAGTGAAAATCCTGGTTTGGTATCACCCCAAGATGTAGGCAACGAACTGGGTAAACAAATAGCGTGTCTTTCTTGCTTTTCATTCGTGTATGATTTTATGTTTATCGTATTGCTGCGCAAGACGGATGTGATAATATGTTGGAACTAATCTTACAGGAATATAAGAGGTGGGACTTGGCAGCTGGTGGTTGGCCAGTCACGTTCGAATGTATATATCCTCTTTTGATTTAAATGCAGTAATAATAGGTTTGTTTTAGCCACCAAATTTATATTTCTCTAATAAGTCGGAGCTCACTTAAGTTAAACTCCCCACTTATAAGAATTAATTCAGCGTAAGTTGTAAATAAATGTAGTCCATAATGTTACGATCACAATTTGATGTTTCGAGTTCTTATATTTACCTAACGGTCGTTTAGCATATATACATATAGATATATGCCAAATTTGATAAAAGAAGTCAATAACGTGTTTAAACGTCAGGTCAGAACACTTTTTTTTTTTTGTCAGAATCTTGTCAAAAATCGATTTAAACTGAGTAAAGCTTAATTAGAAAATAATATAGGAGAAAAAGTGTTAACAAACGGAAAGCTAATGGTGTGAATTGAGTGAAGCTAAGTCCATTTCGTCCGGTATATTAATTAGTTGCCAGATTTGATATTTTGCAGTGTTATTATAGGGAGATTAGAAGGCAGAATATCTTTACGTTTGACATTGCAAAATTGCCTTTACTGTGAAAGGAAATGACTTTAATCACTCCTAACTTTGAAAGCACTGACAACTGAGAATTTTGACACTATAAAAAAAAACTGACAATTGAAAACGTGACATTTAACGGTGAAGCATATCTCCGTTTTTTTCTCAATGATGTATGTTTATGTCGTGTTACTCTATCTGTTAGGTCAGCTAAAAATTTCCCACTGTATTATCGGATAACAATTGTAAATATAATTGTAACAGGTTGATGGAGGTATTTTAGGAAATGCCCAATAAAGATATTGGGCCAGCCCACAAGAGAAAGGCCCAAAAAATTTAATATCGAACAGAAGAAATTCAACATTAAACGAATATCAAATCCGCAGGATTCGATCTAAAAGGTAGATCGAATCAGTATGATTTGATCTTCATTTCCCAACTACCATTGGAGCCCACGGGACGGAGTCTATAAATACCCCGTCCTCTGGTCATTTCTTTTTGAGTCTTTTACGTTTCCTTCTCACATTTTATTATCTTACTAGTTATTTAGAATAATTGGGGGAATTCGTTGCACATTATCAGCACACATTCATTAATATCACCCAACCACTCAAGATCGAACTTGGAGATTTGATACACAGGGATTTGATCAACCCGATTCGATCCATTGATTTGACATTGACCTATTCGACACTTACTCGGTCGAAGCCATCTAATTTCGACCTAGACCAATCCGACCTGCAATCTACCGAAGCCGTCCGATTCAACACTCATCTGATTCGAGACACGCTTCCTCGAACAGGAACCATTCGACATTCACTCGATCGAACCTTTGTGATTCGATCCACATTTAATTAGTTGTATTTCTATTTGTACTGCTTAGTTAGCTTGTATTAGGTGTTTCAGACCAAGCTAATCCGCTTTTATATTCAATTAGCATTATTTTTGCATCAATCAGGCCCATTGTAACAGTAGCAGACGTATTGTAACTCGGATGAAATAAGACCAAAATATTGGCGCCATCTCTGGGAACACCACATTTCCCAGTTTATTAGGCATGGCAACTAGGAGGACTAGATCGCAAAGCAGAGCAGCATAGAGTAACAATGCTGAAAGGGAACGAGCAACGACAAACCAGACAATCCAAGAAACAGAAGGACCATCAACATTACCCGTTGGGGTGCCAACGCCCGCGAGGCGAGACATGCTTGGAGCATTGAGAGAAGATCGGCATGCGCCGGATGTAGGCGCAACAAGGACGTCAACTACGATAGCTTAGCTGCCAAGTGCTCTCCGAGATGAGATCTTGGCAATGATCTGATCAACAGTGGCTGAGGTACTGCCCGCACCACCAGCGCAAACGCAGCCGCCCGTAGTTCGTGGTGAGGGTGTGCGGGAGCAACGATATGTGGCCAAGGGCCCAGATGTAGAAAACAGAGACAAAGCCCAGGTGGACGACCGTATGGGAGGATCTAACTCGGTTGAGGTACAATCGAAGAGGCACCACGACACAAGGGGAAGAGAAAAAAGCCGGCACGACGACCTGAGAAGACGAGAGGAGAACACTGTGAGGAAACACGAGGAGAGTTGAGGCAACGACTCTAGTAGGGAGCAAGCCGAAGTGACGAAGAAGTTAGACAGGCTCGAAAGAGAAAGAACGGTCGTAGAGAACAGAATGGAGCGATTGGGAAGTGCTCTCCGGAGCACTCCTTTCTGTGAAGAGATAGAGGCAGAAATTTTGGGGCACAGTGAGAAAATACTCGCGCTGAAACCTTACGATGGAAAGACGGATCCACACGATCATTTTTTCTAATTGGACATTGAAACTGTGGATCGGGTTGATACTTGTACGTTGTTAACTTAACAATGTTACTTTAACAACGGTCCAAAATAATTGTAGCAGAAATAAACAAACACAGAATTTAAGAAGTAAATATATCAATATTAACTTTCGAGCCGTAGGCAAAATAACCACAAAGGTTTTAACAAAGGTGTTTCTCACAACTCTCAAGTTCCTCACTCTGGAATTGCTCGAACTCAAGAAAGCAGACAAAAATTGCTTTCTTAATTCTAAACTTAGAACTAATTTAACAACTCTTAAACTTTGCAAAAGCAAGACAACACTTAACAACTTGTAAATAAATCTCTCAGATTGATTAGCTCTTGTCTCGTATTTGTCTTGATGTACTTCACACCTATATATAAGTTCTTGACTTGGACTTCAAGGTGTGTTGTACACGGTTGGTAATTCCTCTAGTTTCCTTGTTGAACTCCTCTTCCAAGTTCTCGCAGTCCTTCTTGAATAATAGTTCATTTGTTATTAAACTAACTAAGGAAAGTCTCATTCTTCAAATCAGGACTAATCTTGGATGTTTTCTAGTTGCACTCGAGCACTTCTTTCCTTTTAAGTTTAGCGGTTAACTTAATTAAGGAAACTTCCCATAATGGGAACTTTGAACGATCAACCTATGGTAAGTTTGTTTCCTGAATAATAATCGAAGACAATCATAATTGTGGAACTAAGTTAGTTAAGTGAATAAAGGCAAAGCAATAATTAAGATATTAAAACTCGATTGGAGAAAAAGATTATGTTAACCAATTGTACTCTAACATTGAAATCTCAATGTTATTCTAACATTGCCAGAATGCTTGCACTTTCAGACACAATGCTAAGTCTGTACGGTTTCAAAGAGAACGTGCAGGCCAGAATATTTGCCACCACCTTGGTCGAGGTAGCACTAGATTGGTTCACCCGAATTGCACCGGGATTGTGACAGCCGAGCCCCATGAGTTGCATTCCGATCCGAATTGGTTCAGTGTTGGCCAGACACTTTACCCAGCTCAGACTAAAACACGTCTCGTAGGAAGGGGTGTCACTGTCTAGGATCAACCATACACATAAAGATAAAAAATGACTTTAATATACACAACAGAAGTCTGAAAAATACAATTAATTTGACACTTTAATAATTACGTACTGATGATTAATCATTTTCAATTACATGAATATTCCAAAAGGCAAGATTGGCAAAATTATTCATGTGATCCACGCTGCCACATCGATCTTATCCTGAGCAATGGACAGACAGGAAAAAACAAGGAATAAGTCTTTGATGACTTAATGAGATTCATACAAAACAAGTGGCAATGCAAGAATTAACAGTGATTCAATTGATATATTTCTAGGAGTGATCTTGCCGATAGAAACAATTTAACAAGATAATTTGATGTAACAATGGTACCAGAATATTCTGAAAATAGTTTATGAACATGTGCATTAACAGTAAACCAATCCAACCTTATACTTCCAAATACTACCTTATACCTCCCAGCGAGAAGTGACCTCGCAAACGAAACATGCGATATGTTTAGTACATGCCGATCCAGCACACGGGTTATAGCCAACTCCTGGCTGCAAGCGACACCTAGATAAATGGGTATCAAGCGAAATTACTTAAACCGACAGTCCTTACTGCCAAGCGGTAAATCGACTCAATCTTTGGGCCCAACTTCCCAAAGGCGTCCCAATGGGTGATAGCCAAATAAGTTAGTAAACCGGATAATATCCGTTGCTCCTTGAGCTACATGTCTCGAACCGTTGCTCTTTGCACAATTCAAGAACCAGCAAACGAGATAATGACGAATTACCATGATTATGAATTAATATGTGATAGATAATTAATGGTTGAGTATGATTTAACGATGAGTAGGGAAATCATGTTATGAGACGAGATAAGATGCAAAAATAGGAATACGGTGAATAATAGGTTGTTCGTGATTTGGTAACGGAGTAATGCCTTTTTTGTCCAAGTTCCTCAGGCCGGATGCCAAAATGGGCCAGAACAAAATCAGAAATCGAACCTCACCTTTATTTGTACGGAAAATCTTGCGTTTCGTTGATTAATTTGTCAAACCTTTAATATCATTAAAATAATATCAGTTAACTGAATTATCATAACTTACCACTATAAACATATGTACTATTCAACTTTCGTGTTGATAAAATTTGAGGATACTAATTTAAGTAAATAACATATATCATTGATGAAAATCTTACACGATAAACTTTGATGTCGTAAGGTTAAGTTAAATATCAAATATACTTTGTATACGTAATTTATATCTCAAGATTTATCTTAAGCAACCATATATTTATAATTATAATTGTAGTTATAATTTTTCTAATGTTAGAAAATCATTTCAAATGGTAAGTATACAATAATATCAAGTATAGTTTGATAAACTATTTAATTTGATGCATAATAAATCTTCAAAATATATTACTTAACTGATTTATGGAACATCGTTCTTTAAGTCTCTAGTACATCAAAAATTCCAGGAATCATGACATCAAACAATTACCTTATGAAGCAATTCAGTAATTTGTATAACTTAGGTAATATTATTTTGTTTCAAGATTATCTTAAATTACATAACATTGTATTTATAACTTATAAAAATATTAATACGTAAACCTAATCAAGATAAATGATCAAAGAATGTTTAAGTTACGATACATAATCATATAAGAGGATTACCTCAAAAATATATATGATAATCTTATTAAACTTATGTAAGGATATGTTAAACATGATAATTATACTATTTATATACTATTGAAAAATCTCAAAAATATTAATTCGTGAATACAAATCATATTAAAGTGATTCTAATGATTGTTATATCTTATAAGGGTCATGTGTGAGTGATAAATCATGGAATTATGATGATGATTTTCAATCATAAACAAAGAACTTAAAGTATGTAAAATAAGCTGAAAAACGCCGTAGTTTTGAGTTTACCTTTGATCGGATACCCAAATGAACTTTGTTTCCAAAGATTTTTTTGGCAAATGATCCCTAACATCACTAAGAATATGTGTACCCAAATGGGAAGGAATATCCAAAGGATTGCTATGCTAAATAATTTTTGAAAATATAGAACCTATTTTTGGATTTTCAGACATCAGTTTACGGTTTCGGAATTTCGACCTTCTAAATCACATTATTTGAAAAACATTTCTTCATATAAAAGTTAGAGAACATCATGAGGAGTATTCAGCCATTAGCCTTGATCAAAAAGGATTTTTCTACAATTAGTTATGATTTTTCTAAGGTGTAAGGCTGAATGGATAATTTATGCGCAATAAAAGTTTTGGGATATTTTCGGGTAGAAAATGATGAAATAAGAACTTGGGGTGAGTTTTCTCTTAAAGTAGACTTACTAACTTAGAGATTCATAGGAAGAAAAAAGGAGAAACCGAAATGATTTTGGGTGTGAAAATTGTTGGAAGAAAGCCTACTATTTATAGCCAAAAAATCAAATTATAATACTTTTGATTAAGGTCCCACTTTAATTTCTTTATCCTTGGCCACCTAATGAAGACTCTAACCTGATAATAGGGAGATTTGGCTGATTTTTCTTCCATAACTTAAAATATGATATGTCTAATTCAAACAAAAATATATATAAATACATATTTATTTATTTATACATGTTAAAACAATTTAACTAAGGTCCCACCTTACTTTCTTCAACAACTAATCACCAAAATCTGATTTCAATTGTCATTCACCTATTATGTGATATTATTCTTGTTGTTTATAATAAAAAATATATGAATAAATAGATATTTTTACACATATTTACTTATGTAAGTTTTTCTAGGTAAATAAACTCCAAGATCAATGTACATGTAAAATATATTTCTTAAAGATATTTGAAGTATATAAGATAATAAAAAATGGTTAATTTTTGTTCAAGGACTAAAATACAATTTTTCTCAAACGTTTGGGGTCAAAAATGTTATTTCCAAAAGTTTGAAGACTAAATTATAAATTTATATTTTTCTTCAAATTTCAGGGGCGTTACAGGGATCGATCAGAACTTACAAGCAGTTGAGGACAATGTTTGAGAATCAATTCTCCAGTCAATCAAGATTGGTACTAGACCACTCCCATCTATACTCTATCACTCAAGGTGCGAGGGAAACCTTGAAGGACTTCATGAGCCGCTTCAACGCGGAACTGCTGAGGATAGACTGTCCCAAAGGAGAGATGATCATGGGCATAATATTCCGTGCGACTAACAACGTGGCCTTCAGCGAGGATCTGCTTAGGTTGCAGCCTAAGATGATTGAAAAGATAAACAAGATCGCACAGCAAGTGGTGCACTGCGAGGATATGATGGCCACCAAAGTAGTAGTTGTTGTGGCCGCTAAAGTACAAGAAAGAGGAAGAGAGGAACAGAACCACAATAAGAACAGAAACAATAGATACAGAAATTTGTCGCTGAGGCGTTATACGTCCTTGAATGCTGACATCATAACTGTATTTGGGACGGCAAAGAGGAAAGGTAAGTTGAAGGAGCCATGACAGATGAGAGATTCCAAGGCAACGAGGTTGTCGACCCACTACTGTAAATACCACAAACAGAACGGTCATGAGACCGAGGATTGCAAGGATCTCAAGGACGAGATCGAGCGATAAGGATGGCAAACTCGTGGAGTATGTCAGAAATTTGAAGGAGCAGAAGGACAAAACAGACAGAAATAGGTCTCGCTCTCCAAGAAAAGACAAGCAAAAGGTGATCGACAGGCCTCATATGCTGGATTATCCCCAGATAACGGACAACAACATCAAAAAATGAATCATACATATGATTTCAGGAGGTCCGGTCGGAGCGGGTTCCGCAAAAGGCCGAATGAAGATCACAAGGGATATCGATGCAAACTGCTTCGTCGGTTTTGTGGATCTTTTGAGAATAGAGGAGATGTCGCAGGAAGAGGTCAGCTTCTCAACGGCATATATGCGCAAGTTGAGTTTTCAAGCCATTCAGGCAGGAAAACTAAATTGCCCCTTAGTAATAACAGTGGACATAGCCAATTATGGCGTGATGAAAGTCCTCGTGGACCAGGGTAGCTCCATAAATGTACTGATGAGGTCAACATGGGAAAAAATGGGTTTGGGAGACGAAATATTAGTGCCAGTCAGAACCTCGCTTCAATCGGCAGGCCAGAAATAGTGCCCCACGATATGGTTTCACTCCCAACTTCGCTGAGAACTGCGCCCCAAAGAAAAACGCTGCTAGTAGATTATGTTGTGATAGATCTACCCTTCTCGTATAATGCAATTTTAGGAAGGCCAACATTGAACGCTTTTCGAGCATTGCCATCAACCTACCATCAAATGGTCAAATTCCCAACTCCTGCAGGAACGGGTGAGGTTATAACGGATCATATGGACAGTTGGCAATACTATGTGGCATTGCTCAGGTTGCGGCCGCGAGAAGAGTAGGAAACGCTGAACGCTCTGGGACCCACGAAAATGGAGCGGATTGATTGAAGCGCTTTATTCTCATTTTTGCAAGTCTTTAGATTTCTGCACATTTTGAACAACTTTTATTCGTCCCCTCTACCTTGATGAGTATGAGGAGCTGATGTGTACTAACCTAAAACAGGGACACCAAAGACTTGAGTCTCGAGGACACCCTCGGGAAAAATAGGCAACTGAACTTTAAAGTCGAGCTCTGAACTATTTCTAATATGATTATATCTCCACGCGAGATACTTTTGATTTGATTTGTTGGAATATTGTCTTAACAAATGCAGAAAATGCGGAATCCCGTATGGCAAGGTTAAATGCACAACATTGATGAATTGCAGGACCCAAAAGGAGGTTGCATGACGAATAAATGGGACGGACACTATGTCTAAAATGACAAGTGCTAACAGTAAATCCCTGAAAGATGAAAAAATAGGACAGACACTCTGTCTAAAATGACAAGTGCTAACCGTAAATCCCTCAAAGAAGAAGAAACGAAACAGATACTCTGTCTAAAAATGACAAATGTTGACTGAAATTCCAATAATGAGGGCAAGCGGTCAAGCAGCAAGGCGAAAAAACACGTAGCCAATAATAAGGCACTCGCGATAAATAGCCTGTGAATAGTGGAAAAAGGTGTTGGGACGAATGCCATTGCAACACTACAGTAAAATACGGTATTAACATTGTCAAAATAAGAAGTAAATTGCGATATTCGCATTTAAAAGAAAAGGCAAGCAAAAAATGCAAACAGATAAGCGATTAAAATCATCGTGAAAATTAAAAAGTAAATGCATGGAAAATGAGTTCAAAGCAGCAGATTGTTCAAAACGAAAGGGCGATGCAGCGCCAAACCAAATTAAACAAATTGTTCATAAAAACAGGAAATTTAAACCAAGGCCTTCAGCCTTCGGCGTCATCCTCATCTTCTGAGGAGGGATAGGTGGCAGGCATTGGAGAAGGCAGAGACAATCAGGGTCTCGCTTTCAAGAAGGCTCGCGAACTCGTCCGCAATAGCAGGCGGGTCTTCAACAGCCAACGACAGAAGTTTCCTATTAGGACCCAGCGACAAGTCCAACCACTGCGGGTTGAACCCACCATGCAGGTAGTGGGTGCTGTGGATTTGCTGCACTGTGAGCACTTGAGCTCTCTTCGCATCTCGGCCCCTCGCCGAACACTGATCTCTTGAAAAATGTTGCTCCGGAGAAAGAGAAAATCGAACGTTATTAACATACCAAAATTGAGACAAAGTGCATCATCAATTGAGAACACAAAAATTTATATCGAGGGTAAATCTCCCAGTATACAGAACCGGAGACAACCCCGCAAGTGACAAAACACAGTTTTCAACAAGCTTTCTAAGATTAAACTGATGGTTATGTATCAGGTTCGTCATAAACTGATCACCCCACCTAGGAAGACCCACCCCTCAAAGAATCGCAATTTTCGGAACATCTACCCAGTCCCGACGATACAAGAAAAACTCCTCCGCAGAACTTTTCTTGATATAGAGATATCATTTCTTCCAATCTTTCCCATAACCGGAGAATTCCCCTCTAAAAATATTTTGATGCCTCAGTGCCTTTATATGATAGAAGCCTTTTCCTTTTTGCACACCTCGAACAACGCCCAAAACTCATTGGGCCCGCAAGGCACGCCTAAGACTTTCATGGCGATGCTAAAGCCAACTATATGCCCTAACGAATTCGGCGTCAGCTGGCTAGGTACCAATTCAATAGACATTAGAGTACGTCTGACTTCGGCAGGCATCGGAAACCGTAACCCGTTAGCCAATTGCCCCACAGAGACGGTGAGGTATCCGGGAGGAGCAGTGTGCACACATTGGTCTGGGCCAGGAATCACTAACTTATTGTTATTCCCTATATTATATGTTTCGCGCAGAAAGGGGCGACAATGTTGTAGATGAGACACATAAGCAGTGTACGCCATACCCGGGACTTCTCCATAGTCATCGAAATACCTATTGATAATCTCATTTTCTTCATCTGCTTCGCTATCAGCACGATTATCCTCTATAGGGGGAAGGAGTGCATCATCCGCCCCGGCCTGTGGCGCGTGCTGATCATCATCCTCATCCTGATCATCATCCCTCGCAAAATCAACATCCTCTATATCAATGGCCTCAACACCATCTCCTTCAACGAGGTTCGAACCTACCACCTCCAGGACCCACTACTGAATTAACTGAGTCAGAGTTTGAGGCGCTACTAGACTCACTCCCAGACGAAGACTCTGAACTCACCATCTCGATGGACACAAACTGAAATAAAATGAAAAAGAAAAGAAAAGCTGACTACAAATGTACGTCACTCCCGATACTTACGACAACTACACGGTATGCTAAAAGCACACATAAGCTAATACAAAATAACGAGAGGCAAATAAAGCAAACAGTCAACTACCTTGATTAAAACTGCAAAATCACCAAATTGATTGCGGAAGAACACTGTTGTGGTTAAATTCGCAAGTGCACGAAATCGTAACAAGTAATAAAGTGATAGATAGGGTTGTCGATCCCACGAGAAATAAATAATTAATTACCAAAATTGATTAACTCTAGTTTTATTTGAGAAATCGGATTTCAGATTGTTCAAGCGAAAAGATTAACCATTTACTAACTACAGTAAAAACTTTTAACCAAGTATGGCGTTGAGACAATAGAATAACAAGAGTATTTCAATAAATAAGTGTAGATAATAAGAGAAGAGTTAGGAATCATGATTTCACCGTCATTCGTCTGATCTAACTTTTAATTAAGCATATTATTACGAGTTTCACGTTCAAAATTGTTGTTGATTATCACCATTTATGCTTTATGTACACTTTCTCAAGTTATACATAAATTCTACATCTTTACAACTAGAAAATGAGTCTAGTTACGAAGATGTGCATATGTATGTTTGGTGGTGATTTCATCGACCACGTGAAAACGATAGATATATTTCTATTCTATTGAGAATTCACGGTATTTACTTCAAAGCTATTTCACGAAAATCTCCTCTCGGTTTCAATTCGGTCCTTAGTTCATCCAAAAGTTGGCCAGAATTGTAGAAGCATTATATTCACAAATAAATACACAAACTATTTGGACATCGTAAAAATACGTTTTAATTAAAGGTTAGATCATCGTAATTAGGCTACGTCACTATCCCAGCAAAGTAAATTTAGCACATAATGGAATATAGAACAAGACTATAAGATACATTTCAGCTTTGCGCGAGTTGCGTATGTACATTTCAGCTTTGCGCAACTTCACCGTTTTGGTCATAACTTTCTCTATAGATGTCGGAATCATAAACCGCTTGTTGCGTTGGAAACTAGACATCTGTGGCTTTCCAGTGATATAAAGAACCAAACATAACTCAATTTACACAGGTGTAGGTGAATTTTTGAAGTTTTGGTTCTTGATTGACAAATCATATTTCAACCTACTAAACATGAAAACAAACATAAAAATACCACAAAATTATCAAGAATAATCAATTAAACAAGTGTAAAAGTATGATAATGATGAGTATTTTCCAAGCTCATCAAACACTGCATAAAAAGAGAAACGAAAACGAAGTTAGAAACGAAAATACTACATTTTCAAGAAAATCTTGAAAATAATTCTAAGGCATTAGGTCGAATGACCTAACATTCGATACACCCTGTATCGAATCAATTATATTCGATACAGCGAGTATCGAGTCGTTCCCGTCCAATACTACTCACATGTCAGCCGAAATCTCCAAAAACAAGAATGAGGTCCTCCACCTCTCCTCCCCTTTATATAGAGGGGAAAAGGCCTGTTAGGCCCATGAGAAACAATGTCGAATCAAGTGCATTCATTATTGCAAGCAAATCGAATGCCCACGATTCGATCAATGTCAGAAAAAAGACGAAATTACGATCGAATATCTGCTATTCGATTTACTAGCCAAAATCGAATATGCCTCCATTCGATCGACAGTATAAACTAAAATTTAAAATAATATATGTATAATGCACATATATTCGACAAATTTCAAAATCAAATCCGCAGAATTTGACATTGTCTATAAGTCGAATTCGAGCTTGCGTTCTTAAGATCGAACCAAGAGATCCAAGACAAATATTTGGGACCCACGTTCTCCGAATCCTGGTTCCTAATTGGGGGCATGATTTTCAACAATCAGACGCACAACAAATACTTGGCACTGAGTCAGCGCAACTTTAGAGTTTGGCACCCGTTCTCTGACCAAGATCGACTCCCAAACTGGGGGGACTATATGATGGGGGTATTTTAGAAAATACCCAACAAAGATATTGGGCCGCCCAAAAGAGAACCGCCTAGAAAATTGAATATCGAACAGAAGGAATTCGACCTTAAACGAATATCGAATGCGCAGGATTCGATCTAAAAGGTAGATCGAATTAGTATGATTCGATCTTCATTCTCCAACTACCACTGGGGCTCACGGGACAGGGTCTATAAATACCTTGTCCTCTGACATTATCAGCACGGATTCATTACTATCACTCAACCACTAAGATCAAACTTGGAGATTCGATACACAAGGATTCGATCGATCTGATTTGATCCGTTGATTCGACATTGACTTATTCGACACTCACTCGGTCGAAGCCATCTGATTCGACCTAGACCTATTCGACCTTCAATCTATCAAAGCCTTTCGATTTGACACTCATCCGATTTGAGGCATGCTTCCTCGAATAAGAACGATTCGACATTCACTCGATCGAACCTTTGTGATTCGATCTACATTTAACTAGTTTTATATCTATTTGTACTGCCTAATTAGCTTGTATTGGGTGTTATGGACCACGCTAATCCGATTTTATATTCAACTAGCATTATTTTGGCATCAATCAGACCCATTGTAACAATAACAAGCGTATTGTAACCTCGACGAAATAAGACCAAAATACATGTATTATAAGATGTAGTTTTAAAAGTTTTCCGAATATTTTGTAGAGTTCCTTCATTATGAAATAAGGGACTGTTTGGTTCCATCGATATTTAGTAATACCAGTTGTTTTTAAAACTAAAACTCACATTATTTTTGATATATTTTATAATTTGCTTTTAAAAAGGTGCTTGATTCTTCTATTCATGAAAACTATTTGGTTTAGTGCATAAGCCTCTAAAATTACTAATTTTAGTGAGCTTCCTATGTTGCCCCTCTAGTTTCTCTCTAAAAATAACGTCACACGGTAAACTATTTATAAGTTTTATGAGGATTAGTTCATTAATCAATCATTTCTTGGACCCGAGAACTAAAAGATGTTGGATTTGTGGTTTCATTGCATGTCAAAAATCGTTGCCCGGTCGTATTCTCTGACGCTTTTCACCATAAGATTCATTATAAGAGGTAAAACTCTATTCTCTAATGATACTTGTTACTCCAAAATCGAACGTGCCTACGGATTGTAGTATATGATTATAATTATAACTTTTAATGTATAATTATAATTTATCTTTGTTAACCGTATAAAATAAATACGAGATTAAAGAGAATATTAGTCCTAAATCAGAAGGATTAATAAATGGACAATACTATTGTCACGAGTACTTCCGATGAAGTTGTACCCACTCCCAACGAGGAGGCCCAACGGATGTGACCAATATCGCTCGGTTACTAACCCAAAGCGGTATGAGTGGCCATCCGACGAGGGCACCTAGCGTCCCTCGGAAAGTCACGATGAATCAAGACCAGATATCAAGGTGGCATCGGATAAAAAGCAAACCCGGATGGATCCGCATGATTCAGATATCCATTACGACGCCGAGCAGGGCCCCAACGGACTCCCGAGTCCCAAAACCTTGACAAGAACACTTCATTGCTATGCATTCCCAATACAAGTGCTCTCGGAACGATGCCCCAGGCGACCAACTCAAAGAACAGAGCCGAGCATTGATGTAAGAACTATAGAACAACATCTTCCGGGCAGTCGAAAAAAGAAACGCTTGTCCACGAGAGATAAAATCCCCTCGGAATTCAAATCACGGGCGAACACCCTATCGGAGAAAATGCCCCGAATCACTTACTTCATGATACATCCCTGTCAGAGCAGCATTATCACCAAGGAGACACCCAAACTTGGCCCTCAAGTCATTATTAAAGACAATAAGCCCTCGGAGACAAAGGAGTCGGCCTAACCACCTATCGGAATGAAGGCAAAACCCCTCGGAGAAAGATAAAGCAGCACAGTCAGCACTTAGTAGATCAAGATAGACATTATCTTATTGATTGGTGTGCCTTGTAACACGTGTACTCATCCTAAAACATGTCAACATGCATAGAGACACATGTCCCTAAAATTTTCTATATAAAGGGAGGTGATCAATTGAAAGAAAAACAACTGAAGGCACAGACATACAACGGGAGTGAAAAATAGTGAATAAAGGAAGGAATGTTCTTGTTATCTTGTCTCTTTTAAAATAACATTTAGCTTTTGAACCACGGGTAAGGGTGTTCCAACCCAAATAAATAATTCAGTTAATTAGGTCGTAATTCCAAACCTGTTAACAAAATGGCGCCGTCTGTGGGAACACCATAAAATCTGTCTTTGAGAGCGTTCAAGAGCGATGCCTATTATGGAAAATTTATTCTACAGTGAAAGTCGTCCAAGCCAATCTCAAAATTCGGAAGAAACTCTGTCCAACCACCAATCCGAGGAGAGGGATTTTATCAACATCCCTCACTCCGCCTTTGAAAGATTTATGGAGACTAGGGCCCGGAGGGCACCGCCCGGATACGTGAATCCTCACGACTTATCCCCTCGGTCCTCCCGCCACCAAAATCCCCGGGCCGAGGAAGGTGGAACTCGAGCTAGATGGAGCCCCGTCTCCAATCCCTAGCGCCAAGGATCCCCGCAGAATGCCCGGAGGCACTACAACTACCGGAACCCGCACCGGGTTGGCCAACTGGAAGGGAGAACGGCTCCCCCGGACCGTCCTACGTCATTCCCATCTCCTGGTGAGGATCATACTATATGGGGAATTCTTGATGGCCTTAGGAGGGAGATGGGCGATATTAAGAAGACGATGGGCCCCAAGGAGGATCCGACCTTTAAAACCTCCCATTTTATCCTCGAAATAGCCTTAGCCTCTATCCCCGCGGGGATGCGGCCCGTAAATGGTCCCTTGTATATGGGGGATGCGGATGGAAAGGATCCGCAGGATCATATACATCAATACCTAGTTGGAATGAAATCTCAATTCCGCCCCGGACCATGTGCTTTGTCGTGTATTCCCAGTGACCCTTGGAGGACGGGCACAATCGCGGTTTACCCACCTTGCGCCCAACTCCATCGACAATTTTGATCAACTGGCTCACTTATTCGTGAGGCACTTTGCTTGCAACCGGAGGTACCCTAAATCCGCCACACATCTCTTCACCGTTAAACAGAAGAAGAATGAACCCCTACGAGGGTACATAAAACGCTTTACGGATGAAGCGCTGGATGTCCCGAACGTTAGTACCACCATTTTGGCAGATATACTCACACAAGGGCTCCGGGCAGGCGAATTCTTCTGCTACCTCACGGGAAATCATATCACGGATATGAACGAACTTATGCATCAAGTGGAGACTTATATCTTGATGGAGGAAGCAGAAGGCGCGAAAAGACGCTTGGAGGGCGATGACAATGAACATCACGAGCGCACTGAACGGGAGGTAAGGGTCAAGGAAAAAAGTCGGGAAGGGAAACCAGCCCAGCGTAAAGACGAGAGTGGCCCGGTCAAGAAATTCCTCAAGCCGGTACCCTTGCCCCCGATGACCATTGCCCACGTAGAAGTACTCAATGTGATGCGGGGCAGCACCAAGCTGCGATGGCCAAGAGAAGCCCGGTTTCTAGATAGAGACAAGAATACGGGTAAGTATTGTAAATACCATAAAACCTATGGGCATATTACCAAGGAGTGTACCACACTGCGAAGGAAGGTGCTCCGCCTCTTAGAAGCCGGGTACCTGAAGAACTATCTCAAGGTGAACAACCCAGAGAATCTCCCTCAGTATACCTATAAGAGACCTCGAAGGGAAGAAGAAGGAAAAGAAGAAGATCAATGTCATGGGGTGAAGGGGCCCTTCGAAGAACGGAACCCATAAAATTTTGGGTGTAGAGGCTTCCTCAAGAACGTATAACACAATCTGTGGGCGACCGTCCATTCGGGCCTTCGAAGCGATCCCTTCAACCCTCCATCTCAAGGTAAAATTCCCAACTTTTTCAGGTATCAGAAAAGTTCGAGGAAACCAAGCAAAGGCCCGGGAGTGCCGCATGAATGCTCTCCCTCCCGAAGAGAACGAACCTGTCCTCGGAAGCAACAAAAAGTGAAAAGCAGAGGAAATATGAGTACAACCCGTAGAAGAGCTAAAGTTGGTGGAACTTGTAGAGGGGAACTCGGAGAGGGCGGTCAAAGTAGGTACCAGAATGGAGCCTGAAGTGGAAGCCCAACTGGTCCCCATCTTGAAAGAATTCCACCACATTTTTGCATGGGAAGGCGGACCTCCAGGGCAAATCAGCAATAAGGTATGTCAACATTTCCTTAATGTAAAACCCGGGGCCAAGCCAGTCCAACAGAAAAAGAGGAAAATGGGCCCGGAGCGCAATAAAATCATCCGGTCAGAGATTCAGCGACTCCTCAGCCTAAGGCAAATCAGAGAAGTCATCTACCTCGAGTGGTTGGCCAACGTAGTCCTAGTCCCAAAGCATGGGGGTAAGTGGTGAATGTGCGTGGATTTCACGAACCTCAATGACGCATGCCCCAAGGACTGTTATCCCCTCCCGAGTATTGACCAACTGGTAGACTCAACAGCGGGCTGCACACTCTTGTCCACCCTGGATGGGAACCAGGGATATAATCAAATCCCGATGGCCGTCGTGGATCAAGACAAAACTAGTTTTATCACTGATGCGGGCACCTTTTGCTACCTGGTGATGCCCTTCGGACTCAAGAATGCAGGAGCCAGTTATCAGCGATTGGTAAGCTTAATGTTTGCAGGACTCATAGGAAACACGGTGGAAGTCTACGTGGATGATACGGTCGTTAAAAGTCGCTCCGCCAAGAACCACCCCGAGGACCTGCGAAAGGCATTAGCCATCATGGACCGATTCGGGATGAAGGTTAACCCTAAGAAATGCTCATTCGGCATCAGAGGGGGCAAGTTCCTAGGATACATGGTTACAGAGAGAGGGATAGAAGTCAACCCCGAGAAGGCCGAAGCCATCCTAGGGTTACCTACCCCAAGGACAGTTAAAGATGTGCAAAATCTTACAGGTCGAATGGCCTCCCTGAGCCGATTCGTCTCCAAATCGGCTGAAAAAGGACTTCCATTCTTCAAGGTGCTACGCAACATCAAGGAGTTCCAATGGACTCCGCAATGGGAAAAAGCTCTCCAACAACTGAAGGATTATATGGTGAAACCTCATTTACTAGTGAAACCGGCGCCACATGAAGAACTCTTTGTGTACTTATCGGTCGAAGAGGAGGCCGTAAGTGCGGTACTAATCAAGGATCAAGACAAGGAACACCACCTTGTGTACTATGTGAGCAAGACTCTTCTCGGGGCCGAAACCAGGTATACCCAAACCGAAAAACTTGTCTTAACTTTAATTACCACAACCCGGAAGCTCCGCCCATATTTCCTCTCCCACCCCGTAACTGTGTTAACTAAACACCCGTTACGAGCAATTCTCAACAAGCCCGAGACCTCTGGAAGATTGATAAAGTGGGCCGTGGAGCTCACCGAATACGACATTTCTTATGCCCTGAGACCCTCCGTCAAAGCACAAGTCCTAGCGGGTTTTGTGACTGAAATGACGGGCATCGGAGCTGAAGAAAAGATACCCCTATGGCACATCTATGTGGACAGCTCCTCTGTGAGCACACACGGGCGGGGGGGGGGGGGGGGGGAGGGGGAGGAGGGCTGGGATAGTTCTAGCAAACCAAGAAGTAGAAGAAGAGATACTCCACTTCGCGGTCAGAATCGACTACCCCTTGTCGAATAACGAAGCCGAATATGAGTCCTTACTCATAGGGATGAGACTTGCCCGAGAAGGCGGCATCAGAAAAATACTCATCCACAGCGACTCGCAACTAATTGTGCAACAAGTCAATGGCTCGTACGAAGCCAAGGAAGAGAGGATGCAAGCATGCCTCCAAGCGGTTCACCGCAAACGGGAATGGTTCGAAGAATGCAAAATAATTCAAATCCCACGAAATGAGAATCAAGAGGCGGACGCCTTGTCCAAAATGGCCACCCAAACGGCCGCCATCCACACCCGGAAAATCACCCTGCTCCAAGTTACCGAATCCGAGAAGACCGAGGGCCATGAAGTGAATGCCACTACAAACCCCCCGTCCAGCTGGGTGACCCCAATCAAAGCCTATCTACAGGACCCGGAAGGGTATTCCGCCGATAAAGCCGTGCAACGTCTTATGGCCAGAAGAACTATCAGGTATTTCCTTAAAGACGGAATATTATTCCGCAGGACATACTCGTGCCCTCACGCCCGATGCCTAAATGAGGAAGAAGCTCAACTGGCTATGGCGGAAACCCACGAAGGTACATGCGGCAGCCATACGGGCGGCAAAAGTATGGCCGGGCGCCTGATTCGCCAAGGCTACTATTGGCCCACGATGGCCAGAGATTGCAAAAGCCACGCCGAAAGGTGCAAGCCGTGCCAAGCTTACGCCCCCCGGGTTCATCAGCCCGCTGCCCCCTGGGAACCACAACTGACCCCTTGCCCGTTTTCCAAGTGGGGCATAGATATAGTGGGACCCCTTATACCCGATGTCGGTCAAAAGAAGTTCCTCCTTGTAGCCGTTGATTACTTCACCAAATGGGTAGAAGCGGAGCCCCTAGCTCGGATAACCGCGGGCGCCGTTATCAACTTTCTTTGGAAAAGTATCATATGCCGCTTCGGTGTCCCTCGGAACCTGGTAAGTGATAATGGTCTACAATTTACGGATCAAGGGTTAGAAAAATGGTGTGACCACTGGGAGATCAAACACCGCTTTGCTTCGGTGGGATACCCTCAAGCAAACGGTCAAGTGGAAAGGACCAACCGAACCCTCTTGAAGAATATGAAGGCCCGACTTGACTGGCACAAAGCCAAGTGGGTAGAAGAAATACCTGGCATACTGTGGGCCTACCGGACCACGCAGAGCGCCGCCACGGGCGAAACCCCCTTCAGCTTAGCCTATGGCTGCGAAGCTGTTGTACCTTCTGAAGTCTCTATAGAAATTTGGGGAGTTAAGGAGTATGAGAAAGTAGCTAATAGTTCTAACTTGTCCCTTGCCCTTGATCTCCTCGAAGAAAAAAGAATACGGGCCGCGGTCTAGAATGAAGAATACAAGGGCCGGATGTCCCGATACTACAACGCAAAGGTGAAACTCATAACTTTTCAAGTCGGGGACCTAGTGTTGAAACGAGTCGGAGCTTCCAAAAATGTAGGCAAACTCGAGCCACGATGGGAGGGACTGTACAAGATAGCAGAGATTGTCGAGCCTGCGACTTATCTCCTCGCCGATTCTTAGGACGCCATCCTCAACAATACCTGGAACGCTTTTAACCTTAGAAAGTACTATGCATAATGTAACGAAACAGCTTTGTACATAAATAAAAGTTATTTGTATATAGATGGTGCCTTTACGATACAAGGGAGATAAGATTGCCCGACAAAATAATGACTTCAGGCCTACGAGTCATCTTGGCAATCTAACCCGAGGGGCCATCTCACACAAACCACGTGACCCCACATACTAAAGGTATATCGGACCGCATCCTATACAAAGGCCCTTATACCAACAAAACACTTATACAAACTAAACACCTTCCATGGGACGCTTTCCCTCCTTGATCAAACGACGGCGGTCCTCCGCGGACATATGACTCGGATCTCCGATAGACACAGTCGGCCCCTGCGGAGAAGGAGCCTCCGGGAACACTTGATGGATGTTCAACTCCGGAATTACCACGTCCGAAGGGAATCCTGGCAAAGCCTCCACTGCGCCCCGGCACAAGTGATATTCCATACGGACTAAATCACGCATCTCCTGCGCAAGGGACTCGCGAAGGACAGAAGGCCCTGCAATGCCCAAAACTGCTTGGACTTGGGCCACAACTAGCGCCACTTCATGAGTACGCGTTAACTCCAGCACTCGTAAGTTCACCACATCTCTCTCTCCTGCAACACGCAGCAATTGTTCATCAACGGAGCGAACTTGCTCCCGGAGATCACCCAACCTGTCTTCTAATCTTGCCACTCGGGCTCTTTCCATCACCAAACGGCGCTCCAAATCCCAGGATTTGTCCCGCTCTGCCTGCAAAATAGCGGCATGAACCTCCTCGGAAGTCCCCCGGTTGGCCCGTAATTGATCTATCTCCTCTCGGGCCTCCAGCAAATCCTGCTCCAGTTCATCCCTACGACGATATACCAACTCCGTGTCAGAGGATGATTCACCCCTGGATCCGATAGCATTCAACACCAGATATGTCTGCGAAAAAATAAGGGCATAACTACGAAGAGCCTATAAAGGTTAGTATCACGTAAATAAAAATATACTACTACCTCGCATAAATCTTTGCAGGCTAAGTCCTGGAGGCCCGACAAGGGCAGCGACTTCATAAGCTCGCAATCCGTGGCATTTAACAGACCGCTCAAATAGTTACGACAAAAGCTAACTGTCCCCGAGACAGAGGGGGACAAAACACCATTTCCAAGTAGCTCTGACCCCGTAACGGGAAGATTCCCTTCGAGGGGCAGTGTCGGAATGCGGTTGGGACCCCCTCCGGGCGGCGCAGAAGCTCCCACAACTGGAGACAAAGGACCCTTCTCAACAGCATATACAATCCTCGTATCTCCCCAAGAAGAAGAATACGGCACCAACGGAGGCAATGGAATATCCACCTGCGCAAGCGCAGCTATCGGATCATACTCAGGAGCCATATAACTCACTGGGGGGCTGCCACGGGCGAATCCCCCGCCCCCAAGGGGCCTGCTAACACGTCAAAGCTAAGACGCTTGGATGATTCATCATCCGAAGCGTCATACCCACTGTTCATTGTTTCTCCTAGGAAAGCCTTATCAAATGGCTCAATGGAAAAAGCCCCCATCTCCGCCCCCGGTAAACGAAAAAAGTAGTATGAGTACGAGGACATCAAAAGGTGACACGAAAGGATTGCAAAAGAAAAGAAACTAACGAAAGAAGAAATTTTTGTAGAGAGGATGTTGAGGAAGATTGAAAATCTCCACCCCCTCTTGCAAGCCGGCCATAATCAATGTCTCCGGAAACTCCAATAGACTGTTGATATCATACACCCCCGAGAACAACCCGCTATCCGACAAGGTGTCCCACTCTCTCCTCAGAGTCGCTTCGTTAGGGGTAATATAACTCAGCCCCCACTGAAGTGGTACCCCCCACGACCTGGCTGATAGGCCCCTCGGACGGACAAAGAAGAACGCCCCCTTCCAATCCGTTCTATTATTACGTGAATTGGATACATCCAGAAAGGCCTTCCTCTTGTCCCGATGGTCCAAGCTGCAGAAAGGGAGACCACCCGAGCAGGGGCGAAGGTTGAATATGGCCCCTACCCGATGAGGAGATAGTGGCAACCTTAGCAACTCGGAGCACAAAATATACCCCACCAGATAACGGTAAGAGTTCGGAGTCAACTGACTCGGGCATATTTGCCAGTATTGAAACAAAGTTTGAAGGAAAGGGTGAAAAAACACCCACAACCCGCACCGCATTTGCTCCCGGTATACGGTAAGATAGCCCGAGGGAGGATCATAAGCCCTATGCTTGGGGTGCGGTATTACTACATCATATTTATCAATATCCAGGTTGTATGTGGCAAAGAGTGTCATGACGGAGGCACCATGTTCGATTCCAATGGCAGTGCCAACGCGCCTTCGCCCCATCATCCGCTCGGGCTCCAAAGCGAGCCTGGTATACACCGACGACTCGTCCACCAACTGATAAGGATCACGACTCGTGAACACATTGCGGATATGGTTAATACGATAGAGATCATCCTCCAGGGACATAGACACGGCCCTCGCAGAATTACTCCTCCCACCATGCACCCTGCGCTCACTATGCCTACTTCCCTGAGTCGAATTCTCTGATGTCGCACGGCGCACTCCTAGCAGTAAGGAGGAATTCCGGGCAGGACTCCGAGGAGAGTGGCAGGACGATGAAGAGTCATCCTGCTTGAAAAACGGAGGCATCATCTTGATAAGGTAAGTAATTTACTTGCTTTACTTGATTTTCGAAGGAAAACTTAGCTTTTCAAAGAAATTATAATGAGTCTTTAACGGTAAAAATTTTAAGTAATTTTGAGAAAATTACTGAACAACTATTTATACTTTTTCAAAAAGTAAAAAATATAGAAAGCTTGAGTTGTCTAAACTAGTTAATGGGATACACGTGTCCAATGATTTTCTTACTTAAGAAAATAGGGCGACATGCCGAGCGACACCTCATACTTCATTTTTTAACCTAGTCAGCAAACTTTTCCTATTACTTATTCTAAAACAGTAAAAATAGTGGCCAGGTAATTATACTTGCTCAAAAGGGATGAAATCTTAAAAAAGAACTTGTTCATTAAAAGAAAAATTCGAGAAGCCCTCGGAAAGACTTACAAGGCAGAATATTAAAAGTTCATAAAATAAAGAGTACATAGTAGAAAAATAAAAGAAAATCCTATTCTAAACCCCCGTACTCAGAGGAGGCGGTGGTGGAGTGGGAAGGGACTCCTCGGGTAAACCGGCAGACGGACTCGAAGACAGAGCCCCACCAGAACTACTTGCACCCGGAGCAAACGCGGTCGGAGGAGGTGCAGGAGAAGCCCTTGGCATCATCACACCATCAAACATCTTCAGAATATCCTGAACCTGCTCGGGAGATGGCCTAGCAAGCTTCTTAACATCAAAAATGCGGCCGAAGTTCACCCCCGAAGGCACCACCCCGCGGGCCAAAGTAGCACACTCCAAGTATCCCCGCAGCATGTGCCCGAGTGCATTCCGAGCATGCTCACGAGAGGACAAGGCGGTGTATTGGCGTTTCGCCTCCAATGTTGCACTCCGAACAGCTTCGTCAATCTGGGCTTGCACGTCCTTCAGTGGCACTACCTCGACTAACTTCAGCTCTACCAACTCATTTAGCCGTGATTGGAGCCCCTGTTCCCTCTCCAACCCCTCGGACTTCTCCTTCTCCAGAGCCTCCACCCGAGCACGAAGGGTTTTCTCGGACTCTGCCTTCTCCTTTTCCATGCAAGATAATTGCGCCAGGACAACCCCCTCGGACGCCTCCATCTGGTCGTAAGCCGACTGCACCAGCTGCAAAGTAAAGCGCATCACCTCCTTTACCTCTTGGTCCTCATTCCACTTAAAGTTGTGGGACTCCAGCTTGGTGCGAAGGACTTCGGTCATTGACTCGGCCTCGTGGAGTCGGGCTTGGAGAGAAGCCACCTGCCCCCGAAGAGTACTGACCTCCGCCACCTCCCTTGAATGACGCTGCTCCACAGTGGTGATGACCTCCCGAGTCTTCTTAGACTACATGACGAGAAAGGGAATATAAGTAAGGATACAAGGAAACTGCAGTAAAGGCAAAACTAAGAGATAACAGATACTTATGATAGCTTCCATCCAGACGGTGCTGGCCCGTAGAAACTGATACCCCTCCACAGGCGCAGAAAGAGCAGAGCCGAAGAAGTGAAGAATCTCGTGGTAAGCTTCCCCCACGATCGGTGGCTCCTTCTCGGGTGCCGGGGGCAAAAGGCTTCCCTCGGAAGCAGACCTCCGCAAGGTAGCACTCTTCGGGAAATCGGCCGTCGGGGGAGGGACAGTCGTAGTGGGAGTCACAGTCATTGCCTCCGTCATCACCGCCCCAGGAACCTCCACGGCGGCCGAAGAACCCTCCCCACTGAGTAAGGTGCCCAACACCTCCTTCTTCACCTCCAAGTCCTTCAACCAGTCAGCAGGACTCTTGAAAATCCCCTCGGAACCCCCTGATGGCTCCTCCAGGTGCGATTGGAGTAGTTGAGCAAACAAGTCAGCACCCGGAAACATGGGGGCCTTTCCCTTATTGATTACCGCTACAAAATCAAGATATATAATTAAGCAACTTTGCGGGACAGGTTCGAACATGATAGCATAGATAGAATCCTAAAACAAGGTAAATAGGGGAGAGAAGGAAACTTACGAGGAGAAGAAGGGGAAGGGTCCCGGGAAGAGATGAGCACGACATCCGGCCCAGAAGACAAGGGCTCTTCTTCTTCCGCCCGCGGAGATGGCGCCCCCTTGGAGCTCCTCAGAGAACTGCCAGTGTTAGACTCGGGAGCTGGCACCACGACCAAAGCAGACATAGGGTCCACTTCTCGCAGTGGAACGGCCTCCAAGCATACCCCCTCAGCATCCATGAAGGGACGCGGGATGTCCTCGTGAACTTCCTCAGCCCCCGGATCCATCCCTGCCTCCCCAGGAGACTGCACTTCCCCTCCCTCGTGATCTCCCCCCTCGGAAGCCTCACTTTGCCCACTCGGAGCTGCTTCTTCAGAACCCGGCAGTAAGTAATATCTCGCCACAACCTCCTCTGCACCACACAAGGACAAGTAAGTACAGACAACAAAGAAACTACTCGGAGGAGATAAATACAAAAAAGAGAGCATGAGAATAAGAAAGGGAAACTTATTGAAAGCTGCCAAGCGCACGGCCGGAACGGAAAGCGGTTTCTTCACCTTTTCGTCAGTAAACACTACGTGGTGAAGACCGGAATCGTCAAACAGCTTCGGAAAATCCTCCGACTCCATTAATAGCTGCTGCGCAATTACCGGGGAGAGCACCATGTCTTCATCCATGGTGTGAATTGGAGTCACACCCTCCGCCCATGTGAAGGGCACGTCCCACTTCCCTCGGACAGGCTTCACATAGAAGAACTTGTCCTTCCAAACGCTATGCGAGCTAATTGTCGCGCCCAAAATCCTCTTCGTGGAATTCCCCGAGTTGTCCCGATGGCGGACATGATAAAAGGGGTATCCTCTAGGTGACACCACCACATCAAAAATTGAGAGGAAATGATCCACTCCGCACTCGTACCCCTTGATGAGGCACCAAAACACGTAAATGCAGAGAGCAGCAAATCCGTTGGGCACCAATTGACTCGGACAGATGCCGCAAGTCTTGAAAACCTCACAAAAAAAGGTGGCATAAATTAGCGCCACCCATAATTCACCTGCGCGAAGTACACCGTAAGCATACCCGCAGGAGGATGACACACACTCTGATCCTCAATGGGAATGTGAACAGTCACATTCTTCATAGCAGTCCCCGTGGCCGTAAACAGATCCATGACCTGCTCGTAAGTAACAACGGACCGAATCTTCTCGATTTTAGAGAGATCGTGAGCAAGGGGCTTCTTTGATTTTGAAACCCTATCCTTCTTAGCAGAGGCGACGCCGCTCCCTTCAGCGACGGTAGCCTTCCTCTTACGAGTAGCAGCAGCAGGCCCCACGAGGGGAGCAGTAGCCACAAAAGCGGCAGAAACATCGGCGGAGGAAGTGTTTACAGAGGAGGCCATTTTCTTTTTTGGGCAAGAAAAAGATTCTACAAATTGATAAAGAAAAAAAGTGAGAGGAAGAAATTTTGAGATGTATAAAGGCCGTTTTCTTGCTTAAGAAAATTGAGAGAGTTGAGAGAATTTGAAGATTGAAGAAAGGTAAAGTGAAAAGGAGTACGGACTGGCCTATTTATAGGAATAAACAATTAAGACGTGTCGCGAAACTCGCGCCCCACGTCGCCCCTCAACAGACGCGTGTCATCCACACGTCCCAACCGTTGAAAATCCTCAACGATCGAAAACCCACTATCATCAATGATCTAACGGCTAAAGGCTTTCAATGCTACAAACCGTTACCTCTCCACCTTGCAACATCATAACTGCTCATCAAAACCGCCACCAAGCCGTTACGCTTCAAGGGCAATAAGGTAATTACCTTTGTAAAATTTTAACATGCACTTGTATACATTACAATCCCCTCGGAGACGTGAAAAAATGTATAAACCCTCTCGGAAAAATCTTGAAAAAGGAGAAACAACACTCGGGGCTTCTTATCCCCTCGGAAAAATCAAAAAATAGTGGAAAAAGCTTCGCTTCCCTCGTAAAATGGCCACGAAAAATGGGCAAAGAGGAAAAAACACAAAAACTTCTCAGCTTACAAAAACCCCAAGATTAAAATTTCCCTCGCCCCTATGATGGCGATCGAAATTTGGGGGGGCTAGTGTTAACCGTATAAAATAAATACGAGATTAAAGAGAATATTAGTCCTAAATCAGAAGGATTAATAAATGGACAATACTATTGTCACGAGTACTTCCGATGAAGTTGTACCCACTCCCAACGATGAGGCCCATCGGATGCGACCAATATCGCTCGGTTACTAACCCAAAGCAGTATGAATGGCCATCCGACGAGGGCACCTAGCATCCCTCGGAAAATCACGATGAATCAAGACCAGATATCAAGGTGGCATCGGATAAAAAGCAAACCCGGATGGATCCGCCTGATTCAGATATCCATCACGATGCCGAGCAGGGCCCCAACGGACTCCCGAGTCCCAAAACCTTGACAAGAACACTTCCTTGCTATGCATTCCCAATACAAGTGCCCTCGAAACGATGCCCCAGGCGACCAACTCAAAGAACAAAGTCGAGCATTGATGTAAGAACTATAGAACAACATCTTCCGGGCAGTCGGAAAAAGAAACACCTGCCCGCGAGAGATAAAATCCCCTCGGAATTCAAATCACGGGCGAACACCCTATCGGAGAAAATGCCCCGAATCACTTACTTCGGGATACATCCCTGTCAGAGCAGCATTATCACCAAGGAGACACCCAAACTTGGCCCTCAAGTCATTACTAAAGACAATAAGCCCTCGGAGACAAAGGAGTTGGCCTAACCACCTATCGGAATGAAGGCAAAACCCCTCAGAGAAAGATAAAGCAGCACAGTCAGCACTTAGTAGATCAAGATAGACATTATCTTATTGATTGGTGTGCCTTGTAACACGTGTACTCATCCTAAAACATGTCAACATGCATAGAGACACATGTCCCTAAAATTTTCTATATAAAGGGAGGTGATCAATTGAAAGAAAAACAACTGAAGGCACAGACATACAACAGGAGTGAAAAATAGTGAATAAAGGAAGGAATGTTCTTGTTGTCTTGTCTCTTTTAAAATAGCATTTAGCTTTTGAACCACGGGTAAGGGTGTTCCAACCCAAATAAATAATTCAGTTAATTAGGTCGTAATTCCAAACCTGTTAACAATCTTCATATAAATTTATCATGTACATGCCTATTGGTGATGCAATATCGTCTGAGGTCCTGAAAACGGGGAGAATCAGAGATACAATCACGGGTGTTATTCGGAACACCAATCTCAAGCTTGAGAAAGAAAGTAGTGTAATTTTTATTAAGAAAATATAGTGAATTAGAATGAGGGGTCATGTATGGGGGAGGTGGATCTCCTATAGCGAGGAGTACTTTCAAGTATTTTTCTAAGTACTAAAAGTGTTGTGATTAGTTGCTTGTAGTGTGCTTGGAGAGTACTGTTCGATCTCTGTATTGTGGTGTTGTTTATAGTGTCGATTTTCGGGTCTTATGTCTAATGGTCATTGGTCTTCCTTCATAACTTCGGAAATGGGGATGACTAATGTTGTACAAGGTCTTCTGCGCCAATGAAGGTGGGCTGGTAGAGTTGCCCAATGATGTGATTTTGATGGGTCTCTCTAATCGGATAATAATTATATCTTCTCCAATCGTCGTGAGGGGTTTCTGAGCCAATAGAGATAGGCTAATTCTGCTCCAATCGTCGTTATGGATTTGGGAGGGCCAATGGGGTTTGCCGCCTGCTGCCCAATCGTAGCTTTGGACCAATGGTCGTCCCTCTTAATAGCGGGTAGTTGGGAGCAACCTTTAATGTTAGTAGTTGTCATTTCCTTCAGGTCGAGTCGTATCTGAGTCGTGTTGTCTCCGAGCTTTGTTATTTTCGGGTAGCCGATGAGAGATCTTCCGAATTGCGTTATCTCCGAGCTATGGTGATAAACCCTCCACGTTACATTATCTCCGGGTCGTTATTTCTACGTTGCTGATGAGAGATCCTCCCCCGTGTGACCTTTCTTGTATCCACTCTTCCCTTGTTTTGAACTGCGTTCCTTTCTCAAAGTGATTTAGCTAAGTGTTGGACATTGACGACTGGAAGCCTCTTATTGCAAGACTCGTGGGATCCGAGTAGCGGGATTAGCTTATTTGTGGGTCGTTTTGACTCGAGGGGAGCTCTTTAGGTTCTTTTGGGTACCCGGTAATGTGGGTGACGCTGGGCGGACGAGTAAGGTGTACTCGGGTCTTTTATCCAGACTGTATGCCCTCAGTGGGGCGTTAGTGGGTCGTGACCTGAGGCCTGGGAGTATCATTTTTCCGGCCCTTGGTCGTTTTTTTGGGGTACCCGTTTTGCCTATATCCGGGGACGGGTAGGAATATGCATCATCACCTATAATTTGTAATGTCCTTAATTATAAAATATATTATATATAGTTATAATGTATATAATCTATATGATTATAATTGTAATCTACGTGTTTATAATTCATAATGTATCTCCATATACAATTATAACTACATACATGCCCATAACTGTAAGTACATATAATGTATAATGATAATGTATATGTATAATATGTATAATTATAAAGTATATCTGTATATAATTATAATGGACATGCTTATACTTGGTAATGTATATAATTACAATATAATATATATGACTATAATTGTAATGTATATAATTATAAGGACGAAATATTAAAACTGCCCAATAATTTTTTTTCAAAACTAAAAATTGCCGTTTTTTTCGGGCCTTGCAAAAATGCCCCGTAAGTCTTGAAAAATCTTGTAAAAATGCCCGATTGCCTAATTTGGGCCAAAATTGCCTACGTAGCGGTACAGTGGTTGCCACGTCAACAAGTTGTATTTGCACCCCAAAACCCTTGTAACTTTAAATATTGTATTTGCACCCCAAAATAAATTGCACTTTGCCCCCCAAAATATATATATATATATATATATAAATAATAAACATATATATATAATCATTTGTAAAAGAATAAATATTGTTAACGGGTTTAGAATTATTCCCTATTTAACGGAAGATATTTATATTGGGTCGGAACGCCCTGCCCGTGATTCAGAAACAATCGCAGGTGGAAATGATTGGAAAATAATCAGAATTACAAGAAAGTTTCCTTCCTTTATTCACTGAACTTTTCCTCCTCTTTGTGTACTAGTAAGTTGTACTAAGTTGGACTTAGTTATCCTTCTTCTATTGATCATTTCCCTTTATATAGACTGTGATAAGGGCAGGTGTCATTGTGCATGTGCTTAAGTAAAGACAGGTGTCGTTTCATTATTACATGTGTAAAAATTTAGGATAAGGTTTATCTTTTATCTACTAAGCGCTGACTAGATTAATCTTCGTATCTTCTGATAGCTCCGATGACCTCTGATGTATGGTTGTTTTGGTAGGGCTATTCTTCCGAGGGGCTAGGCTTTTGTTGACACATAATAAGAATGCTCGTATGAAAGTAAGAACTGCTGTATATGCCTTCCGATGGGCTTTATCTCCCTTCCTTGACCCGGGTTTTTTCTTCAATGACTGGGGTGATCTCTGAAGACACGGTAACAGAATCGTTGATAGTATAATGTGATCTTCGTGGGCTTATTTTAATCTCCGAGGGCTTTCCTTCTTCTCCGAGGGCTGTATTTAATCTCCGAGGGCTGTATTTGCTCTTTTTGACATGAGATGTTTCTGTCTAAGTTCTCGGAATATACTTATTAGGCACTCTTTTCTTCATCTCTGATTTTTCCTTTGAGAATGAGTCTTCGGATAATGTTCCGAGGGCAACTTTTATTGAGGAAACATGCTCCAAGGGCAGTTTACATTGAGGAGTGTTCAGCAAGGAAGTTTTCTTGCAGGTTCATGAGACTCGGGGTCCGTTGTGGTCTCTCTTGGCGCATTGGTGGATATCGGAGTCGCGCGGATCCATCGGGGTTTGCTCTTTTTCCAATGCCGCGTTGATATCTGTTTTTTATTCATCCTTTGACTTTCCAAGGGACGATTATGTTCCTCCTCGTGTGCTCTTTTATGCCTTTGTTAGGTTAGTAACCGAGAAGTAGAACAACCTCCGAGGGGGTCTCCTTATTTAGTAGTGGGTACATCTCATCGGAAGTACTCGTGACAATTGTATTGTCCATGTATCGTTTTTTCCGAGTAGGATTAATCTTCTTCTTTTCCCTTTTTATATTTTTATGGTTAACACTAGCCCCCCCCCCCCCCCCCCCAAATTTCGATTGTCTTCGTAGAAACAAGCGAAATTTTAATCATCGTCCTCACTGAGGCGAGGAGTTAGTTCTCGTTCTGGTATCCTCTATATTCGTTTTTTGATATTTTTCCGAGAGATATATGCATAGATATTTAGAATTTATATGGATTTTACCTGAATACCCTTAGGGTATCATTATTGTGCACGCGAGGATCTCGGGGCGCAGGTATTGGATGGGTTTGACCAGCTTTGAAATTTGAAGTATCTGACCGTTGGCAACGGTCAGAATTTTGACGGCGTGGCGCGATCAGGCGACGGTTACGTGGAGCCGTAAATAAATGCCACGTCTTTAAGGGCATCTGACCGTTGTAGGCTTCGGTTATAAATAGGGGCACTGTTGCTCTTTCTTCTTCATTCTCCCAATTCTAATTTACGATTACTTCCTCTCAGAGCAAAAAACTTCCTTCCTTAATTTCTGCTCTTCTTTTTTTTGTACTCCAAATTTCTAGCAGACTTACTCGTTCTCTTCTTACTCTTCAAAAAACAATCCTCTTTTTGCATTCATGGCTTCTTCTGCCAACACGAACCCTGTTGCTGCTGCTACTTCCTCAGAAATTACTGCTCCGATTGATACTTCTACAAATGTGAGGAGTATTCCGGTGGGAGTTGTTACTCGTAAACGTAAAGGAGAGATCGCTTCTTCTTCTGAGGGCGGCGCTGCTTCTTCTAAGAAAGCTAGGGTTCCCAAACCAAAGAAGGCGCCTCTTCGGACTTTCACTAAAGTGGAGAGGGTTCCGAGCATTGCCACTCGCGAACAGGTGTTAGATTTGTTCACTTCAACCGTGGCTTTTCAAAAGAACATGGTGTTCCAAATTCCGACTAGGGACGAGAGAGCATGCTATCCTCCTCCGGGTATGTTGACAGTCTATTTTGCTCAAGTAAAGTATGGGTGGCGTTCATTCATGTCCCCTTTCTTTTGTGAGGTTTTTAAAACTTGCAACATTAGCCCGAGTCAATTGGTTCCGAACGGGTTTGCTGCCCTCTGCATTTATGTTTTTTGGTGTCAATTGAACGGTTTGGAGTGTAGGGTAGATCACTTTCTTTCAATCTTTGATGTGGGGGTGTCGCCCGGGGGGTATCCCTTTTATAATGTTCGTCATCGGGACAACTCGGGGGACTCCACGAAGAGGATATTGGGTGCAGCAATTACCTCGCATAGCGTTTGGAAAAACAGGTATTTTTTTGTGAGGCCCGCACAAGGTAAATGGGATATGCCCTTTGACTGGAGAGAGGGCACAACTCCAGTGTATGCATTGGACCCGGAGATAGTTTTATCTCCCGTGATTTCTCAACATAAGCTGATGGAATCGGAGGATTTTACCATGTTGTTTGAGACGTCCGGTCTCCATCATGTGGTGTTTACCGATGATGCTGTGGAGAAGCCCTTGTCCCTGTCTCCCGAGGCCAAAAATATTTTTCGTAAGTTCCTTATTTTCCTCTTTTACTCCTTTTCTGTGTATAATGGTAAATTGTACTTATGTATCCTGACTTTGGGGTGATGCAGAGGAGGTTATGGCCAACTATTACTTGTCGGGTCCAATTGATCCTACTCCGAGTGGTGTTTCTGATGTGCCAGAGGAGGGCGAGCACGAAGAGGATGAGGTTAATGCTCCCGAGGGTGAGCACGCATCTCCGGAGGTGGGGGGAGTTCACGAGGATCACTCTCCACTGTGTATAGACATGTCAGGGGTTATCAGAAGTGTTGTTCCCCTACGCCAGGTAGCTCCTTCTTCTTCTTGGGCTTTAGTTTCAGTTTCTAAGTCTAGTACAGGAGATTTGCTTGCTTCTGGATCCGACATAAGGAGTTCTCCGAGGGCATCTGAAGAAGGGGTATTTCCGAGAGCGGTTGAGGGAGAATCTACTCAGAAGACCATGGAAGTGGTGGATTTATCTTCCGATGATCCTTCTCCTGCTTCTACTGAGCCTACGTCTTCAGAAGTTCCTCGTGGTGAGTTTTTTACGAGTTCTTAGTAAAATTTTTCACATTTTCACGTAGACTTTCTTCATGTACTGATTTTTTCCTTTTTGATACAGTGGTCGTGGACAAAGGCAAGGCTCCGATGGTAGAACCCTCCTTATATGGTAAGTGTTCCTTACCTGTCCTTCTTTATTAATATTTTTTTCTAGTTTCATTCTCTTTCTTATCTTCAGTGATTTTCTCTTGTAGAGGAAGACTTCTTGGCACAGTTCAACGTTCCTGGATAGGAAACTTTACGAGGGGATTCCGAGGACACTCAAGGGGAGTTTGATCCTTCTTCCGAGGACAGAGATGTGAAGGAGGGGATTCTGAATTCACTGTTGGGAGAGACTGGCCCACCCGCAGCAGTTGGTGGTTCTCGGGTCGTGTTCACAAATTCAGAGGTGATGACTCCAGTACCCAGAGCTACTCTTCCGGGGAGTCGTATTCCAGTATCCTCCTCTGTTCCAGTGACTCTTTCTCCGAGAGGTTAGACTTTCCAGGCGCCCGTTCCTCCTGGTGGACCTGCGGGGCAATTCTCATCTCGGACAGTGGGGGAAGCTTACCAGGATATTCTCCAGTTTTTTGCTTCCTCCAGTTCAACACCCACCGAGGGGTATCAATTTCTGTATACCAGTCTTAACTGGTTGGGGCTCATGGTAAGTTTCTCCATACTAGTCCTCTGGAGTTATATGATGTATCTGTGTTAACTTTTTCTTATTGACTTCTTCGTGGATTGGAAAGACTCGGGAGGCGGTCACTGCCGTGGAAGAACGTGGTCGAAAGGACATAGAGGAGGTGGAAGTACTCCGAGCGCAATTGGCGCCTCTCTTGGTTCGGGATAAAGGAAGCCAGACGAGGGAGGATGTCATCCTCACCAAGATTTCTAACTTCGAATTCGCCCTTCAGGGAGCTGAGAAGGCGAATGAGGACTTGCACCATAAGTTGACCGCTGCCGAGTCCGCTTATAAGAAAATGGAGACATCCGAGAAGGCTGCAACAGCCAAGATAACTCTTCTGGAGAAGGAAAGAGAAGAGTCCGAGAGGGTATTCACTGCTCGGATCGCTGCTCTTGAGAAGGCCGTGGCAGAAGGTGGTGAGAGGGAAAGGAGTCTCCAGGAGACATTAAGCCAAGTCACCGATAGAGCTGAGTCAGCCGAGGGGAAGTTAGCAAACTTCCTTTCTCCTAAGGATGTGCAGGCTAAGGTTGATGCAGCAATTCAATTTGCTCAACGGGAGATTTCTAGGCAGCACTCAGAAGTTTCCGAGACACCTTCTCACGAGCTCTTAACAGGCCACCTTTTGTGGGGATACTTGGAGTGTGCCAGGCTGGCCAAGTCTCTGATAAGGTCAGATGTTGACTTTTCAAAGTCTTTTGACCTCCGGAAGTTGAAGAAGCCAACTCCCGATGATTGTCACTACTTTGTAGGGAGATTTGGAGGTTTACTATCCCCTAGGGATTCTTCCGCGCCTTCTCCGATGCGATCTGCCAGTAGTCCAAGCCCGAGGGCTAGTGGTTCCGGGGGGTATTTTCCCCAATTTCTCGCCTTGCTCCACTGGGTTCTTCTGCCGAGGAGACAACTCCTTCACACCCTTCTACCACGAGGGCATGGTCCTTTCCTTGTAATTTTCATTTCTTGTTCTAAATAAGTGTTCTTTGTACTTATCTTCCTTTCCGAGGGCTCTTCGGCTTCTTAAATAAATAAATTTTTTTTTTTATTTTTCATTTTTCTACCTTTTGTTTTTATTGTTAAAATTTTTAATTAAGAAGGATAATGATAAACCATATAAAATTGCTGACTAAGCTTATCTCCTAAGTAGGAGGTGTTGCTTTGCATGATTAAGTAAGGTACGTGTCACTTTTAATTAAGAAATTTTTTTGACACGTGTCCCTTACTTTATGCAATATGAATCTAATCTCCTTCTTTTAATCACGAAATAAGGAGTGTATATATATTTAGGCTACATACTTAACCTTATGATCATAACTTTATAATCATAACTAGTCTTTGATCTTTTTTTCAAGTTTGCCAATAGCTGTGAGCACAAGAATAACACTTACCCGGAAAGATGATGCCCCCTTACTATAGAAGAAGTGGTTCAGTTTCATCTTGTGGTTCCTCTCGGGACACCACTCGGAGTCCTTCTAGATCGTCAAGGGTTCCTCCTATTTCTCGTGAGAATTCTTCTCCGAGGGATAACTTATCCGAAAACCAAGCGACACTTGGGGCTGGTTCCTCTTTGGGAGTAGCTCGTAGGTTTCCATCTACAAATTCACGTAGAGTAAATCATGTTAGGGAGATATTCATGGGCAGAGAACCATATTCTTTGGCAGATGAGTCTTCAGAATTTGATTTGATTCCTCTTAATCTATCCAGGTTGATAGGTAGAGGACGTGTAGGATCCACTACGAGTACGGAGTGCGAGAACTCGGTAAGATCTCTTTTTGCCAGCTATAACCTGGATATCGAAGAGTATGATGTAATAGTGCCTTCCTCGGGCCAAAGAGCTTATGCGCCTCCCTCGGGTTATCTAACTGTTTACAACGAACAAATGCGTTGTGGGTTACGGACGTTTTTCCACCCCTTTTTCCAAATACTCTTCCGCTACTGGCATATATGTCCGAGTCAGTTAACACCAAGTTCATATAGTCATTTGGTGGGATATGTTCTGCGTTGTGAGCTTTTAAACCTTCCAATGTCCCCTTATCGGGTGGGAACAATATTTGCCCTTCGACCTTGTTCAGAGGGGACTCCCTTCTTTAGCCTGGCCTCTCGGGACAAGGAAAATATCTTCACTCGTGTATCCAATACCCACTCTTGTAGAGGGGATTGGAGGCGGAGATTTTTCTTTATCCGTCCGAGAGGTCAATCAGCCAGATCGTGGGGGGTACCCCTCCGATGGGGTCTGGGATATATGGCTCCTAACGCCGAAACACAAGGTCACGAGAGGGAGGTGTTGCTCAACTCAGGACTTTTTTCTGGTCCCTATGATATATCCGGGCTGCTGGACTTCCCCGAGGCCCTGATTTTAGCGGGTTTGCAAGAGGGAGTGGAGGGACGTACTTCTACTTCTCGTCCTCTTCACAGTAACTTTTATTTCCGTAAGTTTTACTGATCACTCCTTACCCGTTTAATTTGTAAATTTTCTGGGTGTCCTCGGACTGTTGGCATACTGATGTTTTTTACAGGCGCAGAAATGGGAGCGTTTTCTCTTGGGTCTTCCGATGATGTTTTTCTGGGACGGGCTTTGCACAGTGGTTCCAGATTGTTGGAAGTTGGTGGTTCTGATTCCCTCGTAAATGAGGTAATAGTCGATATCTCTTCGGAGGAGGAGGGACGGGAGGCATCGCCTAT
Source organism: Linaria vulgaris (assembly GCA_948329865.1). NCBI lineage: Eukaryota > Viridiplantae > Streptophyta > Magnoliopsida > Lamiales > Plantaginaceae > Linaria > Linaria vulgaris. Next base: position 79,657,402 of record OX415249.1, on the reverse strand, counting down.
AGCAGCCCCCCCAGTAAACTTTATAACTCCTCTCGGAGGGCCAGATCCGATAGCAGATTCTTCCCCAGCAGACTCCCACATAATTCTCGTGGTGTCACAACCTTTACCCCGCACTTCTGCTGTGGTGAATGCGCTAGAGGAGTATCTTATCTCTCCCCATGCGGAGGACTTGTCGCCCCTTGAGGGTGTCCCTGATCGTGTTCCCGCACCGCCACCCGAGGGGAATCCCTCCCTAGGGAGATCTTTTCCGCCCGAGGACAGTCAGGATGTTTCTCCCCTCGGGTCAGCTGTAGGGTTTTGTCGAAATTTTCTTAGTGGCTTGCTGAATGTGACTGATTGCGGGTTGATAAAAACCCTTCTAGTGTCCGTTCTCCAGGACTTAGCTTGCAAAGACCTGTGTGAGGTATTTTATTTATTTTATCTATTCTGTTTGCTATTAACCTGTCATCAATGTCTGATGGAGCTTGCTTTGTTTTTTGAGCAGATCTATATGGTACTAGATGCCCTCGGATCTTATGGAAGCTCTTCTTCTGACCCGAGTTTAGTATACCGCCGTCGGGACGAGTTGGAGCAAGGTCTCTTAGAAGCTCAAACGGAGATAACTCAACTGAAGGAGATTCATGAGTCCACCCAGGAAATCCACAACAATGTGTTGCAATCCGAGAGGGATAAGGCGTGGGACTTAGAACGCCGACTAGTGCTAGAAAGAGCTCGTGTATTGAATTTAGAGAGGCGAATATGAGAGTTGCATGACCAAATGAGGTCTTCGGAAGAGCAATTGACACAGGCCCTGAAGGAGAGAGATGCCCTTAATCAGCAAGTACTAGGGACTGCTCGTACCCAAGTTGTGGCATTGGTTATGGCCCGTGTTCAAGCGGTGTTGGAAGTGATAGGTCCGTCTAGCTTTCGTGAGTCCCTTCAAGATGAGATGCGAGATTTGGTTCATATAGGCTATCAATTGTGTCGAGATGCTGTACAATCTTTGCCAGAGTTTCCCCCAGGCTTGCTAATTCCGACACTTAATATCCGTCAAGTTTTAGAGGAGTTTCCCTCTTCGCCTATTAGGGATTCTTCAATTCCGATGGTGTTTGTTGACGATCCCATTTCCCTTTCCGAGGAGCAGCGCCGACGAATTATCCGAGAAGGAAAGCATCCTATGGGAGGAGTTTAACTCGTGGAGGGATATTATACAGTTTAGTTCATAGTACGAGGGGCTTCTTTTTTTTTTTTTTTTGTTGGGTTGCTAAGATGACTCATATGTAGAGTTATCATTTTGTCAAGCAACTCCGTTTTCTTTTGTAATAAAACCCTTCGTATATGAATAACTTTTCTTATTCAAGTATGATTATTAAATTAAGCACAATACTTTCTAAGGTTATTGAGTTCCAGGTATTACGAAGTACTACTTCCTCGGGATCAGCAAGGCGATAGGTTGCTGGCCCTACAATTTCCACTATCTTATAGGGTCCTTCCCATCGGGGATCTAGTTTGCCTACATTCTTGGAAGCCCCTACTCGTTTCATCGCTAGATCTCCAACTTGAAAGGTTCGGGGCTTTACCTTAGCATTGTAATATCGCGACATCCGGGCCTTGTATTCTTCCACTCGGAGGGCTACTCGGGCTCTCTTTTCCTCAAGAAAATCAAGGGCGAGGGCCAGATTCGAGTTGTTGGTTACTTCCTCGTATTCCTTAACTCGCCAACTTTCTATTGAGACCTCTGAGGGCAAGACAGCTTCACATCCGTAGGATAGACTGAAAGGAGTTTCACCCATGGCGACACTTTGCGTGGTCCGATAGGCCCATAGTATCCCGGGTACTTCCTCAACCCACTTAGCTTTGTGCCAATCAAGTCGGGCCTTCATGTTTTTCAAAAGGGTTCTGTTGGTCCTTTCTACTTGGTCGTTTGCTTGAGGGTACCCCACCGAAGCAAAGCGGTGTTTTATTTCCCAATGATCACACCATTTTTGTAACCCTTGATCTGTAAATTGCAGACCGTTATCACTTACCAGGCTCCGAGGGACACCAAAGCGACAAATGATACTTCTCCAAAGAAAATTGATAACGGCCCATGCGGTTACCCTAGCTAGGGGTTCCGCTTCCACCCATTTGGTGAAGTAGTCAACAGCTACTAGCAAAAATTTCTTTTGACCGGAATCAGGAATGAGAGGTCCAAGTATGTCAATGCCCCATTTGGAGAACGGGCAAGGATTAAGATGGGGTTCCCACAGGGCCGCAGGTTGATGAATCCGAGGGGCGTAAGCTTGGCACGGTTTACATTTTTCGGCATGGTTTTTACTATCTTTAGCCATTGTGGGCCAGTAGTAGCCTTGTCGAATCAAGCGTCCGACCATGCTTTTGCCGCTAGTATGGCTTCCACATGCCCCCTCGTGAGTTTCTGCTAAAGCTAGTTGGGTCTCCCCTTCATTAAGGCATCGAGCATGGGGACACGAGTATGTTCTTTGGAAAAGTATCCCGTCTTTGAGGAAGTATCGGAGGGTTTTTCTGAACATCGTTCGCTGAATATTCTTGTCCGAGGAATATCCCTCAGGATTCTGTAAATAAGCCTTGATAGGAGTTACCCAGCTTGACAAGGGATCTGAGATGGTATTCACCTCTCTGCCTTCGCTTTTTTCAGACTCGTTGACATGAAGTAGAGTGATTCTCCGAGTGTGTACGGCGGCTGTTTGGGTAGCCATTTTGGATAAAGCGTCCGCCTCTTGGTTTTCTTTTCGGGGAATTTGAACTATATCATATTCCTCAAACCATTCGGTCCTTTGGCGAACAACTCGGAGGTACTCTTGCATTCTTTCTTCTTTTGCTTCGTACGATCCTTTGACTTGCTGGACAATCAATTGAGAGTCACTATGGAAGAGTATTCTCTTCATTCCCCCTTCCTTTGCTAGTCTCATACCAATAAGGAGAGCTTCATACTCAGCTCATTGTTGGAGAGGGGATAATCTATTCTGATTGTGAAATGGAGCCTTTCTTCCTCTCCTTCTTGATTCACAAAGACAATTCCTGCCCCCCCCATGCGTACTCACCGAGGATCCATCTGCATACGCGTGCCATAGCGGTTCCTTCTCCTCTGATCCGATGCCCGTAAGTTCCATTACAAAGTCCGCTAGGACTTGTGCCTTGACGGATGGTCTCGGAGCATAGGAAATATCATACTCGGTGAGCTCCACGACCCATTTTATTAACCTCCCTGAGGATTCGGGTTTATTAAGAATGGTCCTTAGGGGGTACTTTGTTAAAACTGTAATTGGATGTGAAATGAAGTAGGGGCGCAACTTGCGGGCCGTAGTAATCAATGCTAGGACAAGTTTTTCAGTTAAGGTATACCTGGTCTCGGCTCCGAAGAGGGTTTTACTGACATAATACACTGGACGATGTTCTCCATCTTGCTCCTTGACCAACACGGCACTGATAGCTTCTTCTCCGACCGATAAATATAGAAATAGCTCCTCTTGAGGTAAAGGTTTTACCAGCAATGGTGGTTGTAACATGTACTTTTTCAGTTCTCCGAGGGCTTCCTCGCACTGGGGGGTCCATTGAAATTCTTTGACATTTCGAAGTATTTTGAAGAAGGGAAGTCCTTTCTCTGTTGACTTGGAGACAAAACGACTCAGTGATGCCATTCTACCAGTCAGTTTTTGAACGTCCTTTACTGTCTTCGGGGTAGGTAACCCCATGATGGCCTCTGCTTTCTCAGGGTTTACTTCTATTCCCTTCTCTGTAACCATAAACCCCAAAAATTTACCTCCTCGGATGCCAAAAGAGCATTTCCTAGGGTTAACTTTCATGCCAAAGTTATCCATAATGACCAATGCTTTTCTTAAATCTTCGGGATGCTCCTCAGCAGTGTTACTTTTGACTACCGTGTCGTCCACATAAACTTCTACTGATTTTCCAATAAGTCCTGCGAACATAAGACTTACTAACCTTTGGTAGGTAGCGCTAGCGTTTTGTAGCCCGAAGGGCATGACTAGGTAACAAAAGGTGCATGCATCCGTAATGAAGCTGGTTTTATCCTGATCTACCGCCGCCATTGGGATTTGATTGTATCCCTGGTCTCCATCTAAGGTTGACAATAGTGCACATCCAGCGGTTGAATCAACTAACTGATCTATGCTCGGCAAAGGATAACAGTCCTTCGGGCATGCTTCATTAAGATTAGTAAAGTCTACGCACATTCGCCATCTCCCTCCATGATTGGGGACTAATACGACATTAGCTAACCACTCGGGATAGATAACTTCCCGAATTTGCTTCAAGTTGAGAAGGCGTTGTGTTTCCGAACGAATAATTTTATTACGCTCGGGCCCCATTTTCCTTTTCTTTTGTTGAACAGGTTTAGCTCCGGGCTTTACATTAAGAAAATGTTGGCATACCTTGTTGCTAATTCTCCCGGGTGGTCCTCCTTCCCATGCAAAAAGATGGTGGAATTGCTTGAGGAGGGAAATCAGTTGAGTCTCTATATTTGATGTCATGTGAGTACCCATTTTGATAACTTTCTCAGGGCTTCCTTCCACCAATTCTACCATCTTTAATTCTTCCACAGGTTGGACTCGTGTTTCTTCGGTTTTGCGCTTTTTATTGTTTCCGAGGGTGGGCTCGTCCTCTTCCGAGGGGATGGCATTCATGCAACATTCCCTGGCTTTAGATTGACTTCCTCGTACCTCTCCGATTCCCGAGGGGGTAGGGAATTTTACCTTAAGATGCAAGGTAGAAGGGATGGCTTCAAAGGCTCGAATGGATGGTCTCCCACAAATGGCATTATATGTCCTTGAGGAACCTCCACAACCCAAAATTTGATGGGCTCCGTTTTCCGAAGGGCCCCCTTTCCCCATGACATTGGAAGAGTCACGGTTCTGAGGGTGTGACACGTTTCCCCAGAGAATCCTACCAAGGGAACTTCGGCGGTTTCCAATTTTTCTTGTTTCAACCCCATAGCAAGGTAAGTAGGCAAGAAGAGTACATCCACAGAGCTGCTTGTGTCTATTAGGATCCGTTGGGTTTCATACACGTAAACAACAGCTGAAATAACTAACGGGTCTTCGTGGGGGTATATTATACTTGTAAGGTCCTCGGGACCAAAGGTGATGTCAGGCAAAATTGATTCTTGGACTGAGCAAACTGGGAATCCTTGCTCTACTCGTCTGGCTTCTTTCAGGTATTTCTTCTTTTTACTCTGGGGTGTCATTGAAATCTCACCTCCTTCAATCATGTTGATGGTTCGTCCGGGCGGGGGGTTGTGTTTATATGAATCCGGTGGAGGAGGCAAACTCCGATACCCCATGGTCCGTTCTCGAGAATTTTCCTAACGGTCCTTGTTTCTCTCTTGGGGTCGTGGTCGTCCACTTATCCTTTCCCGTGACCTCCGACTGAGGGTCCTTTCTCGTGACCTCCGACTGGGTGTCCTTTCTTCTTCTTCCTCTTCTTCTCTTCGTGACCTTTTCCATACGTTGGTCTTGGGCTCCCCTAGATTATTTTCCTTGAGGTAATTCTTCAAGTATCCTATTTCTAGGAGACGAAGTACCTCCCTACGAAGGGTGGTACATTCTTCAGTGGTGTGTCCGTATGTTTTATGGTATTTGCAGTACTTACCCGTGTCCTTATCTCGGTTAGGGAATTTAACCGGTACGGGCTAGTGAAATTCATTGCTACCTCTCATTATATTGAGTACTTCCGGGGGAGTGATGGTCATGGGAGGTAAGGGCACAGGTCGTAGGAATCTCTTAACCACCCCGCCCTCGTCTTTACGAGGAGGAGGTTTTCCCTCTTTACCCTTTTCCTTAGTCTTTGCTTCTCTTTTTGCGCGCTCTAGGTGCTCGTTATTCTCCTGCTCTATTTGCCTCTTCGTTCCCTCCGCCTCTTCCATCAAAATGTAAACTTCTGCTTTTTGCATAAGTTCATTCATGTCCGTGACACGATTGCCCATAAGGTATCTGAAGAAATCTCCCGTTCAAAGTCCTTGAGTCAATATGTCCGCCATGATGGTTGGACTAATGTTGGGGACATCTAGTGCTTCATCCGTGAAACGCTTTATATACCCTCGTAGGGGTTCATCCTTTTTCTGTTTAACGGTGAATAGATGTGTGGCGGACTTAGGATACCTTCGATTACAAGCGAACTGTCGTACAAACAAATGAGCTAATCGGTCAAAGCCAGTAATAGAACTAGGTGGAAGATGAGTAAACCACGCCTGGGCCCGTCCTCCGAGGGTGACAGGAAATACGCGACACAACACATGGTCAGGAGCAGAAGATAGGTCCATTCTGACCAGATATTGATGGATATGGTCATGTGGATCCCTTCCATCAGCTTCTCCGGTATATAGCGGAATGTTGATGGGTCGCATCCCCGGAGGGATAGAAGCTAAAGCAATTTCGGGTATAAAATGAGAGGTTTTGAATGTGGGATCCTCCTCAGGAGCCATGGTTTTCTTGAGATCACCCAATTCTTTTCGTAAGTCGTCCATCATTCCCCACAAGGAGTGTTCAACATCTCCTTGGTACTCCAAGGGGTGGAGAATTTCCCCCCGACTCCTTTCTGGTGTTCTTTCAGAATAAATATACCTTCGGGGCATTTGTCGGGATTCTTGATGCTAAGGGATTGAGTTGGGGTTCCGCACCACCTGAGGGGTATCCCTCTCCGAAGGGAAATTTCTGTCCTCGGAAGATATTGAGGACATGTTTCCGAGAGGTTCCCTCATCGGGGGTGCCCATGTAGCATCTACCAGTCTTTCGTAGACAGACCGGGGAATATTAATAAAATCTCTCGTACCTGATTCGTAATTGGACAGAGTTTCTTCCGAGTCGCTGTAATGGACTGGAAGGTTTTCACTTTCGAAGAGATCATCCATACCAACCGATGTTTGCTGAATTCTCTCGAAGACATCTATAATTGTAATCTACGTGTTTATAATTCATAATGTATCTCCATATACAATTATAACTACATACATGCCCATAACTGTAAGTACATATAATGTATAATGATAATGTATATGTATAATATGTATAATTATAAAGTATATCTGTATATAATTATAATGGACATGCTTATACTTGGTAATGTATATAATTACAATATAATGTATATGACTATAATTGTAATGTATATAATTATAAGGACGAAATATTAAAACTGCCCAATAATATTTTTTTCAAAACTAAAAATTGCCGTTTTTTTCGGGCCTTGCAAAAATGTCCCGTAAGTCTTGAAAAATCTTGTAAAAATGCCCGATTGCCTTATTTGGGCCAAAATTGCCTACGTGGCGGTACAGTGGTTGCCACGTCAACAAGTTGTATTTGCACCCCAAAACCCTTGTAACTTTAAATATTGTATTTGCACCCCAAAATAAATTGCACTTTGCCCCCCAAAAAAAAAAATATATATATATATATAAATAATAAACATATATATATAATCATTTGTAAAAGAATAAATATTGTTAACGGGTTTAGAATTATTCCCTATTTAACGGAAGATATTTATATTGGGTCGGAACGCCATGCCCGTGATTCAGAAACAATCGCAGGTGGAAATGATTGGAAAATAATCAGAATTACAAGAAAGTTTCCTTCCTTTATTCACTGAACTTTTCCTCCTATTTGTGTACTAGTAAGTTGTACTAAGTTGGACTTAGTTATCCTTCTTCTATTGATCACTTCCCTTTATATAGACTGTGATAAGGGCAGGTGTCATTGTGCATGTGCTTAAGTAAAGACAGGTGTCGTTTCATTATTACAGGTGTAAAAATTTAGGATAAGGTTTATCTTTTATCTACTAAGCGCTGACTAGATTAATCTTCGTATCTTCTGATAGCTCCGAGGACCTCTGATGTATGGTTGTTTTGGTAGGGCTATTCTTCCGAGGGGCTAGGCTTTTGTTGACACATAATAAGAATGCTCGTATGAAAGTAAGAACTGCTGTATATGCCTTCCGAGGGGCTTTATCTCCCTTCCTTGGCCCGGGTTTGTTCTTCAATGACTGGGGTGATCTCTGAAGACACGGTAACAGAATCGTTGATAGTATAATGTGATCTTCGTGGGCTTATTTTAATCTCCGAGGGCTTTCCTTCTTCTCCGAGGGCTGTATTTAATCTCCGAGGGCTGTATTTGCTCTGTTTGACATGAGATGTTTCTGTCTAAGTTCTCGGAATATACTTATTAGGCACTCTTTTCTTCATCTCTGATTTTTCCTTTGAGAATGAGTCTTTGGATAATGTTCCGAGAGCAACTTTTATTGAGGAAACATGCTCCGAGGGCAGTTTACATTGAGGAGTGTTCAGCAATGAAGTTTTCTTGTAGGTTCATGAGACTCGGGGTCCGTTGTGGTCCCTCTTGGCGCATTGGTGGATATCGGAGTCGCGCGGATCCATCGGGGTGTGCTCTTTTTCCAATGCCGCGTTGATATCTGTTTTTTATTCATCATTTGACTTTCCAAGGGACGCTTATGTTCCTCCTCGTGTGCTCTTTTATGCCTTTGTTAGGTTAGTAACCGAGAAGTAGAACAACCTCCGAGGGGGTCTCCTTATTTAGGAGTGGGTACATCTCATCGGAAGTACTCGTGACAATTGTATTGTCCATGTATCGTTTTTTCCGAGTAGGATTAATCTTCTTCTTTTTCCTTTTTATATTTTTATGGTTAACAAATATTATTTGTAATGAATATATATATATATATATAAATAAATATCATTTGTAAAAGAATGTAACGGAAAGAATAATTTATATTCATTTGTAAAAGAATGTAATGTAAATATTCATTTATATATGTAAAAGAATAATCATTTGTAATAAATATATATATATAAATAATATCAACATATATTATTATTTATACTAATTTATAAAATAATAAATATTTTAACATTATGCAAAATAAATAAAAAAAAAAATTCCATCCCCGCCCCCCTCCCCGCCTCGCCCCCCGCCCCGCCCCCCTCGGAACCCCACCCCCCTCCCCTCCCCGCCACCACCACTGCCAAATCGCAGTGGTGGCGACCACGATTGTAGTGGTGGTGGCGTCGATTTGACGCCACCACCACTGCAAATCGCGGTGGTGGTGGCGACGCCACTCCCGCTGCGATTCGCGGTGACGCCACCGCGAATCGCAGCGTTGGTGGCGTCGACGCCACCGCTGCGATTTGCAGTGGTGGTGGTGTCAAATCGACGCCACCACCATTGCAATCGTAGTCGTTGGTGGCGGGGGGTGGGGGGGCGGTAGGGGGGGTCAGGGGGTGCGGTAGGTTTTTTTATTTATTTATTTTTAATTTTTTTGTATTTTATTGTTATTTGTTTTATTTATATATATATATATATATATATATGTTTATTATTATTTATATATATATATATCTTTATTATTTGTATATATATGTTTATTATTATTATTTATATATATGTTTATTACTATTTATATATATATATCTTTATTATTTATATATATGTTTATTATTATTATTTATATATATTTATTATTATTGGCTGAAAATATGACGTGGCAGAGCTATTTTATGACGTGGCGTTGACTGTACCGCCACGTAGGCAATTTTGGCCCAAATAAGGCAATCGGGCATTTTTGCAAGATTTTTCAAGACTTACGGGGCATTTTTGCAAGGCCCGAAAAAAACGGGCATTTTTAGTTTTGAAAAAAAGTTATAGGGCAGTTTTAATATTTCGTCTTAATTATAATATACGTGAATGTAATTTGTAATGTATATATAATGTATAATTATAATGTACGTGCCTATAGTTTGTAATGTATATAAGTTATAGTATAACATTATACTGTTTAATTAAAAATTGATGGCAAACGAGTCATTTCGATGCAAAACAGTTTTTGCAGTCAAAGTGATTAAATAATCTGGGGGTGGAGATTATAATTTTTGGTTATTAGCTACTACAGTATATGCTCAAAACAGTTTTTGCAGTCAAAGTGATTAAATAATCTAGGGGGTGGAGATAATAATTTTTGGTTATTAGTTACTACAGTACATGCTAGAGCATGTCGCAAAAATCCCAAAAAAATTATCATTATTCTAACCAAACGAGTTATTAAGTGATATCAAAGTCATAATATAAATTAATATAAGGAACCAAACAGCCCTTAAAAGAACAACTCAAGATATTAGCCAAGTGATGGGTGTAATTTAGGGTTGGCCCAATATAACGTTATTGGGCCGGCCCAAAAGCGCATCGAATAGGGAGAATTCGAGGCGCGCATCGAATCAGCAGTATAAGCTCTTCCCTCTGGGCCAGCCCAACAGCGCATCGAATACGCCCGATTCGATGCGCGTATCGAACAACCATGATTCGATACGGCTTTCTATATTGGATTGTGGGTTCCACGGGACGGGTTCTATAAATAGCCCGTCCCCTTGTATTCAAAGGGACTTTTCGAGATCCGAACCAGCTCAGTACAATCAGCATCGAACCAGCCCCCTTCGATACGACCCATATCGAATCAACCCCAGTTCGACACGTACATAAATACCGTATCCCTGTTCGATACCTAGATACGCATCGAATTCGACACCTAAGCACTTATCGAATTCGATACCTTCCAGATTGATTTTCATTCAGTGATACCTGTATCGCATCGAATTGACCCTCATTCGACACGTCAGTATCGAATAGTTGAAATTCGACACGTTTGAATAACACTGTAATTTAGTTATTTCTGTCTAGAAAGCTTGTATTAAGTGTTCCGGACCAAGCTAGTCCGTTAATAATATTGGATAGCATTGTTTAATCTCATTTTGCATTGTATTATTGTGTTCTATTACCGTGACGAAATAAGACCAAAACACCAAGTATGCACGACCTAGCTACTTATATAATGATATTGGCTTCTAGATCACCTCTTTTTGACTGTTTAAGATAATATTCTTGTCTTTGCTTGTTGTAAAAAAAGAATACATAAGTCACAAACCTTGAATTTAGAATGCTTCTCAAAGAAAAAAAAATCTGAAAATATTGTACTTTAAAAAGTTTTTAGAATTGTTTTTGCATCTCAACAAAGTAAAATTATGTGATACAATTGTAAAATTATGTGGCTGAGGTGCTCCCTACCGCGCTTCCCGCTATGATTCCATCTCCTGTTGAATATTTTGAGAACTTGAGAGAACAAGGTTCAGCTGTCCGAAAGCAGAAAGGGAAGGAAAAGGAAAAGTCACAGCAAGACGACCGAAGAAGTAGACATACTTCGGAAAGGATGAACAGCAAAGGGAAATCAGTTCATGAAGAGCGAGGAAAGAAGCTAGTATATGTAGAGATACAATCGAAAAGTCCTCATGAGAAGATACAAAAGGAAAGAGAGACTGAATGCGCTGTTGAACGAAATAGAAGAGAAGATAGAAGACGGTCGGAGAGCCGTGATTCCAGAAAAGATAAGGATGAGGAAGAGGATCAAAGAGAGGAATCCCGGAGAAGAAAACGTAGAGATGACCGAAGACAGCCAGAAGGTCTTGATTTGCATGACAAGCATAACACAATAAGCAGAAACGTTGGAAGATTGGAAAAGGGGAAAACAATAGCCGAGACTCAAACGGCAAGGGAGGACAATTTTGTAAATCGCAGTCCTTTTTGCCGAGAGATAGTCGGAAATTCTAGGGCAAGGAGATAAAATCCCGGAATTAAAAACATACAACGGGAAATCTGACCCCCGAGATCACCTTTTCCAGTTAGACAGAAAACTGTCCCTCTACGGTTTCAGGGACAATATGCAAGCCAGGATATTTGCAACGACTCTATCAGAAGTGGCTGCTGACTGGTTTAATCGAATTCCTCATGGACACATTGAGAGTTATGCCCAGTTGAGAAAGATGTTTGAGGATCAGTTTTCTAGTCAGTCTAGACTGGTTTTGGATCACTCCCACTTATACACGATGAAACAGGAAGTTAATGAAAGTCTAAAGGACTTCATGAAACGCTTCAATACAGAGCTATTAAGAATTGATAGTCCGACGGGAGAAATGGTTGCAAGCATAGTTTTTCGTGCAACTACCAACACCATGTTTGGCGGTGAGTTACTGAAACGAAAACCCACCACAGTTGAAGAAATAAACAAGATAGCTCGAGATGTGGTTCATTTCGAGGAAATGATGGCAACCAAAGTTCCTAACAATGTGGCCGTAAGAGATAGAGAGAGAGGCAGAGAAGATCAAAATCGCCACAACAGCAGCAACAGGAACAAAAATTACAAAAGGGATAGTTCGCCTCGAAGGTACACCCCACTAAACGCTCACATTATGGCAGTATTTGGGGCAGCAAAGAAAAAAGGATGGTTAAAGGATCCCAGACCGATGAGAGAGTCTAAGGCTACAATGTACTCAAATCAATTCTGCCAGTACCACAATCAGAAGGGGCATAATACAGAGGAATGCATAAATTTGAAGGATGAGATTGAGCGGTTGATAAAGGATGGAAAATTGGTAGAGTTTGTCAAAAAGGTGCAAGAACAAGAGAACAATTCCAACCGTAAGAGAACTCCATCTCCTAGAAGAGATAAGCAGAGGGCAATCGATGAACCGCAACTTTTTCAGTACCCCCAGATTGAGGATGGGAACACCAGGAGAGGCATAATCAATATGATAGCAGGAGGACCAGGAGGAGCAGATTCTACCAACGGTCGTAGAAAGATCACAAGGTTTATTGAAGCAGATAATTATGTTCATATGGCTAATATGCTAAGAATCGAAGAAATGCCGCACGAAGAGATCACATTCTCCACTGCAGACCTACGGAAACTAAGTGCACAAGCTATACAGATGTCAGATTTAAATTGCCCTTTGGTGGTAACTGTTGATATAGCTAATTTCGGAGTCATCAAAATGCTTGTGGATCATGGGAGTTCCGTAAATGTACTATTCAACTCTACGTTGCTCAAAATGGGATTGAACAACCAGGCGCTGGAACCGGTGAGAACGTCGCTTCATGGTTTTGGAGGTCCAGCGATAGTGCCGCTAGGGATGATCAAGCTCCCAACTTCATTGGGGACAGCTCCAAAGAGAACGACAATTTGGGAGAACTATGTAATCGTTGACATGCACTTCGCATACAACGGAATCATAGGAAGACCGGCATTGAATGCATTTCGAGCGCTACCATCAACCTACCATCAGATGATAAAATTCCCCACCATTGCTGGCACAGGAGAAGTCATTGCAGATCACATTGAAGGTTGGAAGTGCTATGTTAACTCGCTCCGGACGCGGCCGCAACCAGAAGGAAACGCAGAAATAGCCTTGGCTCCGGGGCGTATGGAGAATATTGAATAAATATTCTGTTTAAATTTACAAGCATTTTTAGCATTTTAAATATTTTGAACAAGTTTTTATTCGTTCTCTCTGCTATAACACGCATGAGGGACAAGAATGTATGAACTTAAAACAGGTACCACAAATCCTGGATCTGAAGGACAGCACTGGAAGTCATGCAAATGAGCAATGATCAAAGCTTAGTTCAATTTACATAATCTAATTTGAATTATTCAAAGAAGATTATGTCGAATTATTTGATTTACATAAATTGTGTATACTTTGCATAATGTAATCAGTGCAGGTCTAGAAAATCAGAAGAACGGAAACTCGGCCCCAAAGTGGCACGAGATACCGAAAATCCCAGAAAAAATCAGAAGAACGGAAACTCGGCCCCAAAGTGGCAAGAGATACCGAAAATCCCAGAAAAAATCGGAAGAACGGAAACTCTGCCCCAAAGAGGCACGAGATACCGAAAATCCCAGAAGGAATTAGAAGAACGGAAACTCTGCCCCAAAGTGGCACGAGATACCGACAATCTCCGAAGAAATCAGAAGAACGGAAACTCTGCCCCAAAGTGGCAAGAGATACCGAAAGAAGCCAGAGGCAACAAAGGGACGGAAACTCTGCCCCAAAGTGGCAAGAGATACCGAAAATCCCTAAATCAATCAAGAAAACGGATACTCTGTCCCAAAGTGGCACGAGATACCGGTAGAAGTCAAAGACGACATAAAGAACGAAGATTCTGCCCCAAAGAGGCACGAGATACCGGTAAAAGTTCAACACAAGAAGGATGAGAACCTGCCCAAAGTGGCATGAGGTACCATAAACCCCTAAAACAAAATAAGGGAGGGACTTGCTATATTGCGACAAACTCGGAAAATCACGAACAACAAATTGAAACAAACATTTTGCCTCAAAATGACTAAGGTCATTGAAGTAGAAGGCAGATACTACGAAAAATATTGATAAACAATTTTCAATGAAAAATAATGAACCAGCAGGTTGTCAAAATAAAGTAAAGGACTGAGATAAGAAATTGAAAGAAAAGACAACAGTCAATATCCCACAAATTAAGTAACGCATATTAAAGTGTTTCAAGCACATTAGGGCGACGCAGCGCCCTACACAAATTAAGTTACAAATGAAAATTGTTTATAAACGCACAAATAATAGACAGCCTGAATAACGACCAGTCTTATTCTTCATCTTCTGATGAGGGATATGGTTCGGGCATTTCTAACGGCGGTGATAACCCTCCAAGAACGAGATCCTCCCTATCTAGCAGAGGGGCAAAGTCATCAGATTCTGTAGCCTCAGAAGTGTGACGAGGTGGACGCTTCTTCAAATCTGGCCCCAGGGACAGGTCTAACCATTCTGGTTCAAATTTGCCACGAACATAGCCAGAAGTATAGAACTGATGCACCGTAAGAGCTTGAGCATTTCGAGCCACATGATCATCTCGGCGAGTGCACAGCTTTTGAAACGTATTGCCCCGGAGGAACTTTTCAGCAATTTCCAATGTTTGCTCAGGGGAAACCTTTTAGAAGGATAAAAAAGATATTAATAAGATTGAAAATAAGAGAATAGATGTCAAATTGTAGGAATAATGTATCTTACATCTTTGAGGCCTCTAATGTAGCCGTTGATGTCAGCATTGTGAGCTTCCTCTTTGGCTGCAGCAACCTCCATCTTCAGCGCAGAAATTTGCTGATTGAGATCTTCTTCGACTTTTTTAGCCTGCTCTCGAGCTTCTTTGGCCGCTTGCAAAGCTTTTTCTTTGGCATCGAGGGCAGCTTCAAGTGCAGAGTTATCAGCGTTACTGGCAGTCTCCTTGAAATCCATTAAGGCCGAGGCCATAACATCCACGAAGCCGCCCGCCTGACAACACATGAAAGATTAGATAAAAATTTGCAAAGCAAAATTATAGAAAATGTAAGTCAAACAAGACGTCATTACCGCTGTCAGCAGATGCAATGTATTTCGCTCCAGCCTTTTCCTCTCTTCGTCAGAAATTGGAAGAGGGACGGATAAACCAGGCAATATTGCCTTCAAATGATCGATGGTTTCGGCCTCCGATAGTTGGTATCCAGCGACTCGAGCTCGAGGACCCTGGCTAGGACCGGCCGCGTGACTTGGACCGGATGCACCGACAGGAGGGTTAGAGGCGCTTGGCCTGGCAGCTTGGCAAGTCGTAGCAGCAACCCCTGCGGTCTGCGATAAATTTTGCGGCATTCTTCGTCTTTTACGATGAATGAGATTGCCGGCATCCTCGCCAGTCTCGGTTGCTCTGCTTTCCAACTCCTCGCCACCGCCTGGATTATCCTCAGGATTACTCCCCAATAAGTCCTCGAAAGCGTCAACTGGCTGAACACTAGCAGCAGCAGCTGCAGTAGCAGTTGAGGGTTCAGAAACCTTCTTCTTACCCTTACTCTTTCTCTTCCGAGGAGGAGGAATTGTACGCGCAGTCTCGGTCTGGGAACTTTCCATATCCGCATCTAGAACCCGGTTCATCCTTGCGTGTCGACTCATGAAGTATTTTTCTGCAACAAAGACAAATCGTTAGAATGCATAATAAACGTAAACAAGAATATCAGAAAGATCAGATATATACCAAGGGTCATTTTTCCCTTGTACTTCACTGGTGACAACCCAGCCAAAGAAAGGACTCGATTTTCAACGAGCTTTTTAACATCAAATTGATGTTCTCTAACTAGATTGGGAATAAACTCGCAATTCCACAGGGTTATGGAAACTCCACTGGGAATTGTTACCCTTGATCCGGTGAACCACTCCCGGCGGAATCCCAAAAACTCGTTTTGATAACTCTCCTTAATGAAGAAGTATCTTCTTTTCCAATCCTTTCCGTACCCGGTTGCCCCACCGTTTAAAAACTTTCGGTTAGTTTGAGCTTTTACATGGTAGAAGCCTTCTTCGCGTCTCGCAATCTCGAATAACGCGTAGAATTCATTAGGATTGTGTCGTTCGCCCAGAGCCTTCATCACTATGATGAAACCAATCATGCTCCCGTAAGAATTTGGCGTGAGTTGAGCAGGAACGACATTTATCTTCCGCAGAAGCCATTTCAGCTCATAAGGAATTGGAAAGCGCAATCCGTTTAAAAGTTGTCCGACAAACACAGTGATGTGACCGGGTGGTGGAGTATGCATCCGATCATTTGGACCGGGAATGACGATTTTATACTTGTCTGGAATATTAAATTTTTCGCGCAATCCCCTACGATTATGCTGGAGACGAGACACGTATTGGTCATAGGTCATTCCTGGGACCTCGATATGATCGTCAAATTCCCTATTAATGTAATCTACATCTTCCTCACCCTCGCTCGCAGCACGATTATCTCTATAGGGCGAAGATTCATTACTATTGACCTCAGTTGTCGGATTCAATTCTGGAGCAGGATTATTATCCGCCGGGGAATCGATGAATATATTGTCTATTAAATCATAGACATCTGCATCGCCTGTGGTCGGAACTGCGGGTGCTTTTGAAAGATCCTCTTTGTTAATCGAACTGGAGCTAGAGCCTGAACTCGAATCACTCCCGGATCGGGTCTCAATGCTCACCATCTTTGATAAAGAATTAACTGAAATATATTTAAAAAATGAGACTGACTAAGGACGCATACGTCACTACACACTCTCGTATATCACTCATATATATACAACACCGAACGTGTTAAAAAATTAAATGATAAGATATAATAAAAACAAAAAAATTTCACCTTAAGTATATTCTCGGTAATAGAAAGTTTTGCGTGGTTGCTTATATCCTGCACAAAGTAAAACAGCAGATCAAAAGCACGTAACGATAGGATCATAACGAGGATAACCAAAAATTTAACGCATCGAATTTATACAATTCGATGCTGATCGTATCGAATCACTTATCATTCGATACGAGACGCATCGAATGACGCAAATTCGATGCGTATTACCTGAAGAGCAGCGTCTGTTAGCGGAATAATGATTGAGCCACTACAGCACCCCCTTATATAGGGGACGAGAGGCCCATCAGGCCCAGCTAACCTGCCGCATCGAATAACCGCGTCGAATAGCTGGAATTCGATGCGCACTATTTCACGTGTCGAACAGCGAACTATTCGATGCGTCGAAAATTATCTTTTTACAAGAACGGTGAGCTGATCCGATTTTACTATGATTAGAAATATCTCAAATCAGTACAATTATATTTTGCAAAGTTTGGAAGACGATCTCTAAATTGATATCGTCTCCCAAACTGGGGGGACTATATGATGGGTGTAATTTAGGGTTGGCCCAATATAACGTTATTGGGCCGGCCCAAAAGCGCATCGAATAGGGAGAATTCGAGGCGCGCATCGAATCAGCAGTATAAGCTCTTCCCTCTGGGCCAGCCCAACAGCGCATCGAATACGCCCGATTCGATGCGCGTATCGAACAACCATGATTCGATACGGCTTTCTATATTGGATTGTGGGTTCCACGGGACGGGTTCTATAAATAGCCTGTCCCCTTGTATTCAAAGGGACTTTTCGAGATCCGAACCAGCTCAGTACAATCAGCATCGAACCAGCCCCCTTCGATACGACCCATATCGAATCAACCCCAGTTCGACACGTACATAAATACCGTATCCCTGTTCGATACCTAGATACGCATCGAATTCGACACCTAAGCACGTATCGAATTCGATACCTTCCAGATTGATTTTCATTCAGTGATACCTGTATCGCATCGAATTGACCCTCATTCGACACGTCAGTATCGAATAGTTGAAATTCGACACGTTTGAATAACACTGTAATTTAGTTATTTCTGTCTAGAAAGCTTGTATTAAGTGTTCCGGACCAAGCTAGTCCGTTAATAATATTGGATAGCATTGTTTAATCTCATTTTGCATTGTATTATTGTGTTCTATTACCGTGACGAAATAAGACCAAAACACCAAGTATGCACGACCTAGCTACTTATATAATGATATTGGCTTCTAGATCACCTCTTTTTGACTGTTTAAGATAATATTCTTGTCTTTGCTTGTTGTAAAAAAAGAATACATAAGTCACAAACCTTGAATTTAGAATGCTTCTCAAAGAAAAAAAAATCTGAAAATATTGTACTTTAAAAAGTTTTTAGAATTGTTTTTGCATCTCAACAAAGTAAAATTATGTGATACAATTGTAATACACATAACGTGACGCAACCAATAATTTAAATTGATATAACTCTCTAAATTATAGAAAATGACTACTCAATAATCTGATCATTTATGAGTATTGATAGCAATAACTGCATTATGCACCTCGTATTGCATAATGTTTGGTTAAAATGATATTTCCACATAAAGACGGTATATGCAATGCTTATGAAAAAGATTTGTAATTTCGACGAATATTTTTTGTTTTTTCGTGTTTGCTTTGATGACTTTTGGATAAACTCACCTTAAAACTAGTAAAACAACTCACAAAGGAAAAACATGGTTTTTTAGGAATTCTTTTAGGAAAAAAAAAAGAAAAGAAAATCTTATCTTTCAGTTTTTGGCTTATAGGAAGAAAATTTGAAAATATTTTCTATGTTTTTCAAAGATTTCCATTCTTTTCGAGAAAATTTCAAATTGCCAAACAGTATGAAAAAAGACTTTTCTTCTCTCTTTTTTTTTTTCCTTTTCTCCTATTTTTCTGGAAAAACAAATGGAGCCTTAGAAAGGGCACCAAAATAATAATGTAGAAACAACAGCTTTCATAAACTCTTTCAAACACCTCATAATTATTGCTAGTTAATTAATGCTTTAAATAACAATTTAAAAGGTTTTAAAATACTATCAGACTTTATTCAAAACTAACTTTAAATAAATATGAACATAGAGTGAGTAACTCGCTTCTAGAAACATTTATAAATACTCTCTTATTAATGGTGAGTATATAATAATAAAACATGCCTTTTAAACTAAAAAATATTGAAAATTTTATGGAAACCTGAACTCGCTTTTTCTCCTTAGATATGACGTTTTCCACTGGTACTTTGTCAATGAGTTATTAACTTATTATAGACTTGAACATTATTTAAGTTTATGTTTCAATAACAATGTTTAAAACAATGATGTGGTCAAGAAACCATCAAAAATAATATAGTTTTGAACAATCTGTTGTGTCTGACTTTATGGTTGGACTCACTTTTGGTAGATTTGAAATAAAAAAACAAATATAAAATTATACATTAAGACAAAAAGTGGAGCCGCACGTGGCGGTATTAGGAAATAGCTCGTCTAATTGTATAATTTTATTGGATTTTGGTGGGGTATTTTTGGAGGCCCAAAGTGAACTAGTCTAATTATATAATCTTATTGCATGAATAGCTTGATTCGTGATTTCTTTAATTTTCACCTCTATCTCTTCCTCGTTCCAGAGCATTCATATTCTGCCTTCTATAGACGTTGTCAGAGCCATGATATAGTTAGTGTACCCCAAGGTTGGCGCAATGCGTCTAGCATGAACCTCGCTCACTCGAGTCTCCAAAATAAAAATCACAGATGGTTCGTGAATGCAAACTAATTCTCTGAAATTTCTTCTAAACTATTCATGTGCTGCCCCTTGACAGTTCCACGAGACAACTTCCATCATAATGTTATATGCATGGACGGGGAGGATCGGGTATTTATTGTTCCGCCCTATCCATATCAACATTAACTATCGTAGAACCTCTATCATGAACTCCATCTGACGGCGTAATTCCCATATGGTTAGAGTTGTTCTCTGCCACCCTACTCTCGGTGCATTTGGTCTCTAGGATAGGTGAACTTTGGTCGAGACTTCCCAAACTAGCGACAGTATTTTTGTGGCATGCACCAGACTATCCTTTCGTCGTATTCGTAATGTTTTTTAGAGACAATGGAATAGATGGTGATGTGTTTTGAAACCCGGTTCCACTACCCATGCCGCAATAAGACAGTTGTGTCGAAAGGTTATTCTCACGACGTTTCCCTATTGGGCCATTATTATCGAACTTCTCGGCTTCACTATTCTCCTTGTTTGCTTAGAAAATCAAATTATCCTCACCCTCTGCCAATATAGAAAATGGGTTCGAATTGTGGCCTTAAGGTATCTTTGTTTATATCCTTATTTCATTTCTTCAGAATCTTTGTTGGAGCGAACATATTATTTGTGTTGCTACTTTTATTCACCTCCTTTGAAATAACTTTTTTCTTACCTTTGTTGACCGACTTATAAGGTGATTTCCTAGTTGTGTTAGAATTCTGTTCCGAATCGGATTCTTTCCCCAAACTAAATTGTTTCCCACTTACTTTGGTACTCCTCTTGGAAGTTATTTTCTTCCTTTTGCACACTGGTCGTCTCCACTATCAGACCTTTGTTTCCTCAATTATTTTTACGTCTCGCAACCTGCATCCAGTTCCCCCAATTCATTTGTTTTCGCCTTCTCAATTAGCCATGAACTGGGGGCCTCGGTAACAGTGCGAACCATCTCAGTCGTTTCCTTTGGGATCGTATTTACTTTTTCCATTGCCTCTGATTTGTTTTCCTTACATGCATTCATCAAGTAGCGACTCGTCCACACGAATAGCATAATGACTCGATATTCTCGTACTGAAATTGATACAATTTATCTCCAATATACATTGCTTTGTCGAGTGACTGATCGGTCGCTATCTAGACGCAAGAACTCATATTTGCCTCTTGACGCAGTGTATGTGTTTCCTTCGATCTTAATGAGATCGCCCATACTTTGTGCTGATAGGAGGATAATTGTTTCATGCATCATCTCAATCGAAATGTTAAGAACATGAACCCATGTAATTACATGTTCGATTTTGTCTTTGCTTGATATGAATTTAGGCGTCCATTTCCAAATATAGGGAAAGCTCCCGGCAATCTGCCACGGGCCTTGTGTGAGAATTCTTTCTCGTTGTGCTTGCGGAACGCCTTTAAGGCAGTAGCTACCCGCTCCGAGGTCGACCAATTCGCATTCCCTAGAAGATTCCACAGCATGCTAAACTTGTTTACCATACTTGGGTAGTACCAAGTTCGTCCCATCACCATGATGTAAATCGAATCCTTCCATATATCAGTCAATGATTCTTTCAGTTCTTCGGATAACTCAAGTGTTTTGTACGGTTTTGCCTCGGAGGGGGTAGAACAATTTTATCCAGCTATGATAAATATGTTAGCATCAACGATTTATGGCGTCACCTAACTTCTACCTAAAGAATTATTTATCGATCCAAGCGAATTGAAATATTTGTTATTGTTAAACATTAAAGCAAATTACAAATCACCCTTTCAAACACCACACGTTATCCGCTGTTACAAGTTACAACAAGCGAATTTGTATTTGTTGTTCTTTCACACAACCATAAAAAGAGGTTGATCAAGTAGTAATCCATCGGCAAGCAAAATAATGACTTAATAACGCAAAAGAATTACGTACAAATCAATTGTGCCATTGAATACTCGCTATTTTCAAAATACAAAACAAAATACTAATTGATTTGATCATACAAAATATTGTAATAATATAAGGTGTAATGAAAAAAATGATTATTTAATATTGAGACTTAAATGTTATATCATGTTACACAAATTGTGTCCAGTTCCAATGCACTTTTTAATTGGACATTCAGGTTCAATATTTTGTGAGAAATTAATTACAATGAATAGTAGTTATTTTGAAAAGCGTCGAAGCTAAGTCACTTGAGGCGGATGCGGGTGCGGGTGCGAGTGCCGGTACGAGTGCACCAGTGCGGCAATTTTAAAAAATTACAGTCTTAGTCGCTACTATAATGCGCTTTTTAAAAAAAATAACTTATATATAAAAATAAGCAGTTATTACCTAAATTAGTATATTATAAACACATAAGATAAAAGTATGTATAGAATTCTCACACAAATAAATAGATTATAATAAAAGAAAAGTACATAACTTTTAATTGTTATTAATTTTGTACAATATTTTCTAAATTATTATGGTGGAAGAAAAATGTATAAGCCTTAAATCACTTCCAACTTTTTATAATTATTTAATTTTTAATTTAGTTTTGTTCTCCTCTTGCTCCAACTTTTCTTTAATGTCACTCTTTTGTATGTCTTCTACCAATTTTCTATGATTATTCATTAGATTTTAACATAAGAACTAAGAAATCTTAGTGCGAGAACTAAGAATTTGTAAAGCGTTTTAGTGCGAAGCGCGGGCACTGAAGTCGTCAGTACAAGACCTCTGAGTCTGCAACTTTCTAAATATGGAGGATTAGGTGACCTAGCGTCGAAGTACAACATAGATCATCAATCATACTCACCTGTGAAAGGATATTTTGATCTATAATTTGACAAAAGTTGATCAAATATACCACCAAAAAAAAACGAAAAGACATTTGACATTAATATTTAACATTTGTCAGAAACCGAAAGAATTTTCTACTTATCGTTATATTATCTCGCTTAATTTGTAACGAAAACTTGAATCTTAATGAATTTTCCGGGCATGATTTATCAATATATACATATATTTACGTAAGATAAATCTAATATATATTTTATTAAAAAAAATATTTACAATGGTTTTGATTTTATTTCCCTCGAAGTGGGTGATTAGTCAATAGAATCCCAATAAAAACACACACACTACTAACATGGGCCTCAACTAAAACATGTCAACGATCTAGCTTTTCCACTTATTCACGTCACTTTCTGATTATTAAATAGTCACAAGAACATGTATTTTGGTAAAAACTCCTAAAGTAAGATCAACATTTAGCATTATATTGGTCAGTTTTCAACCAATGAACCAAGTCTCCATTTAGAATTCTATTTGTAATTAAAAAAAAATCAAGATCTCACAGCATAATCAAGGTAGCTTAGCGTAAGAAGAATTTATTCGGAACTCCCAACCATTAGCATCCTAATTATATCTAAAGACCTCCAAACAAGGTCCAAAAACTTCCCCAATCTTATGTCCAATTGAGAAATAATCCCTCGTATTATCTTAATTAGCAAATGACGTGGAATTATTATTATTAAAAAAACCCAACTACTCCGAACTAAATCCACACATACACAAACCAATCACAAAATTTGATCTTTATTGTATTTATTTGATTCATAGAAAATTAAATTACCCAAAATTAAATTATATGTGTATCTTTATCTTCTTTCTTATAAGAAAACACGAGCTCTCACATCAACAAAAACATAAGCATGAAGCCGAATAATTACATTACATTTTTCAATATATCTCAAAATATATACATAATTTATAATATTAATTATATTATGATACAAAGTTTTTTGATAATATATAACTACCAGGATCTATTTGCCACTTAAAAGTTAAAGATGACTCGGCAGTTGTTGCTATTAAGTATTATCTCAATAACCTTTATTATTTGAAAAAAAGTATTTTCTTAACAATGTGAAACTATCGGGGTGCTGGTATAGTTTTAGCAAATATGAGGGACTGAATAGTGAATGCCACCCGTCAGCTGTCGCCTGTCGGTACGACGCTACAAATAAGATGCAACAGTTGCTTTTCTCATTATATATTGTAAAATTAAATTAATCACGCCACCGTGTTAGCTCGGATCGCCGCCGCCTGAAGGAGAATATTCCGGCCGCTTTTCACCGCAACAACCAATCATGAATCCCGAATAGTAAATCTCTCCTCTCTTCACCTCTTCTAATCATAAAAGAAGAAGATGTTGTTTGGCCTAGGGTTTTGTGGAATTAGATCGATGTCTTTTTTGTTTTGAAATTTTGTGCGTGCTGTTAGATCCTCGAATATTCCCCTTGTATTATCATCACAATGTTAATTTTTGTGGATAATTGTGTGTGTGTGTATATCTTTCAATTTGTTTGATTTGGATTTTCTATTGATGGAGTTAAGCTGGTTTTAGTTCCTCTTTAGTGGCTTCTGGTGCCCCTTGTAGGGTGAAGGGGTGTAAATTTTACCTTCCTGTCGAATTTTTGATTGTGTTATGATACGCGTTATGGTGTTGGATTCGGTATTTATCCAATTTATGCGTATTTTGTATGTAAATTGGTTTTGTTTTGCATCACCATGCTGTTTGCTGAGGTTTGTAAATATTTGTCGAATTATGCTGTGTTTTGTTTTTCTTTTTTTAATTAAAATGACTACTAATATTGTCGTGTAATGATAGAAATTTGCTCAATTAACATGTTAACCTGTGTGTACATTTCCGTTTTCTAAGATTGTGGCGGATCAATCTTGTGAGTATGATATTTAGCAATGGCAGGAATTATACCTTTTCTTTGTTTATTGTTTAGCAGAAATTATGCTACATGGGGTTTTGCTGTATTGAAATATGCATCTCATTTGACATGTGATGTTGCATTTTGCAGTGACTATCTATTCAAACTTCTCTTAATTGGTGATTCAGGCGTAGGCAAGTCATGTCTTCTACTGCGGTTTGCTGTAAGCCTATTTCGTTGCTTAACTAGATTGCTTGAACCCAAGTGCTCTTGGGTGTTAAATACTGCTTCTTGTTTGATATTTCTTCCCCTGCAAACATACATCTCCTGTTGAGGCTACCTTAACAGTCCAAATTGTTAGGTGCCACTTTTTCTATGAAATACCATGAGTGTGTGTGGTCTTTATCTGTACCATCTTGTGGTTTAGTTGTAACTGTTATCTTAAATCTTATAGTGCTAGTGGGTTTAGATGCAAGTATCCTGCCTTTGGTTTCACGAATTATGTCCATACTGAAAAATGTCTCCTAACTTGAAAAGTGATGAATTATAAGCTCTTATTATTGTAGAACTCAGGCATGCTGTTATAAAGTAGTACGGAAAAACTGGATTTTTCTTGATTCGTATATAGAAAACTGAAGACAAGTAGGTCAATGAAAGAAAAAATTGTATAAAAAGAAGAACCGATGAGATGGAAAAGGTAAATCATAATGTAAACGTATAATATGATAGGAACTCTAATGCAAACTGCCTATTTGCTTATGTAAGTGTGTGATGATCTCATCATTCAGTTTCTGAAATGTTGACTTCTGGTGAGTCTTGAGGCAGTGACTCGTAATCGTTGTTCTTCATACAGGATGATTCTTATTTGGACAGTTACATCAGCACAATTGGCGTTGACTTTGTAAGTCGTAGAATGTTTGTTCTGTGTGCTTGAAATGGCAACATCACATTTCTGATTATGTTTTTTCCTTTGACAGAAAATCCGCACTGTGGAGCAAGATGGAAAGACTATCAAACTCCAGATTGTGAGATTGATTCTTGGTTTATATTCTTTTGATGTGGCGTATGACATAAAATTCTTAAAATTCTTCTTGATGCCTGTTTTCTGATATACTGATCTTATTTGTGTAATAATGAGGAAAGACATTGACTGACAATGACTGTTAAAATAGTGACAGTAATTTAACAGGATTTGGTTTTTACTAACAATGTACTCGAGTTGTTTCCGTTTGGCAAGTAAATTCCAGTTTCTCCACTGATGTATAGCTACCGGATGATCTTTGCTTCTTGAAATAACTTCTCTATGTTTTTCATGTCTTGGTGCTGTAATGCCAAGTGTGTGAATCAAGATTTGATTGCTTTTATTTGTCTATCTAGCTTGCTTAGCGCTGTTATTGCTTTGTCTTTCTTAAGTTATGTGGAAAATTAATATAGTATTCCTATGGTCACTCTTCTTCTTATTTTTCGCTATATGGTGCTTTTCGAGAACATACTCACGTTATTATATATATTTTTGCAGTGGGATACTGCAGGACAAGAACGATTTAGAACTATAACTAGTAGCTACTACCGTGGGGCACATGGCATTATAGTAAGTTTCTACCTGTATATCTACTAATCAGACCTTTTTTAGGATATTTCTAAATGCGTATTATGTATATATATATATATATATATTTATATATGTATATTTAGATATATGCTTGACCTGCCCGGAAATTACCTGCAGATAGTGTATGATGTAACTGACCTGGAGAGCTTTAACAATGTTAAGCAATGGTTAAATGAAATTGATCGATATGCTAGTGAAAATGTAAACAAGCTTCTGGTAGGGAACAAGTGTGACCTTGCTGAAAACAGGGCTGTACCGTATGAAACAGCTAAGGTAAGAAATCCTATTAATATGTCATGCTTATTACTTATTAGTGTTTTAGACTGAACTTCAGCCAAAACTTACTGTTTCTTTCGTGAAAAGGCATTTGCTGATGAAATTGGTATTCCGTTTATGGAGGCAAGTGCAAAGAATGCTACTAATGTTGAACAAGCTTTCATGGCTATGGCCGGTGATATTAAGAACAGGTTTGTTCTGTTTAAACTTTTCTTTATTGTTCGTCTGGTGGTTGCGGCATAAGATCTTCTTTAGATGTCTCTCCATTAATATACTCTCACACTGCCTTTCTTTTTTACAATTAACTTTTGTCGGTGACTGTAGGATGGCTAGTCAGCCTGCCTCATGCAATGCGAGACCGCCTACTGTGCAGATTCGGGGACAACCTGTTGCGCAGAACAGTGGATGCTGTTCTTCTTAGTGGAGTGTCCTGTGTTCCTTGGATTGGATACTCTTAATTGTAGAAGACTTGCCACCGAAGGGATGGAAGTCTTCTTTTGGTCTGCATCTTATATTATTTCTATTCTTTCAAGTATCTATGATCTCTAAGTGTCGTGTACAAAGTACAATAACCCTCCTTATAGTATTTGTTTGTTATTTTGCTTTTATTTTCTTTTGGTTCTGTCAACCGGTAGCAGTTTCGTAGTATTCTCAGACAAGTTTACAGTTTGCAGACAAGTTTGCAAAATATTCTATAAATGGTGACTTTGTGCTCGGGTCTATGTTAACATAGTTCTTCCATAAATTTCTCTACTATATTTTTTTTTTTATGGGTATCTCTACTTTCTATTAGATGCTACGTATATAGGCCTGATTCAGTTAATCATCCCGAAAATGTTTCCGTCTCTCCAAGTGACTTGTTTGAATCTTACCCCCCCCCCCCCCCCCCCCACCCCCAAAAAAATGACTTGTTTGAAATATAATGGTAATTGGTAAATATACGACTTTATTGTTTGTAATTGGTTCCTTACAACATATTATATGAGTGTCGAATTACCGATCACGTTGCTTATACAATAAATTCAAATTCAACTCTCTCATGAGTTTATTTATGTAAGATTGAATTACATGGTTTTACTAAGTCTCAGTGTTTTTCATTACTTAAAAGCTAAGCTGTTGTGTGTATATTTCTTTTGTTCTAATATTATTCACAATCTTTATAGACCGAAAGTTGCGCCATATTTTTTATGGTTGGGCGTAGAGCTACTGACCAAGCGAGCAGCTTTTCAGGCCTTTGGACTATTGAGGGGGGGTGTGGTGGTGTGGTTCCAAATAAAATGACAAGTAAAAGCTAAAACGACATAATAATGTGAAAACCTGATATAGCATGGCAAATAATATAGATAGAGCAAAATCCATCAATACAACTAACTTTTTGTTGTAATCAATAATTATCGATAATAATTTTTCTAAATCAGTAAATTTCTCAACTTTCTTTTGATTGTATCTTTTTTTATCGATAAAGTGATCAACATATTCCTTACAAAAGCTGCCTACTAACAACATGATTATCATAATGATACTAGTAGAATCCAGGTGGCTCCTAAAAAACCATATACTGAAAGGACGAGGGAAGTAGTTGACTAAAACAAACTTGCAGAAATTGAAGCAAGCCTCTTATGAAGGGATGAAAGAACCATAGGAGGTTGCAACGAACCTGCTCGGCATATATCGTTAAATATCCCGCCAGGGGATACACACGATGGTCTGTTGTGGGAATTAATATGTCAAACTTGGACATATCCAAAGATACCCCTTTGAACAAATGATGCACGTACTCTCCTGCTACCGAGCTAGGCGTACTCCTAATCCTAATCAGGCCCCCTATGCACCCCAGCTCGAAGTAACGCAGCACCAATTCAGCCCTGGAAACATGGGAATTATAGGGCTCCCCCCGCAGAAAAGCTGCCCTCACATTGTTGACCAAACGAGAAAGAGTCGATGCAGAGAAAACACCATCATCCGAGCCAAAATCTCCCCCCCCCCCCCTCGACCACGAATTTTGGCGGTTACAACGCACTCTCGTCTCTCGCCATGCCCGCCAAAAGGGCCGCTCATTGACAACGAATCCAAGAAGACACTGAAATCTAGCAACATCACTTCCCCTTAACCCACGACAGGGTACCTACTAGAACCTTGTCCCAGTTTCACCATAGAAGAAGAAAACACCACAAGCAGACTAGACTTACAGGTGGAGTCAGACTCACCGATCAAAGGATCTGAAACTTCTGAACTCACATGATCTATGATAACTAAAAGTAAAAAGACGACTTTAAAAAAGTGGGAAAACCATGAACAAAGTGTTTGAGAATAAAATGAGCTAAGAATAGAAGTGAAAGGATGGTGGTGAAAGGAAACATACAACACAACTATTTATAAGAAACTCCAAATGTGAATTCCCACTCACATGGAAATCCTCTTCATTAAGGCCCCCTCGAATGGACGACCACAACCATCTGACCAACGCAAGCATATCGTGGCGTAGTAACGCTAGTCCACGTGGCCCGAGAGACAAACGGCAGTAAAAGATCATAAATGTCCTTAATGGCCAATGTTATGATATACTTATCTAGCAAATGTGTCATTTGAATGAATCTTACATTTCAAAATGGAACGACATGCATGAAAAATCTGTCAAAGCCACACGTCACAATAGGAGTATCTGAGATGAATGGTATTCGTATGCTAAACGTAGGATCGTTATATTCAGGTTGTTTGGATGGAACCTCGACCCACCACGAATGAATGGTATTCGTATGCTAAACGTAGGATCGTTATCTTCAGGTTGTTTGGATGAGACCTCGACCCGTTGCCTTAGTACAAATAGGAACCTTGGTATGGAGACCGCGACCCGCTACTTGATACAAAACACGAACCTTGGTATAGTGAAGACGCCACAAACGGTTATGGAGGGTGCCGTTTGATAAGTCGGATTTGAATGCCACAAACGAGGGTGATGAACTCGTTTGATAAGTTCGAAAATAGTTCTTCAAAGAACCAAAGAGAATAAAATCTTACAAGGTTTATAAATATGATAAGTGTTGTCTTACAAAGAAAATGGCCTCTAATATTTATAGGCAAATCAAACTTGGAGCCAAAAAGACAAACTTGGTCACTAAGAAAGCAATTATGATCTTCCAACCACTTCTAGAAAAAGAAAATACAATAACTAGACTAGAAAATGATGAAAGAATTGTCAAAACTCGTCTTTGACTTGTGACCATTATTTAAAAGGTCATTTGGATCAGATTTGACCATATTTGTTGTTCATTTGGGCCTCATTTATCATTATGGACCCTTTGATTAATTAGCCCATAAAGAGATGCTCACATCTTCTTAGCAAGCCCTCTTGTGATTGTCTCATTTAAAGTGTGAATTTGGTCCATTCTTGTGATATTTCCTTCATTTGAATTCTTGTAATCTTCTTCTTTTGTCAAGTGTCCATATTTGCACCATTCCCCTCCTCTTGAAAAGGATTTGTCCTCAAATTGTATCACCTGCATCAAAAGGACTCAAATCAGACACATTGAAAGAAGCACTAATATTATTCTCACTAGAAAGATCCAATTTGTAAGCATTGTCATTGATGCGCTCAATCACTTGAAAAGTTCCATCTCCTCTTGGCAATAATTTGGAACGTCTCTTTTCGGGAAACCTTTCTTTTCTCATGTGCAACCAAACCCAATCTCCCGATTCAAAGATCATCTTTCGACGCCCCTTGTTTGCTTGCTTTGCATATTGCTGAGTTCTCTTTTCAATGTTAAGCCTTGTTTGCTCATGTATTTGCTTAACAAATCAGCATTTTCCTTTCCATCTAAATTCACATACTCAGAAGTAGGCAATGGAAGTAAGTCCAATGGTGTCAAATGATTAAAACCATAAACAATCTCAAATGGTGAAAATTTAGAAGTAGAATGCACAGTTCTATTGTAAGCAATTTCAACATGTGGTAGACAATCTTCCCAAGTCTTAATATTCTTCTTTATGATTGCCCTCAAAAGCATAGACACAGTTCTATTTACTACTTCAGTTTGACCATCAGTTTTTGGGTGACAAGTAGTAAAAAACAACAACTTTGTACCTAACTTACACCACAAGGTCTTCTAAAAGTAACTCAAAACCTTTGTATCTCTATCCGAAACAATGGTTCTTGGCATACCATGAAATCTCACAATTTTCTTAAAAAACAAATCAGCAACATGAGAAGCATCATCAGTTTTGTGACATGGAATAAAATGTGCCATTTTCGAAAATCTATCCACAACCACAAAAATAGAATCCCTGCCATGTTTTGTTCTTGGCAATCCCAACACAAAATCCATATAAATATCAATCCAAGGTGTAGTAGAATTTGGTAAAGGAGTGTATAAACCGTGATTTTGCACTTTGGACTTAGCTTGTTTACAAGTGATGCATCTGTCGCATGTTTTTTCAACATCCCTTTTCATGTGTGGCCAAAATAAATGTTCTTACGGTTTGCTAAGGTCTTTGTAATGCCAAAGTGTCCCATTAGTCCTCCTCCGTGAGCTTCATGCACAAGTAATTCCTTCAAAGAATAATTAGGCACACAAAGTTTGTTTTCTCTAAATAAAAATCCATCTTGCCTAAAGAACTTACCACTAGCATGCTTTTCACAATCTTGATACTCAACTTGAAAATCAGAGTCATCCTTATACAAATCCTTGATGTACTCAAAACCAAGCAACTTTGAATCAAGAGTAGAAAGTAAAGCATACCTTAAAGAAAGGGCCTCGGCAACCACATTCTCCTTACCTTGCTTGTATCGAATGACATAAGAAAATATTTCAATGAATTATACCCATCATGCATGTCTCTTATTCAACTTGTGTTGGCCCTTCAAATGCTTCAAAGATTCATGATCCATGTGAATTACAAACTCTTTTGGCCAAATATAGTGCTTCTATGTGTTTAAGGCCCGAACCAAAGCGTATAACTCCTTGTCATAAGTTGGATAATTCAAGGTTGCTCCTTTTAGATTTTCGCTAAAGTAGGCTATTGGCTTCCCATCTTGCATAAGAACAACACTTATTCCAATTCCTGAAGCATCACACTCAATTTCAAAAGTTTTAGAAAAGTTACGCAAAGTAAGTAAATGAGCATTGATTAAATTTTCTTTAAGTAATTGAAAAGCCTTTTGTTGTTCCTCTCCCCACTTGAATCCAACGATTTTCTTTATCACTTCGGTGATTGGTGCAGCTATAGTACTGAAATCCTTCACAAACCGTGGTAAAAGCTTACCAATCCATGTAAACTTCGAACATTTCCCACACTTGTTGGACTCCATATTCTTGTATTGCCTTGACTTTCTCCTCATTAATACGTATACCCTGTGAACTTACAACAAGTTCTAGAAACACAAGATTATCCGTGCAAAAAGTACACTTTTTCAAGTTAGCAAACAACTCTTATTTTCTTGGAGCATCTAAAACAAGTTTCAAATGTCTAACATGACTATCCAAGTTCTTGCTTAACACGAGAGTATCATCAAGCCAAACAACAAAGATTTTCCTAATATAGGCATGCAAAACATGGTTCATCAATCGCATGATAGTACTAGAGTCATTAGTAAAATCAAAAGGCATAACTATTCTTTTGTACAACCCAGATTTTGCTATAATAATGATTCTCCATTCATCTATCTCTTTCATGGTAATTTGATGATAACCACTTCCCAAATCAACTTTCATAACCACACAAGATTCATGCCATTCAGTTAGAATATAATCCAAAGTAAGTATGGTTTGGTGATACTTTACCAAAAATCTGATTGCTTTCCAATTGATGCACATCCTATGAAACAAACGCAAGTCGGGCGGTATATCCTTGGGAAAGAGATCATCATATCCCTGCAAGAGAAATGCATTTGAACTTGGCAATAAAGAGACTTCTTTGTTAGTTCTCAAAAAATACTCCACTTTCCAACTCACTTTCTTTTGAAAACACACTCTCTTGCTTTCTCTCTATTTTTCTCTCATTTGCCAAAATCTCAACTTTTTTTTTGTTGGCAACTCTCTCTTTCTCACTCACATCTTTTTGAGCACTCTCTTTTTTTTTCTCTCATTTGCCAAATCTTCAAGTTCTTTTTTGTTGGCAATTTTCTGTTTTTCATTCGCATTTTTTTTAACACACTCTTGTTTTTGCTCATTTTCTTTATTTTGAAATCTCACTTGATCTTCAAAAGCTTCATTTGGTATTAAAGGAACAAGGGTGATTTTTCTTTCGTAATGGACAAAAGAATACTTATTTGTAAAGCCAGTGTGGCTAACTTTACGATCAAACTGCCATGGACGCCCCGCTAGTATATGTCCGGCTTGCATTGGAACCACATCGCATATAACTTCTTCTTTGTACTTCCCAATGCTGAATGAAATCATCACTTGCTTGTCAACTTTCACATTAGCACAATCGTTGAACCAATGAAGCTTGTATGGTCGTGGATGTTTCACCATAGACAACCCAAGTTTTTCAACGAGCGTGGTGCTAGCAATATTGGTGCAACTTCCGCCATCAATTATCACACTACACACCTTTTCACGAACATGACATCTAGTTCGAAAGATGTTCTCTCGTTGATCGTTGTCCTCATCGTTCAATTGTGCATTTAAACTCTTCGTGTAATCGAAGTGTAATCGGCATAAAGGGCACTTTCTTCTTGATATTTAGACATGATAACATGCACAGAAATGTTAAAAAGAAAAAGAGCACCTCACAACACTCCCTTACGTGTTTACTCTCAAGTTTTTTTTCCACTCAAAATGTAACACTCGTGTTTCACTCGAATAAATTGGTTTTTTCCCCCCTCTAATAATCTCACTCTCACCGCATTTTTCCACTCTTATATTCTCAAAAGGTTCTTTTGAAACTAAACCGAACAAAGTCAAAACAAGGTTTCACAACCAAAAGCAACAATTCAAACCCAATCTTTTTTCCACAAGTGCAATAAAGTATTTCCTAACAAGAACTAAAAAAAAATGGGAGTAACAGAGAAATAAAATTGAAACTTCACTTTCTTTTCTTTTTTTTTTACCACTATTTTTTTTTTGGTACTCTTTTTTTTGTCCTTTTAGGAATGTTGTCCACCGCCACGTCCTTAGGCTCCGTTTCCACCACCTCGCTCTTCCTTGAAGACGACCCGCAACGAATGCCCTGTCTAGAAACCCCCGCTGCAACCCCTAACGTCACACCCTTAGCAACTACCGTGTTTGCTATAGCAAAATCCTCCCCCTTAGAAGAAACCATGGTGACAGGAATATTGGAAGCCATGAAATTCACAAAACTAACACAAGAAAGTAGAGAGAGCGATAATAATGATAAGGAAGAAAGCTTAAGAAGAAAACGACAAACTTTTTTGAGATATGTGAAGTCATGGGGTCAACCCCTTTATATAGGTGGTGAACATGCATCATTTAATTCCCACCCAAAAGATTTCGTTTCGGGAAGAGACACATGGAAAGTCTAATCGGATCCAAAGGTCACACCACATCAACGAGTCGTAACTAACCATAATCAATGCGACCAGTCCAGCTGTAAAAACGAAGGGTTACAATGTTTTAAATTTCTCTCATAACAACACTCCAAGTCCCCTCGTATTATTCGATTACGAGAAAAACTGGGAGACTCTTGATACTAGAGTAGAATATGGGTGGCTCGTAAAAAATCCTCAACGCTGCTTTTTCGTACAAAATATCACTTTGGATAACAAGAAGAGAGACGAGACTGATAAGACGCCTCCAAAATCTTACCTTATTTAGAAGATCAATACAAGAAGGGAGACAACATTGATAAGACGCCTCGAAAATCTTATCTTATTTATAAGATCAACACAGATTCAACATCCACCTATGAAAACTCGGCACGTCTCCAAGACACTTGTCAAAATTCTATATGGCCACGATATATGAAATACAACCACTGTCATTCGAGGAAAGGAGAGTACGCCTCGCCCTCCACCATCCACAAAAAGCCCCCCCCCCCCCCTCGTGCTCAAAAAGAGGGGAGCTCTCTCGAAAAAGACTCAAAGAAGAATTCCCCATTTTATGCTCTTAATATAATCCCTTCGATTCCTTCTAGATTTAGGAGAGGGACTTTCTCAATCCATATACAAACCCCCCGTTCTCCTTTGTATGACCGAGCACACACGAGAAATAATATCATCACGTAATCTTTAATTTGATTAATAAAAGTTTTAATTGTTTAAAATCCTTTACTTGTAAATTTATCTTTATAAGATTTTATTGAAGATATTCTTAAATATTTGATGAAAATTCCTAATAATAGGTAGACCCGTAAAAGACTTACGTGTGTTATCATTTACGTATACTTATTTTGTTGGAATAATGCAATTTTTGGCTGGTAAATATAGAAAGATATGAAAATGAATATTCGAGTAAGTATTTTCCCATAATATATTGACGCAACCAAGAAAAACTTCTAGCGGATAAAAATATCAAAAAGTTACAACTAAATATTTAAATTATTATCTTGCAACAATGTTTTGATAGTTGTTTTACTGCTACAATTTATTGTAACACATTCGTTCAACGTTGAATAAAATTACTTTTAAGAGAATAACGATGTTAAATTTATCTTATATTTTTGTAATTGTACATATATATTAAAAATAATTTGCATAAAATTGAATGAAAGTAATATATATGGATAACTGACATATATTAGCAATACCATAATTAAAGTACAAAATATTAAACACAATCAACAATGAATGATACTAAACATAGTTAATTTAAGTATTGGTTTCGAATAAGAAACTTAATTATGATTGAAATGTATAAACGAATTTACTTAGATTAGTTATACAATTAAGAAAATATAAGGAATAAATGATTTTGATTGTTGAGTTCTAACTTCTAACTATTAAGAAAGAGAATCCAAACTGCGACCCCCCCCCCCCCCAAAAAAAAGAGAGAATCCAAATGAAGATATAGTAATTTATCAGTTGCTAGATTAAGGAATTAGAAAAGGAAGGCGGATTATTTTAGAAATTGGTAAAGAGTAAAGTAAAATAGACAACAAAAGAAATATTGCTATGTAATTAGTAATTTGCTTTGTATGTGTAAGCTCCTGATATAGCGTTCATGAGAAAATATTTTTTTGTATTACTATAAAAGACTAACAACATGACAAATATGTGAATGTTTTAACAATGGAATAATTTTTACTAAAAATGTCCACTAAAACTAACATACATGTTCATTTTACACCATGCGTTGTATCTCGTGTTTGTAGAGAATTGCAATAAATGACTTGTATTTATTTTGAGTATGCGTATCCGATCATCTTTTTCAAGAGTAGCTTATCTTTGGATACGTACATGTATTTTTTAACTATTTTACTTCTAGTACCTTATGAGACGAAATAAGCATGTTATCATTAAGGTAGAATTTGATGGCGGATGTGTAATAATATGATAATTTCATATTGATCCCCTGTGAATTCGAACAACTTGTGTTACCTGGCATTTTGGTCAGCAAATATTGGCTATTGATTTTATAGTTTCGGTGAGATGTAGAGTGTAATGTAATATTTTTTTAATAATTATTTGCAAAGAGAAATCGATGGAGAGATACGTGGAACTGTCATTTTTGTATTTTTATAACAATGAAAGATTGCATGTATAATCAGTGTTTTCAGACCCGGTCCGGTCACAGAACCGGTGAGGCTACTGGGGCAGCGGGTCAACAGGTCGGACCGGTTGGACCACTGGTTGAACCGGTTTGTTGACTTTAGTCAACGTTCCACAAAAATAAATATAAAAATAAATATATTATGCTATTATATTAATATATTATCACAAGTTCACAACTAAGAAATTACAACTTAAGTTTCCAAATTCAAAGTTTTACCAAGCCAAAAAAAACACAAATAACAAAGTAGCAACAAAATAAAGTACAATACATTCATCACGAGGCATCGTGATCATCCACATTCACACCAATATTTTGATAATTAGACACTCCTCCATAGGACCCATATTGTCGGAGGGTGTTATTGTCGGAATCAACGAACACTCGTTAGAAATTTACAATAGGCTGCAAAAAAACCATAGATTAGAAGTATAGAAGTTAGAACTTAGAACAAAAAAATGAAAAATCGATAAAGATTTAAAAAAACAAAAAAGAGGCAGCGACTTATTGGAACTGCAGCTATGGCCGAGCTGTACGAGCAGCTTCGCGGTGGAGCAGACGACGCGGCGGTGGAGCAGGTCCGGCGCGGCGGTGGGGTAGGCGAAGCGGCGGCAGTTAGTGACCTAGTTTTTTTTTAATCCTCTTTTTTTATTTCTTATTTGTTATTTCAGTCGCAGGCAGTATAGAGACTGAGGGAATTTTCTTTGTTTTGTTGAAAAGCTGCCAGGGCAAAAGTGTAATTTTTTGTAAAAAAAAAAAAAAAAAAGGTGTGACCGGTTCATTGGACCGGTCCGGGTCACCGGTTTTCCAGTTCGACCGGTCCGGGCCACCGATTCGACCGGTCCACTCTAAAAACCCATTTTTGGGCAGACCCGGACCGGTGGTCAGACCGGTCGGACCGGCCGATCCGGTCCGGGTCTGAAAACTATGTGTATAATGATGTTTAGACTAAAAGACAAAAAAAAAGTTAACACAATCAACAATATTTAAAATTAACACAAACATGAAACATAACTAAAGATACTCATGGGTATTTTAAGAATGACCCAATACCAATATTGGACCGGCCTAAAAAGAAAGGTCCACTGAAATAGTACATCGAACAAGAGAAATTAGATACATAATGAGCATCAAACGGACTCGATTCGATCTAAGGAGTGTATCGAATCATCCCAGTTCGATAAACTTTCCCCAGCTACCACTGGGGCCCGCGGGACGGGGGTTATAAATACCTCAACCCCTAACATTCTCAACAGGCATTCAAGACTATCTCCAACTTACTCAACATCGAATCTGAAGCATTCGATACAGCACCCAATCGAAGCCTCTACATTTGGTACTCAACCTAACATCGAAGCAGGCCAATTCGATACACAATAACCACACACATACTTAGATCGAAGGTCCTAATTCGATACACTTATAGATCGAAGGACCCATATTCGATATTGAATCACTCAACACTAGCTATATCAAACATACCTCATTCGATACAGTCTAGATCGAATTCTATCAATTGGATACACTCCAGATTCGATACAGGCCAATTTGAGATACCCTATATCGAATCCACTCGATTCGATCATCATCAGATTTGACTTATCATGGATCGAACAACACAGATTCAACCTATCGCGGACTCTTAGAGATAAATGAACTACGTTCGGCTTGATCCCTCAGTGGGATACGTAGGCAGCTTGACACAATCCCAAGTTCAGTCCGAAATCATAAGTATCTAACGCCCCCAATTCGACAATCAAAGAGCATCGAACCTGTCCCATTCGATTGTTCCCTCAACTTGGCCATTCAGGGATTCTTCCCATTATCTTGTACCTATTTATATGTAATAGGTGTTCCTAACCAAGCTAGTCCGCTCATTGTAATAGAATATCCTTATTTTGGTTAAGTAGGGCCCCATTGTAACAATTTCTCGATGTATTGTAACCTAGACGAAATAAGACCAAAATATTGGCGTCGTCTGTGAGAACACCATTTCATTTACACTTAAGAGTCTATTTACGTAAATGTCCAAGAAAGGGAATGGACCAACGGGAAAAGAACCGCGAAGAGTCCCAGTACCTATATCAAGATCGGAAAACAACTACGGAGTTGACAATATGGAATTCGGTCCCAAGCAAACAAGGAGTGGTGCTAAGAGCAATAATCAAATCCACAATTCAACCAAGGAAACTAACATCATCGGAAGAAAGATTAGGGATTCTTCTATCCCAATCCTATACGTTAATCATTTACATTTTTGTTTAAATACTGACAGATTTCTAAGAAAGCGTGTGCCTTATCTTATTACAGGCAACGACTGAGAGGAGCTTCCTCTATGGGGACAAACAACTACACTCTGAATAATGTCATGATTAGTCTTACCCGTATGAGGTATCGAAGTATCTTACCCGTATAAGGTATCGAAGAATCTTACCCGTATGAGGTATCGAAGAATCTTACCCGTATGAGGTATCGAAGAAACTTACCCCTATGAGGTATCGAAGAATCTTACCCCTATGAGGTATCGAAGAGTCTTACATGTATGAGGTATCGAAGAAACTTACCCATATGAGGTATCAAAGAGTCTTACCCGTATGAGGTATCTAAGAAACTTACCCGTATGAGGTATCGAAGAGTCTTACCCATATGAGGTATCGAAGAAACTTACCCGTATGAGGTATCAAATAGTCTTACCCATATGAGCTATCGAATAAACTTACCCATATGAGTTATCGAAAAATCTTACCCGTATGAAGTATCGAAGAGTCTTACCCGTATAAGGTATCGAAGAAACTTACCCCTATGAGGTATCGAAGAGTCTTACCCGTATGAGGTATCGAAGAATCTTACCCATATGAGGTATCGAAGAATCTTATCTGTATGAGGCATCGAAGAATCTTACCCCAAAGCGGCTGGTAAACGTCTACCCAAAGCGGTACGGCGAATGTGCCCAAAGCGGCAGCCAAACGTCTACCCAAAGTGGTACGCAGAATGTGCCCAAAGCGGCAGCCAAACGTCTACCCAAAGCGGTACGACGAATGTGTCCAAAGTGGCAGCGAAACGTCTATCCAAAGTGGTACCACGAATGTGCCCAAAGGCGCAGCCAAATGTCTACCCAAAGCGGTATGACGAATGTGCCCAAAGCGGCAGCCAAACGTTTACCCGAAGCGGTACGAAGCAAACTTGTCCAAAGCGGCACCAAGAACGCCGACACGAAACGGCACAATGCAAACCTACCTGAAGCGGTACGAAGCAAACTTGTGCAAAGCGGCACCAAGAACGTCCACATGAAGCGGCACGATGCAAACCTACATGAAGCGGTGCGAATAAAACTTGTCCAAAGCAGCAACAAGAGCATCAACCCGATAAGATAAGATGCAAACCTAAAATCTCAAAAACAAAATATTGGCCCGAAGTAGTCAGATGGAAATATAAAATATATTGGAAATGGGCACCAACCCAACGTGGTCAAAAACAAACCAAAAACCACAAAGGATACACATCCGTTGGCAAAAGCATGATGCAAACAACATATCCATATGCCTGAAAGGCTGGGTATGTCAATAGAATTCACATGGCAAATCAGTTGCATCTACCCAGCATGGTACGATGCAAATCTGCCCAAAACAACACGATAAACATCTAATAATCCCAATACAATAAGAACGTGTCCACAGCAGCACCACGGGCAACTACCCAGCTTGGTACGATGAAAATCATATTTAGACTACTACAAAAGGATTATCCCTCAAGATGTGTAGATATCCATTCGTCGAATTATCCATCAACGTCAAAAAGCAATAACATGTAACAACACAAAGTGCCATAAGCAAAACGTGAGCAATCATTGAACAAGAATGCAGTAAAATATCCAAACAGGAGCAACACAATTCCGGATAGTCAAAAACTGAAATTGCATAATAGATATTTATGCCAGAGCCTTGTGATTCACGTCTTGGCACAGCTTCGCCTCTTTTCGCCGTATCCGACCCAGATAAAGGCAAATCGAAGGCCTTCGTCAAGATGACCTCTCGCTCAGTCGAGGTTCTTAACAGCAGAACCATGAGTTGTCTAAACCATCTACCTTTCAAAGTCAACAACGTTTGACTCCAGAAGTACCTACGAAATTGTATTATGCGAGTAACTCAATGGAGAGCTCCTTAAGAGTAGAGCGCCTCGTAGTCTTCTCAGATTTGCGGGTTGTGGCTAATTAGTCCATTGGCTCCTAAGATGCCAAAAAGGGTATGCACCATATCGATAAAAAGAATCGAGCAAACTATGAACCAAAGCGGATAAACTTCTGAACGACCAAGTCGCCGAAAAAAGGCTAATATACATTTACTCTGTCATCTAGAAACAACAATACTTGACATGTACGAAGTTGCACAAAATTGAGATTTCACATATCGTTCAAGAGACAAACCAAGGGCCACCAGCGCACTACACATGTTCATGTTGCGCAAGTGAGGATGATAAAACAAGTACTGGTATGCAGGAATTCAGCTCAACGCAAAAGTTAAAAAGCTCCAAGAGATGGACACTTCGCCTAAAACGGCAAGTGCTAATTGCAATTCCCGAAAAATAAAAAAGGGGACAGACACTGTCCAAAGTGGCAAGTGAATACCGCAAATCCCAAAAAATGAAACGGACACTCTGTCCAAATACATACATTGGGATGACATAGTGACCACGCACAACGATTGACTAAAGAGAAAACATACAACCCTCCACAAGTGTGGAATGGCGTTCAGATTGTCAAAATAAAGTAAAATGCGATAACAACAATTGAAAGAAAAGGCAGCGAAACGAGCCAAACAAGCAAGCAAACCATCGCAAGATCGAATGAAACTCATTCAATCGCATCACCAACATTAATAAATGATACACATTAATTATCTGTTATAACAAACGCAAATAAAAAGAGAGGTTTCGAACATGATTTAAAGTCCGACTCGATAGATCTGAGGCAGTATGCTTGGGATCCACGCCTTTCAGACCCTGCATCCCAATCAAGGGCATGATTTTCAACATAACGAAATCATATCTTAAAAGCTGGAACCCGATCCCTGTGCGAGAACGCCTTCCAATCGGA
Organism: Linaria vulgaris; assembly: GCA_948329865.1. NCBI lineage: Eukaryota > Viridiplantae > Streptophyta > Magnoliopsida > Lamiales > Plantaginaceae > Linaria > Linaria vulgaris. The sequence continues at coordinate 79,616,275 of OX415249.1, read as the reverse complement.
TTATCGAAATCACAATCGCGAAATGATAAATTAATTTATTTTTTTTTAGTTTGGCACCCGCTATCTAATCGACATCGTCTCCCAATATTGGGACGACCCAAGAAGAAAGGTCCACTGAAATAGTACATTGAACAGGAGAAATTCGATACAGAACGAGTATCGAACGGACTCGATTCGATCTAAAAAGTGTATCGAATCATCCCAGTTCAGTACACTTTCCCCAGCTACCACTGGGGCCCGCGAGACGGGGGTTATAAATACCTCATCCCCTGACATTCTCGGTAGGCATTTAAGACTATCTCCAACTTATTCAACATCGAATCTGAAGCATTCGATACAACACTCGATCGAAGCCTCTGCATTCGATACTCAACCTAACATCAAAGCAGGCTAATTCAATACACAGTAACCACACACATACTTAGATCAAAGGCCCTAATTCGATACACTTATAGATTGAAGGACCTATATTCGATACTGAATCACTCAACACTAGCTATATCGAACATACCTGATTCGATACAGCATAGATCGAATTCCATCAATTCGATACACTCTAGATTCGATACACTCCAGATTCGATATAGGCCAATTCTAGATACCCTGTATAGAATCCACTCGATTCGATCATCATCAAATTTGACTTATCATGGATCGAACAACACATATTCAACCTATCGCGGACCCTTAGAGATAAATGAATTACGTTCGACTTGATTCCCTCAATGGGATACGTAGGCAACTTGACACGATTCCAAGTTCAGTTCGAAATCATAAGTATCTAACGCCCCCAATTCAACAATCAAAGATCACCGAACCTGTCACGTTCGACTGTTCCCTCAACTTGGCCATTCAGGGGTTCTTCTCGTTATCTTGTACCTCTTTATATGTAATAGCTGTTCCGGACCAAGCTAGTCCATTTATTAAATAGAACAGCATTATTTTGGTTAAGTCGGGCCCCATTGTATCAATTTCTTGATGTATTATAACCTAGACAAAATAAGACCAAAATAGATATTAAACACGGATTAATACAATTTTATAAATAAGATCAACTAAAACATATTCGGTTAATTACTTTTTTAACAACTAATCCGCCAAGTTAAGACATGTGTCATGTGCATGTCTCCATTCTAACATCGCACATTTAATGACTGGGTGCGTGCGAACTTAAAGGACTTCGACTTCAATAATCTGTTGTGGCCAACGGTGGATTGGAAGCATGTTTTTGTGGCAAGCCTTTGGATCATGTGGAAGCATCATAACGCTCGGGTGTTCATGAATGCGACTAACAATATTCACGGGAGATTAGCACAAATTAAAATCCTGAGTCGGGATTGCAAGGATGGGGAACGTCGGGGGGTAAAAGTAGTAAGGAGGTCAGATGGTCGAAATCGAATGCGGGTTGGTGGAAATTGAACGTTGATGGGGGTCTTGCACGACATCGAAATATGGGAGCAGTAGCGGGCGTGATGCGCAACGATCAAAGTCAATGATGTTGGGGTTTTGTGAAATTCCTTGGTTCAAGGACGGTAGAAGAGGCGAAACTTGAAGCTCTTAAGCGTAGACTTGAAATAGCATGGGAAAGAAGAACTCCAAGAATTGAGGTTGAGACGGACTCACTTTCGGTCTACAAATTGGTTAGTCGGGAAATTGAGGCGATAGGGGTGAATGCGCAACTTGTTCAGGATTGCGTCACTTTATTTCACAGGCCATAGACGTACAAATTCTCATGGATCCCGAGATCTGCCAACAAAGTCGTGGATGAGCTCACAAAGAATATCAACACGGCGCAATGAGAGGTCATTGGGATGAACTGCCCTAGTTTATTACTAGTTTTTTAGCTAGAGATATTGTCTAAGGACATGTAACACTTTTTTGTTTATCTTCTTTCTACCAAAAATAAGAATAAAAAAAAATAAGGAATCAAAGCAAAAGTAAGAAATAATATTGTAAATTAAATTGAGTTTTGATTTATGTTCATCGAACACTAGTTAATAAAAGAAGTTATTATGCCAGTCTACTAGATTAAAAATGATTCTTCCTCACTTTTCTTTTTGATAAACTTGCTCATTTCTTCTTTCATAATAAGGGCGTTAGTATAATTATACGCTATTCCTTATAAAATTTGTAATTTTTTGACAAATTGCACCTCTCCGCTCACTGCTCTCGAGGGGAGAGTCTTGGCTCCAAGTAGTTGTTGTGCATACAATAACCCCATGTGCGACACGTGACGATTCTTTTATTTTATAATCCAAACTTCATAATTTTAATTCGGACCATTCGACACGTTACGTGACCTTAGCAGTTGGATAAACCATGGCATGCATCGATCGAATCAAAAGTTGCACAATTTCCTCTCTCGTCAATTAGCACAACTGGAATTATTCTTCAATTTTGACCACCTAAATAATTTCCTCTCTCATCAACAACAAAATTCACAAACCTAACTCATCAATTTCGATCGTTAAATTTCTATCTCACCTCAAATCCTTCTCCATCTTCTACATCTATAACACGTCAATGTTCGTACGACGCTGAATGTGTAAATTTTGGGTGCAGTGGAGCAACATATGCTTTTGGTAATATTTATCTTAACAAAATTAATCTTTGATGTGTTGAATCTTTTTATTTTGCGGTTGTATTCTTGCGATTTGTTTTAGGTGCGGCTTTGGTAGACTTTGTAAAGGTAACAATTGTTTCTAACATGTCTCTTGAACTCTTGTAACTTTTAATGATATTGGAGGAAATACAAACTCATTGCAAGCATCTCCAATATCTAGTCCTAAAAGTATTTCCTTACACATAATTTTGATACTTTGTACTGAAAGAGGGGTTTGAAAAAATTGAATTTAGGTACAAATTGCAAATAGTCTTGATATATTCTTGAGATGTAGTTACAGAAAGAGAGCTCGAATGATTCAACATGCCTTATTTTGTTTTGGAGTGAATTTTATTAAGCTCATTGGGTTAAATTTACAGAAATATAAAAATGAAGCCAAATTACATTTCCTACTTTTTTTATCGGCAATATCTCCTACATATTAGGTGTCATATGGCACAATCTACTACAACTTCCAAATTAGAGGCATGCGCTTTGAGTAGGATCACATTATGCATATGAAATTTGTGTTGTAGATATTAAGTTTAATACTCCCATTACATAATCCCCCCCCCCCCCTCATGTTATCTCTTTTTTATGTAATGTCTTAAATGTTCGTAGTTAGAAATCGTGCAAGAACAATTGCTAGGAAACTAAGATATTAAGAAAAAAATTGCAAAGATTGCTTGAAAAAGACAGATATCAAAATATTTTGATCAATAAGTCCAAATTATCAACATATTTAATATTCATGTGAACACCAGGCTTCGATAGTTGGTGTTATTCAATGAATGAAGATGAAGAAATATCTAGTGCGGGGATGATGGAAAGAGCCGTTGATAGCCATGCTTGTACAAATGTCGAGATTAAAAGGAAGATGGAGAAGACTTATAATCAATTAATTTCATACAACGTAAATGCGTAATAACATGATTATTTCATATAGGTCTTGTGTGAATTCAACAACTTGTGTTACGTCCTAGCTTTTTAGTTAACGAATATTGTTTATTGATCTTATAGATTCAGTGAGATGTAGAGTGTAATGTAACATTTTATTTTCAATAATAATTTGCAAGTAAAATAGATAGAGATATACTTGAAACTTAGACTTTTATACTCTCATAGCAATGAAAGATTATGTGTATAATAGTTTTATACTAAGAGCATTTTTTGTTCGGGTTATTAAGTCAAACTAGCGATTTAATTCGACTTAGTAACTCGATTATGTGTATAATAGTATTATACTAAGAGCATTTTTGGTTCGGGTTATTAAGTCAAACTAGCGATTTAATTCGACTTAGTAACTCGCCTGATTCGTGTGATTTTATTTTGGGGCTTTTTGTAAAAAATGGTAAAGTCCGACAGTGTAGCAGCTAATACCCAATATTATAATATCTTCACCCCCTATGATTATATAAACTCACCTTAGCACTAAAATCCGACGAAGTAAAATGACACAAATACCCTCAAACCTAGAAAAACATTGTAACACTATTTAGAAGTGTGTTTCTCTTTTCTTAAGTTGTAAAAACACACTAGTAAATCAACATTTCCCTCATTTATTTTCAACAAAAAACCGAGCGCAAGATTTTGGGCAATTATTTTGGCAAACCCTAATTCATTCACACATTTAACGCAAATCGACTTCAAACACGTGGCGAATCGTTTTGTTTTTTTACTTTCCTTTGAACATTACCTCCATCTACACTCAATTGTTAACGATTTGGTTTCTTTGTCGCAGGGTTTGGAACACGACACATTTGGTGTGCGTTTTTCTTAAGCTTGAGATACATTCGGATTCCTAAGAAGGTAAAGCCGTTCTCGTTCTTTATTTGTAGTCAATTTGTCTCCCCAATTGAGTAATTATTATCGTGAATTTGCGATTTAGGGTTAGGGTTTTGATTTGGGGTTTTCGCGAATGGGCGGATATTGGATATGGATTTATGCTCGAATGTATGTGTTTATATGTATGAAGTTTATAACTGACTTTTTTGTTCAATGATATGTTTGCATTTTATCATTTTGACGTTGTTGGTTTTTGCTTCGCATCGTGTAAAATGCCAATTTATTCGATTATACAATACTATATAGTTCTATTTGCTTTATTACTAGATCAATGACTAGTGTGTAATATGCTACATACAATCACCTGTTTTAATGATCCGATTCAAACGTTGTTGTGTTTAGATTTTTAAAACTCTTGATGTGAGCTGAATTGTGAGCTGGATTGAGTTGTTTATTCGCATTAATATCATTGGTATGTGATTGCTAATGTTATAATATGTGGCGTAATCTTGTATTCATTCATGATTTAGATAATTGGTGTATCTCTTATGGAGATTTGGAGGAAAAATTGGATTTTATCATTGTTGCAACTTGTTGTTTTGCATGTAAATGTATTTATATTCATGGTCGTAATGTACAATCATGAACGAAAAATATAGAATCATCGTCGTAGTGACATTTAGATTAAGTCTCAAAATATTTAGAATTAAAATTCCTACTCTAACCTCCAACGTTTATTGACATGACAACCAAATGTGAGACCAACGTAAAAGTAATGGATACTTTTGAATATTAAATTGAGTTTTGGTTTATATGTCCATTAAACTTCTAGCTAATAATTGGAATTATTATGCAAGTCAACTAGAATAAAAAAAATGATACTTGCGTGATTAAGAATCTATACTATTATATAAAGAAAGGCAAACTGTGACACCAAAATTTTGATTTCCAGTTTTAGCCTTATAATTTTATTGTTAGCACAATAGTTTAATTATTGAGTTCCTAATTTAGCCTTATAATTTAAGTAGAATCAATAACTATAGTAATTATTATGATTGAATATTTAGTTTCCCAAAATTTAAAACTTTCTATATAAAGTCTCTATCCTTATTTATTTAATCTTTACTTATTCAAATTATTCTTTTACCATATAAATTAAAATAAATTCTTAATCACGCAAGTATCATTTTTTTTATCATTTTGACGTTGTTGGTTTTTGCTTCGCATCGTGTAAAATGCCAATTTATTCGATTATACAATACTATATAGTTCTATTTGCTTTATTACTAGATCAATGACTAGTGTGTAATATGCTACATACAATCACCTGTTTTAATGATCCGATTCAAACGTTGTTGTGTTTAGATTTTTAAAACTCTTGATGTGAGCTGAATTGTGAGCTGGATTGAGTTGTTTATTCGCATTAATATCATTGGTATGTGATTGCTAATGTTATAATATGTGGCGTAATCTTGTATTCATTCATGATTTAGATAATTGGTGTATCTCTTATGGAGATTTGGAGGAAAAATTGGATTTTATCATTGTTGCAACTTGTTGTTTTGCATGTAAATGTATTTATATTCATGGTCGTAATGTACAATCATGAACGAAAAATATAGAATCATCGTCGTAGTGACATTTAGATTAAGTCTCAAAATATTTAGAATTAAAATTCCTACTCTAACCTCCAACGTTTATTGACATGACAACCAAATGTGAGACCAACGTAAAAGTAATGGATACTTTTGAATATTAAATTGAGTTTTGGTTTATATGTCCATTAAACTTCTAGCTAATAATTGGAATTATTATGCAAGTCAACTAGAATAAAAAAAATGATACTTGCGTGATTAAGAATCTATACTATTATATAAAGAAAGGCAAACTGTGACACCAAAATTTTGATTTCCAGTTTTAGCCTTATAATTTTATTGTTAGCACAATAGTTTAATTATTGAGTTCCTAATTTAGCCTTATAATTTAAGTAGAATCAATAACTATAGTAATTATTATGATTGAATATTTAGTTTCCCAAAATTTAAAACTTTCTATATAAAGTCTCTATCCTTATTTATTTAATCTTTACTTATTCAAATTATTCTTTTACCATATAAATTAAAATAAATTCTTAATCACGCAAGTATCATTTTTTTTATCATTTTGACGTTGTTGGTTTTTGCTTCGCATCGTGTAAAATGCCAATTTATTCGATTATACAATACTATATAGTTCTATTTGCTTTATTACTAGATCAATGACTAGTGTGTAATATGCTACATACAATCACCTGTTTTAATGATCCGATTCAAACGTTGTTGTGTTTAGATTTTTAAAACTCTTGATGTGAGCTGAATTGTGAGCTGGATTGAGTTGTTTATTCGCATTAATATCATTGGTATGTGATTGCTAATGTTATAATATGTGGCGTAATCTTGTATTCATTCATGATTTAGATAATTGGTGTATCTCTTATGGAGATTTGGAGGAAAAATTGGATTTTATCATTGTTGCAACTTGTTGTTTTGCATGTAAATGTATTTATATTCATGGTCGTAATGTACAATCATGAACGAAAAATATAGAATCATCGTCGTAGTGACATTTAGATTAAGTCTCAAAATATTTAGAATTAAAATTCCTACTCTAACCTCCAACGTTTATTGACATGACAACCAAATGTGAGACCAACGTAAAAGTAATGGATACTTTTGAATATTAAATTGAGTTTTGGTTTATATGTCCATTAAACTTCTAGCTAATAATTGGAATTATTATGCAAGTCAACTAGAATAAAAAAAATGATACTTGCGTGATTAAGAATCTATACTATTATATAAAGAAAGGCAAACTGTGACACCAAAATTTTGATTTCCAGTTTTAGCCTTATAATTTTATTGTTAGCACAATAGTTTAATTATTGAGTTCCTAATTTAGCCTTATAATTTAAGTAGAATCAATAACTATAGTAATTATTATGATTGAATATTTAGTTTCCCAAAATTTAAAACTTTCTATATAAAGTCTCTATCCTTATTTATTTAATCTTTACTTATTCAAATTATTCTTTTACCATATAAATTAAAATAAATTCTTAATCACGCAAGTATCATTTTTTTTATCATTTTGACGTTGTTGGTTTTTGCTTCGCATCGTGTAAAATGCCAATTTATTCGATTATACAATACTATATAGTTCTATTTGCTTTATTACTAGATCAATGACTAGTGTGTAATATGCTACATACAATCACCTGTTTTAATGATCCGATTCAAACGTTGTTGTGTTTAGATTTTTAAAACTCTTGATGTGAGCTGAATTGTGAGCTGGATTGAGTTGTTTATTCGCATTAATATCATTGGTATGTGATTGCTAATGTTATAATATGTGGCGTAATCTTGTATTCATTCATGATTTAGATAATTGGTGTATCTCTTATGGAGATTTGGAGGAAAAATTGGATTTTATCATTGTTGCAACTTGTTGTTTTGCATGTAAATGTATTTATATTCATGGTCGTAATGTACAATCATGAACGAAAAATATAGAATCATCGTCGTAGTGACATTTAGATTAAGTCTCAAAATATTTAGAATTAAAATTCCTACTCTAACCTCCAACGTTTATTGACATGACAACCAAATGTGAGACCAACGTAAAAGTAATGGATACTTTTGAATATTAAATTGAGTTTTGGTTTATATGTCCATTAAACTTCTAGCTAATAATTGGAATTATTATGCAAGTCAACTAGAATAAAAAAAATGATACTTGCGTGATTAAGAATCTATACTATTATATAAAGAAAGGCAAACTGTGACACCAAAATTTTGATTTCCAGTTTTAGCCTTATAATTTTATTGTTAGCACAATAGTTTAATTATTGAGTTCCTAATTTAGCCTTATAATTTAAGTAGAATCAATAACTATAGTAATTATTATGATTGAATATTTAGTTTCCCAAAATTTAAAACTTTCTATATAAAGTCTCTATCCTTATTTATTTAATCTTTACTTATTCAAATTATTCTTTTACCATATAAATTAAAATAAATTCTTAATCACGCAAGTATCATTTTTTTTATCATTTTGACGTTGTTGGTTTTTGCTTCGCATCGTGTAAAATGCCAATTTATTCGATTATACAATACTATATAGTTCTATTTGCTTTATTACTAGATCAATGACTAGTGTGTAATATGCTACATACAATCACCTGTTTTAATGATCCGATTCAAACGTTGTTGTGTTTAGATTTTTAAAACTCTTGATGTGAGCTGAATTGTGAGCTGGATTGAGTTGTTTATTCGCATTAATATCATTGGTATGTGATTGCTAATGTTATAATATGTGGCGTAATCTTGTATTCATTCATGATTTAGATAATTGGTGTATCTCTTATGGAGATTTGGAGGAAAAATTGGATTTTATCATTGTTGCAACTTGTTGTTTTGCATGTAAATGTATTTATATTCATGGTCGTAATGTACAATCATGAACGAAAAATATAGAATCATCGTCGTAGTGACATTTAGATTAAGTCTCAAAATATTTAGAATTAAAATTCCTACTCTAACCTCCAACGTTTATTGACATGACAACCAAATGTGAGACCAACGTAAAAGTAATGGATACTTTTGAATATTAAATTGAGTTTTGGTTTATATGTCCATTAAACTTCTAGCTAATAATTGGAATTATTATGCAAGTCAACTAGAATAAAAAAAATGATACTTGCGTGATTAAGAATTTATTTTAATTTATATGGTAAAAGAATAATTTGAATAAGTAAAGATTAAATAAATAAGGATAGAGACTTTATATAGAAAGTTTTAAATTTTGGGAAACTAAATATTCAATCATAATAATTACTATAGTTATTGATTCTACTTAAATTATAAGGCTAAATTAGGAACTCAATAATTAAACTATTGTGCTAACAATAAAATTATAAGGCTAAAACTGGAAATAAAAAATTTGATGTCACAGTTTGCCTTTCTTTATATAATAGTATAGATTATCATAATAATAAGGGCGTTAGTGTAATTTCACGCTCTTACTTTCCAAATTTTGTAAATTTCCGAGAAATTTGCATATCTCCCCGCACCACTCTCGACCCAGCTAATTCTTCCGACTCAACTCAGCTCTTCTCTCTCTCTCTCTCTCTCTAGATACAATCTGTATATACGTACATACTAGTACGTATCTAACATATATTTGATGCTCCAGCTTGTAAGTCTTTTCAAGTGAAGGTTTTCGTGTAATCAGACCTTGAAGATACGATTAGGGCTTCTGATTACTCGATTTCGGTAATTTTTGCACAATACTGAGTTTGAGTATTATATGCATTTGCAATATTCATTCCTGATTTTATTCAGTATTTGAATGCACCATAAATTATGGCTGCAAGCTTTTAATAAATGAAAATATATTGTGGGCACGGGGGTAATAGATTCCCCCTTTATACTGAGGGTTATAGTAACTTTTAATTACTTCAGTTCCTTTCTAGCTTACCTTTTGCATATTTAATAACGCCCATGCTTTTATGCGTTTATGACACATTTTGTTGTTGTGAGTTTGTGAATATTATTTTGATGTCAGGCTGTAAGTATGGAAGCCTGCTAGTGTTCAAGTTATCTAGGGCGGAATCTGAGTTTAAGTTTTTGTTTTTGTTTTCTTTCTCCTCTAATTTGTAGGGTTTTGGTTGCGGTGGTGCCGTTTTGGAGATTGAGCTATGCGTGGTTTTGTTAGTTGTCTGTGGTGAGGATGCCTGGTATACCTCTCGTGGCTCGTGAAACTGCGTAAGTCTCGTCACTTCTCCTTGTTTCAGTACCTGTATGATATAAATAAGAACAAACATAAGCGACGTGACATGCTATCTAGTGAAATTTAGATTTATTCATTTAATTGTTTGGTTTCATATGATCTTGTTTTACTAGAGGTTAGGGTAATGAAGAGCAAAGACAAGGATGAAATTGTAGAATCATACTCAAAGTTCTTGTTGAGATGCTTTCTCTAAGTTTTGCAAAGGAATTCTAGTTATCTATCAGTTTTTTCTAAAAGGAATGTTTTATTTGGCAGATTGTTTATAGAAAGACTGTAGTATAATTTGGTGAAAACACATGTTCAGTATTTCGAACATGGTAGAGGCCGCAAAGTGGGATAAGGATAAATTTTGTTGTTTGTAGAGAGCAGTGGCCTGTTTTAAATGCTAACTTTAGGCTTGGTAAGGATGAAACACAATCTGTCCTAAAATAGAAAGAGAATCAAAGAAGTTCAGCGGCTCATTAATTATTCAAGAATCCTCTGCTGAAAATGAAGTTAGCCAATTCATTCACCTTTGATTTTTAATTTGCCAAATGTAGATATACTCATGGTGTTTCGAACAATCTACTATTCCTTAGTTCTGATTGTCAAAGATTTGGAACAGGAATTGTATTTGCAGTTGCAGTTACTCTAGAGGTGCAGATTACATGTGCCGTCAAGATCATCATGCTCATCTGTCCGCAGAAGAGCAAATTGTGGCTGAGGAGAGCCTGTCAATCTATTGCAAGCCAGTGGAATTATACAATATTCTTCAGCGACGTGCTGTTCGAAATGTAATATTTTACCTTTCAATATTTATATATGTTTTAAATGGATTCTGCTATTTTTGAAGAATAAATTAGAGTTACTTCATTTAGATGATTTATGTATGCATTGGTAGCAGGAGATCAAGAAGAAATACATTTGTTTGGGCTGTCATGTTTGTAGATTAAACATTATCATGGTATTTAGTTTCATACCGTTTCTAACTTCAGACATTTTTTTTTCCTGCAGCCATCTTTCCTTCAGAGGTGCCTACGATACAAAATTCAAGCCAAACACAAGAAAAGGTACGACTCGCTGTCATTGTATTGCTTCCTTATTTGATTGTATATTACTCATTACCCTCCTTAAAACTAAACACACCAACACATTTTAGGAATTTTACTCGGGGTGGACAGTGAGGAACTTAATTGAATCAAATAAACTTGCAACAAAACACACATTAGAAGAAAAGAGAAAAAATTACAATCCAGGCCAAACTTAATTGGAAGATACTGTAAAAACTATGTTCCTGCACCAGTGCTCTTCTGGTTCTTCTTGACCCTGATTGTCTATTTGATGCCTCAAAAGTGTACGATGTTTTATCCAAGCTATTCTCTTTGCTGTGTTTTGAAACTGAGCAAACACATAAAGTGTTGTGCATAGTTCGGACTTGGTTAGAATATAGACGAAAATTCATGTGTCGCACTTGACTATACTAAAATGGAAGTCTTTGCTAGAAACAATAAGCCACTTTCTCTCTATCTAAAAGTCCCCACTACTGCGTTTCTTGAATAATACTTGGTTTTTCAAACAATATGGTATGTTTTTATGAGTGGTACGATTGCATAGTCTTTGCATCTTTTTTCTTTAGGAGGTATGGCATACTAACTTTGAACAGAACTGGCGTAATTGATACATGCCTTCTTTGATCGTAGGATTGAAATGACAATCTCTCTGCCACCTACTGTAAATGACGAATCAAGAGCTCAAAGTCTTTTTCCTTTGTGTATACTGTTAGCGAGGCCCGTTTACAGCCCTGCAGCTGTTGAGGTAGTGTATGAGTTCAGTTCATCTCATTTAATGCTTACATCTGTACTTCGCTTGCCAGTCTTTATTTTCTGGTTCCATTTCGATGCAGCATTCGGCAGTTTATCGTTTCAGTCGAGTTTGCGTACTGACAAAATGTAATGGCGTGGAAGGGAGAAACCATGACCGAGCAAAATTTATTCTTCCCGAGATTAACAAGCTATCAGCGGAAGTAAAATCTGGTTCTCTTTCTATTTTGTTCGTCAGCAGCGGTATGCCTTCCTATTTCCTGATTTATTTGTATGCTTATTTGTGTTTAGTAATGTTCTATTCTTCACATCATCTTGCCTTTTTACAGCTGCATTACTTAAGCAGGGCGTGGATGGATCTTTTCCAGGTTAGTAATAAATAGTGAGATTTTTTTGAGAGATCAGCTTGTATACTGAAACTATTCTACTCAAGTATAAGGGAACCAGCCTATTTAGATGTGTATATCTTTAAAATGAATTTTGGCTTTGCTGCAACCTGCTTTGTTGCGGTGGAGGCTTGTAGGCTGGTGCAGTGTTTCTAATTTTGAATAATTAGGTGGCTGTTATGCAGGAATACGGAGTAGAGTTCTGTTTTATTAACATCTAAATACATTCCTCTCATATTTGTGGTATGATCACTGATGAAGTGAGACTGAGTAAAGGTAGCAACCTACATTGTAACAACAGTTTTTGAGAAGTTGACTGCCCAATGCATACTTCGAGATGAGGTCTTCACATGACAATGTTTGGAAGCATCAGATTTGGTGCACTTTTGGAGTCATATTACCTATTAAAAGTAGGAATAAACTTCAAATCTTCAAATGTTTCAAAGTTAAGAGGTGAAATAGAAATGAAAAGTCTAATAGTTAAGAATGTCCTCACGTTGTGGGCTGCTCACAATTATTAACTTTCTTTAATACAGGGTTATGTGTCAAAACCCAATTGTTAACTTTCTTGGTAGAAGACATATATCTGGAAGTATATTTTTGAAATCAAGCGTTCATGTCATAAAAGCTTGTTACTATTTTTTTTTAGCCCCAATAAGAGTTTTATTTTTTTGCATTAATATCCTGGCAATTTATTTTCTAACCTAACAAATAAAAATTTGCATATATCCTGGCAATTTATTATTTAACCTAACAAATAAAAAATCAATATTCTCTATTTGACTCAAGATTGGGTTGGGTCTGAATTAGGTTCAAGATTTTTGGCGTCCATAGGTAGTCATGCATGTCATATGCTAGGTTTTTTGCTTCAAATAATACACTTTACAAATGATTTGGTTTCATGAAATGTTCCTCTCTTGTACAATTTAGAAGACTCTAGACTCTAGGTTCCAACGCTTGCTTTCTGTCCCTTGTCTTCTGCTCTGATAGATCTTCTCACTAATGTGACTCCTACTTGGTAATAGCTGATGTTGGAGGCCACTGTTTCCTTGGAAAAATCCCAATGGAGCTACTTCATTTATCATGGGAGAAGTCTCCTAACTTGAGTACAGGAGGCAAAGCTGAGATGCTTTCAACTGTTGACCTGCACTCCTGCTTCATGAAGGTGCCGTTATTTTGCTCTTGTTCTGGTTATTAGTGGTAGATGCTTCTTCATGAACAAAAGAACAAGCTCATTCATTTTGGAATTCACTCACCATTGGTGGATTTTAAGATCTTGGCTTAGTTGAACTGATTGAACCTGTTAACTTCTGCTATGTGATGATTTTGATATGACTGTTTTTTCGGAACAAATTTCTCCGGTATTTGATCTTGTTAGTCATTTGCTTTATCTTTCTTCTGCCTCCACCCTCTACTTTGTCATGTCAAATTTGAAGTAAGAAAAGACGTGGTTAGAAGATTTTACTACTTTCTCATTTGCAATTTACGAGTCTCGGTTTAGCCTTGATTGGAATTTGGATGTTATTTCAAAAAGCATGTTATTTAGCCCTGTCATACAAGGTCTGTTGCTGTTAGCCTGGTATGAGTATTTTTTTTGTCCTTTCCTTATATAGGACTGCTGGAAGCTCCTTGATATCTAGCGTTTTATAGAAAAAGCTAATTGTCTTATTATCTTGCCAGATTATTAACCAGATCATCTTAACCAATGGATTTTTTTTTTCCATTTTCTCCGTAAAAATGTAATATAACGCACAATGATCTTTTATGGATAGACCCTGATTTCCTCGTGCACAAATTTATTGACTTCAAGTGTGGTGGACTTCAGAATTCAGATCCAATTTGAATAAATTCGTTGTAGATGGTGAATTATTATTGGTTATTTTTTGTACTTGATTAAATGGTTTTCTTTTTTGCAGACAAGCTGTTTCGGAGAAGACAAATGTTTCTCCTTCCAAGATCCCGATACTGGAATGATGGTATATCTTCCTCCTGTCAAGATAAATTAGGAAACTAGTGTTTGATTTCTTGATAAGCTCTGTTTATTCTTTTGAAACTCTTTGGACACTGAAATTCTTTTGTCGATTGCCCTCAATATGTTATCTGCTTGGCTGAAGGCTATGTCACATCAATTGCAAGTCAGTGTAGCAGCAGAAGAGGTTGGGGCCAAGGAGAGGTCTTCTTATGATTCTTTCTCATACAGTGAAATTCCATCCTCTGCTTTGCCTCAAATTGTTCGGTGAGTTACTTCACCTTATTTCTCTCTATTTCTCTCTTGCACGCAGATGCTCATGCAAGAGATCCATAAACTGCAGATTAGTTCAATATTGTGCATTTTAATTTTGAAGATTTTTTTCCCTTTCTCCAGTCAAACTCAGTTTCACTGTTCCACATCATTATTTGGTGTTTTCCCGTCTATCTAAAATTTGGTCTCCACTTCCATGAACTGTTGTATTCAAGTTCATGTGAATAATCTTTTACTTAATTCGATAGATTGTTCTTGTAAAGCTAACCAGTTTGGCTAACAAGTATTCAGGTTCATCGTATAAGATATGAGAGAAGTTACAAAAAATGTTATGCACCTGTCCGTTTTGATTTAGGGACCATATTCTGTTATTTATTTAGGTTAAGTACACAAAACTAACATAGAGATGTGCGAGTAATTTATTGCATAGTCTAGTGTTTGGAGAATTACATAACCCAGGTTTTATACATTATATTACTTAGAACAATTTCTAATGGAAAAAAGTGACATCAGTTAAAATTTCAGAAAGTTTGCTAATTTGTATTAGCTTACTATTTTTAAAAGTAATCTCATCTGTTAGTTATAACTTATAACTATTGCACAAATGCATGATATTGACCACACGACCGCCTTATAGTTTGTAATGCAACACAAGGGTATTTAATGCCAACAGAGCTACTTAAAACCTGAATATAGTTGCAATTAACATTAGTTGAGTTGCCTATGATAGATGTACGTACATGTACTATCCATATTTACAAATTTCTGGTAGTTTCATTAAATAATTCTTGTACCTGCTTAAGATTATTACCATGTCTTATTTGTATTTCATATCCATCATTAGTGTTTTTTTTCTTTTTTGTTTTTGCGAATCACATTAATCAACCTATGAGTTTATTCGGGTTTTCAATTGTTCCTAATAATTTATAGTGTGAGAAGTTTTGTAAAGGACAGGTCATTTCATAGTGTGGTTACAATTATATAAGTTATTCTAGAAAATGTTTGTACTGTAACTGATGACGGTTCAAAGATAGAGTAGTTTTTTGGTTGGGAAGGACTACTATTCTTCTGTTCTTTCTCCTTTGCTGTGCCCCCAGCAAATGCTTTCTTCCACACATCTTGCTGATAATCTTATTCGCTTGAATCTTTATAAACACATTGACGATCAAGAGTTCAATTTTTACCTTGATGTGCAATGTACAGGTTGAGGGCCGGGAATGTTGTTTTCAACTACAGATACTATAATAACATGTTACAGAGGACTGAAGGTAATCTGATTTCCATTTTTTGTGTATAACTACTATGAACCTTCTACTTTCCGCACTTTTTTCACCTCAGCCTAATGCTGTTTGTCTTATCTGTAAAACCTAGGCAATATGCTCATTATGAGGAAACAAATATCCTTCCATTTATTGCCATTGAGTTTCAGCCTTAGCTCCACTTGAGTGTCAATGTATCTTCTAGAGTTCTGCGGTTCTGAAGATAAAACTGTTTCCTTACTTATTATTAGACACCCGTTTTTCCTTATGTTTCTGTCTGCTTGTGATGTCGACAATGCTGAAGTTGGAGATGTTACTTCCCAGGAAAAGAGAGGAAAATGAAAAAGATAAAGAAAAGATATAATTTAACCTACTTTTAAAAGGTATCCTTGTGTGATATTAAAGATGTGCAGTTCACATCAAGAAGATACTTGGAATCTCCTAGCGTGAGAGATTCCTATCCCTTCTGTCAGAGTTATGGAACTAGTTAAAACGTTGAAACACCCTATTTTCACAGCATGTCGGAATTTTGACATTTATTCAAACATTATCATTGCTTGTTAAGTCTATTCTTTCTTGGCTGGTATTCTACAGCCTTATTTCTGGAATGGTACTAACTGATTTAGAAGTAATATTCTGTTTGACAACTCGCACCGTTAGGTTAATAGAATCCCCCCAGTTAGTCAATTGAGTTCTCAGCCAAACAGAGAGAGAGAGAGAAGGGGGGAGGGGGGGGGGAAGTATATTGGGGTTCCGGTCCTACATTTCATTTCGTCAAATATTGTAAATAGTAGTTGCATTTGCACGGTAGTTTAGTAATGGGTTGGGAAATTCAGGGATCTAATTGAATTTTCAGTCAAGTAAAAAGTGGTTTTATTAGGGCTCATATCCTACCATCAATTTTGTCAAACTCATAGATACTAACTATAGTTTTAGCATGATTAGTTCGACGGTTGAAAGACGAGGGGAGAAAACGAATGTATATCATTTTTGGTTAGCCAATTGAGTTTTCAATCTAGCAAAAAGGACAAAAGAGGCACTCATTATGAATGAAATCTGAAAAAATCTGGGAATAATAAAATCCAATGAGTTCACTCGAAAAGTGAGCAGTGTGTGGACATCCACTATCAAACCTTAATAAGGAGAAATTGTTGAAGCTCGACATAGAAGATAACAATGGCAAAAACCTTTTAGAAACAAAGAAATCGATGTGCGAGCTGCCCCCTAAACTTTTCAAAACGTGCAGACCCTGCCCCCGCCGAACGAAAATGCCATCTTTCCTCTTTCCGGTAATTTTGAGAGACTAGACACACTGTTGGCTAGGGAGCAATTCAAACATATTTTAGAAGCGCTCTTATTTTTAGATTGCAAGTTGAGAAAAGGGAATACTGTGAGGTTTGACGCGTTTTGAGTTTTTACCCTAAGTTATAACCATTTTCCTGATTTTGTTTTTTGCTTTATCTGCATCTTTTCGGGAAATCGGATTTTTGGGATTTGTCAAATCTCAATTTCGTTTCCTTGAATAATAACATGTTCTGAGCTTGGATCTCAAGCCTGCTTCTTCTTGTAACTTTTCATGAAGCTTGAGGTGGTTTCGTGTGTACAGTGACAGAGGACTTTGCCTGCCCATTCTGCTTGGTGAAATGTGCAAGCTTTAAGGTATTTTGCAATATGATGTTTTTATGTTTCATTAATTTGGAAGGCGTCCAACTATTTGACCAGGTTTGCATTAATTTTCACTTTCACAGGGTCTGAGACAGCACTTGTCCTCCTCGCATGACCTCTTCAACTTTGAATTTTGGGTTGGTTAACTTTAGTGACTTCTTGTAAGAACTAGTCCTAATCTAATGAATACTAACCTTATACCTGACGACATTGTTTAGGTAACCGAAGAATTTCAAGCTATCAATGTATCTGTGAAGACAGATACTTGGAGATCTGAGGTCAAGACTTCTTTTTTATTTTCACTGGTTTATAGGCGGCCTTAACTTGTTCATTCATATTTTATAGTTGTGTATTCTATTTTGATTCATCTAGCTTTTCCCTGCTTCTTGGAATCCCTTTCCCATTTGATGAAACAAGATGCAAAGTTTTGACCTCGTACAAGCGCCAAGTCTTCTCTACCTTTTTGGATGTGAATATTATGGTATCTTTAGAGTAGGTTTTGGGACTGAATAACCGTCTATAATTACTAAATTTATGAAGATTGTAACTTGCAGTTTTGGTTAAATTAAGTTGGCATGCATGAATAAACATGCATTCAGATTGAAATGTATGTCTTAAAATACACATTGTGCTGTACACTGTACATGTTCATGTAGTAACATGCTGTTCTTGTACCGGGTATGGAACTAGGCATTTACGATTATGATTTCTGCAGATTGTTGCGTCTGGAGTTGATCCTCAGCAACAAACATTTTTCTTTTGGTACGTGCGTTTACTTGATTTTATACTTGAATTTGCCCAGTATCTTCGAAAGTGTCTGTTTTAAACGTTCATGCTATTATGAATTTATCCCTGGGCAAAACAGTTCGAAGGCAGCACGGGGTAGGAAAATGAAGAGCATTGTCCAACGTTCAAAGCATGTCCTTCCCCTTGTAATAGATTCAGAATCTCCAGTATCAATGAACGAGCTTCAAGAAAAAACAGATGGTACATTTATGCTTTTTCTTGATTTTCAGTTCATCTATTTTGGGTTATCACTTTATGTTTTTTAAATTAGTTCAAACTTCTACTTCACCAAGAAGTGGTTGGCATCGCTACTGATACCCCAGTCTCTGGGCACAGTCTTGGAACTGAGTCACCGATAACCAAAGCCTAACCGGATGATTTGAAGATTCCCAGTTTTTCTTTACCATCGATGCCTTAGCACTTAAACAGCATATCCATGAAACAAAATTATAAAATTTAAGGTTCATATGACTATGTTTTCTGCTTCAAAGATTGTATGGGATTTAGCTCTCTTCCCTCAATTCAACTGTTAAGGAATGCAAATTTCTTATACCTGAAGTAGTCGGAGTCCCACATCCTTATCCAAGTAATGGTTGAATATCAATTACATGAAAATAAAACATCACGTGAATAATTCCTTTATGTTGGAGTGTGTTTTTTCACATTATATAGATCAATGAATACAGATAAATTTGTAAGGAAAAATCACATCTAACTCTTAGTCAGTATAGCAGAGAATGGAGGACTTGATACGTCCAGCCCCCGACTTTCATCAGCCACGGCTCATTCATATGCGGACCCTGAATGTGTGCAGTCATTGCCTGGAAGCAACCTAGCACCACCAACGTTACTGCAGTTTGCTAAGACACGAAAGTTATCAATAGAACGTTCAGACCCCCGAAAGTGAGTTTTCACATGCCCCGTGTTAATTGGTATATTCATAGCTCTATTCAATTAGTGAGCAAATTCTAGTTTTACCAAATGTTGCCAAGTCGTGTGGACGACCATACATGAACACATAGTGGGATGATTGTTCTGCAATTCAAGTTCTCAAGTATTGAACACAATGGTATTTTCCAAAAATAAAAAAAGCATTGAACACAATGGGTTTCTAACATCCAAACTAAATATAATTGCGGCGTAGATTCACTTCGTGAATTAGGAAATGAAGCCCTACATTGGGATGGAAGTTGTGAGTTGTTTTACCATGTTAGACATTAAGTTGTATATGAGTCTGACTAAGGAGGATTCATATATGATTATGAGAAGCTTGCTTTTATATTCTGTGAGCACTGTACTATGGCAGCCCTAGCCTTAAAATTTGAATAACCCTCACTCTTCGGGAAAACAGTTCTGATTCATAATCAGATCGTCTTTTGAGGAGCTTATTTGCCTCACAACCACCCAAGACTTGTAGCTTTGTCATTTGTATTCTTGTGTTCTCTCCACGACTATAATTTACTGTTACTTTTGTAGACCTGAAGAGATGATTACTTTTTAATGTTTTCTATTGGCCCACAATTTTTCTATTTCAGTCGTGCTCTGTTGCAAAAGCGGCAGTTTTTTCACTCGCATAGAGCTCAGGTGAGAATTTCAAATATATTGTTTTGTAATATGGACTTCATATACCCGAAAGCTTGCACGCATCAGTTTTTTTCCAGTTAGAAACAAGAAAATTCTTCTTACATGGTACTCTGGTATATAATGCAATAATATTTTGGGTGAAGGCAAACTTGTATTCTTAGAAACATTTGATAGTTATCTTTTGTTTCTAATATATCATCAAGATGCCCTACTTATTTAAGAGTGTCCCTTGAGGTATATCATGTTTATAGGACTCAAATGGCCTGTGTTTTCTGATGTGATAAGGTTGTCAACTCTCATGAGATGATATTTGAATGAATGCATATTTAGTCTATATTTTTATGGAACGTATGTGGCTAATGTATCAATATGTCAAATCTCCTTTGATGTATAAGCCCATGGCAATGGAGCAAGTCCTTTCAGATCGTGACAGTGAGGATGAAGTTGACGATGATGTGGCAGATCTTGAAGATCGCAGAGTATGGTGTCTCTTCAGAGCTTTCAAAGTTTTTAATTTCTTACATTTATTTGAGGGTTCTGTACTATATGACTGTTTAGAGGCTAATTGAAATTCATTGCTTGTTTACCTGTTGCTAGCTTATATAAACGCTAGTATAAGGATGAAGATTTAGCGTTTGGAAAATTTGAAATCTTCTTTCACCATCGTGGGTCCAAGCAGTTATACTTTGCCTTTTGTTCTCTCTTCATACAAAAGGCAGGCCTTAAAACCTGTTCTGTCAGTGCAAGATATTCGAGTTGTGGATGAATGCATCTTTATCAACAAAGAAACAGTATATTCACATATTTGAGTATAGGTCAGTGATTCATGGGATTAACGTGCAGAAAAGGGCTACAAACAGAAATAGGATCCGAACCCCATCTAGTGATGCACTTTCTTTTGGAAGAAAGGGTGTTTTAAGAACTTAAATGCTTCCTTAGATATGACTTATATATACTTCCTGACCTTACGTGTTTTGAGTTTCTGAAGCTTTGGTAGTCAAAATCTCAAATGTTGCAATTTGAGAACATGGAACATGGTTGCAAAGCATTTTGATTAAAGATCTTAAATGGAGCCTAATAATGCAGAGATGCCATAAGGCAATCCCTGAAGAGTTGATACCCCTGTATTTGTTACTCAACTGTTATCTTATAAATATGAGGTTCCTCTTTTTGGCTGGTGATTTATCTAGTCCAACTTTCGACTAATGCTCTGATGTTGACCAGATGCTTGATGACTTTGTCGATGTCACAAAAGATGAGAAGCAGTTGATGCATCTCTGGAATTCATTTATCAGGAAGCAAAGGTGAGCAATTTAGGACTTTCACATGACTTTTTGCATTATGATATTTCTTGAGGACCTTTCCATTCTATCATTTGTACTCGAGCGAAAAAACATACTTAAAGTCAAGTGGTGTTTGTGTGTGCCAGTTGGTTAAAGCCCCTGGCTCATGTATCGGATGGGTAATGATCGAAATTTGCAAGTTGTGGGCATTCATTATGATTTATGACACCACCAAGGATTGATGATGTATTTAGTTTTAGGCATTTATCAAGCTGTTAGACAACTATGATCTTTTTATAATAAAGTTCTACTAATATAGGCCTTAGTCATGTAATTAAGTTAGGATTTCAAAAGCTAAGCTTGGTCAACTGGCAATACTTGTTTTGGAAAACACTAGTAACTTTTGTAATTTGACTTTAGGTAATTTGTTGGTCTACATGCAACTTTTTACTACTAGTTGTTTTAAAAGTTATAAATATTATGCAAATGCATGAATGTGTTGTGCGTGAGAAATTATAAGACTCATAATAAGATCACAATAACTAAAGTAAGCTCTATATCATAAGCTATTGCACATTTGGTCATTGTGCAAATTTCTCGATTTCTGAGGAACTGCATAGAAGACTATGCTAATTACCTTAGCTTCGCCTTTTAAATTATGGGTATTTTTCTAATAGAGCTTGTGGTGACATGATGATGGTTTTTGCTTTTGGTCTCTCACGAATCACATTAAGAAAAAGCAACAGTCAGTAAAATAGATATGCTTGTTTTATTGCGACCAACGAGGTCAACTTGATTTGATTCTTTCTCTTGCTTGCTATTGCAACTGACATTTTGTGTCATGATGGCAGGGTACTGGCAGATGGTCATATTCCTTGGGCATGTGAGGCTTTTTCCAAATTGCACGGAGAGAATCTTGTTCAAACACCTGCTCTAATGTGGTATGTTCCACTCTTCAGATGTCTTACACGGGGATTCTGTGATACTATTGACATAGCTAGTTGTGGTGAAAATTCTTTATTGTTGCCCAAACAATAACTTTAATGTATTATTTTAGTCTCTTCTTAGAGGAATTGATTCTTTTCCCTTGCAAACAAACATTTCCCATAAGGGACGCCTCTGACATGTAGAGTTCTTTTAGCGCTCATCCATATTGTTATGCTAAAGTGAATTATTATTGACCTGTTCTCCGCTGTGCTCCAGCGATGAAACCCTTTTCTGGGAATATACTACGACCTTATATCACAAATGATACGCTGTCATACTTCTTATTTCTTATCAAACAAATGAATCCAATTCTTCATCTGCCAAATAACTTGAAAAGTACTGTTATGTGCAAATCTGATTTTCTCAACATTTCATGTAGTACTTACATATCTTGATTCTCCAGCCTATATATCTATCCATCCATCTATATATATATATATATATATATGTATCACTATCTGTCATCGTAGTGGTTTACACGTCTACTAGTGTTCTTTTTCTTACTTCAGATTTCTGTTCAATGTGCATATTTGCTCTCTCTGTGCAGGTGCTGGAGATTGTTTATGATCAAACTCTGGAATCATGGTCTTCTAGATGCTCGTTCGATGAACAGTTGCAATGTAATATTGGAGCAATTCCAGAGCAAAGACGGAGATCCATGAGAATCTAAAGACGAAACATGGGTAATTCAGGATATAGAAGCACGCGTCTTCATTATTGTGACTTTCTGAGGATCGAGAAGTTACAGTTTTTTCAGCTTATTTACAATATTGGCTGTCTGTACGGTATGTAGAAGCGGTTTCGAGGGGAATAGTACTGCATAGGAATGGTTATTTCAGATTTACTGATAAAAATTTCAAGGAACTTTATTGGTTAGTCGTTCTCTCTTTTATCAGTTCTCTCTCTTAGGGGTGTGCGTAAGTTTTAGCGCATTGTTGTGTGCGTAAGTACTTAACTGATCTATGGGCGGACAAGTTTAGCACATTGTTTGAAACATGAACCAGAAATTCATGAAGTGTTGGATTCTAGCTTTAAAATAATTTGTTATTTGGATAAATAATTCTTTGGAGCCTTTTAAGATGTTTATTTGGTTGATAATGGCCATTTTCATGTATTCTTCATTCAAAGCAAAGAGCTTGGAAGTGTTTTCAGTTGATAACTTTTGAGAAAATCACCATTTTCTACTAGAAGCATTTTCTCAATTAAATTTCACGTTAATCTATATCTTAACTCGTTTAAGCGTTAGTTACAAAATTGTCTCAGTGTAACCGGTTTTGCCCTCCTTCCCTTCTTCCAATATCGCGCTGTTAGATCATCAACACAACGGTAGACTATTCAAGAGAATATAAACATACAAAATGAAGATGAATTTGAATATGTTATATATTTAGATGGGATAATTAATGCGCTGTTTCTAAACTAAAAAAAAAAGAAGAGAAATTTGCCTTTCGAACTTTCATAGAATGTGTGATTTACCTTTGGATCATTGACATTGGATTTCTGCTCGGAGAGAGTTTTAGTTAGTTTAGAAATACTTGCTAAACACCCTATATTGAATTTAGGGTACATAGAAACTATTACTTTCGTAGTGTTGCAATATGCAAATGGTGGGGCAATTTCATGTTTTTGGGGTTTGTACCGTGTTTACTCACAAAAATGACAATCAGACTCCCTTAAGTTGTGATATTGTACTTTTGTAATTTTGAAATAGATGTCCATAAAACAATCAAAAATAGATGTCCTTAAACCCCCTCAGCATGAAGATACCAAGAATATCTTAAAAAAATTCACAATGCTAATTACCATTATTCATGAGCGTTTGCTGTGAATGTAAAAAAAGCAAGAATCAGATTCGAATTTCAATAGAATAGATAAGTAGTATTATTATGTGATTCATACAGTATGCACTTATATCATCTGGCAATTGTAAATTAATGGGACGTTTAGTTTCGTATATTAGGTGAGATAAAGGGTCTTATTTGACTTATAAGGAATTTGGTTCGTGAGAAAAATGAATTGAGCTTTGACCAAAAAGTCAGACGGCCCACCACTGATCACCTTAATAACTCGGATAGTAATCGGCTAATCGCTACCCCTTCCTGCGATTATATAAACTGAGTTTAGTTACTAAATCACTCCACGCAAAAAGACTACGTTACCCTTGCTTTTAACAAACGCGTTGACAACTTATGAGAGTGGTGCTTCTTTGTTTGAATTCACTACATTACCCTTCATTATTTTGTGCCCTAAAATAGGGGCCAACTGAATTTCATTCGTTCAACCAATATATATGTAACAGTTTCCTCAAAAGTCATAATGCTCCAATCAAACGGCACCTTAACACACACTAATTTACATTTTTCTTTTTTCAAATAAAAAAGTAAAATTGATGAAAGAAGTTGTGACTTGTTTGGTATCAGGTCTCAAAATCCTGGTTTTATCTCAACAATATTACTCTTTTCTACTGAAATCTTGCATAGCTCGAAAAGCCTTACAACCCGGAAAGCAACTACACGCACATTTATGCATTAACGGCATCATACTACGCAACGTTGGTTTCGCCACAAAACTCGTCGAGGTTTACAGCATTTCCTGCTGTTTAGCGTATGCCCACTACTTGTTCGACATAATTCCCAATAAAAATAGTATCTTTCTTTGGAACATTTTAATTCGTGGGTATGCCTGGAATGACCCTCATGCTTCTGCTGTCGGTTTATACCGCCAACTTTTTGATCATGGGCTGGTTCCCGACAATTTCACGTTTCCGTTTGTATTGAAAGCTTGTTCTGGGCTTTTGGGGATTAACATTGGTAGGGAGATTCATGATCAGGTGATCAAAATGGGGTGGGGGATGGATGTGTTTGTCGGGGCTGCTCTTATCGACATGTATGCAAAATGTGGGGAAGTTACTGATTCACGACGGGTGTTTGATGAGATTATGATCAAGGATGTTGTGTTGTGGAATTCAATGCTTGCTTCTTATGCTCAGAATAGGCATCCGGAGGACTGTATGAAACTATGCAGTAGGATGGTGTTGGAGAAGTTGAGGCCTACTGAGGCGACTTTAGTTACGGCTGTATCAGCTTCTGCTGATTTGGCGGCAGTGATTCAAGGGCGTGAACTTCACGGATATAGCTGGAGACATGGGTTTCAGTTTAACGATAAAGTCAAGACTGGCCTTGTGGATATGTATGCTAAGTGTGGGAATATGAGGGTCGCGAGGGCACTTTTTGATGGACTAATGGAGAAGAGGTTGGTTTCGTGGAATGCCATAATCACGGGTTATGCAATGCACGGTCATGCTCAGGAAGCTCTTGATTTGTTTAACATGATGGGTGATCATGCCAGTCCTGATCACATAACTTTTGTGGGGATTCTGTCAGCTTGTAACCATGGCGCGTTGCTAGATAAAGGACGCATGTACTTTGACTTGATGGTCAGAGATTATTGTATAGAACCAAATGTCCAGCATTATACATGCATGGTAGATCTACTTGGCCATTGTAACCGGTTAGAAGAGGCTTATCGCTTAATAAAAGAGATGGCAGCATTGCCAGATTCTGGTGTTTGGGGTGCTTTGCTTAACTCGTGTAAGATTCACGGGAATGTGGAGCTCGGGGAGCTTGCGTTAAAGAGGCTAATTGAACTTAAACCGGATGATGCAGGAAATTACGTGATTCTGTCTAATATTTATGCGCAAGCTGGGAAATGGGACGAAGTTGCGAAGATGAGAAAGCTAATGAGTGAAAGAAAGCTCAAGAAAAGCGTTGCTTGTAGTTGGATTGAGGTCAGAAATAAGACCCATGCATTTGTATCAGGCGATACTTCTCATCCTATGTCCGAAGAGTTATACTCGGAGTTGGCAAAAGTTGGAGATTTAATGGCAGAGGCTGGCTATGTTCCAAATACTTCACCAGTTTTCTTTGACGTGGAGAATGATGAGAAGACTGAAATGGTTAACAGTCACAGTGAAAGATTGGCTATTGCCTTTGGACTCATTAGCACAGCCCATGATACAAAGCTTCTGGTAACCAAAAACCTTCGTATTTGTGAGGATTGCCATGTTGTGATCAAGCTTATTTCCAAAATCAAGCAAAGGGAGATCACCATCAGGGATGTAAATCGGTATCATCATTTTAAAGACGGTGCATGTTCTTGTGGCGATTATTGGTGAATATTTAGCTTTTCCAATTGTCATATATTACTTACAGAAAAGGTAAACTCTCCCTGAAAATATTATTCAAAAACTATAGACAGGATGAATAACTATAGGGATACCATTGAAGTTAGGAAAACATTTTGATTGGCACTCTGTGTTCCATGCTTTTAACTCTTATAAGTCATAATTATTCAAAACTTTGATGATGCTTCTATAGTATGTCGAAATATGAAGGTCTGTAGATAAAATTATTCATTGGATGATAAATCTAGATGGAGGAGAACTGCAGACATTGCAGCCATTCTTTTATATAAGAGCAAAGTCCAATTACAGCACTAAACAAATTGCATGGTTGCATCAATATGATCCTTCTCCTATATTCTCTTAAATCAACCGATAAAGCAGCAACAGGTTCATGAATTCCATCAATATCAACTGGCATGAGTAGTAAATAATTCATTCATAACATTACTTTTTTTTTTTAAATGGTTGATTCATAACATGACTTAACTGTTAAGAATGATAGAATACGCATCGTAACTACTGTTATTTCCCCATTATCTTTGTATTCCATCCCTCACTGATCAATGCATTGCTAGAACCATATCCTTATTGGTTGTTGTTCATAGCATTGCGTGAGCAGCTTCGAGTACATCAGAAATAACTCAAATATGCCACAAGCTTGATCAGGTTATTATATCTTGGTGTTGCAGATGTTTTCATTTTTTCCCGTACAATTTGTATTGGAACTTCTCACAAACTGGTTGCTGTCCTGGCATGAAATCTTCATAAAGCTCGTCTAGTTGAATAAATATCCATGATACCATGAACATGCCCAGATAATGGTTTTCTTGGCTTCAAGAACAGAGGTGGATGTAAGGACAAAGGTGGGCATCCAGGAGCTGGATGGACGTTCTTGTATTATAGAGCAATCAATAACCATGAAATTGATTGTAAGTTCACCTACTTTTTGCATGTTATATTGTCATCAGCATAATTGATTTTATTTTTGCAAAATATAGGAAATATGGAAGTTCACAACAGGAGGACACGAGGATTTCACACATATATTGAGATTATCATACACTGAATTATTGATGAATGGCAATAATAACACTAATATCTGATGTTGGTTGGATATTCATATGAATGGAGTAGGTAAAACAAAACTCAAATGTAAGTTTTAGATTTAAAAGTATTCCTAATTATGAAAATCTAAAGGACACATTATAAACTTCAATTTGTATTAAATGATATTTAAGGTGCATGATTCTTGTACTTCTTTCTTAATCATCCTCTTTTGCCTTCAAACAAATGGCCTGGAATCAAGTCAAACTATCTATCCCAATGGAAGAGATTCTTCAATCTTTTTATTTATTATTTTAACCTCAATCATTACGAAAAGCATCTTTATAATGAATGTGGTCCAAGTAGATAGTATCTCATGACGAGGCATGCATGTGACTTTTGATTGAAACGGGAGGCTTACTCATGGCTCACTGCATATTTAATACCTTCATCTCCGCATCGTTGATCTTGACCTTTCATGGAAAATTATTGTCTATTTATGGCTCACTGCATTTGTTGCACCTTTATCCTCAGGCTTATACAAACTCTAGCTGAGTGAATAATGTTATACTGTACACTATTTCTGGTTTTCCATAACGTTGTATACAATAATTATTTGCAAGCGTGTTTGGCACAACGTTTATCTTTGTTGCGTGAGAGGCATATTATTAATCCTTGTGAAACAAGTAATAGTCAAACTATGTTCCTGTGTAATGTGATATTAAGTACATTAATTTCTTGTGAAAAACAAGTAGGAAAAACAAGTAGGCAAGATATCTGCTTGTTTTGTTATATGTTGCAAAGTATCTGTTATATATAACATTGTTAAGTACCTTTTGAAATCACGGAAGTATAATTTTCATATTCTATTTGTTACTGTGGTATGCGCCCATAATACAGAGTGTTACTTACCTATTTAAGTTTTATGGGGGATAACTAGACAGAGTAAAATGTATGCTCTTATGTACAGAAAAAAAAGTAGCTGGACTAATTTCATATGTCCCAACGAGCGAGAATTATTTGTCCCACGTTATATTCCCATTCCATTTTAATTATAACATATGGTATTGATCTCATTACATATAGAGTGGATGGTTAAGTAACACACGGAATGTAACTTAAAATCCTTCTAACTTAACAAAAAAACACTTCAGTTTCTCGTGTTTTTCCCCCCTTTTTTTCTTTTAATAGTTTTCACACAACGTCAACAGAGCACTCGGGCATTCAATGCTAGTGTACTCTTTTATTGGAAATCAGTACAAATGTGGAAATTGTTTACATGCAGATGTAGTTCAAAAGAAGAGGCCAACATCCTCAAACTTGACCTGAATCGTTTCATTAATCCTTTCTTCCATCTCAGGACTCAAATAGTTCTTCCAATCCCCAACCACACCTTTCCTAAAATAGCTACTATTTGGCACATTCATCAGAATCTCACCACTCTTATTCACCTCCAAGTTCTTCAGCCTCTCCAAACTGCACCTCTTTAAAATCTCATCCACCTCTCCACTGTTCCCAAACGGCCTCCCCAAAAACTCAGCAATTTTTGAAACATACAAATGCTGATCTCCCTTCAAATCCTCGTACTTCAAGAACAGAATCTTGTCAGGCCGTTTTAAACTCTCCTGCCAATACTGCAACACATGGTCCACGAAAGGACCATACTGATGGACTCCGGTGCAAAAGCAATCCACCGCTTTCTCCAAGGGAAAAACATCCGTGTTTCTTCTGAGAATTGAGTTGAAGAAATGCCACGTGGAGATCAGCGTGTCTTTTGGGTTCCGAGCGATGTAGATGATTTTTGTAGCTGGGTTGTTCTTTACGGAGTCGGGGAGTACGGAGTAGGGGAGGTGCGTGTGCAGCAATCGCGGTTTGGAAGCGTCATATATGTCGATTTGAAGTGGTTTGGTCGAGTAAAGCGTGCTTTCGATTGTGGGGACGTGGTAATGGGGATTCTCTGTAGTTAAAAGATCTTCCTTTTGGTGCTTGAGGATGGATAGGGTGAGGGATTTGAGCCACGTGGTGCCTGTCTTCATGGTGGAGGCCAGCAAAACGTCGTCGTCACGGGCGTTGAAGGTGGATCTGAAGGTCATGGCAGGTTGGACGAGGCCGGGCTCGAACCAGAAGCCTTCCCACTGGGTGATGTCCATTGCTTCCCAAAAACGCGCTTTTGGGAGTGAGAGTGGCGACTTCTCTTGCTCATCTTTGTTGGGGGTGGGAGGTACGTTTGACATGGTGGTGATTGGGAGGAAGGGGTGTGGTATTGTTGACTTAGCAGTTGTTTGGTTTTTGAGAGATCAAGGGTTCGGGGTTAGTGCATTTATTTATAGCAGTTTTGGGGCTTTGCATGTGGGTTCACGTGATAAAGTTCATACACAAAATTTTTGTGATGAATTACCAATAAATAATATAATAGAGTATCAATGTACGTTTTGTATCTCACTTGTTACTACTTGGCAAGTTGGCAATGAATTTACGTAGATGGTTTTCAATGTACGTTTTGTATCCTTCAAATTTGCATGTAACTCCATGTGTTCAGATGTGACGGGTAAACAAACAAGGATAGATCATTTCTGTCAATTTGTGTGCTACTTTATCCCTCGGACGCGTTTGGAATTTTATACTAAACATGAAGGTAATAAGTGATATGACACACATGAGGTTATGAAAAGAGTTGGTCTATACAATCCGTTATGATTTCTTTTGTACTGGGAGGGCTTTGGAGAAAATAATATTCTATGCAGTCAATGAGTAAAATGATAATTTATGTTTTCCAAAACTGTAGACACTAAAATTCTATTAGGTCTATCTTGGTTGGGTATCAGTACTGGTAAGTGAATTGTTAAAACCATGTTATCATACAACAATTGCGTAAAATAATTATTCATACATATTTACTTTGGGTATCGATATATACGCTCATTATTGTTTATATATATATATTGTGTTTTGTGACTTAAAGCCTCTAATTAGAATCTTAAATTATTGAAAATCACTTGCCATTTTAAATAATTATAATTTGAGGACGCATCTGCCGTAAGAACACATTTGAAGGTTTCGGACCACATTCGATGAGCTCATCTGTTTTCTTCTCTTTGTTCATTCCAACATCACGATCTTCTTGTTTAATCTTGAAACAACTAGTGGCGATTTAATAATTGTGTTCAATTAAGGCATAATTAATAAAATCGATTGATTTGAAACGAAATATATTTATAGTCACGTATATGACCCAAATGTCTTTGTCACAAATATATCAAGGAAAAAGAGAGGACCACCTAATAATTGTACGATAAAGTTCATGAAAGGCCGTTTAACCAATATGAAAATATTTAATATAGGGTCTGATTTTGGAGGATTCCCTACGCACTGTGGATCTCTTTATTCATCACTAGTATGAATAAATGACCTTATTCATCAAAAAGATATAAGATCTGATTTTATAAAGATAAATTAGTGGGAATTACATATTTTGATTGGACAAATATTCCAAAAAGAATAGGCAAATCGTGAGTAGGAAATGTTTTTTTTCTTTTAATGTATATATATATATATATATATAAAAATACTTTGGTATGTGCACGTAATGGGACAAGATGTTGTGACAACACCCAGATTCTATACTTATAAATATTCACACTACAACAAAATAACATTATTTCGAGGGAAGCAATTCGATCTAGTAGGCCCCAATTTTAATTCTAAATTTCTCTTCAAAAGGTGTCATTGCGAGCATCTTGGGTCGAAAAATTGCGATGCAATTGCAATTGGATAAAAAAAATGCGACGCTGGATTGAAGCCCAAAATTGTGTCGCAACTCCAGCCTGAATTGTAAACATACGATGCAAGCGAGACTGGAGCAATTCCGTCACATGCTGCTTTCTGCACAAAAGCAGAAGTAGCTTGCGTGACAGCTTCTGAGTAGTTCAGAGCCTGCGATGGAATTATGCCTTTTGGATCAAATTATTTTCATTCCAATATATATCAATCAAATTGTTTCACTCCAAGATATTCTTGCATTGACAAATTTCAATCCTACACAAATTTGATATTAAAAAAAATAAAATAAAAATATGGCGAGATTCCGCCGCATTTAAATGAAAACGTATACTTTTGTTAATTTCTTATTTTAAGTGGAAGGAAGATTGTGATGAGAGGAGAAAATGAGTGAGGTGAAGATGTGAAATGAATGAGGGGAGGATGGGATATTTATAGAAGAATTCTTGTACCAATTTATTCACTCGATTGCAAAATCCCCTTGCAGAAATACCCGTGGGACCAAGAATTTCTATGCATAGTAGTTCTTGCATTGAAATTTTGCGCCCCACATTAGTTTGCAACGCAACATTGTGGTCCAGCTTGTGCTCTGCATGGAAATATTCACTTACATGACAATTGCATCTAAAATTAAGTCATTTGCAAGGAAATATTTCCTTGCGTGTTGTTTTGCATCAAATTTTTTTCTTTCATCATATATAAGTATTTTCAAAATCTCCCCTACTCACTAGATTTTGTAATTATATTTTCCACCCCAAATATTTTTAAACGTATTTTGTTACTTCGTCAATGGCAACATTTGAAAGAACACAACTACTTAGTGTTGTGATGATAGTGGTGAAAGAAAAAGTGAATTTGTAGTTGTTTTGCATAATTTTTATATTTACGTGAAGTTTCTCAAATCTTTTTTAAACATCTTTCCTTACTCCGTTTTTTGACAAAATTTGAAATATTACACCTTCTTTTGATAACATAGTGCGTGGTAAAATAAATGGAGGATTGGAAGTGTTTGGCAACTTGTACATATGAAACACGTTTTATTCCTTAGAAGAGTTTGGTGTTTAGGGTTTAGGACTTAGGGCTTATGACTCGTTTCTTGCAAATTATTAGCCGCATGACTGTTAAAACACCCCTACTAATATACTTGTGTATAATTAGTAGGTTACATGGTTTGCCAAATTAATACCCTAAATAAAGCTAAAAACAATAAATAAATTATAAGAGTGTGTTTGCTTGGCTCAATTAGTTCAAAATTTTTAATCTTGCCACTTATTTGTAGTAAATGCCTTTTTTTTTTTTACCCTTATTGTATTATTTCACCGCACACTAATTTCTCTTTTAGTTCCACCATTTCTTATTTCTCTTCTATCATTTTTTAGCCAAAACCCTAAGAACACATAGTATCAACAATGGCAACTCCAACTCAATAATGGGTGGTAGAAGTGAATGCATCTCACGCCGCCGACATGACCACCACCGTCGCCGCCGCATGGTTTTTGATAAAATGTCATAAAGAAACATGGTTTTGATTTTGTTGCATGTATGGGCTTTGTTGGTTTTATTGATTTAAAAAAATTCGATCCATTTCGATCTACAATTTTTGCCGGTTATGAATTTATGCACAGTTACTAGTTTTTAAATAATTATGGTCTACTATTAGCTATGTGCATATCTCCTACAATAAAGCATGTGGTGTATCATTCAATTTTATGTAAATATTAGTATTATTTTTATCACAACAACATTATCAATTGTATCAAGTTACATATTTTTGGTAAATCTGTTCTCGAAATACTTTTCTCATGTATATGTTGTTAGTACATTGTGAAATTTGAATTCATGATGCAATTGGACTTTTGGGAGAACAATTTTTATTGTTATAAATTAAATAGTAATTTATTAATACTTTTGTGGTGTTATATTATTTTGCTCCCGGAATCGAAACATGTCTAAAACTTTTCGCGACGTTTCTTAAATCTAACAATGTGAAACTTATCTTCGAAACAAAATTTTAGTCCATGGTTGGTTTGAAATCGGGTTTCAATAAAAGATTGTTGAAGGCGTTTTAGTAGTTTAGTTGTTGTTAACATGGAATTTTTTTTGAAGGCCTTTTAGTATTTATTTCTTAAAGTATTTGATCATATGTCTCAAACAAATAAATGTTCATGAATAAATATTACGTCTTTGGTAGTAAGAGATAAAATGTGTTTTGGGTAGTAAATTGGTAGTCAACATAATTTATTAGTCAAAAAGTATAGATTTGAGGGGTATTTTTATGCGAAGCAAACGAACTTATATCTACGACTATTAATCTAATTAGAGTTTGTTGGGCAAAGCAAACGAGTCCTTAGAGTTTAGGGTAAAGTGTTAAGTGTTTTGAAGGTTATAACGTTTGTTTAACGTCTTTCATTACTTTGATTTTGACAAAATTTGAAAGAACACACCTACATAGTGTTTTGAAAATAGTGGTGAAAGAAATAGTAAATTCAGAGTTGTTTTGCAACTTTCACATAATTACCCTTTTCTCCCAAAGGTTTATTTAACATCTTTCATTATTCCGTTTTTGACGAGATTTGAATAAACACACCTATTTAGTATTGTGAAAATAGTGGTGAAAGAAATAGTGAATTTAGAGTTGTTTTGCAACTTTCATATAATTACATTTTTCTTCCAAAAGTCCTGTTTATCGTATTTCGTTACTCCGTTTTCGACGTCTGAAATGACACACCAATATAGTGTTGTCAAAATAGTGATAAAAGAAACAGTAAATTTGGAGTTATTTTTCAACTTTCACATAGTTAACTTTTCTTCCACAAATGTTTTTTTAATTGTAATAGATTTTCTATGCAATTTGAAGTTCCCAGATGAGTATGCTTTTGATATCAAACGATGTGTGCAAATGCATAGTTTAAAAGTAACCAATATGAAAAGTCATGACTTGCCACGTTTTTATGTAAAGGTTAATTCCTATTTGTTTTAGAAACTTCTTACCGAATGATGTATGGTGTACGCTCTAACGCTAGTGGAGGTTAGCAATTTCTTTAATGCATTGTGCACCATTGACATACGCAAGTCTGATATGGCAAAGCTTGAGAGGTCGATTGTGGAAATAATGTGTAAACTAGAGACAATATTTCCGCTCTCGTTCTTTGACTCCACAGAGCATCTAGCGATTAATCTACCGTGGGAGGCAAAAGTTGGCATACCCTGCAATACCATTGGATGTATCATTTCGAGAGGTATTCAAAACTTAAATTGTATGTTGAAATAACATCTTGTTTGTGTATACTTAATCAGTTTTCTTTTCATTTGTGCAGTCGTATGTTCTTGCTCGCCAAACACAACAAGTGTACTACACTCCATATCCTTGCCAAAAGAACAATCAGAGAAATGGATGATGGGTTGTGTTTCTCACGCGTGCTAGACATCTCGTTGACATGAGTTCTATGAATAAGAATACTACTTCTCCAGGAGTTCGGGAATTGTATACCAAGAAGATAATATTTTGGTGACGGGTTTGGTACTTCTTTCAGTTTGACTCAGTTAGCAGTGAAGGGAGAATTTGTCCAAGTGGCAACTTAGAATGAGCAATGGCGAAGATGACGGAGAAAATGAGGATGAAGTAGAAGATGAAAATGGGTAGGCTGGGGTCTAAGATGATGATAGTAGCGACCCAGATTATGAGTAGTTTTTTTAGCTATATTAACGAGTTTTCTTTCAAACTTGACCTTCAAAGTAGTACAATTTGGAGTTTTTTGGGTTATGTGTTTAAGTGTTTAATTTATTAATATTAATTTTATAAGGTGCCATTTTGAAAATTTGTGAACACATGATGCTTGTGTAGGTACAACATATTACAACATAAATAACATAATATAACCATTAATGGGGCGTTTGGTTGGGTTATTATCTTGTGTGACTTAATTCGAGTAGTTACTAAAAGTCAAAATTGATGACCTCCAATTTAGTAATTTCTCTGTTGTATTATTTGGTTTGCAAAGAGCGAAAAGTTATAACTTAATAATTGGTCTTAATAAACCATTTGGTTTAACATATTACGAGTATTTTGTTATTATATTCGGTGAATTTTCTATGCTACCCCCTGCACCATATAACCTATTTGATGGCTCTTATTGCATCACACTCTATCTCTTCCAGCACAAAAAAACATGTAGAGTCAAAACTCAGGCGAATCCATGACACAACTAGACATCATTCGACCAATTAGTACATTCAAGAAATCAACCTTCGTAAGACATCCATTTACCTATCTCTAATTCATCACATTGTTACACTATTGATAAAATTAAGGTTCTTGTTCTACAAATGACCATTAGTTAAATTGAGATTATTATGAATTTCTTTAATTTGGTTGTGGCAGAGATGCAATTGACATTCGTTGCCTTTATGATTTCCAGTATTTATTTTTTTGGAGTTTGACCTATTCTGCTATTTATACAAATGTGGATAGTATTGATGCACATGAATTTTTGTTTTGTTCCCTTTTGATCTATGTACATGATATCTTGAAAATGAAATTCGCAGAGAGTTAATTCTGATAATCGTGTCGGCTCAACTACCAAAAGTCTATCATAAAACTTAACTCCTAAATTAATGCATATTGGAGTCAAACCCTTCACCTCTTTCAGAACAGATTGATCAG
This sequence comes from Linaria vulgaris, assembly GCA_948329865.1. NCBI lineage: Eukaryota > Viridiplantae > Streptophyta > Magnoliopsida > Lamiales > Plantaginaceae > Linaria > Linaria vulgaris. The sequence continues at coordinate 79,580,404 of OX415249.1, read as the reverse complement.
CCATGCATTTGATCTTGAAAAGACACATAAAATATGCGAATCGGTGAAATTGCGGTGGGGAGTTGCACCACATTCACTAGGCGTCTTTTCAAATCTAATAAACTGTTCCTTTTAATTGGACAATTAACAACTATAAATACAACACATCTACCCCCTACTTCACTCATTATTCATAAACCTTAACTTACCAAAATCAAATCTTGAAAAAGCATGGCAGAAGGCAACAATGTTCTGAAGGAAGTATATGACTCTACGACGGTAACATGCAACGAGTTCATTATGTTTCTAAAGTTTATTAGGGCTTAGTTTTTCTATTTTGCATCAATGATATAGTCTTGTTCTTGTAGTATCTTAACCAGTTTGTTATGTTTCTGATTTTATTAGGGCTTATGTTTTCTTTTTGGCAAGATTGATATGGTTTTATTTTTTGTAGGAGCACGTCGAAACTATCTTCCTGAATTTTATTGATTTCATAGTTGACGATGAGTACATGCTGCTGTCTGAACTCCGTGACTATATGGGGCGCGCCATATGGTTCACTTCAGAGATGATGGGCATCTATGAAGAACTTGCAGGGATGCTCATGGAGTTCAAAGGGTAGGCAGTTACTCGTGATATGATCAGGGATCTCGTCGGGATTATCAAGACTCGGTTCCTCCCCTTCAACCAATATTTGAAGTGTCCGGGGGTGAAGTTCGACGAGGCAACATGCCAGGTGGAGGTTAATCACGGGAAATATGCTATTCTCGTGAAACAAGTGAGTTTAATTCCCTATGTACATGATTCGTTCTTTAGTCAGTCAATGTTTATAACATAATTTTCTAACCATTGCAGCCAATCTACATCGATAGGAGGTTCGTGCAAGAGAATTTCCCCCACTATGTCCTGATATATTATTGCTTCTATGTCAAAGAACTTCCTATCCCTGAGATTAGGGTGTTGTCTATGATGGAAATTTTGTATATGGAGGATTGAAACTTTTGAACAATTATTTTGTGGTTTTTATGTGTTTCGTTTTGGGGAGTTGCTCCCCCCGAACAATGTTTTAATAGGGTATATATCCCCTGTACTGCTGATGGTTGAATGTTTTTTTTATTATGCATGTGAATGATGGATTGATGTTTTGTCTTTATGGTTTACTTTTGTTTTGATGTATGTTGTGTTGTTCTTTTGTGGATTTTTTAATTATCTGTAATGTTTGTATTGAACACTGAGCAGTTACAGTTAGTCTTGTGGTAACATATTCTAACCACATTGATAAGGATATGTTGTTGGCTATTTTTCTTTGAGTGTTGCAGGTACATAGATCAGAGAGATCTAAGGAGGAAGAGGTCAACCACCAAAAGGATTTTGATAAACTTGTGTCAATGTCAATGGAAAGTCTCTATGCTAGTAGTATCATGACTTCCCTGGCTTAGGATGGCATATTGTAGTACTTTCGACATGACTTCTCTAGTATCGTAATACTTACGATGTTTGAAATAATATATTGTTCTTTGTTTATCGTAGCTCCTCAAATATGTTCTTCTATTATGTGAACCTCGCTCATAACACAAAGCCTCAAATCACATAAACAAATCAACACATTATTGCCAAAAACACAGAAACTATCCAAAATTTCAACTGATTAAACAAAATACCACATTACAGAGATTGATGCGAATCATCGTTTACTACATGTTCTTATCAAAAGTAGTGTATCCCGCAGAAGCGATCATTCATAATTTATAGTACAAGGGCACAAACCATAATAAAAAGCAAATCGATGTTCAATTTAAACAGTACAAAACATGTCCTTAATAAGTAGCAAACATCATTAGAGTAAACATGTCAACGCCACACTATAAAAGGGCATTCACATTGATCAGTTCAAGCACTCTATTACCCATACCGTCAACATTGTCTTCACAAAGAACATTGACAAGGGCTTCGCAGTCTCCAAACACCTCTTCCCAGGTCTCATAGTAAGGAAACTGCTTCTCTAGGTACCTCTCACAGTAAAGGTGATCATGAATTAAAAAAACACATTTATTACTATATTGTTGCCTTCATATCGTTGGCACTACAATTAGTAACTACAAGAAATCAGTTGGTTGGTTATACCTTCACATATTCGTTCCACGCTCCATAATCAGACACCTCAATTGTGTGAGAGAAATTGTTGAACCATGCCGCTTATGTAACATTGTTAAACAACTCATGGAGGTGATGTTAACTCTTTTTCCAGACAATTAACTTGGACTTGATGTGTGGAAATTCCTTAATACAATTATTAAGATGTAGCACCCTCACCCTAGCTTCGAGTTCGTGAAGGTATTCGGCTCTAATGTGATTGATAACGTGACCTTGTTCGTTGAATTGCTCTCTTAATACCCATATGAGTGCCTCCTCCTCCAGCCTAGTCCATGCATGTCGTCCCGTTGCTATCTAACACATCAAGATTCATGTGGATGTCATCCACAAGACAAGCTTGTATACTACTGTACTATGATAAGTTGTATTAAAACTTAATTATCAACTCAACTAGAGTAAGCACGAATAATCAACATGTATGTAGACATATACTAGAACAAACAAAATGTAATGCCACTACACCGTGTCCAATGTTAACAGAAGAAAGTGATTTCACAACCATTAACCGTAATTACAACATTTAAAATGTGTGTAATCAGTAATGGTACAACATAATTGCACGTAATAATGGGATTTTTTTGAAATTTCCCTAAAGCATATCCATGAACTATAGTATGAGGAAATTGGGTTCGCATTAAATAACAATAATACAGAACAAGATCAGTAATGCTGGTAGAGGAAGTATACATTGGTAGGTAAACACGAAGAACAATCTACTTTATGGGATTTTAACTACGCGAATTGATAATCTACACCAATGAAATCCAAAAATTTAATGAAATTAAGGCATCAGGGATAACACATGTCATGGATCTAACAAGATTTAGAAGAATTCAGCCGCAATAGTAAAGTAATTGGGGAATCGGGGTTACAAAATTAGGGTTCGTGCTACTTACCTTTTAGCAGAATCGCGCCCAATTTGTTTGTCAAATGATTTAATTTTGTTTATAATGATTTTATGAAGTTGCTTTGAAACTAGACAAAGAAACAACACTATCAAAAGTTGTCAACACGTTTGTTAAAAGTAAGGGTAATGTAGTCTTTTCGCGTTGGGTGATTTAGTAACCGAACTCAACTTATATAATCGTTGCAGGAAGGGGGGGGGGGGGAGGGCTAGCGATTACTATCCGAGTTACTGAGGTGAACAATTGTGGGCTGCCTGACTTTTTGGTCAAAGCCCAATTCCTCTTTCTCACGAACCAAACTTCTTATTAAGTTAAATATGACCCCTTATTTCACCTAATACGTGGAACCAAACGTCCCCTAAATAAAAACCACTAAATAATAAAAATTACATAGTTCAAACTAAAATTACATTTGTTTTTAATGTTGTATCGCAATTTTTTGATGCAGTGTGGCAGCTGCATCTAAAAATTGCAATCAAGCTGCTCTTGCATGACGGAATTTTGCGACGTGGGCTATTTTTGTGATTTTTGGATCAAAATTTTCAATTCAAGTCCTAATTAAAAATTCAATTTCCTTGCAAAATTTTGGTCCCAATTGATGTGTTTTGTTGTAGTGTCAGTCAATTTTAGGTATTTTACTTTTACTCACCTACTAATTAACTTTCACGTTTGTATTGGATCAAGAAGAGTATAAATCAACTGTAGGAGTTTGAGCTTAACTCAGAATTAGTTGAGAAAGTGCTTTAGGCAACTAGAATTCTAGAATTCAGTTGATATAAATAAGTTTACATTCAACAAGGAATTGTGCACGATTAGGAGGTTGAAGCAAAGAGTTCTAAATGGGGATTCAAAATAGAAACAAATTAGGACTCAGATCCAAACAAGAAAACATAAGCTTGATGTACCCTATCCATTCAAGAAGACTGAAGAGTTTTAAGCTTCTGTGAATTGCATAAATAACAAAATCAGAGAGAAAATTATCAAGAGAATGGATCCACATCGAGAGAATATGATGTATACAAAAAGATTGTAAGCAATCAACACACACACACACGAGTCTTAGACGTGAAGCACAAAAGCATTATAAATAGACACAAGGGGCATTAAGATTAAACATATGAAAAAAGCTCACTTTGTGAGAGAATAAATTATTTGTGTCGAGGGCATATTTGGCATTACAAAAGACTTGGTCGTTTCATGGTGCGTAGTGCCTATCACTTAATTATGTCACAGGGTTTGGCGCTACGAGGTAGCGGGGATGTTAGGAGTTCTAGCGATCATACGATCTGGAAAAAGCTTTGGAGGTTGGATTATGCGAATAAGATAAAACTTTTTTTGTGGCGAGCATGCTTAGATATATTACCAACACGTATGAATCTTGCGCGTCGAAAAGTATGTGAGACATCGAGTTGTGTGACGTGTGGCGAAAGAGAAGAGACCCCTCAACATGTTATCTTCGATTGTCATGTAGTGCGCCAAGTTTGGGCTTAGTTGATTTTTCCCTTTCGACGGCGATTCGAGCGAATGAGGCTTTTATGGAGTGGGTTCAGAGTCTGTCGCGTGAGGTGGAGAAGGAAAAGGTTGGAATCGCAATTACATTGTGCTGGGCGTTATGGAATAATAGAAATACAATCTTAGCAGATGAGCACTCGCCCAATTCAGCAGAAATAACAGCATTCGGGTACTCATATGCGACGACTTGGCGGAGAGTTGTGAGGAACCAGACACATATTACACAATCAATGAGCCAACGAGTGGGAAGCACCGCGCGAGGCGAGGACTGCTATAAAATAAATTTTGATGGAGCGTGCTTTGATGAGGAGGGAGCAATCAACATTGGGGTGGTGGTGAGGAATTACAAAGGCAATATCTTGGCTAGGGTGCAAAGAAGAATCATGGCCATGCTCGACCCTTCGTGCATTGAGGCACTAACTGCACATTCAACAATTAAGTTAGTGGTTGATATGAATTGGGGGGAAGTAATATTCGAAGGCGATTGTTTGAATGTTATTCATGACATCATTCACCGGACTCAAGAGGACGCAAGCTACATGAACATTGTCGCATATTTTCTTTGCTTGTTTACACCACGCGAGGGATTTTCGATTCGATGGGTGGGACGTGATGTTAACAAAGCTGCTCATGATTTAGCCTGCACGACGATTGAAAACCACCGTCGATCCACATGATCTTGTGTTTGCGGTTCATTAATTTAGTTACATTTGATGTGAGATTTGATTATTGTGAAATTACGTAATGGCGATCGATTTGATTTTCGCCATTGAAGAACACAACTTGAAGAAAAGAAGAACACAATTTATTTATCTCTCTGAACCGAAGGATTACAAAATTCTTCTCTCTAAAATCCAATTGCAAAAGTCCCGAATGAATTCTGAGATGGATTCGTATTTATACTTAAAGATGAAAACATGATTGAAAAATAACTATGACTGTTAAATTAAACTAAGGCCGTTATTTTCATTTATGGAAGGCCGTTACAATGGTAATTTCAATTATTTTTATTTAATGAAAATTTGAGTTGAGGATGAAGAACAACTTTCGACAGATGATTTAAGACCCCTCCGCAAGAGGTGCGTGAATATCATTGATGCACATCTTAGACATGAGCTGATTGAAGGGTTGAAAGGCCAATGGCTTTGTGAGAATATCTGCTATTTGTTGAGAGCTGGAAATGTGGAGTACTTTAAGGAAACCTTTCTGAACTTGTTCCCTGACAAAGAAACAGTCTATTTCTACATATTTAGTTCTTTCATGGTGAACTGGATCTTGAGCAATAGCTTGTGCACTCTTGTTGTCTGTGTAAGGGATAGGAGTTTGAGATTGGTTGATGGTGAGATCTGTGAGAAGTTGATGAAGCCATAAAAGTTCACAAGTTGTAGAAGCAATTACCCTGTACTCTGCCTCAGTGGATGATCTACTGACTGTTGGTTGTTTCTTAGACTTCCAAGATATCAGTGAATCTCCTATGTATATTGCATAGCTTGTGATGCTGCTTCTGGTAGTTAAGCATCCAGCCCAGTCACTGTCACAGAAGGCAATTAGGTTAGTATTGCAGGATGTTGGATATAAAAGATTTACCTGGGCTTGATTTGAGGTATCTCAATACTCTGTGGGCTACTGAGAGGTTGTGTTCAGTGGGTGCAGACATATGTTGAGTTAGAGATTGAATGGCATAAGAGAGATCTGGTCTGATGATGGTTAAGTACATTAATCTTCCATCTAGTCTCCTGTAGACAGAAGGATCAGTCAGTGGAGGTGAATCAACTTCTGGTGTTTTGTGGTTGCTTTCCATTGGTGTGTTGGATGGTTTACAACCCAAATATCTAGTTTCTGTAAGTATGTAAAGTGCATACTTCATTTGGCAAAGAGACATCCCTTTCTTTGACCTTGCTATCTCAATACCTAATATATATTTCAGATCTCCCAAATCTTTGATAGTAAACATGTCATCAAGATGTTGTTTGATGTTGTTTATTTCAGTGATATTGTTACCAGTTAAGATTATGTCATCAACATAAACACAAAGTGCAGTAAAGGAAGTAGAAGATTTCTTAGTAAACAGGGAACAATCAGACACACTTTGTTGAAAACCATAAGTTAGTAAGCATTGTGTCAACTTTGTGTACCATTGTCTTGAGGCCTGCTTTAATCCATAGAGACTTTTCTTCAGAAGGCAGGCTCTTTTATCACTTGGTTTGCAATATCCAGGAGGAGGCTTCATATAAATTTCCTCATCCAAGTCTCTATGAAGGAATGCATTATTGACATCCAGTTACTTTAAGTGCCAATTTTGAGAAGCTGCAACTGCTAGAACTCTAATAGTGGTGAGTTTAGCAACATGAGAGAAAGTGTCAAAATAATCTAGGCCTTCTTCCTGTGTGTAACTTTTTGCCACAAGCCTTGCTTTATATCTTTCTATTGATCTATCAGACCTGAGTTTAACTTTGTAAACCCATTTACATCCAATGCAGTTGTGACCAGAGGGGAGAGAAGTGAGAGTCCATGTTTGAGTTCTTTCTAGAGCATCAAGCTCAGTTTTCATGGCCTGCTTCCATTCAGGGAATTTGCTGGCTTGAGTGTATGAAGTTGGTTCAGTATTGTGGGATATAGCAGTGGTGAATGCTTTATGAGTATCAGATAATCTTATTGTGCTTATATGACTCTGAATAGGGTATTTTGTAGTGAGTTTCTCAATGGTGCAGGAGTTAGCCTTGTGAATGGAATTTGGTAATTTGTAATCATAAACTTGAAGGTATGCTGGTGGAGCAATATGTCTAGAAGATTTTCTTGTGTGTGGCTGTTGTTCAATGATAATAGATGAAGGGTTAGAGTTATCTGGTGCAACAAGAGGTTGCTGCACTGTATCAGTTGATGAAGCAGTGGAATGTTGTGGTGAGGCTACACTGTATGAGGTATCTTGTTTAATACTGTGAGCTATCTCAGGAGTTTGAGGGAGGTTTGAGTCACCAGAGTTGTCTTGGACTTGATGTTGTACTTGTGGTGCCATTTTTTGCTGCACTGTAGTATCAACAGGTATATTTATGAAAGGATCAGTGCATAATGCGTTAGTGTTGTTTTCTGCTGATTCTTGTTCTGTGGGCTGAAATGTGTTGTCCTTATTTTTGAAAGGGAATATTTTCTCATGAGAAATCACATTCCTGGAGATAAAAACTTTGTGATTGAGCATGTTGAGGAGGAGGTATCCTTTTGTTCCCTTAGGATATCCTATGAAGATGCACTGGATGGCTCTTGCATCAAATTTATGTCTGTGAGCTTGAAGTGTGGAGGCATAGCACAAGCATCCAAAACTTCTCAGCAAAGTGTAATCTGCTGGTTTGTTGAATAGGAGTTCATATGGTGTCTTGTTGTTGAGTGTAGTGGAAGGTAACCTGTTAATAAGATAACTAGCAGTAGAAATACAATTACTCCAGTAGTGTAATGGAAGATTAGATTGAAATTTTAATGATCTTGCCACCTGCAAAAGATGTTGGTGTTTTCTCTCCACCAAACCATTCTGTTGTTGGGTCTCCACACAACTGGTTTGATGGTGTATTCCCAAGGATTCATAGAATCCTTTCATGATGAATTCAGTACCATTATCAGATCTAATGGTTTTGATATTTACACCAAACTGAGTAAGCACAGATTTATGAAAGACAATTAGGTGAGTTTGAGCTTCAGATTTTAGTTTCATTAGAAAAACCCATGTGCACCTTGAGTAATCATCAACAACAGTTAAAAAATATCTGAAACCTTCATGAGAAGTAACTGAAAAAGGACCCCACACATCACAATGTATCAAATCAAAAGCAGCTTCAGAATAGGAAACACTAATAGGAAAGGATAATCTCTTTCACTTAGCTAAATGACAAGTTTCACATAAAACGTCTTTACATTTATTTGCATCAATAGAAGGTATTGCAGCTAAATTTTCACCAGTAGGGTGTCCTAATCTCATATGCCAAATTTCTGGAGCACTTTGAGTAGAATTACAACTAACATGATGCTTACTTGGAAGTATGTATAGAGAATTTTTGAGCTCAGCAGAACCAATCATCTGTCTGGTGATTGTGTCCTGTAAAAAATAAGATTTTGACAGAAATAAAATAGAAATATTAGTGTGGTTAGTCAACTTAGAGATGGATAACAAGTTATGAGCAAAGGAATGAACATATAGAACATTATGTAAAATAACTCCATTTGAAAACTGAATGTTGCCTATATGAGTAGCAATAGTAGTGGTGTTGTTTGGCATGTGAATGATAGTTTTCATAGGAGTAGGAGTGGATATAAACCAGTGGAGATGACATACCATGTGATCTGTAGCTCCAGTGTCTAGAATCCAATAGTTATTAATATGAGTAGTGGAACTATTTATATGAGAGACAAAGGGTAATAAAATACCAGTTACTGCAGTTGCAACATAGTGGATAGTAGGCTCTATTCCAACTGAGGAAGTGTGATATTGCTCTTCTGCCTGCTTGAATGCTAGGAATTGTTCAAAGAGTTCTCTTGTGAAGTTCTGAGAGACTGGAGCAGGTTGTCGAGTTGAAGAGGTTGGAGTGTCAACAATAAGAGATTGTTGAGGAGTGACTGCAGAGTTAACTGATTGTTGATTGCTTGGACCAAGTGTTCTTTTGCCAGTAGGGCCATTCCATCCAGGTGGATATCCATGGAGTTGAAAACACTATTCAATGGTGTGGCCATTGTAACCACAATGAGTGCATTTCAACTTCTTCTTGTTTGGAGAGCTGTTAATTCTTGGCTCTATTGAATGGTTGATTCCCAGGTGGGGCAGTGTTGTTGTTGTTAAAATGTGTCATGTTCTGTTGAGTATTGTAGGATCCTTGTCTTGAGTATAGGGCTAATGAGTCCACATAATGAGTGAGATTGTTGTAGATATCCCTTTGATGCTCTTCTTGGAAAGCCATAGAATAAACTCTTGACAAGACATGTAGAGGAGATAGGAACAGAACATGGCTCCTCAAAGCAGAAAATGATTCATTGAGGCCAACCAAGAATTTGAGAAGAATATCAGATTGCTGCAAATCTATCATGGATTTATTCACATTGCACACACAGATACCACAAGTACATGCTGTGATAGGTCTTTGTGACATGTATTCATCCCAAATGGCTCTAAATTGGTTGTAGTACTCAGTGACAGAATTGGTTCCCTGTATGATAGTAGATATAGACTTCTATAATTGGTATACTCTAGATCCATCAGTTCTGGCAAACCTAGTGTGTAATTCAGTCCACAATTCCAAAGCATTAGTGATATACATCAAACTTTTACCAATCTCAATGATAATGGAGTTAATGATCCAAGAATAGACAAGGCCATTAGCTCTAATCCAACACACTTTCTCAATAGGATCAGTAGGTTCCATAAGTGAACCATCAATGAATCTTACTTTGTTCTTGATAGTTAAAGCCATTTGTATACTTTTACTCCAAGTTATGAAGTTAACCCCATTCAAGTTTTCAGCCACAATTGAGGATCCAGTGTAATCATGAGAGCCAAGAAAGTACACAGATGAAGAATCCTCTGAGGGATTTTTAGAAGTGATTGCAGGCACAATGGTGTTTGATGAACTAGGTGACGTCATTTTAGGGAAGAATAGAGAAGTTAGGGTTACAAGTTTTAGGAACTATCAAAATTCGAATCACAATCCAATCAATGCATGACAATTAACAGCAATTTGCGACCAAATCAAGATCCAAATCAAACAATGCACAACAGTAATCATGAAACACTTCACGCAGAGAAGAATCACGATCGAAAAAAGACACTATTTCGTGCAGTAATCGAACAAATAACGCGGCGAAATTCACGATCAGATAAATCTAATCGAATGATACCATGTGAAATTACGTAATGGCGGTCGATTTGATTTTCGCCATTGAAAAACACAACTTGAAGAAAAGAAGAACAAAAATTATTTATCTCTCTGAATCGAAGGATTACAAAATTCTTCTCTCTAAAATCCAATTGCAAAAGTCCCAAATGAATTCTGAGATGGATTCTTATTTATACTTAAAGATGAAAACATGATTGAAAAATAACTAAAATTGTTAAATTAAACTAAGGTCGTTATTTCCATTTATGGAAGGCCGTTACAGCGGTAATTTGAATTATTTCTATTTAAGGAAAGTTTTGAGTTGAGGATGAAGAACATCTTCTGGCAGATGATTTAGAATTATTGATTTTGTTAGTTTCGTTCATGTCGTTAGTAATTTGACAATAGGATGCATATTTTATACGTCGGTTATGAAATTCATTAACTTAAAAAAAATTAATTTGTGTCGAGTGGTTAAGTAGTGCTTACTGATACTTTACTTTTTTTTCTTCTAGATTTTTCCTATGTGTCGAGTGGTTAAGTAGTGCTTACTGATACTTTACTTTTTTTTTCTTCTAGATCTTTTCTAAGTGAATTAGAGTTAGATTAGCTAGATTGGAAGAGTTGGTTCTCTTTGATCTCTTAGCCATTTTACATTCACAAACGATTTGTTGAACAAGTTGTGATCTTGATTTTTTAAAATAATATTATAATTAATATTTTGCCATAAGGCTCCGTAAAATATAGAAATATAATCTGTTGGAAAATTCACATATGTGTTCATGGGCCGCTATTGTTACTGCTACTGCTATTGTTACCAACTTACCATTCACTGTTGTCAGTTTTCCATATATGCTGTTATATGGATGGTTGTACAACACTGGACACCATACCGATGATAAATTTGAAAATTAATACAGAAATTCTTCCAAAATAGTACTAAATCCTAGTCCGCACAATTTCAAATTTTGTGGACACCCAAAGAAAACTTGGTTATTTCATTATTTTTTCCATCATTTGGTTATTTAATTTTTTCCTATGGTAATTTAATTATTGTGTGCTAATTGACGCTGAAAAAAATATACTTGATTTGTGAGTCCAACCGAAAAAATCATCAAATTTTAAGTTCTAACTTCTAATCCAACCCACGTTCTCTGATGGCAACGCTTTTAGACCACCATTAATAATAAAAAAGTTGGTGAAATCAATTTCGACCCGATATGACCAAATGCTAGAAAATAATGACAAACAACCGTTATACTAATAAAGTGGTAAACCAATAACTCAAATCAAAGAATTTTCTAAAGTATAGAAAATAACCGCCCTATATCCCGTTCTACATAACCACCATATTTTCCCATGACACCGTGACTAGTAGAAATTTGTAAAAGTGCATTAGTAATTTTTTTGGTAGAACCACCCTATCATTACCTTATGTCAGGGGAAGGATAAGTTTACTGCTAACAGACCATTCATATTTGAGTCTATGTGGCTCACTAACACTGAATGTTCTAAAGTTCTTCAAGATATATGGGAGAGGAGCACTGATATTGTTCAGGCTATTGAGGAAGTTCCTGACAAGATGTCTACATGGAACAAAGAGAGATTTGGCAACATTTTCCAGCGCAAGAAAGTCATTCGGGCAAGACTAGGGGGCATTCAGAAGGCACTCGGAATCAGGCCAAATCCTTTTCTTTACAAATTAGAAGAGAAACTCATGAAAGACTTCAATGAAGTGCTGGCCCAGGAGGAAATATTCTGGCTTCAGAAATCAAGAGTGAAATGGATGAAAGATGGTGACAGGAACACCAAATTTTTCCATAGATCTACCATGATCAGAAGGAAAAGAAATAAAATAAAGAAGGAAAAGAAATAAAATTAAGAGGCTCAAGGTGGATGGGCAGTGGTGTACTGATGAACCTTTTTTGAAGGAGCACACTAGAGATTATTTTATCCATCTTTTCTCAGGCTCAAGGGAGAATGATCATGCCACTGGGGGATCACAGTTAAAGAAATCAAAACTTCAAGTTCAACTCACTGAGGAGGAGCAACATGATCTCTCAATGGATATTGGACCAGAAGAGATTAAAGACAATATGTTTGCTATGCACCCAAGCAAGGCACCAGGTCCTGATGGCATTAATGTTGGAGTCTATCAAGAGTATTGGAGTTGGATGGGAGATTCAGTGGTGGATTTTGTCTCTAAGGCCTTTAGGAACATGACTTTCGATATGAAGATATGTGAGGCCTTTCTGTGCCTCATCCCTAAGGTTCCTAATCCAGAGAATATCAAGCAATACATGCCTATTTCTCTATGCAATGTGCTGTACAAAATCATCACTAAGTGCATCACTACCAGACTTAGAGGACTAATGCAGAAAATTGTAGCTCCAACTCAGTCAAGCTTTATCAAAGGTAGGAGCACTCAAGATAATATCTATGTCTTGCAAGAAGTTCTGCACTCTCTGAGGTCTAAGAAGAAGAATAAAACTGGAGCTATGGTCATGAAGCTTGATTTGGAAAAGGCTTATGACAAGGTGAGTTGGTCCTTTTTGGAAGAAACTCTAATCTTCTTCAATTTTCCTAAGAACCTGGTTGAGATCATTATGTTCTGTGTCAAACATGCTGCAACTAGAATCTTATGGAATGGCTCACCCTTAGAGGCTTTCAACCATCAATGTGGCTTGAGACAGGGAGATCCCTTATCCCCTTACTTGTTTGTTCTTTGCATTGAGAGGCTGTCTTATTTGATTAGTGAAGTGGTTGATGAGGGCAAATGGAAACCGATTGTCCCTTGTAGAGGAGGTCCTAAGTTATCACATATTTTCTTTGCTGATGATTTGATTCTTATGGGCCAAGCAACAACTAAGACTGGTCAAGCTATCAAGAGAGTTCTTGAGAAATTCTGTACAGCCTCAGGCTTGAGATTGAGCCCTCAAAAATCTAAAATCTACTTTTCTAAATCTCATGGAGCTAGTCTGAAAAGGCAGATTAGTGAGATTTTGGGATTTAGCCAGACTACCAATCTTGGGAAGTATCTTGGTATCAAGCTTATCCATGGTAGAATAGATCAAGAGACCTACAAGGATATCATTGATAGGGTTCTTAGGAGATTTAGATCATGGAAGAGTCAACTTCTGTCCTTGGCAGGAAGAGACACACTGATTGCTTATGTCTCATCTGCCATGCCTGTTTACTCAGCTCAGTCAGGATGGCTTCCAGAACATGTTTGTAACAAATTAAATCGACTGAACAGAGATTTCCTATGGTCAAGGGACATATCTGTCAAGAAAATGCATCTGGTTAGTTGGAACCAAGTCACTCAACCAAAGAAAGATGGTGGACTTGGTATCAGAATGACAAGAACCAGCAATGAAGCCTTGCTTGCTAAACTGGCCTGGAAAATTCTTTCAGAGGAAGAGAACTTATGGAGCTCTATTATCAGAGCCAAATACTTAAAGAATCAAACCATCACCAATTACACTGGGAAATTGTCTGACAGTCCAGCTTGGAAGGGGGTGATTAAATGTATGGAATTGATGAAGCCTTTCCTGAGATGGAAAGTAGGGAAAGGGAATAAGATATCACTTTGGTATGATAACTGGAGGGGCAGTGGTTGTCTCAGTGAGGAGAACTTAGTGATCCAGCAGGAAGACAAGAGCCTGAAGCTCATTGATGTCATCTCTGACAATGGTGACTGGAACCTTAATGGTTTAGCTACTCACATCCCACATGATATTTTATCAGATATAACTAGGAATAGAATCATTTTGACTGAGGAAGAAGATAGAGTTCTCTGGAGTGAGAACTCAAATGGATTCTTCACCTGCAAATCTGCTTATCATTGCTTCCAACAGAGACATCAGATGATAAGGACAAAACATATGGATTGCAGTTGGGTCTGGAAAGTGGATTCTGGATACAAATATCAGCATTTTCTCTGGCTACTGTCACAAGAAAGGCTGGCCACTAATGCAGTTCGATTCCATAGACAAGCTTCATTGACAACAATGTGTACTATCTGTGATTCTTATCAGGAGACTGGTCTCCACCTTATGAGACACTGCTCAGCTGTTAGGGAACTCTGGACTAGGATCATAGCCCCTGAGGACCTGCCTGTATTTGATGCATTACCTGGAAATCAGGAATCTTATCAGACCAAACTCTGCATGGAAGTGGATTTTTCTGGCTTGTCTTTGGATCTCCTGGAAGCACAGAAACTCTAGAGTCTTTCACAATAAAGAGATTAACATTAAGGGCCGCATTGCTCAAGTTAAACAGCTCATTTTGGAGTTCTTTGCTGGTTGCAGACAGAGGAGGGAGAATGCAAGAGTAGTGAAGTGGTCTAAACCTAAAAGAGGATGGCATAAACTGAATGTGGATGGTGGCATTAACAAGGACCTGAACTCTGGACATGCTGCTGGAGTTCTAAGGACAGATGAAGGCAATTGGTTATTGGGATTCTGTCGCAGCGTTCCAACACCAACTGTGGATGAAGTCGAGCTCATTGCCATTAAACATGGTCTTCAATTGGCTTGGGAACGTAGAATGAATTTTATTGAAGTTGAAACTGACTCCCTCACCGCATTTAAGATGATCACTGGCGAGCTACAACCTCAACTGGTCTACATTTCGTTGGTGAAAGAATGTCAAGTGTTGTTGCATAAACCATGGAGTGTTAGCTTCAAATGGATTCCTAGGACGGCTAACTTGGTAGCTGATAGTCTCGTTAAATTTTATCGTAGTAATAATGTGGTGGATATCCTTTGGGAGAGTCCCCCTTCTCATTGTATTAGTAGCCTAGTTGCTAAAGACTTGTTCTAAGGCTTGCTGCCTTCTTTGTTAATCAAAAAAAAATTTTTTTTTTTTAGTAGAAGTGCATTAGTATTAATTGCATCGACGACTCAAATAAGCCCCCCCCCCCCACCTTAAATTGTAAGATATAACTACCCCTAAATCATCCCCTACCCGTGATTCATCCTCGTATATTGATAAACATACCGACTTGTTATTACATATCATCGAAAATCATAGGAAATAATCAACATTTTATATCACATCATATCATTATCGGTCCATGCTTTCGTAGAAATTGTACTAAGGAATGCGAAAGAAAAACCCTAAATTATAAGAAATTACTCATATCACAATATAAAGAGAATATCCTATATTATAAAAAGTAAGCCTTGTGTCGAAATTTTCTTTGGAATCAAGGTAATAGCTATGAATAGTCATAGACTAAAACATTGAGTTGAGCTCTTCTTTGGTATATAATGCTTTAGAGAATTAACCGGCCCCTAACTCATGTGTAGTATTCAGGGGCAGACTAATTGTAGGGCTCACCTGAGCTGAAGCTCAAATGAGATTTTTTTCAAGCCCAAAGAGTAGTAGAGCTCGTTTGGTTGCAAGAGGCACTAATATGCCTCTTCATATAACGACCTACTAAGATTCTTATTATTCAAGATTTAACAACTTTGGTTGGTTATTTTGTACTCCTCTCTCACTCATAGGTCCCATGTTATACTCTATTTTGGTTGCTATTGTACTTACCCAGTTTAACTCAAATTAGAACCAAAATTCCTACTTTACCCTTTAACTTATTGTCTCAAATCAGTGTGCATATATAGAGAATTTGAATTTATTGCAATCTTTTTTATAGTACGCAATTAACGTTAGTAAAATCATTTTTTATAGTAAGTAATTAACGTTAGTGAACTCAATATTTTTATAGTAATTAGTTAAAGTTAGTGAAATCATCTTTTTAATTGAAGGAAATTAACGTTATTGATATATTTTTTATAGACAGTAATTAATGTTAATGAACTCCATTTTTATAGTAACTAATTAACATTAGTGAAATCCATTGTTTATAGTAAGTAATTAAGGTTATTGAAATCAATTGTTTATAGAAAGTAATTAATGTAAAGTGAAATCAATTGTTTATAGTAAGTGATTAATGTCAGTGAAATCATCTTTTTAATTGAAGGAAATTAACGTTAGTGATATCATTTTTTTTTGAAGCTCAAGAATAGATTACTCAAAAAATTGTGCAAACGCGCTATAACGTCAATACAAATTCCCCCAAACTAGAGTATAAAACTATGCTCTCAAATATCAACAAACACTAGACCATATGGTTCACAAGCCTCTCCCAAAGCTGTGCGAGCAAAATTGTGTGCCATTGAGTTAGCCTCCCTACCAACCCATCGGATAGACAAGTCACGTCGTGGTTCAAACTATAGAAGGAAATCCGCCACAATATTAGCATAGCTCACATTCTCGTGCGTGCGGAAAAGAATGTCATGTATTATATTAAGACAATCCCCTTCAATCACCACCTTATCTCATTGCATTCCCACCGCCAATTTAATCGCCCACAATGCCGCCAAAGCCTCAACAGTTACCGGGGCCAACGTAGACGTAATTCTCTTTTGGACTCTCGCACAAACCCGACCCTCATGATCCCGAACCACCACCCCTATTCCTACCGCCAACTCCTCCTCAAAACAAGCCCCGTCAAAATTGATCTTCAACCACCCCTCACGCGGCGCCACCCAATTCGAGTCGCCCTTTTAGCAATTACATGCGCAGTCCTCCCCAATTCTCGCCATGTCGTCGCATATTGGAGTGCAAACTCCACGATACCACCTGCAGCATAATATTTTTCTCCCACAAGGATAAGATTCCGATTATGCCACATAGCCCAACAAATCGTAATAGCAATCGCTGCCCGCTCCTTCCCCTCGCTACGCCATAATCTATGAAACCATGCAAACAAGCTCTCATTACTCGTACACGTCGACCCCGTAGTGAATCGGGCAAGCGCCCAAACTTGCCGTGCCAAGTGACAATCAAAGAAAATATGCTTCGGCGTCTCATCCCTTTCGTTACACAATAAGCACCACGTGCCATCGCCTATCTTTCTTCTTGCAAGATTAGATCGTGTAGGGAGGATATCTAGGCAACTTCGCCACCAAAATAATTTGATCTTATTCGCACAATCCGCTTGCTAAATTTTCTTCCATCCTTGTTGTTCGCTCAGGCTAACGACCTCCCATCCACCCCGCGCGGCCAATCCTTGCGCCATTATCATGTGATACGCACTCCTAACCGTGTAGCGACCGTGTTTCTCATAATGCCATATTTGTCGATCATCATGCTCCAAACTACCTAATGGAATTGCCAAGATCACGTTTACGTCCACTTCCCAGAACGTATTTTGTACTAACTCCACGTCCCACCACCCCATCGCTGCAGCAATAAGGTCGCTCACTGTAGCCATGGTCATGAGAGGAGCGCGTCGTGATCGGCCGAAAGGTGACCGGTTAACGTTTGAAATCTTTTTTTATATAGTAAGTAATTAACGGTATTAAAATCAATTTTTTTATAGAAAGCAATTAAAGTTAATGAAATCAATTTTTATAGTAAGTAATTAACATTAGTGAAATCATTTTTTTATAGTAAGCAATTAATGAGTTTGAAATCAATTTTTTTTATAGTAGGAAAAGGTACGTTAGTAAAATAATTTGTTTATAGTAATTAATCAAGGTTAGTGAAATCAAATGTTTCTAGTAAGTAATTAACTTTAGTGAAATCAATTCCGTCTTTTCGGGCTAAAGGAGGTACTAGGGAGGGCTGACTTTATACGGTGAGAGTGATTAATATTCTTCTATGGGACTTGGATACTATCATACTATTATGAACAGAATCAAGTCATTTTCTTTTCTGTAAATACTAAATAGAAAATCAAGTAATATATTACGCATTTCACATAAAAGCATAAAACCAACTATTCTTTCTTTGATTTGCTTTATCAAGCTACAAATAAAATTGACTGTCGCTTCTCTCAAGATAAATGTGTCCATCCTAATAAACTTACTGGCCATGTAGATAAATTATTATAAGTCTTAATTAATAATCACACATAAAAGAGACAATTAAATTCAGGAGACTGATTTATCTTATTACAAACTTAATAATTAAGAACGTTTAACACTTGACAATATATAATGTACTTGAAAACACAAACACAACGACCACCACAAAACAACACATCAACTATCTATCATAACTTCGTGATCCGAGCCAAACTGCTCCGCCCTACCCTTCATCTCCCTCGCCTTCGTCGCCAATTTTGCCCTCGCCGTATCAATCTGCCCTGACCCCACTGGGTGCTTCCCAGTCACGTACCGATATATCCACGACAGCATGCTGATCGCCGCTACCCCAAATCCGCCCGAAGCCACAAACCCCGATGCCAACATAAACATTGTTATGACCGCCGGCACTAGCACGGGGCTGAATATCACCAGCAGCGGCGTGGCAATGGTCAGAACCACCACGGTACCGGCCAGGATCAAACCAGAGAGGACCAATAGCGAGCTGCCAGCTGTCACGGCAGTGGCGGCCTTCACCACACGGTGGCTCTGCGGCTGCTGCTGGTGGAATAAGGGCCTGTTTTGTTGATGCTGAGTCCATGTGTCCATTGTTTTTTCCTATCCTCTTGTTGTTGTTGTTGTAGTGCAAATTGTAATAGGCTAGCTGGAATTTTGAATTGTAACGAGTGTGTATGATATCATTGTGAGGTTTAGTTGACAAATATATAGTGAGAGGAGAGAGGGCACGTGTGGGGGGCGGGGTGTCACGTGTTGGAGAGCTCGACATGCAAGGGTTGCATGTACCACGTAGGTTGTTCTTTTGAGACACGTTGATTTTTGGTTGTACCCCGAGGTGCCTATTGATCATGGGAGTATTTTTATTTTTATCTTAAAAGAAAAAGAAAAAAAGGGATAAGAGATAAAAGATAAAAGAAAAATTAAAGAGTTATAAGATATAATACATACTCCTTTATTTGCTATTGGAATTGCCTTATGGCCAATAATATAGAGGATATATATAAACTAAGTTTAATGCGTTTCTACTTTCTATAAATGTTAATGGAGTGCCAGTTTATATCTTCGTCGTCTTCTTGTTCTAGTTTTAACGTGAGTTCCATAATTTAGTTATTTGTAATTTGTTATGATTTTTCTAGTATAAAAAAAAAACAAGAAGAAGATGTGTAGTTTAATAATATATTCTCCTTTTATTTTTTCAGTAAATGTAGGTCAGTTGGGCTTTTTAGATTAAAACTTAAATCCAGGCCAGTAGATGTTCTGGAATCGGGACATGAAAATGCTGAACCCAAAAGTTCCTTAAGTGATACTATATATAGTCATATTTAAATATCTCGCTTTCTTTCAGCAAAATATTTTTTTATCCGTTTTGAGATATTTCTTCGGTCTGGGCCTTTGGAAAATTGTAGATCTACACGGACAGTGAAAATTGTAAATTGGGTTATATCCCAAAGTGAATGAGAAGATATGGGCTTAGACAACAGAGGTGCCGCCTTGTGAAACGAAAATGTTCTTAATAATTTCATACTTGAGACTTTTATGATGGGCCACTTTAATGGCCCAATCCTAATCAAATTGCTATGGTTTAATTTCATTCTCCTACAATGCAAATAATATTATTTTTAAGGGACACAGATTCAAGAAAAAGTTGCAAAGTAAAAAGCTGTATAGAAAGTATCACGTCCCATTATTTACGGTGTAAAGCTTATCTTAAATTCCAATTTGTTGTAGATTATACTTCAATCTTTTTTATGTATGTGTTTTTTGTTGGCAACTCTACTTGTGAGTTGTGATGTATAGTGTTTAGTTAGGGAGTTCAATGACGTCTTACGGCAAGAGGAAGCTTTTTGGTTCCAAAAATTGCGCATCAAATGAATAAGAGACGGCGATAGGAACACAAAATTCTTTCACAATTCCACTCTTGAGAGGCGCAAACGCAACAAGATTTCAGCGCTCAAGGTGGATAATATATGGACGAACGAAGACGAGGTCTTAAAGAGTGATGCACATGGGTACTTCTCCGCGTTATTTTCGGGATGCGTTTGTAGTCAGGAGGTTGGGACCAACGCGTAGCTGCAGCCATCGGTTTATCAAGCAACGCTGAACGTGGAATTCGAAGAACGGTTAGCTAGCCGCATGGAGGTTGACGAGATTAAGCAAGTTTTGTTCTCGATGAATCCGTTTAAGGCACCCGGCCCCAATGGACTACCCGCGGGGTTCTATCATAAAAGTTGGGAATGGATTAAGGGATCTTTGTGCATGTTCGCAGAATCGGTCTTCAGGGATAGGCGGTTCGACCCTAGGATTTGCGAGGCCTTCCTTTGCCTTATTCTGAAAATCCAGTACCCCAAGAATATCACGCAATTCAGGCCGATCTCTCTCTCTCTAACGTTTTGTACAAATTCATCACAAAGAGCCTTACCTCGCACCTCAGGGAGATCATGCCCGAGATTATCTCCCCCACACAATCGAGCTTCATTAAAGGTAGAAGCGAAAATGATAATATTTTCTTACTCCAAGAGGTCCTCCATTCCGTCCGTAGTACGAAGAAGAATAAAGTTGGGTGTATGATCATGAAGCTCGATTTAGAGAAAGCATATGACAAAATCAATTGGGATTTTTTAGAAGAGACGTTATTTGCTTTCCACTTTTCGAGGGGTGTTGTCGAGCTTATTATGTTTTGCGTGCGGAACGCGGCCACGAGAGTTCCTTAAAACGGGGTCCCTCTTGAACCTTTTACACACGCTTGTGGCTTGCGTCAAGGCGACCCGTTGTCGCCTTATTTATTTTTTCTATGCGTGGAAAGGCTCTCCTATCTTATCCATGAAGAAATTGACCGCAAAAAGTGGCAAC
This sequence comes from Linaria vulgaris, assembly GCA_948329865.1. NCBI lineage: Eukaryota > Viridiplantae > Streptophyta > Magnoliopsida > Lamiales > Plantaginaceae > Linaria > Linaria vulgaris. The sequence goes on along the minus strand of OX415249.1, from coordinate 79,559,257 downwards.
CACTCGTTCCACGTCGTGGAGGTCCTAAATTATCCCATCTTTTTTTTTGATGATTTAGTTCTAATGGGGCGTGCGACGAAGGGTACTGCGAGAGCAATCAAATGGGTACTTGTGAGGTTTTGCGGAGCTTCGGGTTTGAAGTTGAGCCCACAAAAGTGCAAGGTGTTTTTCTCGAAGAGTGAGGGTGCGAGTCTCAAACGTTGTATACGTGATATTCTTGGTTTCGGTCAAACTACAAATCTTGGTAAGTACTTGGGAGTCTCTTTGATCCATGGTCGGGTCACGCGGGCTGATTTCTTGATTGTTATGGACCGCATCATGAAATGCTTCTCGGGGTGGAAAGGAAAGCTACTTACAATCACGGGAAGAGCTACTCTTATCCATGCTGTTTCATCGGCACTCCCGGTGTATCATATGCAATCTTCGTGGTTGCCCTAATACATATGCGATCAAGTTGATAGGCTCAATAGAAACTTTTTATGGTCCTCAGATATTACCAAACGGAAGTTACATCTCCTGGGGTGGTCAAGAATTACAAGGCCAAAGTGTGAGGGTGGATTAGGAATTCGGGTTGCTCGAGTTAATAATGAGGCTTTTTTGTCTAAGCTTGCATGGCGATTATCCCCAAGGAGAATATCGTTTGGCGCAGTCTGGTTATGGAAAAGTATCTCAAGAAGGGGCGGATTTGGGAGTGCATCCCAAAAGGTACCGATAGCTCGACATGGAAGGGGATAATTAGATTTGCTGGCCTCATGTTGTTTCTTAGATAGAAGATTGGGAACGGGAAGACTATCTTGTTTTGGTTCGATAATTGGTTGGGGGATAAACGGTTATGCGATGAGGGATGCGATATTAACCCGAAGGAAGCCAAGCTCACGTTAAGTGAGGTTTTAGACGAGGATGGTTCGTGGTGGCTACGTGGTCTCGTGTCTCATCTCTCGAATGATCTTAGGACCGAAATATTAGGGAAGGTGGTGGCGCTTAACGACGTGGAGGACAAGATCTTGTGGACTAAAAATTCGAGTGGCGAATTTAGTTGTCAATCAGCCTATAACTCGTATCTAGAATATTATTCGAAAGAGAGAGTGGACTACCCGGATGTTAACTAGATTTGGCGCGCGGATTTAAGCAATAAAATTCAGCACTTTCTTTGGCTTGTGGCGCAAGATCGGTTGGCAAAAAAGGGACGCGCAAGAGGATGGGAATCCCGATCAATGATATATGTCCGATGTATTTGAATCACGAGGAAACTGGTTTGCATATGTTGCAACGTTGCACGATGGCACAAATGATTTGGAGGCGGGTTATTGCAGCGGATAGCTTCGCACTTTTTGATAGTATTCCAGATGCGAACTGGATTAAGGAAGGGTTGGAAAGTAGAAAAATAAAGGGCGCATTTTGTTCGACGGAGGATTGGGCGTGTACTTTCGCCGCGGGGCTTTGGGTAATATGGAAGAATCGGAATTCAAACGTATTTAAGAACAAGATGGACAGTGTTAACTCGTGTGTGTTCCAAGTCAAACTATTGAGCCACGACTTGAAGATGGGATGAAGGAAAAAAAGAACTAAAAGGAAGGATGTTCGTTGGTCGAAGACGAACTTTGGTTGGGTTAAACTAAATACAGACGGGGGCGTGAACTAGGAAGAGAACCGAGGGGTTGTGCCGGGGTCCTAAGGGGTGCGGATGGCAAATGGATTTGGGGTTACATGGAGGAGTTGCAAGCGCCAACAGTCGACGAGGCGGAGTTGATTGCAATCAAAAAAGGCCTCACTATTGCTTGGGAGCGGAGGTACCCGCGCATTTTACTCGAGACAGACTCTTTGATGGCATTTATATGGCTAATGGAGGAGCACAATTCGACTCAACCTATGGCGAATGTGGTGAAGGAGTGTCGGGATCTCATGCGATAGCCGTGGGAGCTGAAGATCAAGTGGATACCAAGAGAAGCAAACAAAATTGCGGATAGACTATGCCATGGTCAATTAGACGCTAGAAATAGGGACTATCTTTGGGAGATCCCTCCGATCATGTGGCTAGTTTGTATAAGGCGAAGTTAGTCTAACGACCTTGAGTAATTTCATCATCTAACAAAAAACAAATCACGCTAATTTGTCAATTAGTCAAAGGTTTAATTTGCTTTCAATCAATTTTACTTAAACCATATTTACGGATAACACCTATCCATCTTGTACATAATTTAAAAACACTCCAAAACGTTGTCATAATAAAGATATACCGGACACAAATGTGGTTAATTTGTCAGACAATAAAGGTTTACAATCAACTCGAAACTATACTTAGACGACATTTAGGGATAACGACTACCCATTTTGTACGTAATTTAAAAACAGTCCAAGAAATTGTCATAAGAAAGATATACCAAGGATATGGCAGACAAAATTACGAAATATTTTTTATTACAGTTTAATTTCGAAAAAAATACTTTTTCTTCTTTTGATAGTTTTCTTTTAAAGATCATGAAGAGGATATTTTGGATACCTGAGAAGTAGTTAAATAGTTTCTAACTTTCTATTAACTTTTCCTGGCCGGTCAACTTGATAATGTGGAAGCTTTCTCCAAAAACATTTTACATTAAAATATCAAATGGTACAAGTACTATACAGTGAGATAATTACATTGTTTCTACTTTCTTTGGTCTTTATGCAATCACTCTTACTTTGGTTGAAATATCATATCTAATCTAGAAGTTTAAAGCTAGGAGAGAGGATCAGCTAATATTTAACACATTTGAATTATAGTCTCGTTTAAAAGTTCAAGTAGAAAGAATTATTAATTTCTACCGAGTTTTTAACAACTTATATGTTGGCAAATATTGCTATTTACTAGAACACAGTGTCAGCATCAATTTTGGCAACTGAGAATCTGAGATATTGAAAATCTATATGCATTACAAAATTTTCATTTTATTTGTCACGTAAAACTTTTGTTCATTCTTTCTAAAGTATATTCCTGAAAAGTTAAATACTTAGGGCTCGTTTGGTTGCAAGAGGGACTTATATGGCTCTTCATTTTAGTCCCTACTAAGATCCATATTATTGGAGATTTAACACATTTGGTAGGTTATGTTGTACTCCGCTCTTACTAGTGGGTCCTACGTTATACTCTACTTTGGTTGTAAATTTTCTTACCCGTTTAAGGTCATATTAGAAGCAAATTTCCTACATTGCCCTTTAATTTATACTCATCAAATTAGTGCGCTTCTAATATTAGTTCATGTATAAGTTATGCTATGCATTTGTAAAATGGAAAATTCATAAAAAGTTCTCAAATATATCAACTCTCTAATACAATTAATAACATATCTCCATTTAATTAGAACAAGCGTAAGGGCTTGTTCATCATCTCCCTCTCTGTAGAACAATATTCTCATTTTTAAATCATTGGCTTTTGTTTAAACTTTCACCACACAAAACGATGGCACTTGCTGCAATAACATACACACATTTATATGTATATATAATGTCACACCTTAATTATTCGAGTTACATGTAAGTTTTTATCTATCAAACAAATGATTCTCCACTTATAAAAATCTAAACTTTTGAATTAAATAGAAGGTGGGCGGTGAGGAGTGATCACATGGTCAACAAATGAATTATTGCATGCTCGACATATGTACTAATATTTCAGGGACATGTATTTATTTTACATGCATGGATTATAATAATTTATTTGACATATTTGTTTAAGAGGAGTGAATTAAACGAAGAACTCCCAGTTATAGTGCCTAAAACTCGGAGCTTCAATAGTCTTACATAGCTTTTACAAATAAATAAAAAAAACTCCCATAGCTAAATTCGCTAATCACCACCAACGGATTCCTACCCAGTTGTCCCTTGATCCACTGCCTTAACCATGACGTGACCCGCTTCAATTCCCTAATTTCACCACCACCAACCGGATCCGGGCCCTCCATCAACGATATCAGCGTCAAACTATCGGATCCCACAATCAACAGCCCGTGATTACTTCACACTCAATTTTATACAGCGTCAAACGAGCCCTTGAAATCGTAGATAAAAACAAAAAATCTCAGCAATTTCTTGCGAGTAGGTAGCGAAATTTTGCCTGTCTTATGAAAATTACATCATGAATGAAATTGGGGGTGGGGGGGGGGGGGGGGGGGAATTTTGCCACCTAATAATAACTAGTAAGAAGAGCAGTGGGTGTATGGCCGAAATTAGACATCATTTTCAGGGACAAGTTTGTATTTTAAAGTGGTTTAATTTTTGACTATAGAAGTTGTTTTCCGAAAACGGCCACTTTTGAGCCTGCTATTTTTCAGCTTCAATCCCGGGGTGGGCAGATGACCCTGTATTAAATATAAGTAACCAAAGCTAATAAGTGTACTGTTAAAGTCACTCAAAAACTCCTTATATGCCATACAAAGACCAACAAAATGACCCCTTAAATCGCTAACTTCAGATATCATTTGTTAACATATGATAAAATAATGTGTGGATGGTAGACCTGAGTTACAGACGTGTACCGACAAAGTTTCCCTTTTTGAATACTCAGTCTGAAAATAACCAGATCTACTTCTAAAGAGGAAATTCTTGCACGACTTTGAATGTGTAAAACCAGGGTTGACTAACGATTAAATAAAACTTATCTTTCTACATAAACCTACTTTTTGAAATCATGAGATATAAATTTGTAGACTTATGTGGATTGTCTTGGTCTTTGGGATATAAAGTAGAATGGAGTTAGGAAAATTAATAGCCAGTCATGCACGAGGTGTGAAGTGTGGACTTCTATTGAAAATAACTGTAGACCACTTTCATCGGTTCATTTGCTTCGTTTCATTTCAAGATCACACTACTACCATGAATTTCAATCGAGAGGTGTAAGTGTAACCACTAACCTGAGATATAAATTTGTACACTACAAACATCAATACTTTATCTTCTATGAGTAACAATTTTGTTAATGGTCAAAGTAGCAAGTCATATGCTTCTCTTGTCTCATTTAATTTCATACCATTATTCAGATACCATCAAATTTAAAATTTCAGCTCCATATTAGACAATAGTATTTATTTGTATTCTTTTTCGTAAATATTATTTGTAATTATTTCCTTAATTACTGTAATTATACTATGTATAAATATGCATTAAGTGATGAATAAAATTATTATTTTCATAAATCTTACATGGTATCAGTAAGAAAACCTCTCTAATGAGAAAAACTATCATCATGTCTTCGTCTTCTTCAAACCCTAGTGACTATTTCTCCACGACTCCCTCGTCGCAGGCGTCAACCTCCATGTCGCTGCCCTTCATGGCGTCCGAAACGTCGATCGTCGTCCCACCGTATGGTCCCAGTGGTAGCCCTATTGTGCCCATCAATGCGCACACTCATCGTCCTTTGCAGTTGAACTTCGGGAATTATACCTCCTAGAATGCACATGATCGCTGTGACGACCGCATCCCATGGGTAGTGTTCCGATCCGAGTTGGTTCGGTGCTGGTCAGATACTTTATCCAGCTCAGACTAAAACACGTCTCGTAGGAAGGGGTGTCACTGCCCATGATCAACCATACACATTATGATAAAAAATTATCTTTTAATATACACAGCGGAAGTCTTGTAAATACAAATATATTGATAACTTTGATAATTATGCTCTGTTGATAAACATTTTCAATTATACGGACATTCCAAAAGGCAAGATTGGCAAGAAAATTCACATGGTCGATGCTGCCACGTCAGTCTTATCCTGAGGAATGGATAGACAAGAAAAACAAGGAATAAGTCTTTGATGACTTAGCAAGATTCATACAAAACAAGTGGCAATGCAAGAATTAACAGTGATTCAATTGAGATATTTCTAGGAGCGATCTTACCGATAGAAACAGTTTAACAGATAATTTGATGTAACAATGGTACCGAAATATTTTGAAAATAGTTTATGAACATGTGCGTTAATAGTAAACCAATCCAACCTTATACTTCTAAATACTACCTTATACCTCCCGACGAGGAGCGACCTCGCAAACAAAATAGGCGACATGCTCGAGTACATGCCGATCTAGCACGCAGATTGCAGAAAACTCCTGACTGCAAGCGGCGCCTAGATAAATGGGTATCAAGCGAAATTACTTAAACAGATAGTCCTTACTGCCCGACAGTAGATCGACTTAATTTCTGGGTCAAACTTCTCAAAGGCGTCCCGATGGGTGATACAAAAACAAGCTAGTAAACAGGATAATATTCATTGCTCATTGAGCTACATGTCCCGAACACACAATTCATTGCTCTTTGCACAGTTCAAGAACCAGTACATGAGATTATATGTGATGAATAATTAATGGTTGTGTATGATTTAGCAATAAGTGAGAAAATCACGCTTCTTGATGAGATGCAAAAATAGGAATAAGATGAGTCCAAGTTCCTCAGGGACGGATGCCAAAGGGGGCTAAAACGAAATCAGAATTTAAACCTCACCTTTATTTGTACGGAGAATCTTGCGCGTCGTTGATTAATTTGTCAAACATTTAATAACATTAAGATAATATCAGTTAACTGAATAATGATAACTCACACAATAAACATATGTACTATTCAACTTATGTGTTGATGAAATTTGAGGAAGTTCTTGTTAAAAAAGGTAGCTAATACTAATTTAAGTAAATAACACATATCATTGATGAAAATCTTATGCGATAAACTTTGATGTCGTAAGGTTAAGTTAAATATCAAATATACTTTGTATACGTAATTTATATCTCAAGATTTATCTTAAGCAAACATATATTTATAATTGTAATTGTAGTTATAATTTTTCTAATGTTAGAAAATCATTTCAAATGGTAAGTATACAATAATATCAAGTATAGTATGATAAACTATTTAATTTGATGCATTATATATCTTCAAAATATATTACTTAACTGATTTATGGAAAATTGTTTTTTAAGTCTCTAGTATATCCAAAAATTTCAGGAAATGACATCAAACAATTATCTTATGAAGCAATCCAGTAAATTGTATAACTTAGTTAATAGTATTTTGTTTCAAGTTTATTATCTTAAATTACATAACATTGTATTTATAACTTATAAAAAAAATTAATACGTAAACCTAATCAAGGTAAATGATCAAGGAATGTTTAAGTTACAATACAAAATCATATAAGAGGATTAGACCACGAAGTATATATGACAATCTTATTAAACTTATGTAAGGATATGATAAATATACTATTTGTATACTATTGAAAAATCTCAAAAATATTAATCCATAGTTACAAATTATATTAAAGTGATTCTAACCATTGTTATATCTTATAAGAGTTATGTGTAAGTGATCAATCATGGAATTATGATGATTATTTTCAATCATAAACTAAGAACATAAAGTACGCAAAATAAACTAAAAATCATCGCAATATCGAATTTACCTTCGATCATATATCCAAATGGACTTTGTACCCAAATATTTTTGTGTTTTCTGGTACCTAACATCATGAGGAACATGTGTACCCAAATTGGAAGGAAAATCCAAAGGTTTGCTATGCTAAATAATTCTTGAAAACATAGAATATTTTTTTGGATGTTCAGACATCAGTCTACAATTTAGGAATTCCGACCCTCTAAATTACATTATTTGAAAAACATTTCTTGATATGAAAGTTAGAGGACATCATAAGGAGTATTTGACCATTAACCTTGATCAAAAAGAATTTTGCTACAGTTAGTTATGATTTTTCGAAGGTGCATGGCAGAATGGATAATTTCTGCGCAACAAAAGTTTTGGGGTATTTTCAGGTAGAAATGATGAAATAAAAACTTGGGATGAATTTTTCTTGAAAGTAGACTCACTAACTTAGAGATTCATAGGAAGAAAAAAGGAAAAATCGAAATGATTTCGGTTGGAGAAATTATTGGAAGAAAGCCTACTGTTTATAGTCAAAAAAATCATGTTAAAATACTTTAATTTTAAGTATCACTTTAATTTCTTTATCATTGGCCACCTAATGAAGATTCTAATATGATAATATGAAGATGTGGCTGATTTTTCTTCCATAACTTAAAATATGATATGTCTAATTCAAACAAAATACATATAGAATAATATATACATATTTTTTTTGTACATGGTAAAACAATTTAGGTTTATGTCCAACTTTAAGTTTTTAATAACTAATCAACAAAATCTGATTCCAATTGTCACAAGAGTGATGTGGCTGATTTCAAAACCATTCAAAAAGATGTGATATTATTCTTGTTGTTTATAATAAAATCAAATATGAATAAATATATATTTTTACACATATCTACTTATGTAAGTTTTTCTAGGTAAAAACCTCGAGGATCAATATGTAAATGTAAGAAATATTTTTTTAAGATATTTGAAGCATATATGAAAAAAGAAATGGTTAATTTTCTTTGAAGGACTAAAATGCAAATTTTCCAAACGTTTGGGGTTAAAATGATATTTTCAAAAGTTTGGGGACTAAATTGTAAATTTGTATTTTTCTTCCAAATTTCAGGGGCGTTACTATCTCCTCTCCTTAAATGAATCGTCCTCAGATTCTTACATGGATTGTTTAAAAAAAAAGAAATGTTATGGTTCATAAATTGTTTATTGTTAAACTTTCGTGTAACTCTTTCCAACTATTGATATCGTGTTAGTATAATATGTAATATTAACATTTGATTCTCGAACTTCTGAAGCATTTGATCAAACTAAATTCTTAGTATCTAGGTTTACCCAATAAATTCTTCAATGTTTTCTGTTGACCGTTATTTATTTCTCGGAAATTTTAGGGGTGGATTTAACGCATCGCCTGAGTTTGAAGAATAATTTCCGCCCTTTTATTCTCAATTTCCCCCCTTCTTATAGGAGTAAATTTTGGTACAAGTGGAATTTTTATCCCCCTCTTTTGACAAGTGTTCTGTGCATGTGTATATGAGTTGTGTGTTTGTATATAACTCTTGACAAATGTCTCCAAGGAAGCTAACATATCTTCAGGGAGATACCGCCTTTGAATTCTTGATGCCGTGTGTCTCCTGTGGGTTGAGTCACTCTTCCCTTCGGCCTTATCGGTTTTTGTGGATGAGCGTTTGACGTGTACTAGGAGGCTGCCCTTTTGCTCCGATACCAATTTCGCGGGGAGGAGACTTCAATTCGGGGGGAGGTCTATTGAATGATTTTTCCAAAGGTCCCGATATGCTTTTTACAGGGTATCGTGCCTTGATAGGATAAGTTTCATATCGTATCTTTGATAAGGTAAATGCTAAAGCATTGTATCCCTGGGGGGCAACCGTGAAGCTATTTAAAACTTCCGATACCTCTCGCGGGACCTATACTTTGTAAAATACTTATCGTGATTCGAGGGGGTAGTAGGGCACCATTTTACTGGTATCTAGAGTATCATTTAAGTCTACCGATACTTGGGTAGGTCTCCGTGACGCTTCGAAGGCATCGTGAAGGAAAAGTAGGGTTTAGTAAAAACTAGGGTTAACACTAGCACCCCCCAATTCCCGTTCCCTTCATTTGAAGGTAGGAGGAATTGTCTTTTTTGTCTAGAGGGGGTATCGAGAAGGTATGTTATCGTTACTCGTATATATGTTTAATATTTATTTATTTTTATTATTATATATATTTTTTTGATATGACATGGCATAATTAAAGCCACGTCACTTGGGAGTGGCGGTATAACAGTTCGAACTTTTCAGGTTCCGTGCCAATGAACGTGGTGTCGGGGTCTTTCTGAATTCCGTGCCAATGAATGTGGTGTCGTGGGGCACTTAATGGGGGTTAATGGGCAATTAAGTCTCGTTAACTCCTAGGGCTATAAATACCCTTCTCCCTCACAAAATGTTTTCACACTTGCAAAATTTCAAGTTCTTGCTTTCTTAGAGCGAAATTCAGCTTTCTTCTCTGCATCTCCATCTCTTGCAATTCTTTAATTTCGCGACCTAAGGTCTTCTTCTTTCCAATTTCATCAATGGCTTCTTTGTCCACTACTGACTTGGTTTTCGCCGCTTCTATCTCTGGCGTCGTCCTCTTTTTGCCTGCTTCTGATCCTCCTGTGGTGACAGGAATTTCTGCTCTGGTTTCTCGTAAGCGGGGTGTGGCGGCGATTACGGAGGCGGGCGACAGTGGGAGCGCCCCAAAGAAGAAAAAGTCTAAGAGGACATCTGACAAGGGTGGGGCTCCGCGGAACACCCAGAAGGCGGACACCACCGTTAACACCAGTACGCATGAGGAGGTGCATAAACTATGCACGACTTTTGGGGTGTTGGGTTGGAATGTGACGGTGATGATTCTGAGGGCTGATCAGAGGGGTAACGCGCCTCCCGCCAAACACCTTATGATATACTACTTGCAAGTGAGGGTTGGGTTGCGTTCGTTCTTCCCCCTTTTTTGTGAGGTGTTCAAGTTCTGTGATATATGCCCTAGTGAGCTTACCCCTAATAGCTTTACCGCCCTGTTGCTTGTAAATGTGTGGACCGAGATTGGTACTCTTTTGTTTGATTCACACACTGTGTGTATACTGAATGTTGTGCCAACACCGTATTCGGTGTTGTCCCAACACTCGTTGTAGAGTAATAATGCAACACAGTGAGATGAATTTTAAGCAGGTTATATAAATATAACCTGCCGACCTTACAACCAAATAATCACTAAACGTTAATTCAATGATTTTACCAAATACAACTGAGCAAGGAACCCAATCATAATAATAACTAATCTATGAGCTATAGTTTAGTTAGATAAAACTCAGTAAAACAAGACCAATACAAAGAATTACTTCTACTCTTTCAGAACTTAATTCTAGTCTTATTATTATTCTTGATGTCGAGCACGCCTCTTTATAGGATTTGATCGTCCTTGAACCATAGCGTGATAGACACGAGTTGGTGATTGCTCTCTTTTCACTTGGATAATTCCGAAATCTTCTTTGGTGTTATCTTCATAATATTTTCAACTCTTATCTTCAAAATCCTTTGAATATCTTCGGCTTTATCCCTTCGTTCCAAACAATGATTTGAACGATCCTTAATTCCCTAAAATAATCACATATAACTACAACTCGTGGAACTAGGTGAGTTTAAGAATAAAGGCAAAATAATATATTTAGTATAATTAAATCGAACAGAACAGTGTTGAGTACAATGTTGTGCCAACATCCCTTTCGAGAGTGTTGGACCAACATTTCCTATCAACACTTGCAGTTTCAATCTCCCCATTTTTGCCTTTCCTCACAAAACTCCACATGCTACCAATTTCCCTTAAGTACCTGTATTTCAGAATATCAGGACAACTACTTATTCTAATTTGCTCCCCCTTAATCTAAGAATGAAAGTACTGCAGTGTTGAGCCAATACAGTTGACTTCTGTGTTGCCCCAACATTTTCATCTGTCATTTCAACACATGCAATTAGTTCAGCAGTACAAATTCAAGCAAACTAGAATAGTAACAATGTGCAAAATATTGTTCAGATTACAACCAGAAACAAAAACAGAGAACATGCTCTGTGTGTCAAAATATGCATTATTAAAAAATAACTTAAAGTGCAAGAAATAAAAAATTGGTGGCTAATCTCCCCATTTTTGTGAGGAAAGCACCACCAACAGGTGCTTCTTGATGGTGTCCAACTCCTTGATCTCCTCTTCCCTGTCTGCAATCTCCGTCCTCCTGTTAGCAACCATCCTATCACACCACTCCACCTTCTCTTCAATGAAAGCAGAGTTTACAGCCACAGAAGGGGTGGAATCAACTGAGGTAGTGGTGAAGTTGTGCGCCTTCTTCTTTCCCTGCTGAGCACCACTACTTTCTGGAGCATGCGGATCCTTCCATGGAAGATCAATGATTCAGTCTCCTCCAAAGTAGTTCTTGGTGATTGGCAGCTGACTACCCTTGTCCACAAAAGTCTAATTACTCCCTTTATTGAATCCTTGGTCAGTGAGAATCTTGTATACCAAGGAAGGAAAGGGCAAGATTGCATCCCTCCTGTGTGCAGCCTCTGCAATGGTTCTGAAAATTCTCTCCCCCATGTTCACTAGATGCCACTTTTGCAGTTTGTATATCAACACAGCCATCTCATGAGTGAGGACTGTGGAGTGGTTGAGGGTATCCAGTTGTATGAGGCGGCTTTGCACAAGACAACAGTGAGGAAAGTGAGTCTAGTCACCTTATGCTTATTCTTCCACTTCTTTTCTAGTCCCCGAGTCAGTTCCTTCATCATGTTGTCATCATCAATATCAACCTCTGTCTCTTGTCCTCTCGACATCCTCCAAGCTTTATTAGTGATTGATGGATTGAACTTGTAGAACTTATCCTTCACATATACTCTCCCATACTTGGGGGACCTCTTAGCATGCACAAACGTGGACAAATTCTAGTAAAATTCCCTAACAACATCAGGGACATAGGGGACAATTTCTATCAAAGAATAAACCAAGCTCCTAGACTCAAGGAAATCAAACACCTTGTACTTTTTAAAGTCATCCATCACAATGTTCCTCACCCCAAATCTTACTAGCAGTCATAATAGAAAAGTTATCACTTGTAGTTTTGGTCAGAAATACCTATTATAACGTTCAGTAGGAAAATCTGCCTCAAATGTTTCTGGTGGTTCAGGCTCAGACTCCTCCCCGGACTCCAAAGTTGTGTCCGCATCATCCTCAGCTGGTGTTGGATCAACATTCTCATCAGTGGGTGTTGGTCGAACATTCCCGCCAGCCGATGTTGGCACAACATCAAGCTGAGTCTGGTCCTCAACATGCTCCTCTGTTTCTTCATCATCCTCTTCCTCTTCTTCCTCAGAACCCTCCTCCGCATCCTCATCTGCAGAGTCATCTTCTTCAGAAGATGAGGATTCCTCTTCTTCAGCAACATCATCTTCCTTTGTTGCTCTGTCCTTAGCAACTTCCTTCTCAGCACCTTCCTCTCGATCTTGTACCTGTTCATCTTCCTTCTCCCCCTCAATTGCAGAAGGAGGAGCATGTAGTTGACTCTTCTCAGGGTGATTAGCCTCTGGAATCACATGTTCATCGGTCAGGGGAACCTCCTCAGAGATGGCAGGCGGTGCAATATCATGTGTGGTGTCAAATTCCTCAGGAAGTGATGTTGTGACCATCCGTGGGTTCGGGTGCTGGCGCAACATCTTCATGAATTGATGTTGGCTCAGAACTCATAGAGGCGCCCTTCTTTGACTTGACTTTCCTCCTAGTATAACAGAACCCTTCCTTTTTGGTGGTTTAGTGGTTACCACCGTGTTGCGAGTGCGGGTGCTTCTACGAGGTTGAACTCCCCCTACCTCAGATGACATAGCAGCAACAGCATTGGCAAGACCAACGATTGTGGATTTCTTTCCCATTGTAGCCTACATGAGTAAATAATGTATGAATAGAGAAGTTAGGGTTTAATTTAATTTGCAGAAATTAAGCTCAAGTAAGGAGATGAATAAGGAAAATGGGAATTAATAAGGGGTAATGTGCGGGTAAATAATGAGAACGTGTGCCATTCGCGCCATGTTGAGTCAACACGTGCTGAACGTGAACGTGTTGGCATGACACGTGACCAGAGCAGTTATTGCATATAACTTATAAATCACAGTATTGTGGTGAGTGTTGAGACAACATTCGCAGAACTAGTGTTGGCCCAACATTCGAATTCCACCTTCTCAACATCCAGTACTGAGCCAAGTGTCTGTGTGGTCAGGGTCTTACCAAGGTTTTCTTCACATACTGGCACAAGCAGAATCTAAGCAAGATGACTGGAACTTCAAGAGTTAGAATGAACCATTCAAAATAGTAGCTTGCCTTAGATCTGAAACAGGAGTGGGAGTTAGATAAAAGAAAAACACACAAGAAAAAGTAAGGGGATTAACATCACATAGATAATTAAGCTCCTATAGTTCAATGAGAAACAAACTTGTGCGTTACTGGCAGCTAATAACCCATGAGATATGCTTGCATATGACATTTACTTGCTCCATCTTGACAACAACAACCACAACTCCTCTTCTCATTTTACCGAGTGCCCCTCACCCCTCGGCCTTCTCCGCCATCGCCAACTCTAGTTCGCGCAGTCCCTGAGCTCGACTCTCCCTCAGGTTCTTCGGGTTCCTCGACTGATGTCCCCTCTTTAGATGTGACTAACCCTTATCCATCTCTGTCGAGTCCTCATCGTACTCATCATATGACTACTCGAGCTATAAACAACATCTTTAAGCCCAAGAAACTCAACAAGGCCACCAAACACCCTGTTCTTCACCTTGTTGAGCCTACTTGCATTTCTCAAGCCTTGAAAGATCCTCTTTGGTGTTCTGCTATGGCTAAGGAGTTCAAGGATCTTATGCAACATGGTTTTGGGGACTTAGTACTGCCATTGATTGGTAAGAACATCATTGGCTCAAAATGTTTTTTTTTTTTTTTTTTTTTTTTTTTGTATCAAACGACATCTTCATGGTTCTATTGATAAGTACAACCACCTTGTTGTTAAAGGGTTTCATCAGCGTGAAGGTCTTGACTTTAAGAAAACCTTCAGTCTGATTGTCAAGCTGGTCACAGTTTGCACGATCATGTCCTTGGTTATTATGCGCGGTTGGCCTCTTCGCCAACTTAATGTTAATAGATGCTTTTCTGCATAGTATGTTGGCTGAGGATGTCTATATGTATCAACCTCTGGGTTTCGTTGACTCATCCTTATGTATGTCATCTCAAAAAGGCGCAGTATGGCCTAAAGCAAGCGCCTAGTGTGTGATTTCCTGCTTTAAGTACTACCCTTTGCTTCTTTGGCTTTGTTCAATCAAAGTCTGATACGTCACTCTTTGTCTTCTCTCAGGCTAGTGATCTACCTCCTTGTGTATGTTGATGATATCATCATCACCAGAAATATTCGTTCCCTGATCTCATGGGTTGTCACTCATCTCGACTTCCAATTCACGGTAAAGGATCTCGGCCCTCTATCATATTTTATTGGCGTCAAGGTGTTCACATGTCGAGAAGGTCTGTTTCTTTCTCAACATAAATAAATGTGTGATGTTCTTGCTTGGCATAAGATGGATGACCTAAACCATTAGCTACACCAATAACTTCCACCTCTTTGGTCTCTACGTCTTCCTCTTTGATTGATGCCACATAGTTTCATCGAGTCATTGGTACGTTGCAATATCTAACCTTAACTCGTTCTGATATTGCCTTTGTTGTTAACCATTTGGCTCTGCGTATGTTGTTCCTTCTGAGACTGATTGGTTGTCCCTTAAACATGTCTTACGTTATTTGAAGGGTACGCTTTCGCATGGACTTCTCCTCTGGTTTGACATCTCACTTGATCTCACGACCTATTCTGATGTAGATTGGGCAGGTGACTCGGCATCTGTGACTTCCATGTCGGCTTATATAGTGTTCCCTGGTGCCAATCCAATTTTTTGGTATTCTCGTTGTCAACGTGCTATCTTTTGATACTCCACTGAGTCAGAGTATCGGGCCTTAGCTAATGTTGCAGCCTAACTGAGGTGGTTGCAACACTTGTTTGGGGAACTTCGTGTTTTTTACCGACTCTGCCTCGTGTTCTTTGTGATAATTTGGGTGCTATCCGCCTATCTCTTCACCTGTGCTTACATTCTCGCATGATACACATCTTTGTTGATCTTCACTTTGTTCGTGATCCTGTCAACAAAGATTTTCTTAGTGTTTCATATATTAATACGGCTAACTAGTTAGTTGATCTACTCATGAAGCCACTTCCTCGCACTCAATTTCTTCTTGTTCTTCGCTCCAAAACTTTCATCGCTAAGGAGACGTTGATTTTACAGGGGCGTATTAGACGATAGTCTTTATTTGTGTATTATTTTTAGTAAATATTCTTTGTAATTATTTTCTTAATTACTATAATTGTACTTTGTATAAATACCACCTTGAGTATGAATAAAATTATCACTTTCATAAATTTATATTCCTAAACAAAATAAATATTTATTGTTTGTATTATACATTCTCCTATATATATGCAATAACATGATCGTTACAGTATCGGAAACTTTTTGGATTATGACCATGACATTTTGTTTATTGTGTAATCCTGCTTAACTTTTAATTTTTATTTTTACATGAAATAATGGCCAAGAACTTCAACGGATATTATATATACTCAATCTTTTGCAAAGGACAGTACATGCGCGTTTTTTATATTTGACTGATTGAAGTATCAGAAAGAACCCCTCATGTTCAATAATAAGGAACCATGCATCTGTTGAGAGGAAGATATTCGGATTATAATTTTACGGACTTGTTTTTTTTTTCTTCTGAATTTACAAATTAAATGAATTTTTTGAAAAATTTACATCATGTCTATCTCATTGAGAAGTTAGGTCTAGTTTGACTTTTCTACTAAGCGAATACAAAAATACTCTTTTATTGTGCAACGATTCAAGGAAAAAAGGGTTGTTAAAAGAAACAAATCATGTTTTGGGCATTGGAATCTCCACATTGGTATGATATGTTCATTTTGGGCCAAAGTCTTCATGATTTTGTTTTTGGGGTCCAACTCCCCAAAATGCCTCATACCAACTGAGATATCTCTAATTCTATAAACTCAGATCAACTCATCAATCTTTCCAACGCGAGACTCTTGTTTGCCACAACAATCCTCTCATCAAACAAAGGACCACCAAACTATCTCTATGTGCACTTCACTTGACTAGAACTTTGCCTCTTTTTTTTTATTTTTTTTTTTCAGTTTGTACCCGGAATATTGTTTTTGGCCCAATTTTTTTTTCTCCCTTGAACGAAGGACCTCCGAGCCTATCCTTAACTCGACTGCTCACCACTCGTGACAATTAGAATCTTCACATTGGTATGATATTGTCCATTTTGGGCTTAAGCTCTCATGATTTTGTTTTTGGGTGAAAGTGCAGGTGTTTTCAGCAAGTGTCGGTCCAACATCCTAAAAAGAGATGTTGGCACAACGCTGAACTCAACACTGCTCTGTTCGATTTATTTAAATTGAATATTTTATTTTGCCTTTATTCTTAACTCACCTAGTTCTACGAGTTGTAGTTATATGTGATTATTTCAGGGTATTAAGGATCGTGCAGATCCGTGCTAGCGACGAAGGGATAAACCAAAGATATCCAAAGATACATGAAGATAATACTAGACGATCTTATGAAGATAACATCAAAGAAGATTTCAGAGTTATCCAAATAAAGAAGAGAACAATCACCAACTCATGTCTATCACGCCACAAAACAAGGACGATCAAATTCTATCAGAAGGCGTGCTCGACATCAAAAACAAGAACAAGACTAAAATTAAGTTCTGAAAAAGTAGACGTAATTCTTGCATTGTATGGGTCTTGTTTTACTGAGTTTTATCTTGCTAAACTATAACACATAGATTAGATAGTGTTAGGATTGGGTTCCTACTCAGTTGTATTTGGTAAGATCATTAATGTAACATTTAGTGATTATTTGGCCGTAAGGCTTGGCAGGTTATATTTATATAACCTGCTTAAAATTCATCTCACTGTGTTCTTTATTCCGCTGCATTATTACTCTACAATGGGTGTTGGGACAACACCGAATACGATCGGTGTTGGCACAATATTCATTGTACACACAGTGTGTGAATCAAACAAAACGGTACCAATCCCGGTCCATACATTCACAATTGGCGTAAGAGCCAAGCACCTAATTCATTGGTGTTTGAATTTGGTGCCATACTATGGATAATAGAACCCCAATACTAACAACAGGTTAACAGTGCGGGATGGGACACACTATGCTTATTGGAAGATCAGGCTCAGACAATACATCAAATCCTTAGACCTAAGGGCGTGGAAATCAATCATTGATGGATACACTCCACCAATGACTACCAGAGACAATGACAATGATGTACACCTGAAGCCTAAAGCTGACTGGACTCAAGCAGAAGTCATTGAAGTAGCCAACAATGAGAAAGCACTAAATGCCATCTTCAGTTGGATTGATCCACATATGTTCATGTTAGTACAACTATGTATAACTGCTAAACAAGCCTGGTTGCTACTCAAACTCATTTTGAAGGAGATGCAGTGTCAAAAGAGCTAGATTTCAAATTGCCTTACAGAAATTTGAGAGCATTAGGATGGGTGATGATGAGTCTGTTAACTTTCACACTCTTCTGAATGTACTATAAGAATTTGAAATGAACTCAGAACCCACTACCAAACATAGAGGTCTTGCATTAAAAACTACTAAAGAAGAAGTAGATGATGAAACTGAAATAAGTGCTTATTTAGTTTAAGTACTGAAAAAGTTCAATAAAATTGCTTTAAATGATAGTGTCAAAAAAGACAAGAATGTTCCTCTTAATCTAAGAAGGAGTTTTCCTGGTAAAATGGTTAAGTACTCTTTAAAAAAGCCCACTGAGAGTGACACTAAGAAAATGAAAGAACTCCAATGCTTTGAGTGTAAAGGATTTGGACACATGTCATATGAGTGTGCTAATACTTTAAGAACCAAAGGTAGTTCTAACTAGATATGCATAGATGATATTGATGATGAGACATGTTTGGATGAGTTACCAGAAGAACATGTGTCTGAAGAAGTCCACACAGCAGCTCTGTCTGCCCGAGTCAACTGGACAAAGTGTCAGGACAAAATCGGGACAAATGGATGTTGGACCAACACTCAGACAGACCCAGAGGACCAAAAAGACTACTTCGACAGCTCGGAGATAAATGCATCTGAGGACCATCCTAACTTTTTTTGCTTTGGTAGATCTGTAGATTTAAATGAAGAGTACTTCCTTGAATGGGAAGTGGATCAAGACAAAGTGGTTGATGAGCTGAAAGTTGTTTACAATAAACTTCTCGATGAGGGAAAAAAAATCATAAAAAGGGAAAATGAGCTCATCAGGGAAAACATTTATTAATTGAAACTATAACTGAACTGGAGAAGAACCACACCAGAAAGGAGTGCCAAATGGAAAAAATGGAGATAAAGCTAGAAGAAGTAGAGAGAACCATTGCCAAGTGGAACTCTAGCACAAAGAGGCTGGATGAAGCACTGAGTGTTGGCAATGAAGGAACTACAGGTTTAGGATACCAAGAAAGGTCAAGTAGACACGATAATGTTATACTTGGTTTTATAAAGACTGGTTCTTGCAAAAATAATGACCACTATAATCAACCTAAAAAGGCAACCTATATGTGGCAATATTGTTTCCATCCGGGACCTTTCAAACCATACTGCCATAAGTACATAAAGTTTTGTGAGAAATATAACTGTAGCAGTAATGTTGCATCGGGTGTTGGGACAACTTTGGGTTGCTCAAATGTTGGCTCAACATTCTGAAGCAACACCAAGGAACAAAACAACAGTTTTCAAAAGAAAAGACTTTGGTCTCCTTAAATCAAAATTATCTATAATGTTGTGTTCTCAGCTACTCATACTCTTACTGGTGACTGGTATTTTGACAGTGGCTGTTCTAAACATATAACAGGTACCAAGACTGACCTTATGGATCTTGTGCATGTGTTCACTGGTACTGTTACATATAGTGGAGGAAGCAAAGGAAATATCATAGGGAAAGGGGTTCTCAATATGGATGGTTTCCCTCATCTTATTGAGGTTCTGTTGGTGGATGGTCTAAAGGCTAATCTCATCAGCATTAGTCAGCCTTGTGATGACAATTTGATTGTGAAATTTGACAAGTATGCCTGTGATGTGTTTGATTAATTTAACAATTGTGTTATGTCAGGAAAAAGGTCAAAAGACAACTGCTACTTGGTGGATGAGAATGCACAATGCCTACATGTGAAGGTTGATGAATCGGTAGTGTGGAACAGAAGGCTAGGACATGTACACTGCAAGAATCTGGAGAAGATCATTAAGCTAGAAGTTGTGAGGGGCATACCAAAACTTTCCAGTCCAGGTAAAATGGTTTGTGGTGACTGCTTGCGAGGTAAACAAACTAAGACTACACATGTACCCATACATGTGGAAGGTCAGATCTCTAGAACCTCTAAATGCTTTGAATTATTGCACATGGATCTGATCGGTCCTATAGAGGTTTGTAGCCTTGCTGGTAAGAAGTATGCTTATGTAATTGTTAATGACTTCTCTGGGTATACTTGGGTTAAATTCTTGAGAGAAAAATTTGAAGCTGTGGAGAATTTCAAGATACTAGCTGATAGTATTAAGTTGCTCTACAATGCATGTGTAATTAGGATTAGATCAGATCATGGGAGGGTATTTGAAAATAGAAAGTTTGATGATCTGTGTGATTCTAGAGGCATCTCTCATGAATACTCTGCCCCTATCACTCCCCAACTAAATGGAGTTGCTGAAAGAAAAAATAGAACTTTGCAAGAAATGGCTAGGGTTATGTTAAACTCCAGAAAGATAACTAAAAGACTTTGGACTGAAGCACTTAATACTGCATGTTATATTTCAAATAGAGTTTATCTCAGACCAGACACAACCATGACACATTATAAAATAGTTATGAAAGTGAAGCCTAACTTGAGTCATTTTCATGAGTTTAGTTGTGTGTGTTATATTTTGAAAGATAGACAACCATTAGGAAAGTTTGATGCTAAAAGTGAAAAGTGCATTTTTGTTGGATATTTTGTGAATAGCAGTGCTTAAGGAGTGTTTAATCCTAGATTAAATACTAATCAAGAATCTGTAAATATTATGTTTGATGATTAAGGTGTTTCTGCAGGTATCACTGACACTGCCCCAGACTGGCGATGTGGTGCCAACACTAGTAGGAGACCATGTGGACTCAACACCTGGAATTGACACAGAAAACACATGGAATGATGATGTTGAGCTGACACCGACATATGCTGATGTTGGACCAACACCAGAATACACAGATTCTGACACTAAGGAATTTGCTGGTGAAAATGTTAGGAGGACACTCCTGCCAGAATACAGAGAGATCATCATACTTCTCAGGTTATAGGAAATCTTACTCAAGGTGTAAGAACCAGAAACAAACAAAGAGTAAATTACAAAAATATGGCTAAACTTAGTGTTTGCATGTCATATGTGTGTAATTTTGTTACCTGTTTTGTTTCTGCTATAGAACCTAAGAATGTTAATGAGGCTCTTAAAGATTTTCACTGGATAAATGCTATGCAGGAAGAACTCATGCAATTTTCTAAGAATAAAGTGTGGAAACTAGTTCATAGGCCTACTCATGCTAATGTAATTGGAGCTAAGTGGATCTTTAAAAATAAAAGTGATGAGAATGGAGTGATAGTGAGGAATAAGGCCATATTAGTAGCCCAGGGGTACACTCAAGTAGAAGGGATTGATTTTGATGAAATATTTGCCCCTGTGGCCATAATAGAAACCATTAGGCTACTTCTTGCAATTGCTTGTTTTTTTAAAAATCAAATTATACCAAATGGATGTTAAGAGAGCATTTTTGAATGGTTATATAGATAAATAGGCTTTTGTTGAGTAACCTAAGGGATTCATAGATCCTCATCACCCTGACTATTCTGTATAACTCAAATCTATGTTGATGATACAGTATTTGGCTCTTCTAATCAGTCCACCTTGGACAAGTTTGTTAGTACTATGATATGTACATTTAAAATGAGTATGATAGGGGAGCTCACCTTCTTCCTAGGATTGCAAGTGAAGAAAAAGGAAACAGTGATGTTTCTATCTCAAGAGAATATGCCAGGAATTTGGTGAAGAGATTTGGGTTAGTGGAATCTAAGCCATGCAAGACACTAATGTCCACCACAGTGAAAATTCAGAGGGATGTAGGTGGAGAAGATGTTGACTCAACACTCTACAGATTAATGATTGGGAGTCTCATGTACTTATCAGCCACCAGATCTGACATAATGTACTCAGTGTGTGCCTGTGTCAAGTATCAGGCAGCACCAAAGGTATCTCACTTAACCGCTGTAAAACGAATTCTAAGATATATATCTGGAACTGCTGAGTTAGGAATCTGGTACTCTCATGATACAAACTCAACCTTGGTTGGCTTTAGTGATAGTGAATGGGCAGGGGATTTAGATGATAGAAAATCCACTAGTGGGGGTGTTTGTATCTAGGAAATAATTTAGTTTCCTGGTACAGAAAGAAACAAAATTATGTGTCTTTGTCTACTGCAGAGTCAGAGTATATTGCAGCTGGCAGCTGTGTAACCCAACTGATATGGTTGAAACGTATGCTTTTTGATTATGGGTTAATTAGTAATACTCTTCTCATGTTCTGTGATAACTTGAGTACCATTAGTATTTCTAAAAATCTTGTGCAGCATTCTAGAACCAAACACATTGACATTAGACATCACTTTTTAAGAGATTTGGTTGAAGATAAAACAATAACAATTGAACACATTGAAACCAACAACCAACTGGCTCACATGTTTACAAAACCATTACACATTGAGAGGTTCTTCAGTTTGAGGAAGACTCTCGGCATGAGCTTGTTGTGAACACACTGAACATATAAGTGTTGCCTTAACATCACAGGCTAACACCAGTGACTGATTGTGATGTACCCATATTGTTCTTTTGTTTATTTGGTTAGTTCTTGTGATTTCCTTGTTATCTCATGTTTGTTTATCTTCATTCTTGAACCATGTGGAGTCTCACTTGGCTGTCAACATGATTAGATAGTTTACTCTTTATAAATGTTTTTTGATTTTTTTTGTTAAAAATTTCTTGGCTTTGAGGTAGTGTCTTCACTTGGAAAAGATGGGGTACACAGAGCTGACTACTATATTGTATTCAATTGTGCCTTATTCAAGTGTTAGACACACAAAACAATTTAAAGAAGTTGGGGGTGCACAGAGTTGACATCTATGTTGTATTCAGTTGTGACTTGTTTATGTTGTTTTGCTTGCAGAAGGGGCATATAATGGTGAACCTTTATACTAGGGTGATTGGGGTCCTGTACTGCCTTTCATGCATTGTATTTGCTCACTTGTGCTAAAACCTTCTTAGTGGTGCTTAGTAAACAAGTATGTGCTTGGTAACTAGGGTGTTGGGGTTCTGAGCTGCCTGCATCCAGCCCTATGTACTTGACTGTGCATCTGCAGTGATTGTGTTGACACTGTGGTCTTAGGGGTCCTGTTATTGCCTACATTCAATGAAGACATGATCTTTCCTGCCTCAAAGTGTAAATCTTGAAGTTATCTATGTTTACTAGGTCTGAAAATAAAATAAGTAAAGAGTTTCTATCTGTGACTGCTGATACGGTGTGTTGGGACAACACTCGACTCATAAATGTTGGACTAACATGCATCTTAGCTTATTACTTATCTGCTTACTTATCTTACTGTGTTGTCATATACAAGACATATCTCCCTAGTTATTTGCTGCCAGTAACACACAAGTCTGTTTCTCATTGAACTATAGGAGCTTAATTATCTCTGTGATGTTAACCCCTCTACTGTTTACTTGTGTGTTTTTCTGTCATCTAACTCCCACTCTTGTTTCAGATCTAAGGCAAGCTACTGATTTGAATGGTTTATTTTAACTTTTGAAGTTCCAGGTATCTTGCTTAGACTCTGCTTATGCTAGTATGTGAAGAAACTTTGGTAAGACCTTGACCACACAGACAATTGGCTCAGTACATAATGTTGAGTTCGAATGTTGTGCTAACACTGTGTCTCCAAATGTTGTCTCAACACTCACTACAACACTGTGACTCATAAGTTATATGCATTAACTGCGCTCATCACATGTCATGCCAACACGTTCAGCACGTGTTGACTCAACATGGCGGGAATGGCACACGTTCTCAATACTTACCCTCCCATTACTCCTTTAATAATTCCCACTTTCCTTATTCATTTTGTTTATATTTTGAGTTTAATTTGTGCAAAATCAATCAAACCCTAGATTTTGACTTACTTCCTATTTTACTCACGCAGGCTGCAATGGGAAATAAATCCACAATTGCAGATCTTGCTAACGTTGAAGCTACCATGTCATCTGATGCAGGGGGAGTTCAACCTCATAGAAGCACCCGCACCTGCAACACGGTGGTAACTACTGAACCACCAAAAAGAAAGGGTCATGTTTATACCAGGAGGAACGTAAAGTCGAAGAAGGGGGCTGCTACCAGTGCTGAGCTAACACCAGTTCCAAAAGATGTTGCGCCAGCACACGTACCAACTGATATGGTCACGGCACCAGCTTCTGAGAATGTTGTCACAACACATGAACCTGTAGATGCAGACTACTCTAAACCCACCTGTCATCGCTGAGGATGTCCCCCCAACAATTGAACATGTGAATCCAGAGGCAGTGGTGCCTGAGGAGAATCAACACCCTACTTTTCCTTCTGAAATTGAGCGGAGAAGGAAGATGAACATGCACAAGATCAAGAGGAATCTGCTAAGGAAAAAGTTGTTGAGGAATAAGCAACTAAAGAAGAAGCTGTTGGTGAAGAAGAAGAATCCTCATCTTCTGAAGAAGATGACTCTGCTGATGAGGATGAGGAAGAGGGTTCAGATGAAGAAGAGGACGAGGATGATGAAGAAACCGAGGAAGAAGATGAGGACCAGAACCAGCTTGATGTTGTGCCAACATCGGCTAGGCGCAATGTTGGACCAACCCCCACTGATCAGAATGCTGACCCAACACCAGCCGAGGAGGATGTGGACACAACACTGGAGTCTGAGGAGGAGTCTGAGCCTGAACCACCTAAAACATTTGAGGCTGATTTTCCTATTAAGCGTCATAATAGGTATTTCTTGACCAAAACCGCAAGTGAGAACTTTGATATTATGACTGTTAGGAAGATTGGGCTGAGATAAACATTGTTATTGATTACTACAAAAAGTACAAAGTGTTTGAGTTTCTTGAGTCTAGGAGCCTATTATATTTCTTGATAGATATTGTCCCTTATATCCATGATGTAGTTAGGGAATTTTACTGTAACTTGTCCAAGTTTGTGCATGCTAAAGGGTCACCCAAGTATGGAAGGGTGTATGTGAGGGAACAGTTCTACAAGTTCAATCCCTCTATCATCAACAAAACTTGGAGGATGTCTAGAGGACAGAAAACAAAGATGGAAATTGATGATGACAACATGATGAAGGAATTAACAGGAGGACTGGTGAAGAAGTGGGAAAACAAGAAGAAGGTGACTAGACTCACATCACTTACTACCATTCTGTGCAACGCCGCCTCATTCAACTGGATACCCTCAACTAACTCCACAGTCCTCACTCATGAGATGGCTGTGCTGGTCTACAAACTGCAAAAAGGGCATCCAGTGAACATGGGTGAGAGAATTTTCAGGATGATTGCTGAGGCTGCGCACAAGAAGGATGCAATCTTGCCCTTCCCTTCTCTGGCCTATAATATTCTCACTGATCAAGGCTTCAAAAAGATGGCCAATGAGACATTTGTGGAGAAGACTGGTCATCTGCCCATCACCTAGCACTACTTTGGAAGAGAAAGAATTAATGATCTCCCATGGAAGGATTCAAATGCTCCAGAAAGTAGTAGCACATGTGCACAATATGGGAAGAAGAAGGCACACAACTTCATCACTGCCTTAGTTGCTGAGGATGAGTCCACCCCATATGTGGCTATCCGCTCTGCCTTCCTTCAAAAAAGGTAGAGTGGTGTGATAGGATGGTTGCTGATAGAAGGAGAGAGACTGCAGACACAGAGGAGGAGATCAAGGAGTTGGGCACTATCAAGAAGCACCTGTTGGTGGTGCTTTCCTCACAAAAATGGGAGATTAAGGCCACTAATTTTTCGTTTCTTGTACTTTTAAGTTATTTTGAACAATTCATGTTTTGGCACAGAGAGCATGTTCTCTGTTTTGTTTCTGAGGGGATGTAATCTGAACACATTGTTAATTATTTTAGTTTGCTTTGGTTTGTACTGTTGAACTAACTGTAGGTGTTAAACTGACAGGTGTTAACTGTGTTGACTCAACACTGCAGTTCTTCATTCTTAGATTAAGGGGGAGCAAATTAGAATAAGTAGGTGTTGCTATATTCTGAAATACAGGTACTTAAGCAAAATTGGTAGTAGGTGGAATTTTGTGAAGAAAGACAAAAATGGGGAGATTGAAAGTGCAGGTGTTGTCAGGAAGTGTCGGTCCAACATTCTAAAAAGAGATGTTGGCACAACATTGAACTCAACACCGCTGTGTTCGATTTATTTAAGTTGAATATTTTATTTTGCATTTATTCTTAAACTCACCCAATTCCACGAGTTGTAGTTATCTGTGACTATTTTAGGGTATTAAGGATCGTGCAGATCCGTGCTAGCGACGAATGTATAAACCGAAGATATTCAAGAAACATGAAGATAATACTAGAAGATCTTATGAAGATAACATCAAAGAAGATTTCAAAGTTATCCAAATGAAGAAGAGAACGATCACCAGCTTGTGTCTATATCCTAAAAGAGAACGCCACAAAACAAGGACGATCAAACCCTATAAGAAGATGTGCTCGACATCAAGAACAATAACAAGACTAGAATTAAGTTCTGAGAGAGTAGAAGTAATTCTTGCATTGTATTGGTATCGTTTTATTGAGTTTTATCTAGCTAAACTATAGCACCTGAGATTAGTTAGTGTTAGGATTGGGTTCCTTGCTCAGTTGTATTTGGGAA
Organism: Linaria vulgaris; assembly: GCA_948329865.1. Taxonomy (NCBI): domain Eukaryota; kingdom Viridiplantae; phylum Streptophyta; class Magnoliopsida; order Lamiales; family Plantaginaceae; genus Linaria; species Linaria vulgaris. The sequence goes on along the minus strand of OX415249.1, from coordinate 79,532,664 downwards.
GATCATTAAAGTAACATTTAGTGATTATTTGGCCGTAAGCTCACCATGTTATATTTATATAACCTCCTTAAAATTCATCTGATTGTGTTCTTTATTTCGCGGCATTATTACTCTACAACGGGTGATGGGACAACACCGAATACGATCGGTGTTGGCACAATATTCAGTGTATACACAATGTGTGAATCAAACAAAATGGTACTAATCCCGGTCCATATATTAACATTGGGGTCCAACTCCTTAAAATGCCTCATACCACTTGAGATATATCCAATCATATAAACCCATATCAACTCCTCATCTTTACGATGTGGGACTCTTGTTTGTCCCAACATTTTAGTTTGTATCTATTCTTATTTATATAGGCACATGTTAATTTTGATTTAATATTGGTATTTGTCTTTGAAGAGATCACAAATTACATTCTTTAAGAAGTCTTGCAAAAGTCACTCTATAGGTTATTTGTCTATTTATTTCGATGCAACTTATGCCAAGAAGCATGTGCGTGTGATTCTTATTTTTTCTTTCTACAAAGGCTTTCTTTTCTATTTCCTTTTTTTTAACTAACGTGTCTTTATTTATTTATAACCATTCATTTCATAATGTACACTAGACTGCGAGGTCGGGGCCAACACTCAACAGGAAGAGGGCACATATATACGAATAATTCTTGTTCAGACGACTGAGCATTTGAAAAGAATGATAAAAACCTTATCTGTGTAAGATAAATCTTTATACTATTTATCTTTCCATAATTGTGGTCTAAGGAATCCTAGTTTTCTAGGAATATATGTTAATTCTATATTCTAGTTACCTAATTATATTATGATTAATTAATAGAGTTATTTCTAATTAAGACTCTTTCGTGATGGACGGTCGAGATTAAGTCCTAATTAAACCCTAACTGGAACTTGGTCCTCTCTTCACCTATATATACTATGACTTTACCCATCATAAATCATACTCAATAAACACATAAATAAGGTGTATAGGGAAAAGAGAGAAACCAAGACTTCCTATCAATTGTTCGTTGACGGTTCGTGTTCACTCCTAGCTGCTTTCTACCACGACACGATGAACGGAGGTATTTCTTGTTTTCTATTTACGTGTGAATCTATTTGTGACGTCATGTAGTTCAAAACGATTAAAGTCATGTAAAATTATATTTAACATGTGGTATCAGAGCTTAGGTTAGTGAATGCATGATAGTCCTTGTAATAAATAGATTCAAATTACCGTGAAGTAACTATTTGAAATATTACGTGAATTTCATTGAAGCAAGTTTTGGATTTAATTTGGTTTTTATACATCTCGCTTATCGTAATCAATATGAGGCCTAGACATTATGTTTTTTTGGGTATCGTTCTTCCGTTTCTTAATTGTGCTGAGCATGCTGCAATTTGAATTATATGTTATGCGTTATATATATGCTAGATGAAGGATATAACATGGGGTGTCTTTAATTCTTATTATATTGTGTATAACATGTAATTTCTTTAAGAAGCGGTGCATGCTAATGAATTCTGATTTCTGAGAACGTACTGTGCTTATTGTGAATTATATATGTTGCTCTTGGTTGTATGATCACAAGTAAAATTGCTTTTATGAACATATAATATTATATTATTTGTTCTGTCATGTAAGTTTTGTTATTCAATATCGTGACATGATGAAATTGATTGTTTATTTTGCTGTTGATCGACATGCCTTATTTTATTTACTCGAGTTTATGGTTAGTATGAGATGATCATAATCACGTTGCCTTAGCTTAGAGCTATTGATATGGAAATTACTTAGTATAGCTTAAGCCTTTACTTCCTTAAATATAATGATACGGATATTACATAATCTATCATAATGTACCTAAGGCAAAGTCGATTCCACTTCATAACTCAATATCCATCAATATTATAAGAACAATTCCTTAATGTTAAGGAATTTAACGTAATAAATTACGTTTTATTAAGGTTAGAGATCACCACAGTGACTTTAACACTAAAAGATAAAAGATTTTCAAATCACAAATTATACTACCATTATCAAGATAGTTGATGAACCTTATGAATTAATTGGTTGACCCACAAGCAATCAAAAATCATATTAATTTTCAACAATAAAATAAGTAATATATACGTAAACCAAAGAAATCCACAGATTTCCAATGTTTTATTAAAGTTAGTATATTACTTAAATCAAGAATATTGAATATTACGACTCTTAATGGTATTATGTGTAGACTTTATAGTGACTGCCCACAGGAGCGCTATATTTTCTTGTCGTAAATATTCCAAAAAATTATGTGTTGTTTATGTCTTACACCTCAATTAATAAATTTATATCTCGATAAATTGCAGCAATTTTTCCTGCACAATTGTCATCATGCGTCTCAGATGTCCCACTTCTCACGGGAACCAACTTCTCAGAATGGAAAGAGAAAGTTGAATTCACCTTGGGGGTACTTGATTTGGATCTGGCTCTCACAACTGTGAAGCCAGATCCCATTACGGATACAAGTACTACTGAACAGAAGGCTCTCCTTAAATATTGGGAGAAGCCTGATAGACTAAGCATTATGTTCTTACGAATGACAATTGCTGCCAACATCAAAACTTCCCTACCCACACCAGTAAATGCTAAGGTTTACTTAACCTCAATAGAGGAACGCTTTAAGATTGCAGACAAGTCTCTTGCTGGGACACTTATGGCAGAACTTACAACGATGAAGTTTGATGGCACACGCTCTATGCATGACCACTGCATTGAGATGACGAACCTTGCAGCTAAGTTAAATAATTTAGAAATGATGGTGGATGATTCTTTTCTCGTCCAATTTATTCTAAATTCTTTACCTCCTCAGTACAGACCTTTCCAAATTCATTACAATGTTATTACGGAAAAGTGGACTGTTAATGAATTGGTTAACAAATTGGTTCAAGAGGAGGGCAGGCTGAACAAACAAGGTATTAGGGTTGCACACTTTGTCCAAGGAGCTGGATCTAAAGCTGGGAAAAGGCACAACTCAAGCCATAAAAGAGCACCACCTAGAATGAATGACCCTAATCAACCAACAGAGAAAAAGGCAAAGAAAGATGACCGGTGCAAATTTTGCAAAAAGACTGGACACTTTCAGAAAGATTGCCATAAACGAAGGGAATGGTTCGAAAAGAAAAGTAACCCTATGGGTTTCATAAGTTTTTCTGAATCAAATAATTCCTATGTTTCTCCTCATACTTGGTGGATTGATTCTGGTGCTAATGTTCATGTTTCAAATTTCATGCAGGGATTTCTTACGACCCAAACCACAAACCCAAGTGAAAACTTCTTATTCATGGGAAACCGAGACAAAGTCCCAGTTGAAGCTATTGGAACTTATCGTCTCATTTTAGATAGTGGATTTCAGTTAGATTTATTTCAAATTCTTTATGTTCCTTCTATTTCTCGTAATTTAGTTTCAGTAAGCAAACTTGATAGTTGTGGTTTTAAAGTTAATCATGGAGATGGTTGTTTTAATTTAATTTTGAATTCTAATTATGTTGGTTCTGGAATTCTAATTGATGGGCTTTATAGATTTAATATTGATGCTCAATCTTCTGAAACTCATCTCACCCTACATACTAATGGTGAAATAAAACATAAGTCGTCTAAAAATGACTCCTATTTCTTGTAGCATAAAAGGCTAGGACATATTTCCAGTGAAAGAATCAAAAGATTAGTAAAAGATGAAATTCTTCCAAGTCTTGATTTTACTAATCATGAAGTATGTGTTGATTGCATTAAGGGTAAGCAAACAAAACACACAAATAAAGAAGCCACAAGAAGTACCCAACTTCTTGAAATAATACATACAGATATTTGTGGACCTTTTGACATTCCAACTTTTGGTGGTGAAAAGTATTTCATTACCTTTATTGATGATTTTTCACGTTATTGTTATCTCTATTTATTGCATGAAAAATCTGAGTCAGTGAATGTTGTACAATTATTCATTACTGAAGTCGAAAGGCAATTAGATAGAAAAGTGAAAATCATAAGGTCAAATAGAGGTGGTGAATTTTATGGAAGGTATGATGAAACGGGACAACATCCTGGACCTTTTGCAAAACTTCTCCAAAGTCTTGGAATTGTCGCTCAATATACTACACCTGATTCTCCATGGCAAAATGGTGTAGCTGAAAGGCGAAATCGTACTTATATGGAAATGGTTAGGTCTATGATGAGTCATGCTAATTTACCAATATCCTTGTGGATGTATGCCTTAAGAACAACTTTTAAAACGAGTTCCTAGCAAAGTAGTTCCAAAGACCCCTTTTGAACTATGGAAGGGCTGGAAACCTAGTTTAAACCATCTTCAAATTTGGGGATGCTCAGCTGAAGCACGAATCTATAACCCAAATGAAAAGAAATTAGAATTTAGAACGATTAGTGGTTTCTTTATTGGTTACCCAGAAAAGTCTAAAGGATATATGTTTTATTGTCCTAACCATAATACGAGAATTGTAGAAACGGGTAATGCTAGATTCTATGAGAATGGCAAAATCAGTGGGAGTGATAAACTACAAGATGTAATCATTCAAGAAATAAGGGTGCCTATCCCTTCACCCTCTTTTCCTAAAGATGTTGGGAATCTTCCTGTTGTCGAAGGTTTAGACAATGAAGATCATCCAAATAATGATACACAACTCCATAATGAGATTACTGCCAATAATGATCATATTGATGAAGAGCCAGAGGAACCCGCATTAAGAAGATCAACTCGTGAGAGGAGATCTGCTATTTCCAATGATTATTTGCTTTATCAAGTAGAATTTGATATTGGGATTCTTAAAGACCCGATTTCATACAAACAAGCCATTAAAGATGTTAATTCTAATAAGTGGATTGATGCCATGAAAGATGAAATAAAATCTATGGATAAAAATGAAGTCTGAGACATTATTCAATTGCCTCAAGGACACAAAGCAGTCGGGTGTAAGTGGGTCTTCAAGACCAAACACGACTCTAATGGCAATATTGAACGTCATAAAGCTAGACTTGTAGCCAAAGGTTTTAATCAGAAAGAAGGCATTGACTACACTGAGACTTTCTCTCCTGTGTCAAGAAAAGACTCTCTTAGAATTATCTTGGCATTAGTAGCTCATTACGATCTCGAGCTACATCAAATGGATGTGAAAAACGCCTTTCTTAATGGAGACTTGCAAGAAGAAGTCTATATGCGTCAACCTGAAGGCTTCATTATTGAAGGTCATGAAGACATGGTCTGCAAACTTAAGAAATCACTTTATGGACTGAAACAAGCTTCGAGGCAATGGTATCTAAAGTTCGATAAAACCATTACTGACTTTGGTTTTAAAGAAAATATTGTTGATCCATATATATACCTCAAGATCAGCGGGAGTAAGTTCATATTTTTGGTTCTGTATGTTGATGATATTCTATTAGCTAGTAGTGATCTTTGTCTTTTACATGAGACTAAATGTTATCTATCTAAGAACGTTGAAATGAAAGATATGGGTGAGGCGTCCTATGTGATTGGAATAGAAATATTTCGTGATAGATCACTTGGGATTTTAGGTATGTCTCAGAAAGCATAAATTAATAAAGTTCTAGAGAGATTTGGCATGATGACATGTTCTTCTAGTGTTGTTCCATTGCATAAAGGAGACAAGCTTGCTCTTGATCAATGTCCACAAAATGAACTGGAACGTAAAGCTATGGAAAGTTATCCTTATGCTTCACTTATTGGGAGTTTGATGTATGCACAAGTCTGCACCAGACCCGACATTAGCCATGCAGTTGGGATGCTAAGTATATTTCAGAGTAACCCAGGACTCGCTCATTGGAAAGCTGCAAAGAAAGTACTGAGATATTTAAAGGGAACAAGAAATTTTATGCTCACGTATAGAAAGTCAACACATCTACAGATGGTTGGATTTTCTGATTCAGATTTTGGTGGATGTTCAGACTCTAGGCATTGCACTCTTGGCTATACTTATCTCTTAGCTAGCGGTGCAATATCATGGAAAAGCCCAAAATCCGAGTTGCTCTACACATCTACTATGGAAGCTGAATACGTGGCATGTTTTGAGGCTGCAAATCAAGGAGCACGGTTGCGGAATTTTGTTTGTCAATTTGGGTCATTGAGCTTTATTTCTGGGTCTTTGACTATTTACTGTGACAATAAAGCTGCAATTCAATTATCTAAGCATGCCAGGATATCTAAGAGATCAAAACACATGGACCTTAAATATCTATCACTGAAACAAGATGTTAGAAGATGAAAGATTGTCATTGATCATTTAGGTACAGATGAGATGGTTGCAGATATATTTACGAAAGGATTACCTCCAAAACCATTTCAGAAACATGCTAGCAGTATGGGTCTTGAAGATAGCTCCTAGTTAATTTCTGCAATTCATTATTCATTATTATTGTATTTGACATTTTATTTTGAGCTCTTATTTGACTTCTACATCTTTTCTATTCTATTTTTCCATTGTGTACACATATTATTGTTGGATTTATGATAACATAATTTGTCTTTTGTTTTAAGACATTATGGGACCATTACGAAAACTCTTACTAATGGCCTAATTATGATTGTTGTTAATATTGTGGTACATGGAAGGAATCATGTTGCAAAATAAGGTGCCCGCCATGAATCTTATTAGCTTACTTGATTAATCAAGGCACTTATGACAACTAGCTAAAGAAAGTTTTAACATTTTTATGCGCGCCTTATGATTTCCGAATGAAAACACTAATGAGTATTCCTATCGACCAAGTGGGAGACTGTAAGATAAATCTTTATAGTATTTATCTTTCCATAATTGTGGTCTAAGGAATCCTAGTTTTCTAGGAATATATGTTAATTCTATATTCTAGTTACATAATTATATTATGATTAATTAATAGAGTTATTTCCAATTAAGCCTCTTCCGTGATGGACGGTCGAGATTAAGTCCTAATTAAACTCTAATTGGAACTTGGTCCTCTCTTCACCTATATATACTATGACTTTACCCATCATAAATCGTACTCAAGAAACACATAAATAAGGTGTATAGGGAGAAGAGAGAAACCAAGACTTCCTATCAATTGTTCGTTGACGGTTCGTGCTCACGCCTAGCTGCTTTCTACCACGACACGATGAACGGAGGTATTTCTTCTTTTCTATTTACGTGTGAATCTATTTGTGACGTCATGTAGTTCAAAACGATTAAAGTCATGTAAAATTATATTTAACAACCTGTACATGTCTATATGTATTATTTGCAATCACCTGTTTCCAAATTAATGATATACCAAAATAGACAGTGGTTCAAATTTCAGAGGTACACATTTTAATTAAGATACATGAACAGTGAAACCTTATATACGCCAAGTATAAATGAGTATGTAGAAAACTTGATAGACAGTGTATATATGGGAAAATTCTTACATTTGTTATGAGGATTTGTGGCTGTCATAACAATTTGTTATGAGGATTTATTTAATCAATAAACTATCAGAGAAACGCAACTCCCGAGACGTGAACTTTGAATTCAAAGGTTGAGTACAACTTTCATTTTTCTATTTATTCCTATCATTTCAATCATCTCAGTATTCATTTAACCATAAGTTTCAATCCTGACGTAACCTGAGATATTTCTCCTATATAAAAAAAAAAAAAACCTGAGATAATTTCCTTTGGATTTGGCACAATATACAGCAGCACGTTATGTCACAGGAAATGTTGTATATATTTTTTTTCCTTGTAAAGCCTAATATGTAAATCTTATTTTTATAAATAGGTTAGGATAAGCTTAAACACTCAATGACGAAGGACCATTTTATCTACATATCAAATTAAGTTCGTTGTGAGAATATACATCTATCATTTTCCATTTATTATTCAACGATAATAACATCCATTATAGAATCGCAAATGTTTTAAATATATAAACAGTCATAATTTGTGCAATATCTTTACAATTTTTAAAGTTTGCCATGAAGTTCCTCTGTTTAAGAACGTCAACAAATATAATATACTCGCTGCTATAAAAGAAAGAGGGAGAATTACACAAAGTACCCCTCAACTATGGATAAATTACACAAAGTACCCCTCTTTAGGAAATTACACAAACTACCCTTATAGTAAAAAAAATTAAAATAATTAAGACAACATTTCAAATTCAAATCATAGCAGAGACTAAAATTCGCAGATAATTTATTTTTTCTTTGAAGAAATTACTTGTTATCAATATTTTTTGTCTTTTTAAACGAGATAAATGAGGTTTAATGCAATAATTTTGACTTATTTTTTGTTTTTTGTGCAAAATAATTGAAGAGCATGAATTTACATTCAATAGTTTAAAATAAAAAATTGTAAAAAATCAGTCATAAGGGTAGTTTGTGTAATTTCCCAAAGAGAAGGGATACTTTGTGTAATTTACCCATAGTTGAGGGGTACTTTGTGTAATTCTCGCAAAGAAATATAGTACAAGAGCTTTATGTTATTAACCCGTTAAAATATCAAACGATTCCCTGATCATGTTGAGTACATGTGGAACAATTTCAAATCGAGAAGAAGCTAAGCGACGATTTACCAGAATACAGATCCTTTTAAAAATGTAAGGTAATCCAGAATTTTACAAGAATATATATCCCCTGCTTATAGTTAGTTGTTCCCGTTTTCAAATTTTTTTTTTTTTTGAGGGATGGTCATTGTTGTTGACTTTAGTTGTTAAGTTACTTAGTACGGTACGATGATTGTATATCATGTTGAAACAACTATTCTATACAATAAATTATTTAAAGAGAGTTTTGTCAAACTTCTCTATTCTAATTAAGATTCTTTGCTAACGAAGACCAACTATGTGATTGAGTTCCACACTTTCTTCAAGCTTGTTAGTCGTAAGAAAGATCCACACTTCATACAAGATCTTCTATAAGCCCATATAGTATTAAGGGTAAATATATATACAAGCTACCTTATGGGTAAATTACGTAAACTATTCCTTATTTTAAGAAATTACACAAACTAATTGTGACTTCAACTTCTTATAAATTATATATATATATATATATATATATATAATGATCTATAAATGATTTAGCCCAATGTTAGAGAGGTAAAAGGTAATTTCACGTCAAAATACCCCTAGTATATGAGAAGCCCGTCGACACGGCCTTGCTATACTTAATACTTAAGTCATCAGTAAGTTAGAGAGCATCTTGCATTGTGATTCCTTATGACCTCAATGTTGTGGTCTAGCCAACACCTATATATAATATCAAAGTTTAGACTCTCATGCATACATAAAAGGACATTAACTATCTTTAATTACACTTAAACAATGCCCTATCTATGTCGACACACCAAACATACTTTCTCATCTTCGCTATAACATCAAAGTTATTTAGACTCTAATGCACCACAAAGGGCAGTGACTATATTTAATTACATGTAAAAAAGGCTCAATCTATGTCCATACACCAAACACACTTTCTCATCTCTTCCATAAAGACTTCAGAGTCAATTAGTTGTTTGATCATATTCGCCTATTTTTTACCATGAGCGCCTCTCTTTGGACACTATCCTCGTACGCGATAAAAAGAGTCTTCAATTAGCACTAAGTACAAGTCTGATTAACTCTTCCACCCTCGTATGTTCGGTCATGACCATTAATAACCTATTAATGAACGACAAATTAAAAAATTATCACATTTTTATTGTCCTCTCGTGTTTTGTAAATAGTATATTACCTCTTCAATAAACTCTTTGAAATTTTTCTTGGATATGCAATTTGGACTATGTACTTTTGATTCTAAAATTTTTACTCGACTTAAATATTGTGTGCTTGACATAATGTTGAGACTCTATGTTCTCGATCTTTATTTTTATTCCTCCTCTAAATTTCTATGTATTCTATAGTACCCTTAATAATGTTTGTGTAATTTTCTCAAATTGAGCATAATTTCGTGTATAAGACTAAAGATGCCATAACTGCTGATTTCAGGCATGCTGGCGTTTGATTCAATCGTGTGCTCTAAATAAGTAATTCCTTGATTACATTTTTCAAAGGAAACACGAGATATTCGTTTTTTCACCAAAATTAATCAAATTCGTCTAACTTAAAATTTTGTAAAGGAATTGTTCTCTTCCTTCTAACAATTATTATTGAATATATATGGTAGCTAGGCGTTTCAAGGTTAATTTTCTGTTTGACAAAATATCTAAGCTATAAACATACATGGTGCATGCATGCGATAATATCGCAATAGTAATATTTCATATATTTTGAAATTTTGAGATAAGTAATAAGCAAGTTCAAGAGGTTGTTTTTTAGTTTAGTACTCTATGGATTCGAAACGAAAAAGTGAAATATAATGAACGTTTTGAAGAAAGTGAAAATGAAATTCTGAAAGAAAATAATTTTAATTTGAATGCATGAATTGATGAAGTAACAAATTAAAAAAGAATTTGAAAGCACAACATGAAATCAAGTCAATAGAACTATTATTCAGGACTTAGATTCAGAGCTTGTGAAATAATTAGAATGGAAGTTAAACAAGAAAATATACACTATTAGTAATTACGAAGAACATGCTCATGTACAAAGGAGGAAAAACATGGTGAACATTTTGAAAAAAAATGGTACTCACTAATGATATCTATATACTATTATATAAAGAAACCCATTGTGACACCAATCTTTTGATTTCCAACTTTAACCTTTGTGTTTTAGCTATATTGTGAAAATTTCTTATTAAATCCCCAAAATAGCCTTACAAATTAAGTTAGACTAATTAATTATATTACTAATTATAATTAACTTACTTTTTCCATAATCTGCTTTTCTTCCATTGTTCTACTCATAATTAATTGGACATGTTATCTAGATAAATCTTCTTCTTTAACCCACATAGAATGACATTGAAAAAAGAATTATGCTCGCGGGAACCGCGTGCTACATTTGCTAGTTAAAATATATGGAATCATTGGACGATTCGACATAATAATAAAGACCTCATGGCCATTATCTTATTCTAAATAATTAGATGTTTTACATCAACTGCCTTTTCGTTTCTCAAGTAGATAAAATATAGTGCATTCCTAGACACTTGACACAAATAATGTAGGTTACTCTTGGAAATATCATATAAACGGACCAATCATCAAACTATAATTTAACAACAAATTTAGCATTAAGATTGATGTGGCTTAGTTGTAATAAATGTTCTTTTTCCTCAGCTCTCTAAAGAAAAATGTAAAATCGATACAGTCGAGAAGCAATTGGATTATCGCAAGACTACAAAATCATTTTGATGTCCTCTTCTTTTCATGAATTAGTGCCTAATCATGTTGGAAAGGCCTTTTTTGGACTAATTTCATGGTTTAGTGAAAAATAATATTCTTCGATGAAATTTTTATTAATCAAAGAACAATATATATACAATCAAGAGCCCTACTTATAGAAATACTCTAATTACTAGACTAATATCTTGCTATATCTTTAAAAAAGATTTATAGAATATTTTCATATCTAACAGTATCCTGAAGTCGAGCGACGCGTGCCAGGGCAGCCACCCCAATCAAGTCGGTGTATGAAATCAGCCAATTCAAAGACGACAAAAGAACGAAGGTCGAGGTGCAAAGTGCCATGAATATACCGCACAACCCACTTGAGAGCTTGCATTTGTTCCACGCGGGAATCGTGCATATGAAGATAGGTTTGTTGGACCGCATAGAAGATGTCGGGGCGGGTGAATGTGAGGTATTAGAGAGGACCAGCGAGACGACGAAAGTGAGTTGGGTCATCATAAGGAACACTGTCTATAGAGGCTCCAAGTTCGGGCTTAGTGTCAACCGGTGTACAACAAGGTTTGCAAGACCCCATACCGGCGCGTTCAACTTTTTCCTCGGCGTATTTTCGTTGAGAAATAAAGATCCCATTGGTGTCGCGGGTCACTCCAATACTGAGAAAACAAATCAAGGTGCCCAAGTCTTGCATAGTGAATTCCGAAGCAAAATGTCGCATAATAGAGAGGTGCATTTTCAAAGAAGAAAAAGCCGTGAGCAAAATATCGTCCACATAGAGTAAGAGATAAGCGATGTCTTTGCCATGAAGATAAACAAATAGAGAATGATCTGAGGTGCTATGAAAGAAACCCCTACTTGCCACATAATCAGCAAATGTTGGTACCAAGCGCGAGGGACTTGCTTGAGACTGTAGAGAGACTTCTTGAGAAGAAATACATAGACCAGAAGAGAAGAATCCCGAAAACCCATAGGCTGATGCATATAAACTGTTTCACTTAAGTAGCCATGTTCAGAACGCGTTTTTGATATCAAACTGATGAATAGGCTCAGAATGCGACAATGAATCTGACTACCGTTCAGGTCGTGGCCGGCTTTACCACAAGACTGAATGTTTTAGTGCAATCGATGCCAACCTGTTGAGACATGCCATCACCTACAAAACGGGCCTTATGCAACTCAAAAGAACCATCAAAATTAAAATTATGACAGAAAATCCACATAAAACGAATAATATTGACATTTTGAGGACGTGGGACTAACTCCCAGGTCGTATTATTAATAAGATCATAGAATTAATCATTTTTGCCAATTTCCAATTAGGATCAGATATAGCGGCCGCATGATTTTGAGCCAGAGGAGTTTGAGATACAGAAGTATGTAAGTTAAAGAGTTGTTTAGGACGAAAGATCTCATGTTTGCTACGTGTGGCCATTTGAGGAGAAAGAGGGGGGAGGGCAGACGAGTAGGTGATGATGGCAGAGAGATATGCAACACGGATGGATGCAAAGAGGCAAGGGCTGCGGTTGGAAGCAGAGAGGCTGCGGGGCGGGTAGCCGGGCTGATAAGTTGTGCTTGTAAGTCAAGAAACTTGTAAGATGGAGTGGGATTGGGGCTAAGATTGGCAAAGGAAAAAGTGCTCAACATGTCGGCACGTGATTATTTATTATGTAGTGGGATTGTAGCACTTTTAGCGACGATGGTTAGAAGGGTACCCCAAGAACACACAAGGAGTAGACTGTGTTTGTAGTTTATTTATAGAGGTAGAGGGAATGAAGGGAGAGCATAAACATCCGAAGACTCAGAGATGAAAGTATGAGGGATCTTTTTAGAAGGGGAGTTGTAAGGGAGATTTTTCACCAAGTCGGCACTTTGGGAGAATGTTTAGGAGGTAAGTAGCCATTTGTAAGGCGTGAGGCCAGAATTCTGGTGGAACCGAGGCGTGAGAAAGAAGGGTAATGGTGCACATCATATTGTTGATAGTTCGGATTTTACGCTCGAATTCCTATTTGAGAAGATGTGTGAGAGCAAGATAGGTGAAACTGCATGCCACGAGAGTTTATGAGAGAGCAAAAGGCGTTGTTATCATATTCTTTGCCATTGTCACATTGGAATATATTTATGTCACGATTGAGTTGGTTTTTAATATAATTGCTCAGTGGCAAAAATATAGAGTAAACTTGTGATTTTTGTGCAAGAGGAAATGTCCACAAAAACCAGTATAATCATCCAAGAACAACACATCACTATGAATGATGTCAAATGGCATAGTAGTATTTTGATGTAACAAAAGGTAATCTAATGTGTTTCCCGAGGGAACAAGAAGAACAAAAGATAGAACTAGTTTTTGACAAACAATTGCTTAAATTGTTATGAATAAGAATGCGTAAAAGATAGGCGCCCAGGTGGCCTAAACATGTGTGCCACATTGAGGAGGAGAAGGAAAAAAAAATGATGGATGCGGTTTGGAAATCATGGCGGAGAGAGGAGGTGACAGAGGTTGCCCGTACTATTGCATCTCATAATGGGATCGCCCGTCTGTAATTCCTTCACAGAAAAGCCAAAGGGGTCAAATTGGACATAAACAAGATTATCATAAGTAAATTTATGAACATAATGAGCTTGTGCGCATGGAGGACGTTATTTACAGAGAGAGGGGAATAAGGTAAATGAAGAGCCACTGAACCTGAACCATGGATGGGAATCGTGTGACCATTACCAACCATAATACTAGAATTAATGCTCGAATTAAAGTAAGGCGAGAGATCACCGTGCTTGGACGGTATATGAAACTTCTCCCATATATTCATGAACCAATTATTGTCATGCAGAGTAAGGGAGAGCTTGTGCACGGAAGCATCAAGATCAGTCGAAGCATAAGCGGCGTGAGATAAAGTGGGATTGACATGATAGGGCAAAGAGGGGAGCGAGGTCGAATAGGGAGAAGGCATGGTTGCCCATGGTTGTTGTCCATATGTCGCTCAAGGAGGATAGTGCCATGGTTGAGAAGACCACGACTACTACGGCGGTTGAGAATAACCACAATTAAGGTTAATGCGACCTCTACGCCTGTTGTGACCGCGATTGGAGCCACCGTGCCCGCGTCCACGTCCACGACCCCTATAATCAGAAGTAGGTTGAAAGGTAGGAGTAGGGGCAAAGTCTGGTGTGGGCTGTTGAGAAGCCATGAGGAGGGCAATGTTGGAGGTGCAAGCCGCACGCTTGGCAAGGCTAGTTTCTTTGAGAGTGAGCATGGGACGAGCCTTCAAAAAAAGCAGAAGAGGGTTCCTTTGATGAATGAGGGTGGCAATTCCATTGTAGGTGTCACTGAGGTCAGCCACGAGTAGAAGAATGAGGCCCCAATTAGAGACAGGGGCCCCGACATTGGCAAGTTGATCAACCAAAATTTTTAGCTTTTGATAATAAGCGCTGACATTGGGAAATCATCGAGAATTGTGTTAGAGAATTGATTCTCAAGATTAAAAACGCGAGTTATTATTGTCTTGAAACAAATCGTCTAGACGATTCCACACGTCCATCGTGATGGATTGGGGCTCGATAATAGCGTGGAGGGGGTCGCTGGATATTGTTCATGTTGGAAAAATTGGTATTGCACCAATATTAGATAATTTCTTTTAATGGGTTCCACTTTATAAAATTAGACTTTCTCCAGCTTAATGAAATCTACGTTTCGTGTAGATGAATCTAGTGTATTTAATTGTTCAAAATCGATTTGGGATGAATTAGAAATTAAATGATAAAGTAAGCTACTTAAAAAAAGTTATCTTGATGGAAGAAAAGAAAATAGGTGGAAAGGTGAAAAGTCACCATCCCACATGGAAAGTTTGAGCTAAACTAGTACACCTAATAAGTTGCATTTTTGCATAAGGGTTTGGACCCTTTGGGGTACCACATGTCTTTGAAAAAGGGGAGGCCTAGATGTTATGGGTCATGCTTCGAAGCCCACACGCGTGCGCGCGCCTCGACCTTGAGCTTGGCTGGGGTCGTGGGTCACGGGTCACGGGCCGTGGGCCTGGGCATGGGGTTGATCTTAGACTTAGACTTAGACTTAGACTTGGGCCTCCCCTATCAAATACTTATCTTTTTGGGCAAAATTTAATTAAATAAATTATTAATTGTTTAGAAATTAATAAGCAACGAATTAAATAATTAATTGGACGTGGTTAGGTGTCAGAATATGGTCGAATCAATGTGTCCAATGGTTGGAAAAACTGGAGGGAAAATCCAGTCAACGAACAGTCACCTTCACACCCCGCCAGCAGAATAAGTGACACCTTTCATCCAAATAGGTGCACAGTCAGCCAAAGTAGTGTAAAATTTGTGGGAAGGTTGTGATGTGGAAAAGACATGTCCGTCCAGTCAACTCCTAGGCTAACTTTCAAAATCTATAAATAGACCCAGTACTTCTTCATTTTTCATTCAATCATAAATATTCTTTCTATCTTTCTGTTTTGTTCCGAGAGTTCAAAATATTCTTTTAGTTCATCATTTCTTAATATTCGAAGTGCTACCATATTAAAAAGATAGTCGTTGCAACTTGGAAAATGATTGCCAATCAAACTTTAAGCACCGAGCAAGGCAAATATCGTTTTAAAGAGAAAGAATTCAACTCTTACCTCGACTTTAAAATACTGGTTTATTTTTTATTTTACACCTGTTTTTAAAATAATATTCTGCCTGTGTATTTCAGAAAAATAGTGACCATATCGCATGTTCACAGTAGCGGCAAAAAGCCGGAGAAGTTTTCCGGCACCGACTTCAAAAGGTGGCAACAGAAGATGTTGTTCTACCTTACGACTTTGAACATGTCAAGGATGCTGTCCAAGGATGCCCCTACGGTGCCAAAAGATGAATCTGATCCACGTCCAAAGGCTGCTTTTGACGCATGGAGTCAGAGTGATTTTCGTGCAAAAATTATATCCTGAATAGATTAGACAACTCACTATACATCGTCTATTCCACCATCAAGAAATCAAAGGAACTCTGGACGTCCCTTGATAAGAAGTACATAACCAAAGATGTCGGATTGAAGAAATTCATCATCCACAAATTTTTGGACTTTCAAAACGACCAACTCGAGGACGGTGACGAGTCAGGTTCAAGAGTGGCAACTGATCCTACATGACTTGAATGCAGAGGATATGACGCTTAGTGAATCCTTCCAAGTTGTTGCTATGATAGAGAAGCTACCGCCGTCCTAGAAGGAGTTCAAGAACTATCACAAGCATAAGCTCAAGGAGATGAATCTTGAAGACTTGATAGTCATACCTCGGATTGAAGAGGATAATCGAATGTCTGAGGCCAAGCCAAAGCAAATGTAGATGGAGGCTAGAGCCAACATAGTGGAACACAAACCCAACTCTAACAAGAAGAGAAAAAATCAGGGTAACGGTAGAGGCCAACAGAAGAAGACAAAAAAGTTCAAAGGGAACTGCTACAACTGTGGAAAGCCGAACCACATGGGCAAAGACTGTCGACTCCCAAAGAAAGACAATCGGAAACAGTCCAACCAGGTTGCTGTAGTTTAGGACAAGAGCATATGGGTCTACATGGGTGACATGATGCTTACTATAGTTGTCTTCGAGGTCAACATGGTGGACCATCTAAAAGAGTGGTTCGTCGACAACAGCGCCACCCGCCATATCTGCGCTGATAGAGACATGTTCTCCACATACTACTCGTTCAACAATCAAAAGCCCTACACGGGGAACTCTACAACGTCAGATATCATCGAAAGTGGAAGAGTGGTGTTGAAGATGACTTTAGGCAAAGAGATCACTCGGATTGATGTACTGCATGTTCCATATATTTGAAAGAATTTAATATCTGGTTATGCACTTGATGCAAGTGGTCTTAGACTAGTGTTTGAGTCTGGTAAATTGGTGCTCACTAAGAATGGGCAATTTATTAGAAAAGGTTACGCAGTCAACTGAATGTACAAGATGAATGTAATGACTGTAAAACGTGACCTCGAAAAGAATAATAAAACTATTGCTTCTACTTACTTGGTTGAGTGTTCAGATTTATGGCATGTTAGACTAGGACATGTCAACTTTAATACTCTACTAAACTAGTAAGCTTAGAGTTATTACCTTCATTTAATATCGAATCTCTCAATAAATGTGAGATTTTTGTAGAAGCAAAATTAACCAAATTATCGTTTCCTTCCGTAGAAAGAAACACTGAACCTCTAGACTTAATTTACATCGATATTTGTGACTTAAAGTTTGTACAAACTAGAGGTAGCAAAAAGTACTTCAGCACTTTTATTGGTGACTACACAAGATACTACATAGTCTACTTACTACGAAGTAAAGACGAAGCTCTGCAAGCCTTTAAAATCTACAAACTTGAGGTTGAAAATCAACTTGGCAAACAAATAAAACCATCTGAAGTGCTAGAGGTGGAGAATATGGAGCTCCATTTGACGAATTTTGTGCTTCTTCAGGCATCATTCATCAAACTACAACCCTTTATTCACCAGAATCAAATGGAATTGTTGAACGCAAAAATCGTACTCTTAAGAAGATGACAAATGCCATGTTGATTAGTCCTGGTTTACAATAGAATTTGTGGGGCAATGCAGTCTTATCAGCAAATCATATACTAAACAAGCTACCTCACAAAAGTAGAAATGAAACCCCTTCTGAGTTATGGAAAGTCGAAAGCCTTCATATAAATACTTAAAAGTGTGGGGGTATTTAGCAAAGGTAGAAATTCCTAAACCTAAACAAGTAAAGATAGGACCTAAGACCGTTGACTACATATTTATTGGATATGTGCACAACAGTAGTGCCTATAGCTTCTTAGTACAATAGTATTCAATTCCTGATATTAATGAAAATATGATCATTGAATCAAGGAATGCAATATTCTTTAAAATATATATTTCCTTGCAAAGAAAGGAAAGAATCTGGTTCCCTTAAAAGAACCTATGAAACTGCAAGGGATAATCATAAAGAAGATGAAGAACCCAGACGCAGTAAAAGGGCTAAAACGGCTAAAAGCTATGGTCCTAGTTTTCTAACTTATATGTTAAAAAATGAACCGAGGATAATAAGTGAAGCCTTGTCCTCTCCAGAAGCTCCCTTTTGGAAAGAAACTATCAATAGTGAAATAGAGTATATTTTGCACAACTACATGTGGGAGTTGGTTAATCTCTCAGCGGGTAGCAAACCTTTGAGCTGCAAATAGATACTGAAGAGAGGGTATAAAGCAGATGGATCTACTGATAAGTACATGGCCAGATTGGTAGCTAAAGGGTTTAGGCAGATAGAAGACCTTGACTTTTTTGACACGTATTCACATGTGACCAGAATCACATCTCTTAGAGTGCTCATTGCTATTGCTGCATTGAAAGGCCTGGAAATACATCAAATGGATGTCAAGACATCATTTCTAAATGGTAAATTGGATGAAGAAATCTATATGGAACAACCTGAAGGATTTGTTGCTCTAGGAAAGGAGAAAAAGGTGTGTAGACTCATTAAGCCATTGTATGGGCTTAAACAAGTACCAAAGTAGTGGCACGAAAAATTTGACAGAACGGTTTTGTCAAATGGTTTCAGAATTAATGAGTGTGATAAATGCGTATACGTAAAAGGCACACCTAATGATTACGTGACCGTCTGTCTATACGTAGACGATATGTTAATCATGGGAAGTAACCATGACAAAGTCATGAATACCAAGAATATGTTGACCAAACATTTTGACATGAAAGACTTAGGAGTTTTCGATGTCATATTAGGGATCAAAAGCACTAAGATATCAAATGAGATCGTATTGTCACAATCTCATTATATTGAGACTATACTTAAGAAGTACAATGCATATGATGGTCCTCCGGTTAAGACGCCAGTAGACATGAGTCTACACCTAAGCAAAAATCATGGCGAACTTGTCTCTCAAGTAGAATATGGCAGGATAATAGGCTATCTCATGTATATCATGAACTGCACTCGTCTGGATATTGCTTACTCAGTAAATAAATTGAGTTGATTTACTAGTAATCCAAACAAATATCATTGGAAGACGTTAATTAGAATTCTAAAGTATGTAAAACACACCTTAGATTATGGATTACATTACAGTAGATATCCAGTTGTATTAGAAGGATATAGTGATGCGAACTGGATATCAGACTCTAACGTCACTAAATCTACCAGTGGTTACGTCTTTACCATTGAAGGTGGAGCTGTGTCGTGGAAGTTCTCAAAACAAACATGTATAGCTCGCTCCACGATGGAATCTGAGTTTATTGCCTTGGATAAGGCTGGTGAAGAAGTATAATGGCTTCGTAACTTTCTTGAGGACATTCCTTGTTGGAATAAGCCAGTGCCTGCAATTTTAATACATTGCGACAGCCAAACAGCTATTGGAAGGGCACAAAGTGGCATGTATAATGGTAAGTTATGATGCACGAATACTCTAAAAAATGGCCGATCAGTGTCGGATACGTATCGGATATCGATACTCTCCGGATACTCTTCGGATACGCCACGTGGCATATCTTGCATTAAAAATAATTAAAAAAGATGGATACACGTATCAGATACAATGTGAAACGTATCCCAGGAGTATTCGATACGTACCAGCAATTTATAAGATTAGTGTGGTAGTTTTCTTAAACTAAAAAATGCCCAAGTTCAGAAAATTAAATAGAAAATCGTGAAAACCTTCTATTTCAAACCAAAATAAAAACAACACACAAAGTTTTGATATGCTTAATAATAGTATGTGACTAATGATTGTGCAAGTGATTAGATATAATGTTATTTGATATTTTTATTTAAATTATATCCTTATATATAATAATTAATATTAAATATTTGACGTATCGCATACGTATCGTATCTTAGAAATTTTTTAAAAAATCGTATCCACGTATTCATATTCGACAGATACTAATACTCGTATCCATATTCGTGCAACCTAGATTGTAAGTCTAGACATATCTGTCGTAGACATAATACCATAAGACAGTTGATCTCTAATGGTGTCATTTCCATTGATTATGTAAAATCAAATGAAAACTTATCGAATCCGTTCACTAAAGGCCTACCAAGAGATCAACCCAACACTAAAGAATATTTATGATAGAACCCAACCATGTTGATTAGAGATCCCCAAGATCTTGGTTCAATGGGACAACGAAATTGTAAGGATTCAGAAAGAGCACTTTGGGTTAAATCTAACTCATTTCTGCGTATGATAAATGTGCTACCTGCAGAAAGGATAAGGTTAAGTTTACTTTTAATGATTCATAAGCCTAAGTAGGCAGAGTATGACAAGATACTCTTTCAAGAAGATCACCTATGTAAGTGTAAAGTTTGGCCGCTTCATAAGAAAATACTTATTTATCCAAGAGTTGTCCAGGGCCAAAACGGACACAACCATGAGAACTAAAACTTGTTAGGGGAGTTACTGTGTGCATGCAGTTGTCTTGGTTTACACCAACATCTGAACGGTTCAAGATATCACGTTCACTAATCAGCTAAGTAAATCCGATGTATTCTACTAAAGAAGGTTCAAAGCCAAAAGCTACATTTCCTGATGAAGTAAGCTTTCCGCTTGAACTCTCGCGATTATACACATTAAATTTTCATTCATGTGGGGGATTGTTGGAAAAATTGGTATTGCACCAATATTCGATAATTTATTTTAATGGGTTCCATTTTATAAAATTTGAATTACTCTAGCTTAATGAAATCTACGTTTCGTGTAGATGAATCTAGTGTATTTATTTGTTAAAAACCAATTTGCGATGAATGAGAAGGTAAATGATAAAGTAAGCTAGTTGAAATAAGTTATCTTGATGGAATAAAATGAAATAGGTGGGAAGGTGAAAAGTAATCATCCCACATGGAAAGTTTGAGCTAAACTAGTATATCTAATAAGTTGCTTTTTTGCATAAGAGTTTGGATCCTTTGGGGTACTACATGTCTTTGAAGGAGGGAATGCCTAAATGATATGGGCCATGCTTCAAAGCACACACGCGCGCGTGTGCCGCCACCGTCGTCCGTCCGGCCCGACCTCGGCTAGGGTCGGGGTCGTGGGTCACGGGCCGGCTTGAGCTTGAGCTTAGACTTAGACTTGCGTCTCCCTTATCAAATACTTATCTTTTTGGACAAATTTTAATTAATTAATTATTCAAAAACTAATAAGCAACGAATTACATAATTAATTGAACGTGATTAGGTGTAAGAATCTAGTCGAATCAGTGTGTCCAGTGTCTGAAAAAATTAGAGTGAAAATCCAGTCAGCGGACAGTCACCTACACACCCCGCCAGCAGAATAAGTGCCACATTTCATCCGAATAGGTGCACAGTCAGCCGAAGTGGTGTAAAATCTGGCGGGAAAGTTTTGACGTGGAAAAGACATGTCCTTCCAGTCAACTCCTAGGTCAACTTTTGAAATCTATAAATAGACCCCCTACCTTTTCATTTTTCATTCAATCGAGAATATTTGTTCTATCTTTTTGTTTTGTTTCGAAAGTTCAAAATAATTTTTTAGTTCATCGTTTCTTAATATTCGAAGTGCCGCCATATTAAGAAGATAGTCGTTACATTTTGAAAAACGTTTGCCGATCAAACCGTAAGCACCGAGCGAGGCAAATATCGTTTGAAAGAGAAAGGGTCAACTCTTGACTCGACTTTAAATACTGGTTTGTTTTCTGTGTTACACCCGTTACAATCAACAGATCCCTAGATCCATCGTAGCACAAGGGCATCGAGACGATCTCATATGATGTTAGTAGGAGTGGCGGCATCGGCGGAAGAGGTGGGGATAATGTGATCGAGTACCTAATAAGTGCGAGCGTGAATCTTGAAGAGTTCGACCAAGAAGTATATTGGCTAGTTTCAGAATCTAACGTAATTGAGATAAAGTTTTTGACGTTAGTGACTGCCAAAACCAAGAAGTATTTGGGGGAGGCGTCCGTAGGGTTTGTCGATGTGATGGGGGCGGTGGTAGTGGAGGAGGAGGAGACAACAGAACTAGGGTTAGTCATTTAGAGGGAAAGAAAAATATGATTACATATCATGAAATATAATATTTCTCGATGATTTCTCATTAATCAAATAACAATATATATACGGGAACTTCTGGTGTGCATCAGAGGGCACAACTCCCCCCACTCACAAAGAGGTGGGCCCCACACACACGTGGGGCCCACCTCTCTGTGAGTGGGGGAGTTGTGCCCCCGATGCATATCAGAATGTGTGAGGCCCACCTCTCTGTGAGTGGGGGAGTTGTGCCCCCGATGCATATCAGAAATTCCTTATATATACAATGAAGAGTACTATACTATTATGGAAATACTATAATCACTAGGCTAATATCTTGCTATATCCTTACAAAAGATTTACATAATATTTACATATTTAACATTTAGACCCCAAAACCGGCGTATTTGATATTTTCTATAACTTTTTGGTTTAGTTATTTTTCATTAATAAAACTTAGAATTGTATTTCGACTGTTGATGTGTGTTCCACATGATTAGGAGTTTTGATTTCCGCTATTACATTTTAGAAAAGAAAAAAAAAGAAGTTTTTGTGATTATTTTTATTAATATTTTCTTGTATTAAGGGGTATTGTTTCTTTGTAAATCCTAAAAGACGGTCAATTGCTTATTAGATAAAGTTTTAAGAAAATTTTGCTCTCTCTGTCTTGCCGATTTCTAAGTATTATGTGGAACATTTTAGATTAATGACCGTCGGTAATGTTCTCAAATTTTAACAAACAGACTCTCAAAATTTTCCCGACTTTCAATACATTAAAGATTCTTCAGAAGGACAATTCTAAACACCTATGATTTCTTACTTCAATATTTACACGTAGAGTTTGGACAATCAAAATTTATCCCAAAAAAACATATGTTTAGTGTTTACCAGTAGTGGATAGTGATGTAATACTAACAATGCACCAAAAAGATTTCATTTGCACAGAAAACACACACTCTATTACACAGAAATATCCTCCTTTTCCTGTCCCTCTCTCATTGTAAAAATATTTGCTCACTACACGCAAATTGCTACATGGGGACCAAAGTTTCAATTAAAAATATTCACAACCAAACGAGCAATATTCTCATGCCACCAATAGTGGTCCAACAACTTGTAGCGACGCCGTTTGGCACTCAACTTGACACACATTGGACTTATTGCTCTCCACCTCAGCCGAGCCCCCTTTCTTCCTCCGCTTCGGCGAGCCGCTACCCATAGACGCGGCTGAGTTAGCCGGCTCGGGCGACCTCCGCTTAGACACCACCCTAACCGGCTCCGGCTCATTCGAGCCGATCTTATGCGGGAAATTCAACATAGCCTTCGAGCCGCGCATTCTATAAGCCGCTTTATCGTAAGCCGAAGCCGCTTCCTCAGCCGTCTCGTACGTTCCGAGCCACACTCTTGCGCCGTTTTTAGCCGGATCTCTTATCTCAGCCGCAAACTTACCCCATGGCCGTTGCCTCACTCCCCGGTAGTGCCTCCCCTTCGGCGGCGCAACAGCTGGCGCCACCGTGGCTGGCGGCGGAGCATCGGCGTGTTCCGTTTTCACGGCGGCGAAGCTAAGCACCGGCTCGGCTTCGAATGTCGGCTCCATTTTAACGCTGCGCGTCATTTGTGCGGCGCTAACGGCGTTAACGTTGCCAAACGGCAACCATCCGTCGCTAACGGCATCGCGCAAGAGGCCGTAAATAACCATATCTTCAGAATCGTCGACTTTTAACGGCAAGTCGCCCCAGGTTTCCGTTAAACAGGGCATGAGGCTGCTGAAACTTGAGCTCCGGCCATATACCGGAAAAGTCACCGGCGGTAATTCACTGAAAATTGGCTGGTTCATTGAATTTAATATTTGATCAGTTTTTTTATAAGTAAAATGTGTGTTCTTGGGTTTTAATTTTTAGGTTAAAATTCTTTAGACAGAGAGAGAGAGAGAGAGAGAGAGAGAGAGAGAGAGAGAGAATTAATTTCTGAATTTTAGAATAAAAGATTTGGGTGTGGTATTTATAGGTAGAAGGTATAGGGAAAAGATGTGTGTATGTGAATGGGAAGGTACATGCATCCGTGGGGGAAAAGATTGATTTTATTATATTATATATATATATATTGTATATTTTGCAATATGAGATATTTTTATGCTTTCTTTGTTGTTGTCTGACGAAAGTTCCGTATAGTGGCAAGTGGAGCAAGTGGGATCTTTGATGTTAAAAAGCACGTGGTTAATGAATCGGAAGATTTAACAATTTGTAGGATTGGGGATGCTGACGTCACATTGATTCCGCATGTCGTCCTGCGTCATATAAAGGGTTAAGACATGTTTATTTTGAAATACATTTCTTATAATAAAATTATAACAGTATATATTATCTAATAGATAAACATATTACGGCACATTTGGTTGCCCCATCAGCTTAAAACTCATATTATTTAGTGTCATGCTTAAACCCAAATAAATTATTTAATCTTGCATTTGGTTGTCAAAAATAAACCCACATTGGAACCTTTGTTGTGATTAAAACTCATGTTTGGATGCAATTATACAACCACATTAATTTGTAAGTTCCCTGAACCCTTACTTTTTGTCAAAACCCAGTATAAAAAAGGCAAAAAAAATTAATTATTGTAAATCACAAATTTGAGGAAGGTCTAGAAACCTTAAACACTCGTTACCAAATGCCCATTCCGATTCGCCGGTAAAAATGGATAACCGGCTTTCAACGACAACGGAGATCGTGGTGAAGCTTAAGAAATGTACTTCAGTGGGTTCGTCGCCGCAAAAGACACTGTCCGTTGTCAATGTACAGTCGAGTGCAGTTCTGTCGCGCGGGAATAGCATCATCAAACACCCACCACCGGCGAGTGAATACTGGTACACAAAGACAAAGGTAAAATGCGTGTTAGGATATTATAGGATATTAAACATGTACGTTGTGATCGAATTACCAGCCGATACGTTGCGCTATGTGCACTGTTTTGCATTATTCATATCCCGACTTAGTAGATGTTCATAATCCAAAATTGATACGCCCAATAGTGACACATATGCCATGCATATATGAATTGTAGGTCAATTTGCACACAAATTCAACGAGTTTTACCTTTATTTAGGGATAATTACAATTATGTAACCTCGTTGTAGACAATAATTAGTAGTGATATAAAGTTTTCTGATAATAGTTGCCAATTGCGTTACGTTAATAACATCGGTAATAATCAATAACCACAACAATTGATCAAAATCGTTGGACGTACTTCGTTCATGGAATGAGGCTAGGTTAGTTGTGATGTTGCTTGTTTGAACTCTGATTATCTGTTGTACTGTGTCCCACAACTAAGTTGGGTAATCTAAATTCACTAAACATTACATGTATGTTACATGAAGTGGCCATATAACCAAATTTTCACATTTGGACAATTATATTGTATAAATATAGGCCTTCCGATCATCAATAATGAAATGTTTGTGCAGACAAGGGTGAGATCATTATGCTATGAACTGAAAGGTGGAGCTTGGGATGATAATTTGGAGTATCATCTTTGTTGTGTCTTGACTGATTACGCAAATATTTGCGAGGTAAGGACTCTAGAGGGTATGGTGGCTGCAGTAAGACACGCAACAGTAGTGTTGTGTATGTTTCCGGGATTTGGACGCATCAACGAGGTCCATGTTCGTGAGAAGATTATCAAGATGCGTGCTCTGTTCTATAAGTTTTCGACCTTTGTGGTGAGTTTTCAGCTGTCGTTTGATAGCAACACAGGGAAGGTGACGCGTGATGAAGCGTACGAAGCACTGACCCGAAATGTAATTACTTCCTTGCTTTGCTTTTGCCAGTGATTAGTTTTTATTTCAATAATTTAAATTCAGGTGTACTAAATTTTCTTTAAAATGTCTAGGAAACTGATCTCGAAAGACACTTCTTCAGTGAGGGATTACCATCATTCAGCCATAAACACAGTTTTTTCATTGGGTCTGATGCCGCTTTTTTGACGGAGGAACTTGTGTATTACTGTGTGGAGGGAGACTAGATGCTGTTTTTTATGGATGGTATTTATTGGGGGTTCGGTAAGGAAGTCGACTGCTTCAGGGTTTTGGCAAGCGTTGCACGTAATATGGACGTCTCCACTGTTGATGGACTGTTTTTATGCATTTGCGAGGCAAGAAAACAGCTAAAAACTTCTGAAGACCAAATACGTAGGCGTGTGAGGGTTAGGAGGAGTCCCTTATTGAGGCTTGTTCATCATCTGCACAAGACAGGGCGAGAGGTAGATTTGGAGACTGGTACATTCCCTTTGGTTGAGGCTGACAACTTGCTGTCACCACAGGTTATTGGTGCTTTCTTATAGATATCTGTTATTAAACTACATTTCATTTATTATTGTTTCCATTTTCTATCCATTAACTCAGATATTAACATGTAGTTCTTCAGTGAAATTAGCCACTACAGTGCCCTTGGGTATCCTGGCTTTCAACACCAGAGAGATTTTTACATTTACAGCATCGCCGCCATTTTGCCAGAAGAAAAGTACCACTACTTCTCGGACGATATAGCTGCTAGTCGGCGTTATGATGTTGGAGGGTTGTTACGGGGGATTCCCCCTCATAACCCTGCCGAAAATATTAAAGAGCTGACTATAAGGTACAACGTAGTAGTCGCGCATGCGCGCTCTTTAGGTCTTATTTAATGTACATTTTCCTGATGTAAAAACTTGTTTTGGTACGCTTTAGTCGTACGCTACGGTTGCCTTAGATTGTTTCTGGTAACCTTTTGAGGAGATATTTAAAGTACAATCTCTTAGTTTCCAATTTCAACATTAGTAGTTATTTTAATGGATATTGTAAGATGGATTGATTATGAATGGAAATATTAGCAACAACCCATATTTTCCAATAATGGGTTGATTTGTCATGTAAACTGCGGTTGTTAATATCAAAAGATAGTTGTCTATAGTTTTATGTTCATGACTATTTTGCAATCGATTCAGGAGGTGTAAGAATGCTTTCATAAACACAACAAAAGTCATGAAAGTCTTGTGTTTAATTCCTTACCAACCATACCTACTCACCACTGCATTTGGTATTATAAAGCAAGTATGTCAAAGTTGAGATAAAAATAACCTAATTTGCACACATATTATACTGAAACAGCCAAAACTTTAAAAGAAGGAGATATGGTTGGGTTTGGATATGACGAAAATTGGGTCGAGACAGCAACTTTTACTATGCCTGAAGCACGTACCCCTAGATTTTCCAATAGGATCCGTACATGTTCATGCGGAGTTGAAGCAGTTATTCGGACAGTTTGGTCAATCGACAACCCCGGAGGCGAAAATGGTGCTGCGCCAACGATAGGGTAAGTAAACTGCAAGGTTTATGTTTAACTAGTTTTCTTAAAAAAAAACCGCCATTCAAATTTCAACCTCACTCTGATACAAATTGGATTCTTAAGAAAGCCTACATAATTTTCATTACACTAACATCTAATTAAACTGATAATCTCTCCAGGGCCTTTGCTGCGAC
Organism: Linaria vulgaris; assembly: GCA_948329865.1. Classification (NCBI taxonomy): domain Eukaryota; kingdom Viridiplantae; phylum Streptophyta; class Magnoliopsida; order Lamiales; family Plantaginaceae; genus Linaria; species Linaria vulgaris. The sequence continues at coordinate 79,504,823 of OX415249.1, read as the reverse complement.
TATGGTGTGTGGGAAGATATGGAATTACCAACACATTACAAGCTGGTCCTCCTTGAACTGCTCCAAAAAAACAGGGAGTTACGGGTTGGAATGCGCCATGGGAACCAAATTACTCGAGCACTGAATATTGTTTTAGTAGTGCTAGTTGTTATTATTTCATTGTTTGTGTTACTACATTATACGTATTAGTAACGACTCACCCGGTAATGTACTTTTTAGTAATGCGTAACTCATTATTTGGATTTCGATGATCAGGTACTCTGTATTTGTAATATGTATGGGTGTGATATGGTGCAATGAATTTACTTATTTTGATGCGTATAACCTTGTTATGATTTTCCAGTAATATCCAAAAAGAAAATATGTTAGTTTCAACCTAACTAAAAATTGGGTTATATCATGATTTTATGAATCTGCATGACTTGTATAACATAATATTAATGGTGGTTTAGGTAAGTAATGCCACCAACATTTCTGAAGGTTGTCTTTAAACTCTGATCTATTGCTTTTACTTTGAATGACCTCAAAAGATTGTACTCGAGTACAATATTTTTTTATCAGTTAATTAGTGCAGCCATAATATCTGACAATCTGTTATCAGTTCATAGCAGCAATATAATCTGATCTCACCTTGCTTTACAATATTTGATGCAAAAGGAAAATTAATTACTTATTGCTCAAAATCATGGAAACTGGTGGACAGGTTGTTATGAATTAACCTTTTTGAAATATAGCATTTTTCATAATAATAGTTGTTGAGGTGAGTAATGGCAACTACCATGAAAGCTGGTTTTAAAACTCTGATGGAAATCCTACTACTTCAAAGTCTAATCCAAATTGAAGTCTTTCTTTGTACCAGTGTAGACATATCCAGTTAATTGACCATGTAGGATTTAACTAGTCAGTGTTAATTCTGGTGGTAGTGATGAAAGGGCTAGATCAAGATAAGCAGACCAAACTTAACTTAGTTTATTGCTATTACACCTTATTAGAGCAAATATTTAACTATAAATAGCAGTGGTTAGTGATTTAGGCCATACATGCAAGCAAACAACATATAAAAATTCCATTATCTCTTGTTATTAAGCAATCACTCACAGATAAGATGAACAACAACAATGCTCTGCAAAACCATCGTTCTCAGAGTTCCATGTTTTACACTAGGCACTGGACATACGTCGTAGATGCCACTTTCATTGATGTGCTCTTTGGCGAGGCCAATCGCATGAATCGCTGTCTTACCACCTCTGACCTTGGTGCAATCAGACTTGCTCATAATACTGTTAACGCCACTTACAACAAGAGCTTCACCGTCCGTCAGTGCATTTTACAATTCTGTAAGCTTGAACGCCGCTACAACATCTTCCATTTCATCATAACCCTGAGTGTTGTCTACTATGACAAGACGAACAATGTAGTCCATCCGTTCGAGTCCTTTGTTTGGGACTACTGCTATTTGGTGAGTACTAATTCTTCCTATATTATTATATATGTGTGGTTTTGTAGCAGTTAAATAAAATCAACGTGTTAACCTTTTATTCATGCAGAAGTATCCGTTTAGTGAGGCATACATGGTGGAGGGAGAACCGACCTGGACACAACTATGCAACATCTTCGGACGCTATCACCGTGTTGAATCTCCCCGTGGGCCAATTGACATGATAGACTTAACCGAAGACGAGCATGATGACAGTGAACCACCGGTCCCTGAAATTGCTGTCGTTGCCCCTGAACCAAGGGTCGAAGTAGTTGCGAGTCCTACGAATTCGTTCTGGTCTGACCTCAGGGAGCAAGGCCTGCAGGTGTGGAGCAATTCTCCAGCCCCCGACTCGACTGTTCCAATCCCGGAGGACAATGATGTTCAAGATAATGCTGATCATGTGCCAAATGATGCAAACGATAATGAGCAGGTCTACGGTGTCGACTTACAGATTAATCAGAACAAGGTGACTGCCCCACCAAACCCCAATGTTAATCGTCGTGCAGCGTCCACCGGTTCCTCTACCTTTGTTAACAGTCCATACCAAGGTAAAGGAAAAGTGACTTCTATGGGAGACATGACTGGAACAAGTGGCAAGGATGGTTGGGGCCAGGTCTAGAGGTTTTGTGATTGGAGGAGGGGTTAACACGTTACGAATGAACGCCTGCTATTCGTGATGTGTTAACTTGTTGGTGTGAAGTAATTTCCCTTTGTTTGATTGTTTTCTTAAGTTTGTAGTTGTGTGATGATGAAGTATGAAAAGAATGGATACTGGTGTTATGCCAGCAATCTTTTCTGTTTTTGTGGATTTGGTTTAGGTTGGTTGTAACAGTAACTCTACCAGTAGTATGGATGCATAGTAGGTATGTTGTCGCATAAGTTGTGATTTGGCGGCTTAGGACTAGATCGGTTTTAACACCATTTTCGTGATCTAGTCTTATAACCGCTTCTAGTTAGATGCGTTATTTGGTTCCAACCCTGTGAGGCGCTATTATAGTGTAGTGCCGCATTTTGTAATGTTGGTTTACCAACACATTTTCAATCTATATGAAGGGCAACCAAATATTAAAAAGCTGCATTTAAATTAACCTCCTCTACATAAAATCAGAGCTTATATTATACATTGCAATGTTTCCTGTATTATATGGTCACTATATTCCTGCACATTGCAGTGACAGTAGACTATGTCCTTTCTATGTTTCTGGCGAAACATATGTACGCAATTGTAGTATGAGTAACGCATCGAAATTAAACTATTGCAAAACATTGTGGGGATCACTTGAAGGAGTTGGTAACATGAATAAAAGTTGCAAAACTCACTTTCATTAATAAAAAGATTGGACATAAGATTCTGCATATACAGATTTCAAAATAACTTAACAGAGGACAACTATTCTAGAATTTACTACCAAATTCCAACTAGTTTGTTTCTAAATTAACCATTCCTTGCAGCATTTAATTACATGTCATTAGCAGGTATTGAACCCGAGTAAAGTGGCCTCAAAAGGCTATTTCATTTTTGTCAAATCAAAGTAAAGAAACCATATTTACTACACTAAAAAAATCTCTTCTTTATCATGCAAAATACCAACAGACACAATTATTCCATTTATTAAAAGCCAACTGAATCAAATTCACATCATCTCTGCACCAAAGTATTCAACACAACAAAATAAATCACAAACATACAGTTACAGTAGCAAACTCCCAAAAAATGGCAAATGAAAACGAGGAAGAGTTCGGGATAACCCCCTGGGATTTCCAAACATTGTATGAAATTTTCCAGGCACCAAAGCTGGAAACAAAGATGGAAGCGCAAGAACTAATGGTGCTGGTGACAACCATACCATCCACCGATTGGGAGATACGGGTGGACGTTACTAGGATGAATGGAGCAGACATGAACGACTTCTACCAACAGAGGTTGTCGTTAACACCCTGGGAGATGAACAAGCAACAATACTTGGTCATGGAGAGCCTTCTGCAGATCGTAGCACTTAAGAACTCGAATCGAGTTGACAATCCGGTACACCCTACACAGATTTATAACTCAACGATGAAGGTGGTTACGTGGAACTGCCAGGGGGCGGCAGAGGATTCGTTTAAGGAAAACTTTCGTCGTTTGGTAATGAAACATCAGCCAACTTTAGTTGTGGTGCTTGAAACTTTAGTCACTGAAGAAGAAGCACGGGACATTGTGCCTGACTTAGGCTACAATGCGTATGAAATAGGGCCAACAAACGGATTGTGGGGACGTATTTGGATGATGTGGAATAATCTGGAAGTACAGGTCGAGGTACTAGTGTCAGAATTTGAGGAAATGAGTGCTATCATAACACCAAGACAGTGGAAGTTAGTTGGCCTCCGCAGAAATCTGTGAAGATCGGATGGTGTAACTCGCGATGTAAGGAGCTTACATCGCACTTAATGCATGGGGTTGAAGCAACTAGGGTAGCTTTAATTTTCCTGGCATAATCGGTTGTTTCATAGTTGAGTAGGCAATTGGTTGCTTGGCCTACTCATTGGTATTAGCTGTAATGTTTTTTTAAAGTATGCAATGTTGAATTTCTTTGTACCCTACTATAGAATCCTTTTTTTGGTCTATGGCTTTATAACTTATGGACAATTTTAATGTCTTTTGCTTATGATAGTATGTTGAAGTGTTGTAATTATGGTGTGTTCTAATTATGCAGTAATCCAACAAATTAGACACAAAAGCATACATCAACTATTTCTACCGCAAAAGGGATAACAGAACGCAATGAAGCTTCCGATTTTTGTAATCAGTTGGCAAACTAAATACGAAAATCGCGTGGCAGTTGCCACATATGTCATATTACATATGAAATCGTACTATACTCAAAAATATTAGTAAAGTCAGATGCTTCACAAACACTCGATGCGGGGGTAATGCTGCCCAATTAAATGAGTTAGCGTAACACCCTAGCCAAAAGTAAACTAATACCCAGTACAAATGAAGCTAGGTAATAGCGTGATTCAAAATAAAAGCAATGTACTTATCATGAATTGCTTTAACTAACGCTGAGCATATCCTGAGTTCAAACCCCCCTGGATGATCATTTCAACATACGCTTCACGCGTAGCATCATCCATACTGGTGTCATCTAGCTCATCTGCATTGAGGGTGGTGTAATCCCTTGGCGTAGAGCCACGACCAGAGGTTGTGTTAGGTACTGACTTACCTTTAGCGCCAGAGACTACGTGAATATCGTATACCTCCTCTGTCAGATCGTGCGGGTGGTCGAGTTCTAAGATAGCATCATCAATTCCTTGGGATGCATGTCCATTAGCCCTGTCATTCCCAAAGCAAATTTTCCAGTCTTCATAAAGTGGGAAGACACCGTCACGGAAAGATTCGGCATCCTTGTACACCTGCATTGGTTTGTTTGATTAATAGCAATATGGCAATAACCAAAAAATATATTGTTAACAAGCATTAATCAAACTTTGTACTCTTTGGTGGTAGGTCAGTAGGTAATAGTAGGTGGTAAATAAATTTTTTGACTTGCCTTAACATATGAATCCCAGACATCATCATCTTCGATGTCTATCTTGTTGGTGCTGTAGTCGAATGAAAATCCGGAGGTACCACAGACCTGGCTTAGTACGCTGTAGGTTCTTTTCCACACCGTGATCTTCGAGTTAATGTTTTTTCTGTGAGAGTGGTCTGCCATTAGGAAACTTTGCCTTCAATTGATTCTCCAACTGGATTAAGTAGCCTGCTCTGAAACCATTGTTGGAATGCCAACCATTGGCGCATAGGTCCAGCAGTGAATGCAACAACGCCGTTTCTTCTACCCTCGACCAAACACGCCGAGTAGTTGCAGGCTTCTTAAACGGTCCGGGTACAAACTGGGAAGGATTTGGAGCACTAGCCATCTGTGATGATTAATTCAGACATAATCAGTTTAATCAAGTATTTAACATAAATACAATCAAGTGAACTCTCTAACCACAGATATTTCGTGTTCGTAGAATGACAAGCAATCATGCTTATAATTGTTTCACCAACAACATATGTAATTATTGGTAAGACTAATATAGATCAGCCAACCAAATCATTAACAAAGTAAACAACTTTTACATTGCAACTTCACATATATCTTACTAAGCACAATCAAATGAAACTGAGGCATGAAGTTTATTTTGTTGGACCAGGTGAATAACATATGCTTTAGAATATGGTTTTCTTTCATCATTTCAATCATTGGTATTTAGAAGTTGTAGTGCTGGAGGCTAATCAAGCATATGCTTTGAATCAGTCATGCTCAGGAGCTTTTTGTTCCTTGATCCCATCAATTATACCAACAATAAATATGATAAGTAAGATTCTACTAAATGCAATCAATTCCAAACACTAACCATAGTGTAATATGCCGTAATCCGGGAACATTTCTTACATAAACACACACATCAAGCCATCTCACCATATTAAAACAACACCAACAATAACTAGTTTAGCAAATATCCTTACAACACTGAATAAATATGGTCTTTATATAAGTAATGATTCACAATACACTACTATGTACTGTACTTATGCCTAATGGGGACCACGACGGGCTCTCCACGCGTTGTACATATCTAGGGCCAGCTCATCTCAGTAGTTAGTCCACGCGGTAGACGGTTCAACAACATCAACGTATCCTGTTTCCGGAGGGTAGTTCCTCGGGGACTGTGGGTAGTCTTCATCAAGGTGGGAGTTAGGCATATTCTACCTGATGAAGTTGTGTAACAGGACGTTGGCCATCACGATCTGGCAGTGATTTTTGACCGGGAAATATGAATTCTTGCGCAGTATTGCCCATCTACTTTGTAATCCTCCAAAGGCACATTCAATGATGTTACGGGCACGTGCGTGTTTCATGTTAAAGTAGTTTTGAGGTGCACGGTTCCCTACTCCCCATTCCTTCAAGTGATAACGAACCCCTCGGTAAGGAACTAGGAACCCCTCTCCATTAGTGTACCCCCCGTCGGCTAAATAATAACAACCTACATTCACAGTAATGTTTAGCGTTAGTTATTCTATTTGATATACTTTATCTAGAAACTTATAGTGTTAGACATCGTACCAGTAGGAACTTTAAAGCCATTTGGACGATTTATGGCGTCTTTAAGCACCCTACTATCTGCTGCAGACCCTTCCCAACCCGCCAGAACATATACGAACTGACCACGCCTGTCACAAACGCATAACACGTTTGTTGCCAATATTCGTTTTCGTGACCTATATCGTGGTTTGTCTACAACAGGGACACGCATCTGCATATATGTACCGTCCAGAGCTCCTAAGCACCCCTAAATCATTGAAAGAACAAACGGTGGCACTGGTCAATAAGGGTTACATGGCTGCTAGAATTTATTGAATTCCTTGATACAAGTTATGGGCTGTTGTTACCTGAAATAACTTCCAGGTGGGGTCAAGGTCATCCGGCCCAATGGGGGTTGGCGTTACTAGGAGAATATGATGGCATTTCAATAAGGCTAGGAGAACTTTACCGAAGAATCGACTCATTGTCTCCCCCGAACGTACGTAGTGAAATTTTATTTTGACATTTTTGGTGTGGTGCGCTAAAACATCTAGGAACATTGAAACTTGTGCGGATAAACTGGTATATTTTGATTCACGTAGACCACCATACTCATGTAACAAGTAATAGAACTTTAAGAAACATTCATTCTAAGGTTGTCTTTTATGGGTTTGTCTCCCGTGTTCAGTATCCGGTCTAGGTACTTTACTTGGTATGGGATACGTCTAACTATGATATACCTAATTCCTCGTCTACGAGGTCGTCGTCCTAACAGCCCACCCTCAACGACAATAAGTAAACAACCAAAAACCTAATAAAGGACACATTAAATATGATCTCATGCATCAACATAAACAAGTGTAGCCGCTGAACGCCATCCATAATGGATCTTGATGTTGCACACAACAAATGTTAACTAAACGCTATTGCGAAGAAACAGTACAACACAATAATCTTTCACAACCCACAGAAATTAACGCTATTGCGAAGACACACATACAAAACAGGGGCACTGTTTGTCAGTGGTTACAAACACTAATCATCCACAACCCACAGTTATTAAGCAAGAAATTATCAAAAGCAACAACAACAATAGTCATATATCCCACACTCACAAATTGCGTAAATAACCACACTCACAAATTGCGTAATTCACGAGCAAAGAAGAGTGGTAAGAGTTTGAATTACCTTTCCGCAAAACTAGGAGCTGCAATTCTCTGAAATTGAGTCGACGCTACAACCAAAATACCCGTTGCTTCAATTGTGGAGAAAGACAAATGTTAGAACGACACTTCATGAGGAAAAAACTGAAAATAAATGTGAAATTTATGTGAATCTGCCCAAAAATTCGGTACCTTTGGAACCCTAGAATCGCACCTGCGTTCTTCACAGTGATGGGGAAAATGCTTTATGTCAATCACTCGTGCTGTAGGTGCCACCGCAGGGGTACATAGTTGTCATTTTTTTCAAAAAAGGAAGGGCAGATGCGGTATTTCACATTACAGCTGGAGCTGGTAGTTGTGACATTAAATTATCATAGGGGGGGGGGGGAGGTGAGATTAGTTATGTGGGAATATGCTCCCAAAAGCATTTTATGTTGGTCCCCTTCTAGCTTTTATTTGCCATCCAAATGTGGTATTAGACCACACTATTTAATTAATAAGGGCTGTTAAGGGCAACCAAATGTGCCGTTAGAGATATCACCATATCTTCGAATTCTCATTATCTCGATAAAAGATAGCGTTTGATTTACTGTAATCTAGTTACCTTGTATCTTTTACTTGTAGACCAAGACTAGACTAGTATATATTAAATACAACTATTGTACACAAAATTCATCAATAATACCATTCATAATATTTCTCAACATGGTATCACGAAGCCTATAATAATCTCATGATTTTATTTTTCGATCTTCTTTTTCACTCTCTCAACAAGCCGTCCGCCACCCTCCCTCACAAACCCTAATCCGCCGGCTCTCTTCACCTCAATATGTCCAACGCCTCCTCCAACTTCGATAACAACTCTGGTGGCGGTAGTCCGCCTCATCCATACCTAAACCGACTCATGATGTCCCCACATCCATCATTTACATCTCCAACCACCACCACCTCACTCTTCCCCTCACGCCAACTAACTACCTGTCATGGCCCCTTCAAGTGGCCTCGACCGTTGTCGACATGGACCTCTTTGGTTACCTATAGGGCACTCATCCACGCCATCCCCCTTCCGATGAGGCCGAACATCGTTTCTGGTACCAACAGGACTAGCTTATCCTCACCGCGGTGATTGGTTCATTGTCACTGGAGATCATACCACTGATCCATTGCTCAAAAACATCATCAGAAGCATGGGTACTTCTCATGCGTGCGTTTGCTCTGTCGGATTGTACTCGGATTATCACCGACATCAAATCAGAAGTGGATGAAATTGCCATGCTCGACCGCCGGCTTAACTCTGATGATGTCACTCTCTATGTCCTCAACGGCCTTGGCGCGAATTACCGTGATATCGCGACCTCAATCTACCTCTGTGAACATCTCTTTTCCTTTGCTGAACTCCACAACGCATTGGTCACGCATGAGTTCTACATTAAGCGGTTTGACGCTGAGTCCGCGACCCTCGTCGCAATAGCCAACGCGGCGTCCTATGGTTCTGGCCGTAACTCTCATTTTCTGCGTAGCCCCAATCCGAGGGGGCGCGGTGCCTTTTTTCGTGGTCGTGGTCCTTCCTGTGGTGGTCGAGGTAGGTCGCCCTCTGGTTATGGTGGTTCTAGTTTCACTAATACTCTTCAGCATAACAATGAATATGTTATCTGTCAATTTTGTGGCAAGCCGAACCATGTAGCCTCCCGTTGCTACAAACTACAGAACCTACTCAATCCAACCGCCAACGTGGCTCACACGCCACCTCATGGACCGAACCATGCAACCTCGAACTCTTGGACTGTCGATTCGGGTGCTAACCATCACCTCACGAGAGACTTGAACAATATTGTTCATCATTCTGAATACGATGGTACTAACGAGGTCACTGTAGCTAACGGATCGGGCATGCCTATAACTCATACTGGTACATCTTTTATTAAGTTCCCATCACGTACTTTTCATATGAATAATGTTCTATGTGATCCCTCTTCCAAACACAACCTACTGTCTATTCATCGATTTACTCATGATCATTATGTCTCTATGGAATTCTTTCTACATACTTTTCATGTTAAGGATCTCACATCGTGGGACACTTTGGCAACCGGGACATGCACTAATGGTACCTATCCCATCTGCCCTCCCGTACACTACCTCAAAAATCTGGAGAAGTTTGCTTTGTTGGGAGTTCGCACGTCGGTGGATGTATGGCACGCTCGTCTTGGGCACCCAATGCCCAAAACTAGCTCTTTATTGATTTCTAGTTATGATTTACCACTTATTTCCAAACCCTCTGCGAAGGGTAGTTTTTGTGACTCTTGTTTGGTCAACAAGTCTCATCGCTTGCCTTTTATAGACTATTTGTTTACTGCTTGGCACCCTTTGCACTATGTTTATGCTAATGTTTGGGGCCCTATTGAGACTTCCGTCGATGGATTTCGTTATTATTTATTGAATGTTAACTTGTTTAGTCGTTATTGTTGGGTTTTCCCTATGACTGCAAAATCACAGGTGCACTCAATATTTTGCTAATTTAAAACACTAGTGGAAAAACAATTTCGCACGACATAGTCAACTTTTACAGCGACAACGACAAGGAATTTATTTCTCTCAAAAACTACTTTGTCACCAATAGTATAAGTTGGCTTACAACGGCTCCTCACACACTGCAACAAAATGTTTTATCCGAACATCGACATAGGCACATCTTAGAAATGGGTCGCGCTCTACTCCATCATGCTAAGCTTCCTCAATATTATTGGTCTTATGCATTTCAAACGGCCATCTATCTCATCAATCGCATGCCTTCGTCTGCCTTGCACTCTGTCACGCCTTACTTTATTCTTTTTGGCGCACCGCCAAACTATCTTAAGTTGCACACTTTTGGTTGTCGGTGCTATCCATGGTTCAAACCATACAATAAGGGTAAGCTCGAGTTCACATCACGTTCTTGTCTTTTCTTAGGTTAAGCGCTTACAAATGCCTTGATCTGTCTTCAGGTCGGATGCTTATCTCTCGCCATGTTCGGTTTTGTGAGATTGTCTTTTCGTCAATACCATCATTGATCACCACCACTCTGACCGCACATATGCCTCCTCAACCCATACTTCAACTTGGAGCTCTCCCGTTGCCTTCCTAACCACCTGCGGTCACCTTGTCATCACCATATGCCTCTACGTCACCTAGCTCGCCCACGACACCATCGCCCGAACCCTCGCCAACTGTGCCCACGTCACCCGTTCCTCCCGAGTTGATTGCACCACTTGCCCTCACTCATCATATGGTCACTCGTGCGAAGAACAATATCTTTTAACCCAAGGCTCTCTCGGTTACTAGTGTTCATCTGCTGCCTCCATCTATTGAGCCCACTTGTGTTTCTTCGGCCATGGAAAGTCCGCATTGGCGCCTCGCTATGTCACAAGAATACAACGCTCTTCTATCTCACGAGATATGGGATCTTGTTCCCCATCATCTTGCTTCCAATATTATTGGCTGCAAATGGGTATATCAGGTAAAATGCCATGTTGATGGGTCTATCGATAAATATAAGGCTCGTTTGGTAGCGAATGGTTTTCACCAAAACCCGGGCCTTGATTATATTGAAACATTCAGCGCTGTTGTCAAACCCATGACAATCCGTATCGTTCTCTCCATCGCTGTGTCCAACTCTTAGCCTCTCCACCAACTTGATGTCAATAATGCCTTTCTTCATGGCACCCTCAGTGAAGTTGTGTATATGCAGCAACCACCTGGCTTTGTCGACCCTTCTCAGCCTGATCATGTCTATCATTTGTGCAAGGCTATTTATGCCCTAAAGCAAGCTCCCCGCAAATCGTTCCAAGCTCTCCTCTTGTCTCTAAGACCTCGGGTTCTCTCAGTGTAATTCGGATTGCTCTATCTTTATCTTTTCGCAAGGAACGCACGGTCCTTTTCCTTCTTATCTATGTCGACGACATTCTCTTCAAGGGCATGAACCCCGCACTCATCAACAAATCATCTCGCAGCTCAGTACCACTTTCGCTCTAAAGGATCTTGGTTATCTCTCCTTCTTTCTCGGTGTTGAAGCTTTATCTTGCTCCGATGGTCTCTTTCTCACTCAGCATCACTATATCCGTGAGCTCCTCACTCGGCACAAGATGGATGGCGCCAAAACCGTGTCTACCCCGATGGTCACCACTGAACCGCCTTCCTACACTACTCCATGTGATCCTCATCTTTATCGCCAAACTATTGGCAAATTGCAGTATCTCTCTCTTACTAGGCCGAACATTGCCTTTCCCGTTAACCGCCTCGCTCAAGCTGTCTCTTCGCCTTTTGAGCATCACTAGATGGTGGTTAAGCGCATTCTTCAGTATCTTAAGGGCACCATTTCTCACGACTTATTTCTCAAGAAGCGCTCCTCGAACACTCTACAAGCCTTTTCCGATGCTGACTAGGCTGGTGATCTCCTCGATCGTACGTCTACCTCGGCCTATATTATCTTTCTTGGCGCTAAAATGTGCTAAAATACAACAAATATAATCTACCCTAACTTTTGTGATTTTTTTTTGTTTGTTTTGGGGTTCCTGCACAAACTTATTGCCCTTTGTCTTTTGGTCTCAGGGGGTGCAAACTCAAGATAAGTGAGCTGGTTTGAAGAAAAATATTTGTTTTCATAATGTTATTTTCTTTGATTTTTTTTTTTTAAACTTTGTTGTGTGTACGGTAGTCAGATTCGCTACGGTCTTCGATGGTTTTTTCATCCCTTTGTACGAAATTCGCTACAATTTTTGCAAGTTTGTCCGAGTCAACTCCATTCTTTCTCATTCCAATGTGTGACTAGGTTCGTATTGTGCTATGTGTTGTTAGATATCCCTTGTACTCCATTTCAATTTGCAGCGGCTTTTCCTTTACGAGCAAACTCTTCAGATCCTCATTTCTTTCTTGAGGTTGGTTGTTTTACGGGCAAAGAAAATAACTGGCGGGAGGAGTTCTTCTATTTACCCCCCCCAATGAAGTGATTTTTTTGGAAAGGGGCATTCATACGAGGTGGGGTATGAGCGTGACGAGGATGCCCCCGTTCTTGAGGAGCATGTGAGGAAAGAGTTAGAGCGAAGAGGTTTATATGCGGGTCGCTACGATGTGGCCTCTATGCTAAACTATCTGATAGCTATGATCATGGCTGGGTTGCAGCAGGCCGCAAAGATATTGGAGTTTTCAGTGGGTCCCCTTCATACGTGTCTCGTGCTTAGTAAGCGCTCTTTTTTTTAACAGTCTTTTTTCCACATTCTTTTGAGAATTGTTGTTACTTGCATTCGGGTTGCGTTATTCTACTAACGGTTGCAGGTGGGTTTCAAGAGTTGAGATGGACGTTCATGCGCGTGAAGTTTATTTGTTGGCTCCTCTCGCTTGCCAGCAGTTGTCGGTTGGTGAAAAGGTACTGGAAACGTTGCAAAAGGAATTTCATTGATGACTTTCATCTCCCCCAGGCCTACTCCTTCGGTTGATATATCCCCACGGCTTTTGTCAGGCTTAGGTCAGGGCATGTTTTGCACATAAGGTCGTTTATCTAGTGAATCCTATGAAGGTTCTAGTCGTACCTTTCGCCATTCTAACGTTCTGATAGAGGAGTTAAGTCAATCTTCTATGTTAGCTATGACGGATGGTCTTTTCTTTTACTAGGGTGCCGGTAGCCTGAAATACTGTAGATCATATTTGTGCGGGCTTCGTAACGAGCAGGATAGGGAGTTTTTTCTCGACTTTGCATGATGTCTTAGGCAAAAACACTTGTGAGGTATGTGCCCTTCTCTTTGCGTTTGTATTGGGTTGCCTTGTGCGCGATTTTTAGTGACCATTTTTTTTACTTTGATGGGGAAGTAGTTGTCACTTTTGGTAGAGGCCATGGACGAACATTTTCGAACCGCTCCTTTTGAAGTACAAGAGCTTCGGAGGCATTGCTATAAGCTTGAATCGGCGCATGAAGAGGTTCAAGATCAATTACAGCAGAAGGATGCAGAAACCGAGGCTCTTATGTCCATGAACGCGCATAATTTAGATGGAAGTAGGGAGATGTTGGGGTGGAATCTGAAGGTTATGAATGATCGGTGGAAGTAAATGGAAGTGTGGCTAAAAAGTTTGATCTGTCGGCTTGGCCAGACGGGTGAAATTCTTTGTACAACGAAAGTAGAAAAGAGATGAATACAAGCGTCTCTTGATGGATTTGGGCCGTCGGTTTGGGGAGAAGCTTGCAAAGGCGCATGCTCAAACCGCCCTGGATGGGGGTAAGTACAATGCACGCGATTGATTCTTTTAACGAGGGGGCGCGTCAATTTATGTTGATAGGCTATAACATATGCCAAGATGTGGTTCAGTCGAAGCCAGGGTTTCCCCCAGACTTGTTGATTCCATAATTGGTGGTGGATCCCATCATGGAAGGCCCTTCAGCCTCTAGACCTTCGTCAGGGATCCCGTATTGTCGGAATTAGGGCAGATAGGTGCATCCTCGTCAAGCCCCATGCCTCCGTCGACATCTTTGACATAAGTGTCTGATGGTATTCGTCGGGCAATAGTGCGGGAATGAAAATGTTCGACTCTTTGATTAAAAGGAAGGTTTGGGTAGGTATAAGGGGGTTTGAGGGATTCTCTTCGTCTTTCTTTGTATAGGGGGTAGACTTTTTGTAAGAACAATTTTTTGTAGCATAGGTTTTTTGAAGAGGGACGAAGGGCATAGGAACATCGTTGTAAAATACGATTGGTAAGTCTTGTACACATAATCAAGTGTGCGTACATAGTTTAGCTTTATTTGTGATTTTGAATAAACATGGCATTCTTGTTTCGTATATATATTTTTTTGTCTATGATGTGGCTGTGGTGTGACAAAGGGGTTCTTAGAATTTCCTAACTTTTGATTTCTTTTTTATCTCCCCCCTCTTTTTTTGTCTCATAAACGAGGGAACCAACTGGGGTTAAGTCGGGGAGCAAATTGGGCTACTTCGGTGGCCAAAAAAAGATCCCGCAGAGTGGTTAGTTGTCCATATTAAGATGCTCCGGAGTCCAGTGGTCTTCGTCGAGTCCTTTTTTTCACGAGTATAACTGGTTTTCATGGGGTTGAGAGAAGGGGACGAGTGCGGGACGTCTTTATACTTCGAAGGTTCACACATATTTTTCATATATTTGGTCCTTTTCTCAAGGGCAAAAAGACGGTTCCCATAGATGGGGCCATTTGATGATGTGTGTATTTTAACTTTACAAAGAGTTGGTCTTTTCCGGGTCCAAAGATTAAGAATTATGAAAAAAAGAGAAGAATAGTTTAAATAGTTATTTCATGAGTAATGATACATGAGGGGGACCAAAGTCCTTGAATTACAAAAAGGAGTGGGGGGCCATATATATTGATATTTTGGAATAGGCTCGTAGGTAAATGTCCTTGAATGTCGGTGAGAGCCAACTCTAATCAGATTTTGACATGTATCGTGGGTCCTGATGAGTAGATAAGAATTCTGAGGAGCTCCTGATTCAACTTTGGCTTGAATGCAAACTTAATCTTGAAATGCAATAAAGTTTTTGAGGGGCTTCTTGTCAGCTCCATCTTTAATGCGTACTAATCTTGAAATGGGATAAAGTTTTCGAGTGGCTTTTTGTTAGCTCTATCTTTAATGCGTTAAATAACACTTCATAAGGGTATTTGCATTTCCTTGTATTATCGACAATATTTGATGACATCAAATTCCATCCACATTTCGAGCAAGAGCTAGTTTCGTGGTTGCTATCTTCTAAAATTACATTATTACGCCAACCTCTGGTGTAAACTACTATAGAAAAGCTAAAACTATTGGGGTTTATACCAATATATTAAGAGGACATAGGGAAAGAAGACCAAATAAGGAGTGTATTACTTGTGAATTGGTGTTTTTCTCTTCATCTTGATGGCTCCATATATAGGAAAGAATTTCCAACGTCTTACACTATTTACAACAACTACTACTATTATAAAATAGTATTTGAACATAATTTTCAACAATGACCACTTGCCATATTTATAACACTTCCCCTTGGCCATTGGAAGACTTTGTTATGTACATGATCCGTCTTCTGCACATGTCATATGTTGTCTCGTTAAAAACATTATAAGGAAAAACCCAGTGGCATAAAAACCTTAATAAGGGAAAAAGAGTGCAGCCGTGTGAACTCCCCCTCAACTTGGCATCTCCAATTCTTCATAAGTCTCGTAGGTGACACATCCTAATACTTTGAACCTGTTTCTTAAAGATTACAGTAAGAGATCTGCCATATTGTCACATGATTGAACATGTTGGATATTAATTTCTTTGTTCTTCTCGAGTTACTGAGTGTAGGAAAAATATCTTGGGGATATGTGTTTGCTTCGATCACCCTTGACATAGCCTTTTCTCATATGTGTAATACATGCATAATTGTCTTTGTATAATGTTGTAGGACCCTCTCTAATAGGTAAGCCAGATGTACTTCTTATATGATGTGTCATTGATCGTAACCATACACATATGTTTAATGGAGTGCAATAATCTCATCATGATTAGATGATGTTGCAACAAGTGTATGTTTCTGAGAACGCCATGAAATAGCAGTGCATTCATACATGAATACATATCCAGTTTGAGATCTGAATTTATGTGGGTCTGATAGGAAACCTGCATCTGCATAACCAATCAATTCTTGTTCTGCATTGTTAGAATAAAATAGACCAAGATCCACAGTTCCTTGCAAATAACAGAATAAATATTTAATTCCTTTCCAGTGCCTTTTGTGGGTGATGAGCTAAGCCTGGCTAATAAATTCACAGTAAATGATATATCAGGTCTAGTACACTTAGCCAGGTACATTAAAGCTCCAACGACACTTAAATACGGAACGTCAGAACCAAGAATTTCTTCATTTTCTTCACAATGACGAAATGGATCTTTATCTATAGTTAATGATCTTGCAATCATAGGATGGTTCAAAGGTGTTGCTTTATTCATGTTACAACGTTTCAAAATCGTTTTAGTATAATTTGATTGATGCACAAATATTCCATTTTTAACATGCTCAATTTGCAAACCAATACAATATTTAGTCTTTCGAAGATCTTTCATTTAAAATTCATCCTTTAAATAATTCATTGTTGAATGAATTTATTTGTCAGTGCCAATGATATTTAAATCATCTACATAAATTGCAATAATTGCAAAACTAGATGATGTTTTCTTAATAAAAATGCATGGACACAAAGAATTATTTATATATCCTTCTTCTAATAAATATTCACTCGAACGATTGTACCACATGCGACCTGATTGATTTAACCCATATAATAATCTTTGCAATTTAATTGAGTACATTTCTCTAGGTTTTGAACTTGATGTTGCGAGTAATTTAAGTCCATCAGGGACCTTCATGTAAATATCATTATCAAGTGATCCATAGAGATAAGCAGTGACAACATCCATGAAATGCATGTTTAGATTTTCATAGACCGCTAGACTGATCAAGAATCGAAATGTAATCGTATCCATTACATGAGAATACGTTTCTTCATAATCGATTCCAAGTCTTTGAGATAATTGTGCAACAAGGCGAGCTTTGTACCTTAAATTTCATTTTTCTCATTTCGTTTGCGAACAAAGACCCATTTGAACCCTAGGGTTTCACACTGTTCGGTCTGAGAATAATGGGTCAAAATACCATTCGCTTATTAAGCGAATCTAATTCAGCTTACATAGCATCTTTCCAGTTATTCCAATCATTCATATTTTAGCATTCAATTACAGATTTGGGTCCAGGATCATCATTTTCATTCACAACTTCATAAGCGACTAAATATGAAAATATTTCATCCATATTTTCCATCTCATTTCGATCCAATACCATTCCTATATTGATATATTTATAGAAATTTCTACGTTCTCTTTATTTATAGGATCTGATTGGATAACTTGTTGAGATATCTCATATGTCACATTTTGCGACTCGTCATGCATAGATTCCTCAATAATAGGATCATTAGGGTTTGATGCTTCTTTTCTTTTTTTGATGTTTTTTGTCCTTTGAGCCAACATGACGTCCACGTTTCTTAGACATATCAAAGATTTAATCCTTTGATTTTTCTTTTGGAATTACAATATGAGCAGGAGCATTTGCAGCTGGTATATGTGATTTTGTTACCATGTTTATGTCAGTAAATGCATCGGGTAATTGATTTGCAATAGCTTGTAAATGCAAGATTTTCTTTACTTCCAAATCACATTGCTTTGTTAGCATATCAAAGTTTGTCAAAGATGGATTATACCATGATATATGTTTTTTCAACTGCTTCTTTTCTCCCCCTAAGGTTGAAAAATTTGCCTCATTAAAATGGCAATCGACAAAACGTGTAGTAAAGACATCACCTGTTAGAGGCTCAAGATATCTGATTATTGATGGTGAGTCAAATCCAACATATATCCCCAACTTTCTTTGTGGTCCGATTTTTGTTCGCTTCGGTGGTGCAATTGGAACATAAACCGCACAAGAAATTTTTTTTATATGAGAAATATTGGGTTCATGACCAAAAGCAAGTTGTAATGGGGAATACTTATGATACGAGCTTGGTCTAATGCGAATTAGTGATGCAACATGTAATATTGCATGACCCTATAGAGAACTTGGCCATTTAGGTTTCTTCAACAATGGCCTAGCAATTAATTGAAGACGTTTAGTTAATGATTCAGCTAAACCATTTTGAGTATGTACATGTGCAACACTATGTTCAACCGTAATTCCAGTTGACATATAATAATCATTGAAAGCTTGGGATATGAATTCATCGGCATTGTCAAGTATGACTTTCTTGATCGTATAGTCAGGAAATTGGGCTCTTATTTTAATTATTGGAGCCAAAAATCTCGCAAATGCCATATTGCAAGTAGACAATAGACATACATGTGACCATCGACTTGAGGCATCAATTAATATCATAATATATTGAAATGGTCAATATGATGGATGAATAGGTCCACATATATCACCTTGAATTCTTTCAAGAAATGTGGGTAATTATGTCTTAATTTTAAGTGGTGAATGCTTTATAATTAGCTTTCCAAGAGAACATGCTTCACATGGACTATTGTTGCTCAGATTGAGTTTGGATCCTTTTAATGAATGTCCATGTGTAGTTTCAATTATCATTCGCATCATTGTTGAACCAGGATGACCTAGTCGATCACGCCATAGAGTCAATAAGTCTAGATTTTCATTAACTACCATATTTGATTTAATTTAAGTAATATATGTATAATGCAAACCTAATGAGATATATGGTAGTTTTTTTAAAAAAACGGTTTCTTTCTTGGCATATGCTTAGTAATGAAAACATATTTAGCGTTATTCACAATTATTGACTCAATATCATACCCATGACGATATATATCTTTAAAACTCAATAAACCCCTTCTGAATTTTGGGGGAAATAAGGCATCATTGATGACAAACTTTGTTCCATTTGGTAAAGTAAAAGTAGCTCTATCAGATCCTTCAATCAATTTAATATGACCTCCTATTGTACCGACTTGAAATTTTGAGGGTTCTAAATTTGTAAAATATTTCTTATTTGTGAGAATTATATGAGTTGTACAACAATCAAGTAGGCAGAAATCACCGGTATGCTCCATATTATGCTTTAGTTCAAATAAACAATATTAAAACAAAAATTGCAATAAACAGGGTAATTACTTGAAAAGAGATTATTTTATTGAAAGCATACAACATAAATGCAGGAAGCAGATAATACAACTTAAAACATAAATCACACTAAGCATATTCAGCCAGAAGATCACAAAACACATATTAAGCCAAACGAACATCATAGTCATCAGTAAAGTATGTCGCCTCCATAAAGGTGGAATCATCATTTGGATTTTATTCGATCTTCATTTTCTTTACCCTTCAAACTTTTTTGGTACATCTTACAAAGATGTTATGCTGTACGACATTTTTTGGCCCAATGCCCTTTCATTCCACATTTAAAATAATAACTTTGAGAGTTTTTTTATGATTTTCTTTGTTCTGGTGGTTATTCTTAAAAACGGTATTGGTATGCGAGGCATTCTGAAAACCCCCTCGACCACGACCACGGCCATGACCACCTCTTTTACTGCGTCCACCTCTATAGCCATATCCTCCTCTATGACCACCTTTGCCTTGACCTTGACCACGAGCTCGATTGGCATTATCATTGTTACCTCGTCCATATGAGTTTGAAAAATTAATGGCACTTTCCTCAGGTAATACATGTGCTCTAGGAGGACGAGATTGGTGATTTTTCATCAATAAGTTTTTGTAACTTTCTGCCATTAACAACCTTTGTTGCAAGTCGTGATATTTTGAAATATTCAACAATCTATATTGTTGTTGGACATTTATCATGGACACGTGGAAAGTAGAAAGTATTTTCTCTATCATTTCTCTATCATTAAGCTTTCTTCCACAATAAATGAAATCTAAACGAATCTCAATAAGCGCGGAGTTGTATGCGCTTACAATTTTAAAATCTTGGAACCTTATATTGTTCCAATCATCGATAGCTTTTGGCAACATGGTTTCCTTTTGATGGCCATATCTTTCTAGTAGGTTTGTCCATAATTCATGAGGATCGGTAACATCGAGATATTCCCTCTTTAAGGTTTCATCTAAATGTTTTCTCATATAAATCACAACCTCACATTTTTCTGAATGCGTATTTGTATTTACTGCAACAAGAGTTTTAACGATACTCTTTGATATGAGGTACAATTTTGTATCAAATTTGCATTGTGCATAATTCTTGCTAGTTGTATTAAGTATATAACTAACTGTACTCGTGAGGTCAGAAATTTTTCCAGTTTTTAACGTTGAACGTTGTCATTAAAGACTGAAACTGAATTTTGAAACACTGAATCCTCGTTTTGGTTTTATACTAATGTTTTTGCGAAGGATTCATTGAATAGATGAATATTTTGGGTTTATACTAAATCTTTTTTTTTTCTTTGGAGAGTAAGGATATATTGCACATAGGGAAAAAGAAAGATTAAAGAAATGTATCAGAGCGAGTACCTTTGTGCTCATAACGTGTTGTAGAAAAGCTAAAACTATTGGAGTTTATAACAATATATTAAGAGGACATAGGGAAAGAATAGCAAATAAAGAATATATTAATTGTGAATTGATGTTTTTTTTTTATGGCTACTTATATAAGAAAGAACTTCCAACATCTTACACTATTTATAACAAATACTACTATTATAAAATAATATTTATATATAATTTTTAACAATAGCCACATCACATATTCCACTTGCCTTATTTATAACATCGTATTATTGGCCGCGTGACAATCCCGCCACTATAGACAAGCATATAGACATTGTGAGATAAAAAAGTCTATCTTACCTCTTTCTTTAATCATAAAATAAAATACAATCGACCATTATTTGTCAAGTGGATGTCCAGTTGTTTTCTTGTTTAACTGCTTTGTCTTGATCCTGATATGTAATAGTTGTTTGCTTGAAGAATAATCATAGCTTTTCTAATTTGTTTTATCTACCATTTGTTTGTGAAACAAATTTTAAAGACTTGCGACGTCATCCATGACAATAGTTAAGTAGCTCTGTTTTAATAAGCTATTAATTAAGTTGTCGTTAACCACAGGCTAGTATGAAAACAAATAGTCAACCTATTCTTAATGACTTTCTCATTAGAGGCGATTTAGTTAGAATCTTTCCATAACATAAAAACTATAACTTTGAGATCTTATTTAAATGCCGACAAATTAATATATACGGTAGAGATACGAACTGGGCCTGGAAATCTGTATTGAAATTGTATTGATGGAGATTTTTTTTAACAATAATAAATATCATTTATTACAATAAAACAACTGTTTTAGTACATGGAAATTGAGAACGAGAAATACGTGAAATAACAGAATTACAATGAAACAACAGTAAATGTTGCATTCAGGTTGGACAGGTGTTCCAAACTCTGTATACTGGTGTCAAAAGACGATCTATGGATGGATCGTCGACAGTCAAGGAAGAGGCACCCAATTTTGCAACAGTGTATGCAATTTGATTAATTTCGCTGTAGCAAAACTGGGCCTTGACTCGAGTGAAGTGAGCGATGCTAGTCCGGTTCTCCGTGAGCAGAGCCATAAGATGTGCTGACATCGGCTGTGTCCTGATTATGCAATCAAGCATAAAAAGAGAGTCTGTAACAATGAACATATAGGATATATGGATGCTCTTTGAATTTGCCTAAAATGTTAAAGAGTTGTGGGAGAATTCTAGCACAATAGTTGTGTACTAATTATAATATCATAAGAAGTTGTTGAATCATTATGTGTAGACATGTCCTATGAACTGAAAGGTAAGGCAAGTGATTAGATTAATAAGACGAATAGTCTTAATTAATGATAATTATGGCTCGATCACGTCTATGTCTATGCATACGAGAAATCTAGTCTTCCACACTTTTCTCTTCCACATTTTTGTTTCCTTGTAACACACAAAATTACTATTGATAT
This sequence comes from Linaria vulgaris, assembly GCA_948329865.1. NCBI lineage: Eukaryota > Viridiplantae > Streptophyta > Magnoliopsida > Lamiales > Plantaginaceae > Linaria > Linaria vulgaris. Next base: position 79,482,611 of record OX415249.1, on the reverse strand, counting down.
CTTGGAAATACTAGTTTACGAGACCAATGATCAGCGGCAAAATTACTAGTTTTTCGCTCCATAAGTTTCGAGGCATCAACAATATTACGAGAGGGCGCACAAACATCTAAGAATGTAGAGGAGGACTAGTTTTCTCGTATGAATGTGATAGAGCCATAATCCTCATTAATTAAGACCTCCGTACTACTTGCCAGACTTTTTATTTGTCTGAGTTTTCAGTTCGTGGAACATACCATACATATCCCAGTTGGCCCATTGGAGAACAAATTTAATTACCTAAAAATAGCAAGTCCCAGACACAAGTCGTGGTGGTCCTATATTATATTTGACAAACTTCCTTCCACGTATTATGTATGATATAAGTGATCTACTACAAAAATAATATAATTGAAAACATATGCACATAAATACTTTCATAATGACTTAATATACCAATTAATCGTAAGATGTCTGCTCAAACAAGTAAAAGCACACATCAACTCTCACAATCAAAGTACTTTCACGTATTTATGTATGAATCAATTCTTTAGAAAACGTTAATGCTAAGCTTATATCGTCCATAGTTTGGCATTACACTAAAGTGAAACTATTCATCCCAACCTTAAGATAATTTTGAAAGATCTTAGATCTATGTTACTTGTAATCGGATCTATGTTACTTGTAATCGGATGCAGTTGCACTTGACAGTAGTTGCAACTGCACTCGTAAGTAAAACTCGTAAGTAAAATATATAGCAGTTTTTTAGCGTTTGAAAGCTATTTTACTAGTGCAATTGTGAAAAGACAGTTAAACATAGAACAGTAAAGAACACAATGGTTTTAACGTGGTTTGGTACAAATGGTCGTAGTCCACGGGGTTTGCACCCTAAAGTTTGACTCAATCAATACCCTACTTAAGAATTACAATGTAGGTTTTACATCAATCCAAATTTTAGACTACCTCTAATATTTGCAGTTGCAACACCTATACCTCAACTACTTTCGGTATACTCGATTGAGTCGAAAATCACACTAAGCTACTCTAGAGTTCCTTTGTCTTAATGCTCTTCTCTGAAAGACTTTGATTCGATACAAGACTGAATCGCAAATTATCCATTCAAAGTGTCCTCCAATTATGTCGAGTCTTCTCCTTATATAAGCGCGACAGAATTTTCAGCAGATCTTCAGTTGTAGTCCGCAGAATATCTTCTTTCCTTATATGATAAGCATTTCGATAATTCTGATGCAACCCGAATATATCTTATTGCCTTATCCAATAGATTCTGCATGATCATAAAATATATTCAACAAATATGCCTACTATATAAGTCTAGATCTGTGTTGCACGAGTTCGGATACGGCGGTACGGGTACGGCACGGATACGTCGATACGGCATTAAACACAACCGATACCGATACGACAAGGATACGTCTATATATAATAAATTATTAATATGTGTATTTTTTATTTTTAACAAACAATGGAATTTAAAACTTAAACAAGAAAAATTGAAAATACATAAAAAAAATGTTTAACATTAAAGAAAGTCATGCATCAAAACTAAAAGAAAACATACAAACATGAATTATGACTAATAAGTTAAACAACAAGTTAACAAGCTTGTTGTAATATTACAAAATCAAGATGTTCGATACTCGACGATTAATGACTACATAAAGTTTGTAAAAAAGACCCACAATAGTTCCTATAAGGCTAAAAAATGTATTGGATACGTATCGAGATTTTCTTATTTTCAAAATTAAAGGATACGCCACGTGGCGTATCGAATACGTTAGTACATGTATCAGTATTTGTATCAGTATCGATATGTATCGGGTACTGTATAACCGACTTAATATCGGTATCAGTGCATCATAGGCCTAGATACATAATAAGGAGATATATTAAATAACAAGTAAGTTAATCTTTAGGACAAAATAATATCTTATAAGGATATGGAAATATTATTAAGATAATTCCCATCTAATATTTAACTTAACGTAATGATTTAAAACAAAACTAAATCAATTAAACCAAGTTGGGCCGATCGGATCTTAGACCAATCCGAGTGAGGGAGACAGCCCTAACAATCTTCCCCTTTGATTTGTTTTGTCAAAACCATTGACCTATCTGCATACAAGGATAGCACAAGTCAGGTATCAAAAGAGTTAACTCCATAACATACCAACGTGCATAAAAGTAGTAGTTCAAGAGGAGGTGGTTGCAACAACGGTTCAACCACCCGTCAAAACAACTGAAAGGTAAAATGGTTCTAGAGTTAAAAAAACTTAAAAACTTAGAGCAAACTTAAGGAGCGCGCAGAGCTCCCCCTCAACCCGTTCTCCCCCTTTTTGACACAAGAAATGAAGGGGTGCCCGACTATTGCAACATGCGATCTAGCTTGGAATGCATGAGCGCCATTGAAGTGCTCATCGTCTCATGGGACTTGCTCAAGTCCTCGACCAGACTGTTGAGGTGCGCGAGTTCCATGTTGAGTCCATTTAGGCTGGTAGAAGCATCGGGCAAGGATCCATACCCTTTCTTGGAGAAGCTCCCAGTTGCGAATGGCGAAGGGGGCGGTTTATTCAGAACCTTAGCACTAGCACGCATGAGCTTAACACCAGTGAGATCTTATTTCTTGGCCTTAAGGGACGGCACCTGAGCGACGAGGACTCGGTAAATGAGGGATGGGAAGCCAAGAGAGAGTTGTACGCCTTGAAAAGCTTTCTGATAGATGCGCTAAAAAACGAGTTTGCCCAGATCAATTGCAACACCCGTGCCGATGCGGTAGAAGACAATTGCAACATCCTCATTCATGGTGGAGTGTTGGGTGCATGGCATCCAGTGGCACACGAGAATGCAAAAAAGTAGATTGTACCTGTTGGTGAGTCCGCTGGTGGTGAAGGGTCCTGAAGGCCAACTTCGAGTGAGGCCTCCTGTGAGTTCATTCGCAACTTTGTCAAGCTTGCGCTCCACTCGCAACTCGGACAGATCACCAGTGTCCACTTCAGGGACACCATGGCAATGGAGAGGATTTCAGGGGTAAGGGTGCACACGTTCTTGCAAACATAGATCATGTGGCGTTGGATAGAGCCCTCAACATCCAACTAGGGGGTCAAGTTGGCATAAAACTCCAAAACCAACACCTTAGAATAGCTGGCAGCCTTTTGTGTTGCAACTAGCCAGCCACGTTTTTCCAGTAAAGCCAAGATATCAGTGTTGGCGTAGGTCTTTTCGTCCAAAGGACGTTCCTCTACCAGAGTATGCTTCAAATACACAACAAACCGGGCTTGGGCCTCACGAGTGTAGAACCGATCAGAATGTGCTCGCACATATTTCAGAGCAAAGGTAGCAGGTGCAACTTTAGGGTAAACAAATGGTTCCGTAACGGTAGGCGGTGCAGTCTTCTTGGAAATGGCGGTGTGGAGCCTTTTCTTAGTCGAAGGCTCGACATCAGTCTTAAATTTCAACATGGGCACTATCGCTGTGCTCATCATCATCGGGATCTTCCTCAGAGGCGGATTTTTCAGAAAGTTTGTGCAGACGCCGTACTTGGACGGGTTTGTGGGCAGGAACCTTGGTCCTCTTCCTGGTTGCAACTCTAGAAGAAGTAGCGGGAGCATTTCCTTCAACCTCAAGATCGACCTGAGAGGAGGTGGAATCACCCACTTTTCCCTTCCATTTGGCCCGATCAGAGGCCTTTGCCGGTGACGGAGCCGAAGGCTGAGTAGGAGAAACAGGGGGTGAAGAGGTGACTTCCTCAGTGGGTGGAGCAATGTTATCCTTGTGTTCGGAAGCCGCGGGTGAGGGCGGATCTGTAGGTGGAACTATTTGTAGTGGTTCCATGACGATGGGTTCGTCGGAGAATGAGGCGGCGGGTTTCTTGACGGATCCTCCCATCTGTATGCAAAAAACAACTTGCAAGAAAGATCGTGAGGTTTGCTTGTGAGAGAGAAAGAAGAAAGAGAGTGCTCAGTAGTGGGAAGTAATTGATGTGTAGGGTAATAAATAGATTCCCTAACCCTAAAAATTAGGAGGGAAAATTTTCCACCAAAAGGCAATTTCTTATCTTTAAGTTAACAAAATCTTTCCTTTCAAACATACGACGTTGGATATGGCCACACGAGAGAGCATAATATGTAAATCAAGTTGAGATAAGCACAAGGTAACGCAATCATATCTTGAAAAGTATTAGCCAAACAACTCCCAACATCACACGAAAGGAAACACACTCGATGAGTTATTAGGATCCACAAATCACGTAGAATCGAATCCAACGACAAAGAGCAATAAGGAATCAAATTAACCAAAGATAATTATAAATTCCATAGTGAGACTAAGTCCTAAGATAGAAATTAACATCACATAATCTTCTTAGTTGCAACTATGCATAATGGACACACACAACTGGTAGCTTTCACACTAACACATTTGTGAACAAGGTAGCTCTTTTCAATGAGTAGACAGGTGAGATAAGAATTGATAGAGTTGTGGTTAAATTCGCAAGTGCACGAAATCGTAACAAATAATAAAGTGCTAGATAGGGTTGTCGATCCCACGGGGAATAAATAATTAATTAGCAAAATTAATTAACTCTTAATTTATTTGAGAAACTGAATTTCAGATTGTTCAAGCGAAAAGATAAACAATTTACTAACTACAGATAAAAACTTTTAACAAAGTAGAGCGTTGAGACAATAGTATAACAAGGGTATATCAATAAATAAGAGTAGACAACGAGAGAAGAGCTGGGAATCATGATTTCACCGTCATTAGTCTGATCTAACTTTTAATTAAGCATATTATTACGAGTTTCACGTTCAACATTGTTGTTGGTTATCACCATTTATGTTTTACGTACGCTTTCTCAAATTATACATAAATTCTACATCTTTACAACTAGAAAACGACTCTAGTTACGAAGATGTGCACATGTATGTTCGGTGGTGGTTTTATCAACCACGTGAAAACGATATATATTTTTATTCTATTGAGAATTCACGGTATTACTTCAGAGCTATTTCACGAAAATCTCCTCTCGATTTTAATTCGATCCTTAGTTCATCCAAAAGTTGGCCATACACCAACTATTTTGACATCGTAACAATACGTTTAATTTAGATTAGATCATCGTAATTAGGCTACGTCACTTCCCAGCAAAGTAAATCTAGCACATAATGGAATATAGAATAAGACTATAAGATAAATATAACATCATAAAGTAAAGAAAGAAAAGTAAACAGAGTTTAGAGATCGTTACAGATTTTTACTTCCGTAAAGCCTCCGGTGGACTCCCCCGTAAAAATTCTGAATTGCTCCTCCAAAATTACAAACTACTAGCGAATACTACTACTATAGAAAGACTAGTAAGTGAAGAGAGGATGAAGAAGATTAGTGTGTTGAAATATGGAAAATGTGACGTCTATTTATCGTTGAACCAAAAACATAAGACCGCATCTCGACCGTTCATCCTGTTTTGATCCAATGGTCCAAAGTTATAATATAATTGAATTATGAATCACATGATTCATGATACTCAAAAGGCTTCCATTTGAAAGCTTGCAAAGACTGAATATAGACCATTGATTAGCCATTTTCATCCGACGATCATCGAGCGTGCGAGATGCGTATGTACGTTTCAGCTTTGTGCAGCTTCACCGTTTTGATTATAACTTCTACACTAGATGTCGGAATCACAAACCGTTTGTTAATTTTGAAACTAGACACATGTGGCTTTCTAGTGATATATAGATCCAAATATAACTCAATCTACACAGGTGTCGCTAAATTTTGGAAGTTTTGGTTCTTGATTGACATATCATATTTCAACCTACTGAACATGAAAACAAACATAAAAATACCACAAAACTATCAAGAATGATCAAGTAAACAAGGGTTAAAGCATGATAATGATGAGTATTTCCCATGCTCATCAGATAGCTGTCACACTTGTTACTTGTAGGTCAGGTAGTTTTTTTCCAGTTGCAACTGACAGACAGTAACAGGCTTCAAATAGATCACCGTGTCATGCATGTTTTTTTTTTTGAGACAGTATCTGTTTTTTTTTTTGAATTGAGGAGGTACTGAGGAGAAAAACACATGTGTCAATTTGAATCAGGGGACAATACTTCATAATGGAATAAGTAATTAAGTCCATGAAAAAGTCACCCTTAGTTGCAATAGTGACCCTGTTGCAATTCACATAAGCAAAGTCCTATAGACTTACGAAGGTGCTCAAATCGTGTGACATCGAGAGCCTTTGTAAAAATATCTGGAAGTTGAAGGTCAGTACACACGTGATGTAACTCAATTGTCTTGGCTTCTACCAGTTCCCTGATGTAGTGATATCTTATGTCAATATGCTTGGTGTGGGAGTGCTGAACTGGATTTTTAGATATGTTAATAGCACTGGTATTATCACAATAAAGAAGGATTTAATTTTGAAAGATCCATAGTCTTCCAGCATTTGTTTCATCCACACTAGCTGGGTGCAACAACTACCTGCAATAATATGTTTAGCCCCTGCGATAGAGAGAGTGATATAGTGTTGTTTCTTACTAAACCATAACACAAGGTTGGTTCCAAGATAGAAACATCCTCATGTGATACTTTTTCGATCATCAACACACCACACTCAATCAGCATCACTGTAACCTACAAGGGAAAGGTTATTGTTAAAGTTGTAACTGAGGCCAAAATCAGCTGTACCTGAGAGGTAACAGATGATCCTTTTAACAGACTTGAGATGTGACTCATTTGGGTCGGCTTGATAACGTGCACATACTCCAACACTGAAGCATATGTCAGGGTGGCTAGCAGTGAGATACAACAAGCTTCTTATCATGCTTCTGTAGAGGCTGGGATCTACAGAGTTACAACTTTCGTCCTTATTGAGTCGGTCTGTTGATCCTATGGGGGTTTTCATTGGTTTGGCATGTTCAAGACCAAATATTTTGATTAGATTCTTGGCATACTTTGTCTGAGATATAAATATCCCATCATCCTATTGTTTGACCTGTAGACCAGGGAAGTATGTGAGTTCACCGACTATGCTCATTTCAAACTTATTTTTCATAACAGAGACAAACTATTGCAACTCATTGGGGGACGTAGAACCAAACACTATGTCAGCTACATATATTTGTGCAATAAGCACACGAGTTCCAAAATGTTTGTAAAATAGCATTGGATCTACACTTCCTCTAGTATAACCTTTTTCAAGAACATTGAGTCTTTCATACCAAGCACGAGGTGCTTGTTTGAGACCGTAAACTGCTCTTTAAGTTTCAAAACATGGGTGGCGAATCGGGGATCAATGAAATCTTTGGGTTGTTCAACAAAAACTTCTTCATTTCGAAACCCATTTAAGAAAACACTTTTGACATCCACTTGAAAAAGCTTAAAGCGTAAGACACATGCAACAGCAAGTAAGAGATAACTAGATTCCAGTCTTGCAACTAGTGCAAATGTGTCATCATAATCCACTCATTCGACTTGCATGTAGCCTTGTGCAACAAGCCTTCCTTTGTTGCGAACAATGTTTCCTTGCTCATCGGTCTTATTCTTGAATATCCACTTGGTACCAATGATGTTCACATTGTTAGGTCTAGGCACTAATTCCCATACCTCATTTCTTTCAAACTGATTTAGTTCCTCCTGCATGGCTTCAATCCATGCCTCTTCCAACAACGCCTTTTTCACGTTCTTAGGATCAATTTTGGAAGTGTAACTTACAAAATGTACCATCTAGTCATACCTTTTGAACGGAAGATCACGTGCATGAATACCTTCACTCATCTCACCCATGACTGCTTCAGGTGGATGATTCCTCATAATGTGAGGAGGAGCCCCCTGGTGCTCCATTCTTTCATTTATCTCTGGAGAGGGGTCAACAAATTCTGTGACCTCATGGGTAGTTACAACTAGCGGTTCCACATGATCGGTTGCACCTGGTGGTGTGGGTCTAGAAGTCATCGGTCTAGATTCGTCCTCTTCCTCTGAATCAACCAACTCGGTGATATTGACTTCCCTGTAATCATCAAATTCAACATTAGATATTCTACAACAGTTTGAGTGCGCATGTTGAACATACGATAAGAATGATTGTTGCAAGAGTAACCAACAAAGATACCTAATTCAGATTGGGATTAGAACTTACCTCAAGATTCTATATTAATGAGTACATAGCAAGCACAACCAAAAATGTGAAAGTGATGTACACTAGGACTTTTACTTTTCCAGATCTCATAAGTTGTCTTAGTTGTACCTAGGCATAGATACACACGGTTTGTAACGTAGTATGCAATGTTCACTGCTTCTGCCCAAAACTTAAGAACAAGCTTCTTCCAGTTTAGCATAACTCGAGCCATTTCAACCAGTGTTCTGATCTCCCTTTCTACTACACCATTTTCTTGTGGTGTACTTGGGGATGAGTATTCATGAAATATTCCCTTATCAGTACAAAAGTTGTTAAAGCTGGAATTTTCAAATTCTTTCCCATGATCACTTCAGATCCTTTTGATTGTTAGATCATTTTCAGTTGAAACAGTGTTGCAAAGGTTTTTGAAAAACACAAAAGATTCATTTTTCTCTTTCAGAAATTCAACCCAAGTAAATCGTGAGAAGTCATCAACACACACAAATATGTACGTTTACCAGAGATACTTTCCTTGCGGATTGGCCCTACAAGATCCATATGAAGAAGTTCTAGGATTCTTGCCGATGGGATGTGTTGCAACACTGCATGACTGATCTTCTTCTGCTTTCCTTCAAGGCATGAGCCGCATTTTCCAAGTGGTTTGGAACCAAGTTTAGGTAGTCCCATTACGGCTTGGTTGTTGAAGATATGTGCGAGGGATTTATAGTTGATGTGACCAAGCCTTTGGTGCCAGAGAGCTGCAAGATTGTCTGCAGTAAAATTGCAAGTTTGTGACCTGATAACAACATTACAGTTAGTCATAGTATAGCATTTTTTAGTACTTCTTAACCCCTATAGTACCCTATTTTGAAACTGATCAATAACCTCGCATTCATCTTTGGTGAATCGAACATAGAGATCATCATCATACAACTAGCTTATACTAATGAGAATAGCATGCAAACCATCAACATAAAATACATCCCCGAGTTTGGGGAATCCCTTCACGTTCAATGTTCATTCTCCAAAGATTTTTCCCCGGTTACCATCTCCAAAAACCACATCGCCCTTTCGTTCATGCACGAAGTTGCTCAAGATGCTTTTATCTCCTGTCATGTGCCTGGAACAACCACTATCAAAGAACCATGAGTTAGAATAGAAGGCACGTTGGGAAGTAGAATTGCAAGCAGTAAGGCATGTAAGAGTATTGGTTGATTTTTTAGCCCAAACTTGTTTTACTGATTTCTCAGTTGCAACTGGTGTTGCTCTCTGCTTGATTTTCTTCTTCTTTCGATTTTTCCTTTTATTTTTAAGCTGCACTTCAGGTTGGACAGAATGGGATGTGTGATGAGTTTCCCAAAGTTGGTAGTAGTACGGTCTAATATGTCCTTCAACACCCCAGTGATGATACGCTGGAACAAATCGTCCTCTTGGGAATCTAACAAGAGAGATAGAGTTAGAAACATGTATATAAGAGTTACAACTCGGGTGTACCTCATCTTGAGATAGTTGGATCTGAGGATAGTCAAGTGGAATTTCAACTCCTTTAGGTGTCCGTTTCTTCTTTGATATGGTGATTTTGGTATCTCCAAGAAATTTTGGGTTGACATGGTCAATATAGCCGACTCCAGTTTTCCCTGTTGCAACTTTTTGAGTGTCCATAACATTTTCTAGATTGTTAGTACCTGAAGTGAGTAATTTCACATTCTTAACTAAAGCATCCAATTCCTTTTGAGTGAGATCGCACACATCTTCTAGTGCCTTGTGTACCTTGAGGGATGTGTCCAGATCATCAAACATAAGATTTCTTTCCCTTGTAAGTGGGAGAACTTTTCTCTCAAGTTCCATGATTTTGTTGTTCATTCTCACTGGGCTACCAAAGGATGAAACATTTTTGAGCTGAGCCTCAAGTTCATAATTTATTTTGCAGATGGCATCCACATCATCTATTGGATCCAGATCATCACTATCCAGTGAGTCGCAATTGGATTCCATCAAGTTCTAGATTGCAATAGCCATGTTGGCTCTAGCGAAGGGAATGAAGGATAAGAATGCAACATTAACAACTTCTTCCGTGTCTTCCGCGCTATCTTCGAATTCGTCATCGCTCCATGCTAGTAGAGTTGTATTCTTGTTTTCTCAAGAAGGTTCGCATAGTCTGCCCTTATGTGTCCAAATCCTTGGCAGTCACTGCATTGAATACCCTTTCTGGATCTTTTATTATCAAGTCTATTTGTAGCAGAAGCCTTTTTAAAATTATCAGAGGGACTTGCAACATGGCTAGAAGAGTTACCTTTACTCCAGTGTTTGTTCATTATATTGAACCTTTTTGTGAGGTGAGCCAGTGATTGAACCAGTTCGTTGTTGGGACTGCTCTGAGGGAGATTTGCTTGCAGTTCCACTCCTTTAGAGATGGTGTCTCCTTCCCTCTTGAGTTTTATTTCCCATGCGGTGAGGGAACCCATGAGATCAGCAAAGGGTAGAGTGTTGATGTCTTTTGCCTCTTTAATTGCTGAGACCTTCATTGCAAATCATCTTGGAAGGGATCCTACAAGCTTTAAAACAATTCTGGATTCTGGAAAGTCAGCTCCAAGGATGGTGGCTTCCCATGCTAGGTGTCTGAGTCTAGAATGAAACTGTGCAATGGTATCAATCTCTTCCATGCGCACTAAATTGAACTGGTCGTTCAGCAGTTGCAACTTGGACGTCCGAACCTTTGCATTTCCGTGGTGCGCATTCACGATAGCCTGCCAAGCATCTCTTGCAACTTCACAGTTAGAAATACTCTTATATTGGTCATAATCATCTGCAACCAAGATAATATTTAAAGTTGTAGAGTTATAATTTGCAAGGAGTTCTTCTTCATCGGTCCATTCCAGTTCGAATTTGACTCTTTCGTGTTCGTTAGTTGGCGGGGTCTATCCTTTTAGCATACTTTTCCACGCCTTTTGATCTTGCTGTTTGATGAAGTTTCGCATGCAATTTTTACAGTAGGAGTAGTTGGTTGCAGTCAACATTGGTGGCTTTATGGTCGACATACCTTCCCTCATTTCTTCCATAAGAAAAACACTTAGATAAAACAAAGATCTTAAAACCAGAATCTATACTATGTAATATAGTGACATGCTCTTGATGCCAATTGAAAGACCTTAGATCTATGTTACTTGTAATCGGATGCAGTTGCACTTGACAGTAGTTGCAACTGTACTCGTAAGTAAGACATATAGCAGTTCTTTAACGTTCGAAAGCCATTTTACTGTTGCAATTGTGAAAAGACAGTTAAACATAAAACAGTAAAGAACACAAAGGTTTTAACGTGGTTCGGTCCAAATGGTCCTAGTCCACGAGGTTTGCACCCAAAAGTTTGACTCAATCAATACCCTACTTAAGAATTACAATGTAGGTTTTACATCAATCCAAATCTTAGACTCCTTCTAATATTTGCAGTTGCAACACCTATCCCTCAACTATTTTCAGTATACTCGATTGAGTCGAGATCTCACTAAGCTACTCCAGAGTTCCTCTGACTTAATGCTCTTCTCTAAAAGACTTTGAATTGATACATGACTGAATCGCAAATTATCCTTTTCAAAGTGTCCTTCAATTGTGTCGAGTGTTCTCCTTATATAGGCGCGGTAGAATCTTCAATAGATCTACAATTGCAATCCCCAAAATATCTTATTTCCTTATATGATAAGCATGCCGATAATTCTGTTGCAAACCGAATATATCTTCTTGCCTTATCCAATAGATTAGACATGATCATAAAAGATATCCAACGAATATGCCTACTAAATAAGTCCAGATACATAATAAGGAGATATATTAAATAACATGTAAGTTAATCTTTAAGATAGAATAATATCTTATGAGGATATAGGAATATTATTAAGATAATTACCATCTAAGATTTAACTTAACCTAATGATTTAAAACAAAATCAAATCAATTAAACCAAGTTGGGCCGATCGAATCTTAGCCCAATCCGAGTGAGGGAGAAGACCATAACAAATTTTATGATAAAACTTTACGAGCCAACCCAGCTTACATAGATTACCTACCACCATCATAAATATCATGTAAAGCAATTACCTTAGTAAAATAAAGATAGCGAAATAATGTGACAATTAAAGTCAATATAATCTTACTGCCACCGATTTTCAGATACCTAAAAAGACTGTTAAGGCCCATTTTTCAATGGGCCTTATCAGGTTAAATTGATCTTGTTTTGAAAATAAAATCTAATATGTTAATCTAGTTAAGATAGAAGTTATCCTAAAGATGGTAGTTATCTTAGGTGATTTCATTATATCGTATATGATTACCATTCCTTGTTGATTAATATATTAATCATTTTGTTAAGTTAATCTTTTTAGATGGTAGTTATCTTATTAACTTACCTAATATTTATGAAGATATTATCTTATCCCACAAGATTAACTTACCCGATGTTAATCATATCTCCTATTAATGTATCTAGACAATTTATTGGGCATATACATTGGAAATATATTTAGATCGTGCAGAATGGATAAGGCAAGAAGATCAGACCTGATTGCAACTGGAGTATCACTAAGCTTATCAGATAAGGAAAAAAGGTATTTCGAGGATTGCAACTGAAGATCTGATGAGGATTTTTTCCATGCCTATATAAGGAGAACTCGACACAATTAGAACACTTACTTTAAAAATAATTGTTTGTGATTTCAGTCCTGTATCGAGTCAAAGTATTTTAGTGAAGAACTTCAAGTCAAATGAACTTTGGGTAATCTGGATGTTCTTCGACTCAAAGGAGTATACCAAAAATTGTTAAGGGATAGGTGTTGCAACGGTAAATTAGAAGGAGTCTTGATTTACGTTGGAGTAATTCCTATCATTGTAATTCTTAAGTAAGTATATTATTTCAGTCACAAATTCGGGTGCAAACCCCATGGACTAGGACCAACTAGACCGAACCACGTTAAAATCCTCGTGTTCTTTAGCACTTTATGGTTAACTGTTTCTTATTACAATTACAACAGTAAAATAGGTTTTAAAGGTTTAAGAACCCATGTATGTCTTACTTTCATGCAAAGTTGCAACTACTGTCAAGTTCAATTGTATCCGTTCACAGGTAATACATGCCTAAGATCTTTCAAGTGGCATCAAGAGTGGGTCACTATTTCTTAATAGTGTAGATTCTGGTTAAAAAGATCTTTTTTTTTGTTTTCTTTCTCATTTATTGATGGAAGAAATGAGGGAAGGTCTTTCGATCACAAGACCACCAATGGTAATCGCAATTAATTACTCCTACTGGAAATATTGCATGTGAAATTTCATTAAACAACATGATCAAAAGGCGTGGAAAAACATTCTGAAAGGGTGGAGTCCTCCAGTAGATGACAAGGGCAGGGTAAAATCTGAACTTGAGTGGACCAATGCAGATGAGCTCCTTGCAAAACATAATTCTACTGCCTTAAATATCATTCTTGTTTCTGTTGATTATGATCAATATAAAATTATTGCTAACTTTGAAATTGCTATGGATGTGTGGGAGGCAATCATAAATGCTCATGAAGGAAACTCCAAAGTTTGTGCATCCAAGTTGTAACTTCTCAATGATCAATTTGAATTCATGTTGATAGGAGAATTGGAAAGGATTGTTCAATTTCACTCAAAACTCAAGCACAATGCAACTGAGGCTACCATGCTTGGAGCAGACTTTCTAGATTCACGTATTGTTCTGAAGATGTTGAGATATCTACCGGGAGGTTCGCAATGAAGGTTGCAACCATTAAAGAAGCCAAGGATATTGATACACTTTCCCCTGGGGAACCGGTGGGATCGCTCATGGCATGGAAAATGAAGTTGAGACAAGAAGGTGAAAGATTTACCAAAGGAGTTGCGTTTCAAGCAAGTCTTGTGCAAATCACTCCAAACATGGATCTCACACAATCAATGTCTCTCCTTGCAAACCAGTTCAGCAAAATGAACAAAGAATGGAATAAAGGTAAAAATTCCCATATTGTTACAAGTCGCTCTGATTCATTTATAAAACCGTCCGCTACTAATAGACTTGAAAACAAGAGATATGGGAAAGGTGTTCAACGTAGGGAATGTCAAGAATTTGGTCACATCAATGCTGATTGTGGAAACTTTATAGAGAAAAACAAAAGCCGAGCACTGCTAACATCATTGAGCGACGATGAAATTGACAGCAACGATGAAGAAACCGAGGAAATGGGTGATATTGCATTTACATCTATCTCCTCACCAAGAGAAAATACTGCTTTTGCAACTAACATTCTGACTGAATTCGATAGTGATGAGTCAGAGTCAAAGCAAAAGGTGATTAAGGTTTCCTTCACAAAGTATGAAGCCATTTGCCAACTGAATGTGGAACTTGAAGCTCAGTTCAAGACTCTGCAACCATATGCTAGTCCAGTTCAAACGAACAAACAATTTCTGGAACTTGAAAAGAAAGTACTCATCCTTTCAATGGAAAAAGATCACATATCTGAAGATCTTGATACAACACTTGCAACCCAAAAAGCCCTAAATGAAGCTCTAATTCTCACTTAAAAAGAATTAGAATCAGTCCTGGAACTGAGAAGTTAGGAAAGTTCTTGACACCAAGCAAGTTGCAACTAGAAAAACTGGAATTGGATTTGTTGATATCGGTGAGCCAAAGTTTCTTCAAAACAAAAATGTTACAATGTCAAAGAAGAAACGAATACCTAAAGGACTGAAAACTCCACTGAATTACTCAAACATTCACCAATAGAATTCTCAGGTAAATCCTAGTTGCAACTTGAACATTGCAAACTATTTATCGTTTTTTGTTGACATGTCACAGAGAAGGTGATTTGTTCCAACATGCCATCATTGTGGAGTGAAAGGGCATATTAGACCATACTGCTACCATCTTTGAGAATCACAATCCCCTACACCTTGCGAACCTACCCCAATGGTTCAAAAGAAAAGGAAGAAGAATAAAAGAAAGAAGGCAAAGAAAAGTGCACCCTCTGTTGCACCTGTAAAATCTGTAAAGAAAATAAGGGTTGAAAAAACTGCCAAAACAATTAATTGCTGTGTTACTTGCAACTCTGCTTCTAACAATTCGTTTAACTCATGATTCCTTGATAGTGGTTGCTCCAGGCACATTACGGGAGACAAAAGGATCCTAAGTAACTTCATGGATGACAAGGGAGATGTCATTTTTGGTGATGGTAATCGACAAGAAATCCTTGGAAGAGGAATATCGAATGTGAAAGGAAAATGTGGGATCACGGTGTTGCAACACACTCCTTCTGAAGGGATACTAGAAGTGCTTCACATGGATTTAGTCAGGCCAATTCAAAATGTCAAACAAGATCACAGTGGAATCTTCATCTCACATGCAAAGTATGCACCAAGTCCTTACAAAAGCATGATCAGAAGTTTGCTTTATCTCACTACAAGTCGACCCGATATTTGTTTTAGTTGAGGAATGTGTGCACGATATCAAGCATGTCCAATGAATCTCATCTCAAAGCTATTAAAAGAACTATTAGATACATTTCTGAAACAACTAATTTTGGTCTCAGTTACAACTATAACGATAATGCTCATCTTGCAGGTTATAGTGATGCAGATTGGGCAGTTTGTGCTGATGAGAGGAAAAGCACCACTGCAAGGTGTATTTATTTAAGAACTAACTTGGTTTCCTGGTTTAGTAAGAAGCAACACGCCATTACACTTTCCACAACTGAGGCTGAATACAGCGCCGCTGGAAGTTGCTGCACTCAACTGGTTTGGATGAAACAAATGCTCAAGGGTTACGGTATTAAACAACATGAACTTACAGGGTTTCGTGATATTACCAGTGCCATTAATATTTCCAAAAAGTTCGTTCAACATTCTTGCACTACACACATTGGTATACGTTATCAAGGTATTCGAGAATTGGTTGAGGATAGAATTGTTGAGTTAAATTATGTTGGTACTCGTCTTCAACTTGCAAACATTTTTACAAATGCACTTGAGAAACTTTAGAAAATTTTTGGGGATCTGCCTCATGCAAGTAGGGATAACAGAGTTGTTGCAACTAGGATGATTACAACAATTGAATATTATTCATATCATCCGCTTTTGTTGTTTTTCATCGGGTTCTGTACAGGATCACTTGCGAACATTCTCTATTTTCAGGATCCTTTGTGTTAAAATTGCAAGTCACCACTTTTAAAGATTAAAAGTTTGAAAATTTATTCAATGCTGAATTACTGTTGCAAATGGAAAAAGCTGCGTGGCCTAAAAGTGATGAGTGTGAAAGCATTCAATTCTTATCCCACACGTTTTCTCATTGAAAAGAGCTACCTCATCTCAAAAAGAACTCAGTGTGAAAGCTACCAGGCAAAATCTTGTGAATATTGTCTTAATTCAAAGTATTCTGATTTCAAAGCAGGCTCCTTGTGTCGTGTTATCGGACTTGATTGTACTCAATCTCTTGCTGGATTAAGAATGCACTTTTGTTGGTTGTAATACTTCCTTCTTAAGACATGTAATATTGTTGTGATTGAGTGTCGTGTGATTTACTAAGCGACTTTCCCATTTCAAAAAATCGTTGTGTTGTGGCAAGCGTATTTATGGAAATTTGTTGAGGAATCTTGTCACATATTTTGTTTCAATAGATTTTGGATGTCTTCCACTTTTTGATTCGTAGATATCATATATCCTTTTGTATCTTGTGGTTATTTTGGGCAAGATTTTAGGTTAAAAGGAAATTGATATACCATTGACTTGTTCTAACAAAAAGGGGGAGAATGAATAGACAAAGGGATTTACAACTTAGGGGGAGTGACTCAAGTTATCTCTGGTCTTGAAGACATGGGGAGATTGAACTCTTTAACTTTGTTTTTTCTTACTATGCTATCTAACTATGTTTTGCAGATTGAAATTTGATTTTGTCAAAACGAATCAAAGGGGGAGATTGTTAGAGCCGATTTTCCAATGGGCCTTATTAGGTTAAATTGATTTTGTTTTGAAAATCCAATCTAATGTGTGAATCTTGTTAAGATAGAAGTTATCCTAAAGATGGTAGTTATCTTAGGTAATTTCATTATCTCTTATATGATTAACATTCCTTGTTGATTACGATATTAACCATTTTGTTAAGTTAATCTTTTTAGATAGTAGTTATCTTATTAACTTACCTAATATTTATTTAAATATTATCTTATCACGCAAGATTAACTTATCTGATTTTAATCATATCTCCTATTAATGTATCTAGATATTTTGTTAGGTATATACATTGAAAATATATTTAGATCGTGCATAATCTACTGGATAAGCCAATAAGATCGGAACAGATTGTAATTGGAGTATCGCTGAGCTTATCAGATAAAGAAAGAAGATATTTTCAGGATTGCAACTGGAGATCTGATGAAGATTCTGCCCATGCCTATATAAGGAGGACTCGACACAATTAAAGGACTTACTTTGAAAAAGTTAGTTTGTGATTTTAGTCATGTATCGAGTCAAAGTCTTTTAGCGAAGAACTTCAAGTCAAAGGAACTTTGGGTAATCTTGATGTTTTTCGACTCAAAAAAGTATACCAAAAACAGTTAAGGGTTAGGTGTTGCAACAGTAAATTAGAGGGAGTCTAGATTTACATTGGAGTAATTCCTATTGTTGTAATTCTTAAGTAGGTATATTATTTCAGTCACAAATTCGATTGCAAACCCCGTGAACTAGGACCAATTTGTCCGAACCACGTTAAAATTCTTGTGTTCTTTATCGCTTTATGGTTAACTGTTTCTTATTACAATTACAACAGTAAAATATGTTTTAAAGGTTAAAGAACCCACATCAGTGTTACTTCCAGGCACGGTTACAACTACTATAAAGTTGAACTATATCTGTTCTCAGGCCTAAGATCTTTCAAAGACAAAAATGATTTAGTGACTTCTATTAGTGAAAATAAACTCAACTCTCCAGGAAGTACATAGACATACATTTTTCAAACACTTACAAAAAATGTCTAAGTTAGTCATTCAATAAAAAAATTATACAAGAAACAAGGTCACATTAATTATGTAAATGCGAGCCCCATTTGAGTTGACTCTTATGCTTTACAAAGGTTGACTCTTATGCCCTACAAAGTAAACTGATTTATCTTCGCTACAAGAAAATTGGCCTTTTCCGTCGGGCCCGACGTTTTGGCCCGATGGAAAAGGCCCAATTATTACTGCCGGGCCCAATCCCGACGGTAATGGGTTATACCGTCGACTTTGGGCCGACGGTACAAATGGGTTGGCTTTACCGTCGGCCCAAATTCGACGGTAAAGCCCATTCCCGTCGGGTTTGGGCCGACGGGAATGGCCCATTTAATAAAAAAAAAAAAATCTTGGCAGCCTTTTTCTTTAAAAAAAAAATAATAATAAAATTAAAAAATGATAAAATCTGATCCGTGTAATAAAATCACACGGATCAGATCTATACCGTCGGCTCTAAGCCGACGGTATAGATCTTTACCGACGGCTCTAAGCCGTCGGTAAATCAGATTACGCCACGTCAGCGATCCGTGTGATAATTCACACGGATCGCTGACGTGGCACGCTCCACCCCCTTTTGTTTTGGTTTTTTTAATATAACCCCTACTCCGCCTAAATACCTAAAAAATACCCCTTATTCTACCCACTTAATTCATTCATTCTTCTCATTCTCCAAAAACTATCTACTTTCTCTCCCAAAAATTCTTAATAACTAACAAAAATTTATTCATATTCACTAACTTATAATTAGAGTTTATTATTTGTTTTATTATTTTATTTCTACTTATGTTTTATTCATTATCTAACTAATAATAACTATAAAAAACTTATATTATCAAGAATTTAATTTAAATACAAAACTTTATTTATTATAATAAAACTAATAATAACGCTTGAAAATGTGCATGTTATTATTTAAATCGAATTCTTTTAAATTAAATCGACAAATAAACATAAAATTAATTATTTTAAATCATTTTTTTTTAAATTGCCAAAATATTATATTATAATTATTTTAAATCGATTTCTTTTAAATAAATCTGCAAAAAACTATAAATTTATTAATTTAAATCAATTTTTAATTAATTAATATATTTTTTTAAATGTTTTAAATGCATTCCCGTCGGCTTAAAACCGACGGGAAAGACCTATACCGTCGGCTCAAAGCCGACGGGAAAACGTAATACCGTCGGCTTTGAGCCGACGGGAAAAGGCATTTTCGTCGGTAAAAGTCCGACGGAAAAGCTCTTTACTGACGAGCTTTTTTCCGTCGGCTTTTACCGACGGCTTTTGCCGACGGAAATGGGTATTTCCGTCGGAAAAAGGGGCCTTTACCGACGGTTTTTGAGCCGTCGGTAAAGGCTATTTCTGTTGTAGTGCTTAAACTATTATTAATAATATAACATTTGTGCAGGTTATTTCACACATACAAATTGAAGTAAAATCCAAAATGCAAAACAGTGATTATGCATGGACTAACTATAATACACCAAATAATAACACATAAGATTTACGAAAAACGAGCTAGTTCACTTTGATGACTAACAATTTAATATTAATAATTATAATTATTTTGCATAATGTGGTAATCCACTAGTGATAAAAGATAAATCGTCATATACACAAAATTTGACTAAACATGTGTTAAGAAAAAAAGTACTAAACATATCGATCCAACATATTTATCATAATGTGAAATTTTGACGCGGAACGGAAGCATAGGGTTTGAAAATACTATTTTTTTGAAATCCACTATGATTTGAAATAAAATCTCAATTTTATTGAATAAATCAAAAGATAATGACAGTTTTCCATATCAAAATAACATAAGAGTTATATATAGCTTAGAAAAACTAAAATAAAGGCATAATACGAAACAATTGGTCTAATTGCAACAGAAAACAATTTTAATTTGAAATTAAAACTAATAACTTGCACATCAAGACTAAATGCTTACGCAGACGTACTTATATTTTCTGGACTCAAGCCACTAAGTGTAAGTTACACTTTAATTGTAGATGACAAAAAGATGTTTGATTTGATATCTTATAGGCTGAAAACAGAGCAACAAATCGTAAGATATGGTGATTTTCGTGCATGGTTCAATTTATTACATTTTTCTTTAAAATAGGGGTTTTTAGTCCTACATCAAATTTAACTAAAGACTAATATTTGCAATATTATATTTTAAATAAGCCACTTTGCTGAGTTGCATGCTTCAAAAATATAGATTTTAAGACTTATGCGTAACATGATTGATTTATCCAATTTTTAAAGTTTACAATAGAATAAGGCCTTTTCATGACTAACATGTTTTCAGAAGGTGAATTTTGATTCTTGAAACGTAAGTGTATCTTGAAAATTCACAAATCATTACTAAGCCCACTTTAGTGACTAATAAATCTCTATCATATTAAGTTCACTAAATATATGTGACATAACTAAATCTCATGGTATAAAATTAGGCCACTTTATTGTTTTTCGTTAATCAGTGTTGCAGCCGCCGATAAACGATTATGACTATAGGTTTGTGTGATTACACTGCATGCTCATCATATATTATTTCTTACAAAATGTTCTCAAAGCTTTGCATGCTCATCATATATTATTTCTTATAAAATGTTCTCAAAGCTTGTTACTTTAAAGTCTTTAATCGTCACGGATCTACACTATTCATAACTAAAATGTCAAAAGGAATCGAGATATATTCTAAGAACGTTTCTTCTTAATAAGCTTAATTACAGATATATGAAAGCTAGAGTTTCATACTTCTTATAGTATAAGTACCAGTACTGGATGAAGAATTGCAATATTGTTAGACGACTTGATAAGTCGTGTTTTATATTTTGTATATAAGCGTGTATATAATTATGTAGCCAAACTAGTTTTTATTTTTTGCTCCTTGTATTTCTCTTATTTTGGTATTCGGTCCTCATATATAAAGGACAAGAGACCTCAATGTAATTATCATAATTCATATTAACCTTTTGCAAAAACCCTAATGGCTTCCGCCTCTCTCCTTTGTCTCTTCATCATCTTCCCTAACTCACCTCTGAATCACAAAGTTAACATGGTATCATTCGTTTAGGTTGCTCTGATCATTCTTCTCCGGTGCACCGATTCCCAAATCGCCTGCGTGAAATCCTAATTTCGTGATTTCTCCCTTTTTGAAACCATAGATATGATTATACTCTGATCATGACTTCACTATCGTCCTCATCCACTCCGAGCGACTCTCTTACTACTTCCAACAACATTAAGGCACGCGCAATCCGAGTGAGGATTCATCATCGGTCTATTTTCTCGGTTCCAACGATGTTCATGGTTCTTCCATAGTGGGCGATCAACTTACTGTTCACAATTATGTGTCATGGAGCAGGCAATGCGGTTGGCACTGACCATCATATAAATGTATGGACCGAGATTGTTACCTTTTATTTTGATTCACACACTGTGTGTACACTGAATGTTGTGCCAACACCGATTGTATTTGATGTTATCCCAACACTCGTTGTAGAGTATTTAAGCAGCGGAGTAAAGAACACAACGAGATGAAATTTAAGCAGGTTATAAGAATATAACATGCCGAGTGTTACGGCCAAATAATCACTAAACGTTAATTTAATGACTTTACCAAATACAACTGAGTAGGAACCCAATCCTAACGCTAACTAACCTATGAGCTATAGTTTAGCTAGATAAAACCCAGTAAAACAAGACCAACTAAATAAAAGAATTACTTCTACACTTTCAGAACTTAATTCTAGTTTTGTAGTCGTTCTTGATGTCGAGCACGCCTCTTTATAAGATTTGATCGTCCTTGAACTATGGCGTGATAGAAAAGAGTTGTTGATTTCTCTCTTGTCACTTGGATAACTCCGAGATCTTCTTCAGTATTATCTTCATAAGATCTTCAACTCTTATCTTCAAGATCTTCTGTGAATCTTTGGCTTTTATCCTTTCGTTCCTTAGTAGTGTTCTGCGCGTTCCTTGATACTCTGCAATATTCACAGATAACTACAACTGTGGAACTAGGTGAGTTTACGAATAAAGGCAAAACAATATATTTAATATAATTAAACCGACTAGAACAATGTTGAGTTCAGTGTTGTTCCAACAGCTTTTTTCAGAGTGTTGGACCAACACTTCCTGACAGCACTTGCACTTTCAATCTCCCCATTTTTGCCTTTCTTCACAAAACTCCACGTGCAACCAATTTTCATTAAGTACCTGTATTTCAGAATATCAGAACCTCTAGTTATTCTAATTTTCTCCCACTTAATCTAAGAATGAAGTACTGCAATGTTAAGCCAACACAGTTATCTTATGTGTTGTCCCAACATTTTTATGTGATATTTCGACACCTGCAGTTAGTTCAACAATACAAATCCAAGCAAACTAGAATAACAGAGCAGAATATTGTTCAGATTATAACCCATCAAAAAAAGCAGAGAACATACTATTTGTGCCAAAATATTGTTCAAGAATAACTTAAGGTACAAGAAATAAAATTGGTTGCTAATCTCTCCCTTTTTGTGAGTAAAGCACCACCAACAGGTGCTTCTTGATGGTGTCCAACTCATTGATCTCTTCCTCCCTATCAGCAATCTCCCTTCTCTTGCCAGCAACCATTTTGTCACACCATTCCACATTTTCTTCAATGAAGGCAGTGTTGATGGCCATAGAAAGGGTAAAATCACCCTCAGAAACTGAGACAGTGATGAAGTTTGCCTTATTCTTCCCCTGATGAGCACCATTACTTTCTGGAGCATGTGGATCCTTCCATGGAAGATCAATGATTATGTCTCCTCCAAAGTAGTTCTTGGTGATGGGCAGATGGCCTTTCCTTCCCACAAAGGTCTCATTTGCACCCTTTTTGAAGCCTTGATCAGTAAGTATCTTGTAGATTAGAGAAGGAAAGGGCAATATTTCATCCTTCTTATGCGCAGCCTCACCAATCATTCTGAAATTTTTTTCCCCCGTGTTCATAGGATGCCATTTCAGCAGTTTGTATATCAACACAGCCATTTCATCAGTGAGGACTGTGGAGTTGGTGGAGGATATCCAGTTGTATGAGGCAGCTTTGCACATGACAACAGTGGGGGATGTGAGGTTAGTCACATTTTGCTGTTCTTCCGTTTCTTCTCAAGTCCCACAGTCAGTTCCTTCATCATGTTGTCATCATCAATCTCAACCTTTGTCTCTTGTTTTCTAGGCATCATCCAAGCTTTATTAATGAGTGAGGGATTGAATTTGTAGAACTTATCCCTCACATATATTCTCCCATACTTGGGAGACCCATTGGCATGCAAAAACTTGGACAAGTTACTGTAAAATTCCCTAACAACAACCGAGACATATGTGACAATCTCTATAAATGAGTAAACCAAGCTCCTAGACTCAAGACATTCAAACACCCTGTACTTTTTAAAGTCATCAATAAAAATGTTCCTTTCTGCCCAAATTTTCCTTGCATTCATAATATCATATTTATCACTCGCAGTTTTGGTCAAAAAGTACCTATTATGACATTTAGTAGGAAAATCTGCCTCAAATGTTTCTGTGGTTCAGGCTCAGACTCCTCGTTGGACTCCAATGTTGCGTCTGCATTGGCCTCTGCTGGTGTTGGGTTAACATTCTGATCAGTGGGTTTTGGTCCAACATTCCTGCCAGCCGATGTTGGCACAACATCAAGCTAGTTTTGTCCTCATCATTGTCCTCTATTCCTTCATCATCCTCTTCTACTTCTTCCTCAGAAACCTCTTCCGCATCCTCATCTGCAGAGTCATCTTCTTTAGAGGATGAGGATTCCTCTTCTTCAGCAGCATTCTCATCTTCTTATGTTGCTTCATCCTCAGCAACTTCCTCCCCAGCAGCTTCCTCTTCATCTTGTACATGTTCTTCTTCTTTATCCCCCTCAATTTCAGAAGGAGGAGTAGGAGGTTGACCTTCCTCGGGTTGTTCCGCCTCTGGAATCATCTGTTCATCGGTAAGGGAAGCCTCTTCAGAGATAGTTGGCAGTGATGTCTCTTGTGTGGTGCCAACATCCTCAGGGGGCGATGTTGTAACCACATCCATGGGTTCTTGTGCAGGCGCAACATCCTCCGAAACTGGTGTTGGCACAGCACTAGTAGAGGCACCTTGCTTAGACTTGACTTTCCTCCTGGTATAAACATGGGCCTTTATTTTTGGTGGTTAACTGGTTACCACCGTGTTGCGAGTGCGCATGCTTCTCCGTGGTTGGACTTCCCATGCCTCTGATGACATGGCGGCATCGAGGTTGGCAAGATCAGTGATTGTTGATTTCTATCTCATTGTAGTCTGCGTGAGTAAATAAGGTATGAAGAGAGAAATTAGGGTTTAATCAAATTGCAGAAATTAAGCTCATGTAAGAAGAATGAAAAAAAGGAAAATGGACATTAATAAGGAGTAATGGGCGGGTAAATAATGAGATCGTGTGCCATTCTCGCCATGTTGAGTCAACACGTGCTGATTGTGAACGTGTTGGCGTGACACGTGACCAGAGCAGTTATTGGGTATAACTTATGAGTCAACGTGTTGAGGTGAGTATTGAGACAACATTCCTTGATCCGGCGTTGGCCCAACATTCGAACTCCAGCTTCTCAACATACAGTACTAAGCCAAGTGTCTCTGTGGTCAGGGTCTTACCAAGGGTTTCTTCACATACTGGCATAAGCAGAATCTAAGCAAGATGACTGGAACCTCCTAAGTTAGAATGTACAGTAGAAAACAGTAGCTTGCCTTAGATCGGAAACATGAGTGGAAGTTAGGTAACATAAATACGCACAAGAAAATAGTAAGGGGATTAATATCACATAGATAATTAAGATCCTATACTCCAATGAAAAACAAACTTGTGTGTTACTGGCAGCTAATAACTCAGGAGATATGCCTTTGCATATGACATTCATGAATTTGATGAAAACCACAAAATACTCCCCCTAAAGATCATGACAACACAGTAGGATAAGAAGCCATATGAGCATAGTGTTGTCCCAACACCACATATCAGCAGTCACAGACAGAAACTCTTTACTTATTCAATTTTTAGAATTGATTAACGAAATAACTTTCAAGCTTAGTATGATGAGGCGGGAAGGATCATGTCTTTACCGAATGTAGGCAATAATAGGACCCATAACACCCCAATGCTAACATAATCAATGCACATGCACATGCAAGTACATAGGGTTGAATGCAGGCAGCTTAGGACCCCTACACCCCAATGACCTAACACATACTTGTTACTGAGCACCATTAAGAAGGTTTTAGCATAAGTGAGCAACTACACTGCATGACAGGCAGTACAGGACCCCAGTCACCCTAGTATTCAAGTTCACCATAACATGCTCCATCTACAAGCAAAACAACATAAATAAGTCACAATTGAATACAACATAACTGTCAACTCTGTGCACCCCAGATTCTTTATATTGTTTTGTGTATCTATCACTTGAATATGACACAACTGAATACACTATAGCAGTCAGCTCTGTGTACCCCAACTTTTTCAAGTGAAGACACTACCTCAAAGCTAAGAAAGTTTTAACAAAAAACAACAAGCAGTTGTAAAGAGTAGACTGTCCAATGATGATGACATGTAAGTGAGACTCCACATAGGTCAGTAATGTAGACAAGCATGCATGAGATAACAAGAAAATCACAAGAATTAATCAAATAAGCAAGAGATCAATCTGGTTACATCACAATCAGTCACTGGTGTTAGCCTGTGATACTAAGGCAACACCTGTATGTTCAGTGTGTTCACAATACGCTCATACCAAGAGCCTTCCTCAAATTGAAGAATCTCTCATTGTCTAGTGGTTTGGTAAACATGTTATCTAGTTGGTTGTTGGTTTCAATAAGTTCAATTATAATTGTCTTATCTTCTACCAAATCCCTTAAGAAGTGATGTCTAATATCAATGTGTTTGGTTCTGGAATGCTGCACATGATTTTTAGAAATACTAATAGCAATCAAGTTATCACAGAGCATCAACAGAGTATTACTTGTTAACCAATAATCACAAAGCATATGTTTCAACCATATCAATTGGGTTACACAGGTTCCAGCTGCAATATACTCCGACTCAGCAGTAGAAAAGGAGACACAATTTTGTTTTCGAGATGAAAACACCCCCGCCTAGTGGATTTTCTATCGTCTAAGTCCCTTGCCCAATCACTATCGCTAAAGACAACCACATTTGAATTTGAATCATGAGAGTACGAGATGCCTAACTCAGCAGTTCCATAGCTTTATCTTAAGACTCTTTTTACTGCAGTTAATTGAGATACCTTTGGTGCTGCCTGATACCTGGCACTGACACACATAGTACATTATGTCTGGTTTGGTGGCTAATAAGTACATGAGACTTCCAATCATTATCCTGTAGAGAGTTGAATCAACATCTTCACCAGCAACATCCCTTTCAACCTTCACTGTAATGGACATTGGTGTCTTACATAGCTTAGATTCCAGTAACCCGAACCTCTTCACCAAATTCCTGGCATACTTCTTTTGAGACACGAACATCCCTTTTTCCTTTTGCTTCACTTGTAGTCCTAGGAAGAAGGTAAGCTCCCCTAGCATACTCATTTCAAATGTACCTGTTATAGTATTCACAAACTTATGCAAGGTGGACTGGTTAGAGGAGCCAAATACTATATCATCAACATAGATTTGGGCAATACATACTTCCTTATTATTTTTTCATGATAAACAGTGTCCTATCACCCTCACCCCTAGTAAAACCAAAACATAGTAAGAATTTAGTCAACCTCTCATACCAAGCTCTAGGAGCTTGTTTCAATCCATATAAGGCTTTTTCAAGTTTGTAAACATAGTCACGGTGATGGGGGTCAATGAATCCCTTAGGTTGTTCAACAAAAGCTTATTTGTCTATATACCCATTCAAAAATGCACCCTTAACATCCATTTGGTATAATTTTATTTTTAAGAAGCATGTAATTGCAAGAAGTAGCCTAATAGATTATATTCTGGCCACATGAGCAAATGTTTCATCAAAATCAATCCCTTCTACTTGTGTATACCCTTGTCCCACTAATATGGCCTTGTTCCTCATTATCACTCCTTCTCATCACTTTTATTTTTAAATATCCACTTAGTTCCAATTACGTTAGCATGATCAGGCATAGGAACTAGATTCCACACTTTATTTTTAGAGAATTGCATGAAATCTTCGTGCATAACATGTATCCAATGAGAGTCTTTAAGAGCCTTATTAACATTCTTATGTTATATGGCAGAAGCAAAGATAGTAACAGAGTTACACACATATGACATACAAATACTAAGTTTAGCCATATTTTTATAGTTTACTCTTTCTTTGTTTCTGGTTCTTACTCCTTTAGTAAGATTTCCTATCACTTGAGAAGTAGGATAATCTCTCAATATTCTGGCAGGAGTGTCCCTTCTAACTCTTTCTCCAACAAATTCTTCAGTGTCAAAATCTGTGTGTTCTGATGTTGGTCCAGCATCAGTGTTTTCCGGAGTTGGCTCAACATCATCATTCCATGTGACTTCCGAGTTACCCTCAGGTGCTGAGTCCACACTGTCTCCTACTGGTGATGGCACCAGATCGCCAGCCTAGGGCAATTTTAGTTGACCTTCAGTGACACCTGCAGAAACATCCTGATCATCAAACACAATGTTTACAGATTCCTGAATAGTATTTAATCTAGGATTAAACACTCTATAGGCATTGCTATTCACAGAATATCAAACAAAGATGTACTTCACTTTTAGCATCAAACTTTCCTAATGGTTGTCTATCTTTCAGAATATAACACACACAACCAAATTCACGAAAGTGACTCAAGTTAGGTTTAACCTTTTTGACAATCTCAATAAGAAGTCATTGTTGTGCCTGGTCTAAGATAAACTCTATTTGAAATATAACATGTAGTGCTAAGTGCTTCAGCCCAAAGTCTTTTAGTTATTTTTCTGGAGTTCAACATAACCCTAGCCATTTCTTGCAAAGTTCTATTTTTTCTTTCAGCAACTCCATTTTATTAGGGAGTGATAGGGGCATAGTATTCATGAGAGATCCCTATAGAATTACACAGATCATCAAACTTTCTATATTAAAATTCCCTGCCATGATCTGATCTAATCATAATAACACTAGCATTGTAGAGCACTTTAATACTATCAGCTAGTATCTTGAACATCTCTACAGCTTCAGATTCCCCCCCCCCCCAAGAATTTAACCCAAGTGTACCTAGAGAAGTCATCAATAATCACATATGCATACTTCTTACCAGCAAAGCTACAAACCTCTATAGGACCGATCAGATCCATGTGCAATAATTCAAAGCACCTAGAGGTTCTAGAGATCTGACCTTCTACATGTATGGATGCATGTGTAGTCTTAGTTTGTTTACCTTGCAGGCAATCACCACATACCAGTTTACCTGGACTGGAAAGTTTATGTATGCTTCTCACATCGTCTAACTTGATGATCTTCTCCAGATTCCTATAGTGGACATGGCTTAACCTTCTGTGCCACACTACTGACTCATCAACCTTTACATGTAAGCATTGAGCATCCTCTTCCACCAAGTAGCAGTTGTCTTTTGACCCTTTTCCTAACATAACACAATTGTTAGATTTATCAAAGACATCCTAAGAATACTTGTCCAATTTTACAATTAAATCATCATCAAAGCTTACTAATGATAATGAGATTAGCCTTTAGACCATCCACTAACAGAACCGCAGTAAGGTGAAAGAAACCATCCACATTGAGAACCCTTTCCCTATAATATTTCCATTGCTTCCTCCATCATATGTAACAGTACCAGTGAACGCAGATACAAGTTACATAAGTTTTTCCTTGTTACCTGTCATATGTCTAGAACAACCACTATCAAAGTACCAATCACCAGTAAGAGTATGAGTAGCTGAGAACACAACATTACAAACAATCTTTATTTTACGAGACCGGAGTCTATTCTTTTGAAAACTGTTGTTTTGTTCCTTGGTGTTGCTTTGGAATGTTGAGCCAACATTAGAGTAACCTAGTGTTGTCCCAACTTCCGATGCAACACTACTACTGTAGTTATATTTTTCACAAAACTTTCTGTACTTATGGCGGTATGGTTTTAAAAGACCAAGCTGGAAACAGTATTGACACATGTAGGTTACCTTCTTAGGATGTTTAGTGTGACCACTATTTCTATTAGAACCAGCCTTTACAAAGCCAGGAATGATATTATCATATTTGTCTGACCTTTCATGGTATCCTAAACCTGTAGTCTCGTCATTCCCTATGGTCAGTGCTTCATCCAGACTGTTTGTGCTAGAGTTCCATTTGGCCATGGTTCTCTCTGCCTTTTCAAGCTTTATTTCTATCTTTTCAATTTGGCACTCCTTTCTGGTGAGGTTCTTCTCCAATTCGGTTACAGTTTCAATCAAGAAACTGTTCTCCCTGATGAGTTCTTTTTCTCTTTTTATGATTTTTTTTATCTCATCAATTAGTTCTCTACAGACAACTTTCAGCTCATCAACAACCTGTCTTGATCCATTTCCTTTTCAAGGAAATATTCCTCATTTAAATCTACAGATCCACCAAAACAAACAAAGTTAGAGTGTTCCTCAGATTCATTTATTTCAAAAATAAGACATTGAGGGTTAGCAATATAGTCATCATCCTCCCAGTTGTTGAAGTATTCCTTCTGGTCCTCTGGTTCAGTCTCAGTGTTGTGCCAACATCCATTTGGCCTGATGTTGTCATGACACTATGTCGTATTGACTTGTGCAGACAGAGCTGCTGTGTGAACTTCTTCAAACACCTGTTCTTCTGGTAGTTCCTCCAAACATGTCTCATCATCAATATCATATATGCATACCCAGTTAGAGCTACATTTGGTTCTCAAGGTGTTAGCACATTCATACGACATATGTCCATAGCCTTTGCACTCAAAACATTGAAGTTCTTTCATTTTCTTAGCGTCACTCTCAGTAGGGTTTTTGAAGGTATACTTACCATTTTACCAGGAAAACTTCTTCTTAGATTAGGAGACACATTCTTCTCTTTTCTGACTTTGTCATTTAAAGCAATTTTATTGAACTTCTTTACTACATAACCTAGATAAACATTTATTTCAATTTCATCATCTACTTTTTCTTCAGTGGCTTTTAGAGCAAGGCCTCTATGTTTAGTAGTTGGTTCTGAGTTCATTTCAAATTCTTGTAAGACATTCAGAAGAGTGTGAAAGTTAAGTCATTACATGTGTCTCGTTTCTTGCATCGCAATCTTCTTGACCTCAAACCTAGGAGACAGAGTTCTCATAGCTTTGTAAAAAAGTTGTTTATTAGTTAGAGGATCACCTAGACTTTGACATTGATTTGACAAATCCATTAGTTTTGCAAAGTATGAAGTAACAGACTCATCATCACCCATCCTAATACTTTCAAATTTTTGTTAAGCAATTTGAAGTCTAGCTTCTTTAACACTTGCATCTCCCTCACAATGAGTTTGTAGTAGCAACCAGGCTTGCTTGGCAGTTGTACATAATTAACCTGAACATATGTGGATCAATCCCGCTAAAGATGGCATTCAATGATTTCTCATTGTTGGTTGCTTCAATGACTTCTGCTTGAGTCCAGTCATCTTCAGGTTTCAGGTGTACATCATTGTCATTGTCTCTGGCCGTCATTGGTGCAGAGTAACCATCAATGATTGATTTCCATGCCCTGAGGTTTAAGTATTTAATGTACTGTTCGAGCCTGATCTTCCAATAAGCATAGTTTGTCCCATCCAGCACTTGTAACCTGTTGTTAGTATTGGGGTTCGCATTATCCATGGTATGATACCAAATCCAAACACCAATGAATTAGGTGCTTGGCTCAGATGCCAATTGTAAACGTATGGACCATGATTGATATGTTTTTGTTTTGATTCACATTTATATGAATTTTATGCAGGTTATATGAATATAACCTGCCGAGCCTTACGACCAAATAATCACTAAACGTTAATTTAATGACTTTACTAAATACAACTGAGTAGGAACCCAATCCTAACACTAACTAACCTATGAGCTCTAGTTTAGCTAGATAAAACTCAGTAAAACAAGACCAACTAAATACAATAATTACTTCTACACTTTCAGAACTTAATTATAGTCTTGTAGTCGTTCTTGATGTTGATCATGTCTCTTTATAGGATTTGATCGTCTTTGAACCATGGCGTGCTAGACACGAGTTATTGATTGCTCTCTTGTCACTTGGATAACTCTGAGATCTTCTTCAGATTTATCTTTATAATATGTTCGACTCTTATCTTCAAGATGTTCTGTGAATCTTTGGCTTTTTTCCTTTCGTTCCTTAGCAGTGTTCTGTGCATTTCTTGATACTCTAAAATATTCACATATAACTACAACTGTGGAACTAGGTGAGTTTACGAATAAAGGCAAAACAATATATTTAATATAATTAAATCAGACATAATAGTGTTGAGTTCAGTGTTGTGCCAACATCTTTTTCAGAGTGTTGGACCAACACTTCCTGACAACACTTGCACTTTCACATCAAGACAAAATGGCGGTTTGTTGACGGCTCGCTTTCGGTTCTTGTTGGTGATGATGATCTCTGGGTGTGCTAGGTAAGGGATGATAACCTTATGCTCACATGGCTTCTCAATTCTGTCACTAAGCCGATTCGCCAAACCCTACAATTTGTGACCATATCGTTAGAGGTATGAGAAGAACTTAAAACACGGTATTCCCACACTGATGGATCTCCGATATTTCACCTCCAGATATCCCTATATACTTTGTCTTGAAATGCTTTATCTGTCACTGAGTATTACAGTAGTTATCGATCTGTTTGGGACGGACATATTTCCCATCGCGTATTGCTCTATGATCATGTGGTCTTTGCACTTGCAATATTAATAGTAGCCTATTGATCCTGCAACAACGTGATTGTGTGTTGGGTTTCTTGATTGGTCTCAATGATACATTTACTGATGTTAGGAGTCAGATACTCCTCATGAAACCCTTCCCCACTTTATCTTAAGTTTATGCATTGCTTCTTCAAGAAGAAAACGAGCGTGCCTTATACTCTGCCCCTCAAGTGGATCCTTTTGCTATGTTTACCAGAAACCAATTTTTTTTATAACAAGTCAAAATTCGCTCCACCTATTGTTTCTACTACTACCAAAAAGTTTTCAAAACCCTCTAGCAAGGATAAGAAGAAACTACAGTGCACTCATCGTGGTTATCATGGGCACACTGTAGATAAGTGTTTCTAGATATTTGGCTACCCACCTGGTTGGGATAGCCCTATAAGCAAAACTTTTTTACCATCTACATCTGCTAATTGTTTTACTGCCGAGGAGCAGCCATTTACTGGGAACTCTTTGGCCCCTGATGTGAACAATCAAACTCTTTTTGAACAATTTTTGGCTTTTACAAAATCTCAGTCTAAGCCACATACTTCTCAAGCTGGGCCTTTTGCTCCTCACTCAGCAGCAACCACCATTGCTAGTACTAACTCTTCTCTTTTGCTTAACTCTGGTGTTAACCAAGATTCTTGCACTAAAAATTGTTGGGTTTTGGACACTAGTGCCACTAATCACTTGGTTTGCACTCATGTTTATTTTTGTAACATTCCTGAGCCCGTGAATGTTTCTATAAAATTACGTAATAATAGTCACACCACTACAACTCTTATGGGTGATATTTTGATTTCACCTCTTGTCACATTGCAAAATGTTCACTATGTTGATGCTTTCACCTTTAATCTTGTTTCGGTTTCTAAACTACTCTGGTTCTCACATTGCTGTGTTTTTCTACTCCTCCATTTGTCTTTTATCGGACATCTTCATGAGGAAAATGATTGGTTCAGCTGAATTCTTACATGGCCTATATCAGTTGAACTTTAATAATTCTGTTTTAAATATATGTACTGAGAACTCTTTTTCTACTTGTAATTCTACTATTGTTTCTAGAAGTTCGTGGCGTCACAGGTTGGGGCATCCTTCTTCATAGAAGCTGGGTTAACCTTCTTCACATAAACTGGTTTTTGTCCCATCTGTATCTGTTTCTCCACATGATTTTAAACAATGTGATACTTGTCATTTTTCCAGGTAAAAGAAAATTTCCTTTTTCTCAAAGTTCTTCTACCTCCTTAAAAGCTTTGGATTTATAACATTGTGATGTTTGGGGGTCCATTTTCTGTTGTTTTCCATGATGGTTTCAAATTATTTTTGACTATTGTGGTTGATTTTAATAGATACACTTGGGTGTGTTTTTTAAAACAAAAATCAGAGGTAGAAAGCAAATTTGTTTCTTTTTCCAAAATGGTTGAAACTCAATATTCTTCCAAAATCTGAACTATAAGAACTGATAATGGTACTGGATTTCTTATGCATTCTTTTTGTCTTACTACTTGCATTATTCATCAAAGAAGTTGTGTTGAAACTCCTGAACAAAATGGGTTTGTAGAAAGAAATACCAACATTTACTTTAGGTTGCTAGATCCTTGAGATTCCAGTCTAATATGCCTTTGATTTACTGGATTAATTGCATTTCTACAATAGCTTTTCTTATAAATAGACTGCCTACTAGGGTTCTAAAAAATAAGTCTCTTTTTGAAGTACTTTATAGCCACCCTCCTGACTACTCTATTGATTTGGGCATTTCCCGCATATTGGGTCAGGCCCAAATCAGGCCCATATTGGACCATACCGGGTATCACTTTTGATGTCATATCGGTAATAATCACCGATATGTTACTGTGGTCCCCGAATCTCGAGGTCTATAAAAACGCGGTGCTCGGATCCCAAAGTAAGCAATTATTATCCCTCAGCTACCACGCATCATATCGAAATACATCCCCGATATCACTTTCGATATCTCATTCGATATCGGGATTATCTCGTGCACCTCTGACACATCACACCACCTCATCACCGATATCACGTCGGGGGTCATCCTCGATATCACATCGAAGACAATCACCGACGTACATTCGATCTAGTACCGGTATTTCACTCCCACCCAAGCATCGAGGCTTTGGTTCGAGGTGTTCCGGACCAAGTCTATACGAGATACGTAGTGTAGGCCTGATTTGAGATAGGCTCGTTGTATTGCTAGACTATTCACTTGTAACCGACACTCATATATATATATATATATATATAAAACGATATATCGCCAAATCATCTAGGCATAGATCCTTTTGTTGTTTATGCTTTGAATCTACCCTTTTTGCTCATAGACTTAAGTTTGATTCCAGGGCAAATAAATGTATATTATTGGGATATAAGTCCACTAGTAAGCGTTTTACTTCCGTAAATGTTGTGTTTTATGAAAATTAATTCTCTTTCAAACATACCATTGTTAGTACTAACAAAACTGGGCAAGACACCACTACTTGCACCAATCCATTTGTTTTTTTGCAGGACATTGGAGCTTCCTCTAGTGAAATGGAATTAGATTCAACAATGCCTGATCTGCCTCCAGTTGTTCCGGTTGCAGCAGCAGTTGCTCCCCTACAACTACTGATTCCTCTTAGGGTCCTGTTAGTAACCCTCATATCCCTAATACTTTAACTAACTCATCTGCTCCCCTACCTTCTATTAGGAGATCTAGAAAGAACATTCATCCACCTTCTTATTTGCATGTATATGATTATGACTTCCGTGCTTCATTGCATAAGAGCAATACACTGCTTACTCATCAATATGTTAAATATCCCATTGCATCTTCTTTATCACAATATCAATTGGGTCTGACATATAAAGTTTTTACTTCTTTTGTGTCATGCATGAAAGAACCTAGAACCTACAAACATGCTAGCTCTATTCCTAAGTGGCAGTTGGTTATGAAATCTGAACTTGAGGCTTTAAAAACTACTAAAACTTGGGTTTTAACTGATTCGCCTTCTGGACAACATTGTATTGGCTGTAAATAGGTCTTCAAAGTTAAATTGAAATTTGATGGGACGATTAAAATGTATAAAGCTAGATCACTATCCAAAGATTACACACATGAAGAGAGACTAGATTATTTTAATACCATCTCTCGTGTTGCTAAACTTACCTCTGTTAGGGTCCTGTTAATAGATTATTTGCATCAGTTAGAATTTAATAATGCATTTTTGTATGGCGATATTGATGAAGTTATCTACATGACTTAATAGATTATTTGCATCAGTTAGAATTTAATAATGCATTTTTATATGGTGATATTGATGAAGTTATCTACATGACTCCCCCTCTTGGGCATTGCTCTAACAAAGAAACTAGAGTTTGTTTACTTAAAAAGACTAGTGGGCATGCTCTTATACTTAACTATAACCAGGCTAGACTTGTGTTTCAGAATACAATGCTTAACCCAATATATGGCCAAGCCCTCTGTCTCTCACATGGCAGCTTCCCACAAAGTTCTTAGAATATTAAATGAAGTCCAGGTAAGGGCCTCTTTTATCCAGCCAATAGTGAATCTCACTTAAAGTCTTTGTCTGGGTCAGCTGTTTGGACTCGCGGTGCAACATCACTGGATTTGCCATTTACTTAGGGGATGCATTGATCAATCAGAACCGCTCCTAAATCGAAGCAGAATATCATACCCCTACCACAACAACTTCTCAGACTCTCTGGTTGGCCCAACTCCTAAAGGATCTCAATGTCACTCAAACCCGCACACCAGTTCTATTTACAGACAGTAAAAATGTTGCGTATATTGCTGTTAATCTTGTCCAACATGAATGGATGAAGCACATCCAGATCGACTACTTCTTCGTTCGAGAGAAGGTCCATCAAGGCTTACTAAAAGTTCAACGTGTTTCCAATGAGTATCAAATTGCGGACATCTTCACCAAACCCTTGGTGGTCCAGCAGTTTACAAAGATGTTCTCCAAGTTAAGCATGAAAAACATTCATGCCCCTCTTGAGAGGGGGCGGGGGTGTTAGACGAGTTGATAAGTCGTGTTTTATACTTTGTATATAAGCGTGTACATAATTCTGTAGCTGAATTAGTTTTAAATTTTTACTCCTTGTATTTCTGTTACGTATTTGGACCTCAGTGTAATTATCATAATTTATTTTAGTCTTTTGCACAAATCCTAATGGCTTCCGACTCTCTCATTTCTCTCTCGTTCTTCGTCCCCAATTCACCTCTTAATCACAATGTTAACAAAGATATACAAATTGTATTGTAATATTGACATTCGCAAAGGTAAGATGGCCTTGCTTAATGGATAAATATGGTCAACATTATCCTTTTAGAAGAATTAGTTAAAGATTATATTGATAATGTTTTTTATTAGGAGATTATTTCGTTTTACTTTCGAAACATAAGAGTATTCTGTTGCATCTTTTGTTTTTGGTTTTTTGGTTTACTTCTTTTTTAGTTTGTTTATGAAAGTATCGTATGATTGATTCTATTTGACTTCATTTTCCATTGTATGATACCCATTTTATTTTCATATAATCTGACATAATGTGCTGCTATGTATAGGAAATATTCTTTGGGGGTGCTCACGGGAAGGTTTTGATAGATTGACATAAGAAAAGACACAATACTCAATACTTGCAGGTTATTGATTTTTTCAACCATGCGAGTAAATTTATTTTAAAATCATGCAGGTTGCGGGTTAGGCTGGCGCAAGAGGATTAGCAGACTACGTTATACATCAAAAAAATAAAAAATAAAATTGTCATGTCGTAAGACACACAAGTTATATATGCAATAGCCTTTTATTATTATTGTATAGAAGAGATATCCTTTTTTTTCTTTTTCTTGTTGTTCCTTTTGTATGTTTGTACTTTTTCAGTAAATTTATGCATTATAAGTATTGAGTTCCAACTGTATGCATGTAAAGTCTTCCTTCAGTATGTATCAAATTATTAACTTGTCACCTTATAGGTGAACTAGAGCCATATTGTTGTGTAGTTATCTCAATTATTTGGTTAGTATACAACTTTTGTTTTTTGTTGTTTTGTTTAGTGAATGAACTAAGATTTGTACCTTTTTAGTTTCTTTCATATGCGGGTAAGCGGATGGAGGACGGTTGTACGACTCAACGCGCAACCCATCCGCTCAAGGCGGTTTTATCTTTTTCAACCGTGACACAAGTTAAAAAAAAATTAAGAACATGCATGAGCGGTTTGAGTGGGTCTGGTTTATGTGGGTTTGTCTGGTAAGTGAGTTTTGAACATCCCTAAATATTCTGCAAGATTTGATTGCTAACAATAAATTATTTATGCAAGGATTGCTAGTCATTTACAACAATAAAGAGACGTGATTGTCGCGATAGCTCACTTCCAGGATGAGTTACAATCTATAAAGGTTAAATATTTGAAGACAAATAAAGGCAAGTCTTTAGCCATTAAGCTTTAGTTTCTTTAATTTGTTTAAGAGTCAAAACTCTCTTTGTAATAAATTAGGAAACTTCAAATAGAAGAAATTTCGAGTTATCTTGATTGTTTCCGTACTCAAGCGATGTACAATACAAAGGTGTCATGATAGATGTTAGAAAAATAATTATAGGGAGTCTAGATTACAAGTACGTGTAAAACCTGTTTAAGTTACTGCTGAGTGGCATAGCACGTAGTTTCTTAAATATGTATGTTTCTTGAATATGTATGAAATTTATTGCTAGCCATATGTGTTCGCAAGTACACGGTCAAGTAGTAATAAAACGTTAAGTATAACTATGTTCCAAGTATCTTATCCTGAGGAAGGGGTGGATCGACTCTAGAATCACTTAGATGCAGAAACACTGATAGTTGTCATGGGTTATTACCTTCATTGTACGAATACAAAATGTTGTGAATGCAAAATTGAATTGATTGCTTTGATTGTAATACATGTGATTAAAGACGTGTTCAGATTTTGGGTTTCAGTACTGATTTAATTTAATAATTCAATAACTAATTAGCTATGATTCATTGATCTGTTGAGCTTTGTCAAAGTTCTTATGTGTCTATTTAATCCATGATCTATCGCCGGAGTTATCCTGAATCTATAAATCCTTAACTCCCTAATGACCTATCACGCTAGCATAATCAGTTGAATTGTCAATCTTTTTAGAAGAAAAAATAAGTGTGCGGTCCAATCTACTCATCCATTCGTATTAACATAGTGTACTTAGCAAATATTGTATTTATGTGATATAAGGTTTATAATATCAATGTTTACATAGTTAGTTTAACATCTCATTTTTGGTGGTCTTAAGGTAGTGCTTCCGTTCATCCAGCGAGAGTTAATCCTAACATGTACCATCTATAACCAATCAATTTACACACGTAAACGCTCAAACAAATCTCAAGTAAATCAAATAGACATACTCGTAAATCACTGATACCCCCTAACTCAAAACACGGAGTAGTTTAGCTACTCATAGTCATAAGTCCAGCAATAGATAAAGATTTAAATAACATAAATAGAGAACAATATGAAGAAAACTTTGTAGATAAAGAGGAACATTGGCACATGTAATCTTTTGGACTCCTTTGCTTTGTCTCCTTCCTCATGACTATTGAATCTCATAATATAAGAAAAAAATTATGGAAGACAAAGTTTCTATGATGTTTTTCTCAAACTCTCTTCACACTTTTCTCTCAATATAACAATAGAATGCAATTGCAAGTAGTTGGTCGTGGCTATGAGTTGTTTGTCGTGATCGAATGCGGTGCTTTTATGGTGACTGACTCGCCTTTTATAGTTTTTAGGTTCAGAAAGTGTTGCCTTAGGGTTTAGTTTCAACTATTTTTTCTTTTGTCAGACGCCTTGTCGTGCAGGTTGTGCTACTTTTGGCTTGAGTCGCGCTGCTTCAGTGGCACCGGACGTGCTGCCTACGACTTAAGTTATGCTGGTCCCACGACTATGTTGCGTGTCACACAACCTGTTATGGCCTTGGACCGGCTGCTAGGCTTTGTTGTCTGTGATTCTAGGGTTTCATTCTCCATTCTCGTAGTATTGTAATGCTCAATTGTGGCAGTCCCGATGCAACCCCTCCAAACAGCATCCATTTTGTGCTCTTTGTTTGTCATTTTCTCTTGACTCGACTCAAAACTACAAAATGACAAAATATAACATTAACCAATAAAAATGCAAAAATCATTCATAAAATGTATATGAAATCAGGTTCCAAAATAACGTGTAATAAATGTTCATTAAATACCCCCAAACTTAAATATTTACTTGTCCTCAAGAAGACCTACTAGTTTAGACTCCAGATAAATTATAATCCAATTCATCATCATGCCAACGCTCATGAATAAGTAAGTTGTTTGCAGAATCCAACACACATGCAAAACATGATCCTTATGGAGCTTAAGTGTAGATCCATCAATGAAACACAACTTGTTCTTGACATTGAGTGCCATCTCAATGCCTTTACACCAAGCAATGTAATTATCACAAAAGATCCAGTAAAGTTGTGATTACACAGAAAGTAAATCAAACTTGAATCTTCAAAAGAATTCTTTTGGGAAGGTACCACATGATCAATAATCGTATCATTATTACTCATCACCGATCAAACATGTAATCATTCAAACAAGAAGAAATCTCATGCATAACCAGAAATTGATAATATCGCAGAACAATTTGAGATTCAATGATCGTTGATAGACGAAATGTCAACAAATTAAACAATAATGCACAACAGAATAGCATCTTAACACGATGAATGATACCATTTGATTTTATTAAACTTTATTTTGGTCTTATTTCGTCACGGTAATAGAACACATTAAACAATACAAATGGAATATAAATAACCAAAATAACGTTAATCCAATAGAACAACCGGACTAACTTTGTCCGAAACACCTACTATCTATTACAGATCGTATATTGCTTTAGATATTCTAATTAAATAAATTAAATAATGCATCGAATTCTGAGTGTTCGATGTGCGTCTTGAACTATACTGATTCGATGTTGAACTGATGGAATCCTGTTGGTATCGAATTCAGTGGGGCATTGAACGAGTAAGCGTGTCGAATAGGCCGATTCGATATAGTAAGAGTTGGGCTCGGTTTCGATCTGCCTTGGAAGACGAAATAACGGGGTATATATAAGCCTCGCTTCGTGGAACCCATAGACATCTGTATAAAATACATCGAACCACCTCGGTT
Source organism: Linaria vulgaris (assembly GCA_948329865.1). Taxonomy (NCBI): domain Eukaryota; kingdom Viridiplantae; phylum Streptophyta; class Magnoliopsida; order Lamiales; family Plantaginaceae; genus Linaria; species Linaria vulgaris. The sequence goes on along the minus strand of OX415249.1, from coordinate 79,442,341 downwards.
CGATGCGCGCATCGAATAAGTATTGTTCGATGTGCTAAAGATATCGAATTGGGCCAATTCGATACGGTTTTGGGCCGGCCCAATCCACAATACTGGGCCAATCCTAAAATACCCGATTCACATAGTCCCCCCAGTTTGAGAGACGTTATCAAAGTGAGAACGGTTTCCAAACTTTTAATTATACTCAATTTTGACTGATCTAAAGGCATCGAATTGTAATTGTTCGATGCGTGTTGTTTCTAGGCATCGAACATGATGAATTCAATGTGTCGCATCGAATTTATTTCATTCGATGCGTCGCATCGAATATATTTCATTCGATGCGTTCACGAAGGTTGGCGGCGCATGGGCCTATATATAAGGGTCCACATGCCGTGACATTTTGTTGTTTTTCGTAGAAGGGATTTTTGTTCGCTTCTGAAGCACATCGAACAGAGGCTGTTCGACACGTACCGTATCGAATCGTTGGAATTTGATACGTTTTTGATTTATTTTTAATATCACAAAACAGACAAAATTCAATACTAGGCTGCCATGGCCCTTACGAAGTCTCGAAATCAGAGTAAAATTGTGATGTCACCCGAGAACATTTATGACGCTCAGAGAGGAAACGGGCAAAATGAGCCCTCGGAGACGGACCCATCTTCTACCAACTTTGCCCCGGAAGATGATCTAGAGGCCTTTGCAAAAAGAGATCATGCGACCACAACCCCTGTAAATATTTCCGATAACTGGGGTGCGGGCCATTTTGATACGCCTCAACCTGATCGTTCTACCATAAGACTTGGTGGTGTTAGTGCTGGCACTCGGGTGCCCTTAGTGAGCGATTTCGAACGTCACGAAAATGTCGTTACACGGAGAGTGGTGGTGACGCCAACCTCTACTGGTGGACGTATAAAAGTTAGGACTAATCGCCAGATCCGAATAATGGAAGATATTGATGCAGAAGACGAGAGAATTGTTGCCAATCTGGGCAGGTTTAATGCAGCTAACCCTACATTCAGGCATAGACGAAATGTAGATGAAGCAAGCTCCTCCCGCTCAGTTGGTGAGGACTGGTATATCTCCGCTAAAAGAAAATGGGCTGAAGAAGAATATGCTCGCGATGCTCAAGATATACCTCCGCCTCCATGTAGGCGGCCTCGAACTTCATGGAATCCTAGACCAGCCCCTCCCGGAAGCCTTGTCAAATACGATTTTCTCAATGATGAGAATTCAGAATCATTGAGCACCACATTGGGCGCATATAGACTGAGAGAGGAACAAACTGGAGAGATAATGCAGAGGCTATGGCCTCAGTTGGATTGGCAAACCGTAATAAATCGGTTGGGATATCAGGATTTGGCTCGCTTTGGGCGCCTATTCTTTGCTGCTATCATCTTAGCAGTATATCGGCTATGCAGGGATTATAGCGGTTTGGTTGAGGTGCAGAGCCAGCATAATGATGTCGTTGACAATCTACGTACTACTATTCATAACGGGGATTATAGTCGCCGAAATGCGCTGTAACGTGCTAGGGAGGCGGAAGCAATAGCGTTTAAAGCCACCCGTAACACACATCATGCTGAAGTTAAGGCTGAGAAATCCGAAGAGAATGCTGAAGCACTGCGCGCTGAAATTATTGAACTAAAAAGGGATAACGAATCCTTGAGGCGCAAGAATTGTTCTCTTCAGGCGTCAAATGTGGATGCAGAAAATGCTATTTCCAATTTGCGCCGTCGAGTTCAATATTTCGAGTCTGAACATTACAAATGTGCAATCGTCCAAGATTTTACGCAGAGTAATGTTTATAAACTTTTGGAATTACTCCGCGGTGCTGCAGATATGAAATACGGAATGGAACTCGGTGTTGGTCAAGCTGGATATCTTGGGTACCTCACAAAGGGTTTTCGCAAGGACATGCTTGATGCAAGTCATAACTCGAGAATGGAGATCCCGGAGGCCAGCAGTGATGATAATGATGATTTACATACTCCTGGGCCAGGTGATTCATTTTATGCCGTGTGGCGCCATCGCAAAAAGCAAAATGTGACCGGCTCAAGCTCTTTGAAATCGAGCTCACCTCTGATCCATAAAGGAAAAGAGAAATGCACTCCTAACGCTCCTTTGAGCGATTCAGAGAATATCACGAAAGCGTTTTACCATGCTTTTGGTCTAAGCGATGATGATTTAAATTCACTTCCGAAAACTTCCAGGTCTACAATTTTTCTTCGGAGTCCTCCAAAGACGACGAGTTTTGAAAATGTTCCCCCTACAGCCTTGGACAAAAGAAATAGGGTGGTAAGCGTACCTAAGACTTCTGGTCCTACAACGGTCTTGCCAGGTGGAACGTATCCTACTCGAGGTGACAGAGTTGAATTTGTCTTGCCCCATAATTGGGCAAAAACTGATGAATTGATTCTTACAGAGGATCAAATTCATGACAATTGTGCCAATTTTGCGCATTCAGTGGGTGTGGTCCTTCCTCAAGAGTCCCCCCATTCATCGAGTGAGTAGTAATATTTAGGTTACATTATTTTGTCGGTATTAGGCCTTTTATGTTGTATATTTAGTAGTAATATTTAGGTTACTCTTTTGCAGTTGCTTTTGAATGAGAATGATCTTACCGTTTGACATTATGACCTTTGATTTACGTTTACTCGCATAATTTTTCTTTTTGATGCATTCCAAAGAATGTTTCATTCATTTGCTTGTTGTTGACTCAGTTTTTATCTGATGTTCAATAATGGTGTTTGATGTCACGATGTATATCTAATATTATGATTGTGCTTGCTATGAAAATATGAGCATTTTGAGCTATTATTATTATCGTTGAGGCATTCATGCTTTACCTGAGAGATCATATCACTTGGGCCTTTATCACACCGTTATTGTGTTGATGACGATCATAAGAAATTGGACCACATTTGGTGTTCTTATCCCACCGTCGTGTTCTTCCTTCTGGCATGAGAGGGTGGACCACTTTGGGCCTTCTTATCCCACCGTCATGTTCTTCCTTCTGGGATGAGGGGGTGGACCACTTTGGATCTTCTTATCCCCCCGTCATGTTATTCCTTCTGGCATGCGGGGGTGGACCACTTTGGGCCTTCCTATCCCTCCGTCATGCTCTTCCTTCTAGCATGCGGGGGTACCGTCATGTTCTTCCTTCTGGCACACGGGGGTGGACAATTTTGGGTCTTCTAACCCCTCTGTCATGTTCTTCCTTCTGGCATGCTGGGGTGGACCACTTTGGGCCTTCTTACCCCTCCGTCATGTTCTACCTGTGTCATTTGATGAACATAAATTTGCAGTTAATAATTCATAGAGGATTTATATCAATCAAAGTGTATGTAATATAATATTTGATCGAATTTATTCAATTTTATGCATAATAACGCTTGAGATGTTGCATATTCTAAGGACGCTTCTGTTGAATTCCTCTTAGAGATTCCAAATAATAGTATCCTCGTGAACTTGCTCGTGCGACTCTAAAAGGCCCTTCTCATTTTGGTTCAAGCTTTCCAATATGCTGTTTTGCTGCAATGCTTCTTAGTACCAAATCTCCTACTTCAAAATTCCTGAATTGAACTCTTTTATCATAGCTTTCGGCCATTGCTGCTTTAAAAGCAACAGTACATTGATACGCATCATCCATTGTCGATCCTATCATATCCAGATCCATTTGTCTCAACCGGGCCGATTGTTCTGGATCGTAATCAGTAATTCTGCGCGTTGGCATACCTATCTCTGCAGGTAAAACGGCTTCAGTGCCATAAACAAAAACGAACGGGATCTCCCTCGTGGATGTTCTTGGAGTTGTTCAATATGCCCATAATATTCCTTGAAGCTCTTCCAGCCAGGTTTTTCCTGTACTTCTCACCCTCCTTTCGAGATAATCCTTCAACGTTTTGTTAGTGGATTCCGTTTGACCATTGGATTGTGGATGATACACTGAGGTCAGATTGTGCGATATCTTCAATTCTTCGAACCATGATTTTATCTCCTTTCCGCTGAACTGTGTGCCGTTATCACATACAATAGACCTCGGGATGCCAAAACGGCATATGATGTATGTCCATATAAATTCGATCATATTCTTCTTTGTGATTGACGTTATAGCTTCTGCTTCGACCCACTTAGTATAATACTCAAATGCTACTATTAAGTATCGTTTTTGTCCTTTGGTGGGTGGAAATGGACCCACAATATCAATTCTCCACGTATCAAATGGACATGCCACGTCGATGGGTTGTAGCTGGCGTGATGGTCTATGAATGAGACGAGCATGGTATTGGCAACTATCACACTTTCTCGAGAAAGCTGTCGTATCTTTAAGTAGAGTTGGCCAATAATATCCTTGACGCAATATCCGTTGAGCTAAAGCTCGTCCCCCAGAGTGATTTCCACAACATCCTACATTGGATCTCTTCCATAACATATTCAGCTTGAGTAGGAGTCAAACATCTCAACAACGGTCCTTCGAAAGATCTTTTATATAATTCTCCATTGCTGATAGTAAATCTATAAGCCTTGTAACGCATTCTGCGGTGTGCATTTGGATCTGCTGGGAGAATGCCCTGCTGAAGATAAATCATGATTTCGTCCGTCCAGGATGAGTCTTCTTGTATCGTCATTATAAACTCCACCCGGGGTTCCGTGGTGATATATTTTGATATCACAATCGAAGGTTTATCAGCAACCATAAGTGTGATTCGCTTTTCCACCAGAATATCTGAAGAACTTCTGAATTTAGAAAGTGCATCTGCCTTTGCATTTTCGTCCCTTGGGATTTGAGTTATATCAAAGAATTTGAAGTTCTTTGCCAATTCTTTAACCTTAGCGGCATACAACTTCACTGTTTCCTCACGCGTCTCATATCTTTCCGAAAAATGATTTGCCACTAAGAGCGAGTTGGTGAATACGTCCAGATGTTCAATGTTGAGCCCGAGCGCCATTTTGACACCGACAATTATTGCCTCGTACTCGACTTCGTTATTTGTTACCATGTAATTCAGGCTAATAGCAAATTTAAACTCCCTTCGCTCCGGGGACAGAAAATGTATTCCAATTCCCCCTCCGTGAGTGGTAGCAGATCCGTCCATGTGTAGTATCCACGTTGTTGTTGCCCTGCTGGTTCCAACCTGGTTTGATATAGAAAAAATACAACATGGGTCTCAATAACACTGTTTCCCAGAGTCTCGGCCATGAAATCTGCTAAAGCTTGCGCTTTGATTGCAACTCGCGGCTTAAACCCCAATCCGAATTCACTGAGTTCAATTATAGTGAAAGCCTCATCCAAATGTTGCACATGCTCCTCGGCTTTAAGACTCTTTACTAGCATATCGTCAATATATACTTCCATTGATTTTCCAATTTAATGATTAAATATTTTAGCTACCAGCCTTTGAAATGTTGCTCCCGCATTCTTCAATCCGAACGGCATTACCCTATAACAATACACTCCGGTATCTGTTACAAATGATGTCTTGCTCTGATCCTGCATTACCATGAAGATTTGATGAAAACCACTTTTCGCATCCATCATGCTCAGCAATGCACATCCTGTTGTGGAATCCACAAGTAGATCTATCTGAGGCAACGGAAAAGGATCCCTTGGGCAATGCTTGTTTAAGTCTGTATAATCTACACACATTCTGCATGTAGCTTCTTTTTTCAAAACTAGCACAATATTACTCAACCATTCTGAGAATCTTATAGCATAAATATGTTGTGCTGCTAAGAGCTCTTGCACCTCCTTTTCAGCGGCTACATTCTTTTCTTTGCTAAAATTTCGCTTCTTTTGCCGTATCGGTTACGCACTCTTATCTACATTCAATCGATGTACTATGATTCTAGAGTCTATTCCCAGGAGATCAGAATCGGACCATGCAAATATATCTGAATTACGCAGAAGACAATCTACCAATGCAGCCTCTATTATCCAATCCATTTCTGCTCCAATCTTTATTATTTTATCTGTGCTTTCTTTAAAGAGCTGCACAATCTTGAACTCCCCTAAAGGCTCCATCTTACATTCTTGCCATTGCCTTAGCAATTAACTTTTTGCTTTATCTCGCGCCTGTTCTTTAGACTTAATTTGCTCCTGACTCTGAACTGTCTCTGTTTTGATCTTCTTCTCTTTTTCCCTTATTTCAAGTGCATTCATGTGTCTTTTATTTGTCATACTAGCTGCTTATACCTAAAATAATGTTAACGGTGTTCCCACAGACGGTGCCAATATTTTGGTTTTATTTCGTCACGGTAATAGAACACAGTAAACAATACAAATGGAATATAAATAACCAAAATAACGTTAATACAATAGAACAACCGGACTAATTTTGTCCGAAACACCTACTATCTATTACAAATCGTATATTGCTTTAGATATTCTAATTAAATAAATTAAATAACGCATCGAATTCTAAGTGTTCGATGTGCGTCTCGAATTCGATGTGCGTCTCGAACTATACTGATTCGATGCTGAACTGATGGAATCCTGTTGGTATCGAATTCAGTGGGGCATCGAACGAGTAAGCGTGTCGAATAATATGGTAAGAGTTGGGCTCGATTTCGATCTGCCTTGGAAGACGAAATAACGGGGTATATATAAGCCTCGTTTCGTGGGACCCATAGACAGCTGTATAAAACGCATCGAACCACCTCGGTTCGATGCGCGCATCGAATAAGTGCTATTCGATGCGCTAAAGATATCGAATTGGGCCAATTCAATACGGTTTTGGGCCGGCCCAATCCACAGTGCTGGGCCAATCCTAAAATACCCCTATCAAACTTGAATCGAAAGATTACACGCAATTTAAGGATTGATATGGTCGCACTCATGAGAAATGAACACGAGCGAGTAGTGTCTCTAACGGCCGTAATTTGCATGAATGAAAAGTGTGTGAAGTGAGCTAACTAATACTAAAAACAGAAATATAACTAACTCCTCACGGAAGTCTTAATGGAAGTTCATAATTCTGGAAGCTTTCAGGTCTGATGGTTTAATAGAGTGGTGTGCTCAAATTTTTCCTCAAAAGTCTTTTAAGCATTAAAATACAGAAGACGTGTAACTGTAAGCATTAAGATGTAGAACAGTTCTTAATAAGGTGCCAAGCAATTGCCACTTATTTTGTAGAGGGATTCCCTTGACAGAGGGCAAGTTTATATGGTGTGGATTGGATAATCGAAATGTATATCCTGTTTAATACACGAGACCCTCTTTTTGCTGATTTACTTATGTCGATCAAAATCAGAAACTGGAGCTGGTCTAAAGCATGTAACACTACAAAAAAATGGGGTCATTCGCGACCACCCGGACGGTCGCGAATGACCGTTTTGCGGTCGCGAATGGTCATCCGCGATTGGCCGGCGGTCGCCGATGACCGGTTGTGGAAGGCCTCGGTCGTGGGAGCTCCGTGACCGTTGAGCGGTCGCAGATGACCCTTTCGGCGACCGCCCGAAGGTCACGGATAACATTCAAACCATCAGTGACCGCCCAACGGTCACGGATAATATTCAAACCATCTGTGACCGCCCAGCGGTCACGAATAATATTCAAAACCATCCGCGACCGCCCGGTGGTCACGAATACCACTGAACGAAATAAAAAAATGTATTCCGGTAATTTACCGAAATATTTTTTTTTTGAGAATAGAATGTATGGTTGGTCAATTTTTTGATATTAAACATCATTTAAGAGTAAAATGCTTTTGGTTTTATTTTGGATTATAAAAAAAGAAAGAAAGAGAATTAGAGAGATGGTGTTTTGATTTTGGGGATATAAGGAAAGGAAATAGAAGAAGAAAAATTGTTGGTGTTTTTTTTGTGGATTTGGGAAATGAAGAAAGGAGGAGAAAGTGTTAGGTTTTTTTAAGAGAGGATAATTTGAGTGTAGTGAAAATTAGTGGGTGGAATGGTGGGTATATATAGAATTAGGGTCAAAATTTTAAATTTTCGAAAAATTTGAATTTTCCCCCATCGCGATCGCCCGGCGGTCACGAACGATTCTGCGACCGCCGGGCGGTCACAAACAGCTTCCGCGATCGCACAACGGTCACGAACCTATTTCGTGACAGCTCGGTGGTCACGAATAACCCTCATTCAACATTTTTTGATTTTCGTTTGTTTATTTAAGGTGTGTTGTTTGTTAAATTGATAAAATAGTCACTTCTAATTAATTTATAAAGTTTTATCACAAAATCGCATCTAACAACTAAAACAACTTGGTATATATGATGATTAGTTGTAGAACATAAAATAGGTTATTCGTTCATAACTCGCCTAATCACATCTGAACTATTATCTTAATATGTTAATTACTAATGTTGTACTAATTAAAAATCATAAACACATCAATATCGCTCCATAAAAATCAATTTTTTTATGAATATTATTAGTGACCATCGGGCCGTCACGAACAGTTTCCGCGACCGCCCAGCGGTCACGAACCTTATTCGTGACCGCTGGGCAATCACGAATAACCTTCATTCAATATTTTTTTTATTTTCGTTTGTTTATTTAAGGCGCGATGTTTATTAAATTGATAAAATAGTAACTATGAAGTAAATTATAAGGTTTTATCGCACAATCGCATATAACAATTAAAACAACTAGGTATATATGATGATTTTGTAGAACATAAAATAGGTTATTCATTCATAACTCGTCTAATAACATCTAATGTACAATTTTGATAAGTTAATTACTAATGTTTTACTAATTGATTACTTCAATTCACATGTAGTAATGAGACTTGTTGTCAAAAATCATAAACACATCATGATCATTCCATAAAATCAAAAACGTTTATATGAATGTTATTAGTGACCGTCCGACGGTCACGAATGAGGGTCATTAGTTTTTTTTTTTTTCTTTTAGGTAGTTTTTTTAAGTTATTTATGATGCGTTGTTTGTTAAATTGATAATATAGTAACTATGAAGCAAACTAAGGTTTTATTGCACAATCGTATATAACAATTAAAACAACTAGGTATATATGATGATTTTGTAGAACATAAAATAGGTTATTCATTCATAACTCGTCTAATAACATCTAATGTACAATTTTGATAAGTTAATTACTAATGTTTTACTAATTTATTACTTCAATTCACATGTAGTAATTAGACTTGTTGTCAAAAATCATAAACACATCAAGATCGTTCCATAAAATCAAAAACATTTATATGAATGTTATTCGTGACCGCCGGGCGGTCACCAACAATATCTCGGCGGTCACGAAAGAATCCGCGACCGCCCGACGGTCACCAGCTGCTGGTCACGGAAGACCCGAGTTTTTTGTAGTGTAATAATAAATTTAAATATTCTTTTTTATGAGTGGTCTAATTCTTCGCCCATTGTAAGGTCTGAACATCTGTTTTGTGCATTTGGGTATTCTTTATACCTTACGATAAAATACTTTTGTATTGCTGACCAAAAAAAATAAAATTGAAACCTTAAAGATGCAGAGAAAATCTGCAAGAATGGTAATCTTCTGATGCGGTAACAATTAAAAGGACAGCCCAGCCCGGTGCATGAAAGGATTCATGTCAGTGGCGTATCCAGGAATCAAATATTGGTGGGGCTAAATTTTTTTTTTTTTATAAAACGATAGGAAGGAAATAAAAGGACAAAGAACCCAAAAAATGGATGAAGATTTTTTTTTTTGTTGTTTTGAATTGATTTTTTGGGGAGTGTCAAAAAAGATGCATAGAAAAGTTTTTGTTTTCAACCTTTACTTCTTAAACGAAAAATCTACTTATCATTTACAATGTCGACATCAATAGCCAACAAAATGCGTTGTATTTTTTTTTAATTACACACAGACACACACACACACACACACACACATATATATATATATATATATAGTTTATCAAAGTAAATATTATAGAAGATGTAAAAAATTGTTTGGATCTATTTAAATTAGATAAAAGAACAAAAAAACTCCACATTGTATTTATGTTGTCGTATATATAGAAACTAAGGTTTTCTTAACAAAGATGATAAAAAGTATGCATGTATTTAATTGATCGAGCAATATTAAATTTTTATGTACCAACAAATTTAATAAGATCAAGTTCTATATGTGGATTAATTAATTAAGCGTTATAATGAAGTATTTGTAATTTTTTAACATCAAAATGAACTTTTTTTGCTTATTACTATAAAAAGTAATGTTAATTCTTACTAGATATATATAACAAATTAAGAAGTGAATTTTGGCAATTTATTAAACTTACAACTTTCAAGGTTAAATAATTATAGTAGACTCAGTGATAAATTCAAATAATTATAGATAATGCTTACTTACAAATTATGATTTGTTGTTATCTTTTAAGATTTGTTTCGTTGATAGGAACTTGAAGATGTCGTTACTAGCATCTAGTCTTTCTTGTTTTATTTTCTTCTCTCTTTCTCTCTTTTTCTTTTTTTTCACAGGCCTTTTTTTCTTGCAACACACACATATATATAGGTAAAAAAATGGGGCCTCTATGTAGATACGCCCCTGATCCCCGTAATGCGAGGGTCCGGGGAAGGATATAAGGGGCAAGTCTTTTCTTGTCAAATTTGACAAGAGGCCGCTTCTAGGACTTGAACATGTGACCTCTCAGTCACACATGAACACTTTTATGGGTGCGCCAATGCTCCCCTTCTAATGCGGTATCAATTATTTCCCAAAATATAATTAGTAACATGTTGAAACTAAATGATGTTCAGTTTGTTCTCTTAATCTCAATTGAAAATTAGTATAAAATGGGCTCATAATATGATATCCATTTTTTTTTGAAACATGATATCTTTAGTTCTTACAAACTAATGTTAGGTAAGAATTTTCTCCTGAATGATTCCGTACAATGAACTTAGTGGATGTATAAGATTGATTAGATTGTAGACTAGTCTAAATAGTCCTAATCAATCTAAATTAATAGAGTACTATTAGGACCTAGGGGACAAGTCAAGGTACAGATTGTTAATTATCTCTTAATTAACGCATCCGTGCCACACTCTAATTTCTAAGTCGTTCATAAACAATAATCACATCAGGCAATAAGATTCAAACTTTGATGATTTCATCAAAGAGTTAGACATACATTTCTAGCCGATACATTTCTTAAATATTTTTAATTCGACCAATATATTCCAGACTGTGATGGGGAAGATATTCATATTATACAATGAGATATTCAAATTATGTGCTCTTAAAGTCACGGCTAAAGTTGAAATTTATTGATCACCTTTACCTAAAGTCAAGTCGAAGATGATATTAAAGTGGTTACTCTTTTAGTAACTTGCCAATATGATTGCTTTGTACTCGGCACATTTTCTCTATGCGTTTACCGTGCTTTACAAGCGAAATGAAAAGCGAATAAAATATTTTGTGTTATGATTAGGTACTGTAGATAATTGTCAATATGAGGCTACGTTCAAGAGAGAGCGAGAGAGACTTACACAAGCTTTTCATCACTTACAACCACTTTCCGATAGAGAAACCCTGAGAGTTTGTCACAAGAGAGAAAGCACCATCGAAATCTTGTTCTAGTTTAGTTGAGTTACTATTTTAAGAGAAAATAGTTTATGAGGAAGAAGGAAACAAAACGGTGTTAAGAAGAGAGTCAAGCAACAACGTTCCACCATATCTGAGAAGCTTTTTTTTATCTCTTTACTTTGTCTATGAAATTTACTTCTTTATTTATTGTTGCACTCTGACTATGAAGAGCTAACCCACTCGTTGTTTAGAGTGGAGGAGTAACTCTGATTTATGAATATGTTTATTTGCTTTACTTCATGTGTGTTTGATGATCTTGAATGTCTGGTATGAATAATTACTTATGTTATGGGACTGGTCTTCCTCACGCTGGGATAAAATGGAAGCACTTTTGCGGGGTCGCCCGAAGTGTAGAATGCTAAGGATAGTGTTTTATATATATTAAAGACTCGTAGATGTATGGTTGGGATAACTCCTGCCATATGTCACGGATCTATTAGACATGAAAACATCAAATAACAATCAAGTATTGTAAGTAGATATATACTGTTTGTCTATTAACTATTATGCACAAATCATTGTTAAACACGACCTTTAGACAATCATTCCAATTACTTAAACAATCAGTCAATCAACTATTAAATTATGTATTTAGTTTATGTGAATTAATTTAGTTAATCAATCCTTCTTATAGCTTTCTTTAGTTTAATTATTTTAATTGCTTTACTTGTATTCTTACATTCAAACTAAAGACCAAAAATATATTTAATTACTGTTTCTGCATTCTTAGATTAATTTCCATTGTATTCTAGATTAAGCATCCTTAGCATAGAAAGCATTCAAATCATCTTTAGTATAGAAAGCATTCATAGCATTCATAAGCATTCATTACATCCTGCAAACACAAGAGAAAACATAGTGACAATTACTAGTGTTTAGGATTTAAGTGATTTATACATCAATCCACTCATTTGGGATATGATACTTGGTTCGTAACTATACTTTTCATTTTATTATTACTTGATTCATGCACTTGCAACAAAGTGGGATTTAGGTGTAACATTCATGTGTTGGCTTATATTCTATTTTATTACACATAAAAAAAACCCATCAAGTTGTTGGCGCAATTGTCGGGGAGTAATGGTAGTGTTGTGTGTGAATCATTGAGCTTAATTGTTAAGACACTAATAGCTTTTGTTGTTTGCAGTTAAGGGGCACACATGGAGTCATTTAACGACTTGCCACCTGTACTTCTCAAACATGAGAAGGAGCGACTCTTGAGCACTACTTTTGCTAAAGATTTTGAAATCAAAGGATTTTGAGGGCGTTCTATACCCAAATTTTTTGACATAAGCACTGAATGGTACAAGAATTTGCGAGAGATCATGCAAGGAATATAGAGTCTGGATCTTTTCAAACTAATTGAGGAAATACAGTTCAGCAGAGACTTGGAAGAAGACCCCGACCCATATATAGAAGTACTAACCCAAAGATGCAACAAATATAGTTGGAGTGACATCGACATTGCAACACGTTGGTTCCCCGTCTCACCTAATGGGGCAGCGAGAAACTAGTACGATGGAATCTACAACAAAAGATCATACTCAATGGATCTCTTGGTGGACAAATTTTGTAGCCATTTCATGACACCGAAGGGAAAAAGAGACGACTTGATGAGATTCTTAGCTTCAAACAATATGATGGATAAGCAATTGTTGACATTGGGGAGAGATATCAGAATATGATCATGGCATTTACACAATGCAACCACGAGGATGAAGCATTACTGAAGAGCTTCTACTATGGATTTGAATTTTAGAACAAAATGTTCATAGATTCAATCACTACTGAAGGCTACTTGAAGATGGCAGCATATGAAATGTATATCCTGATGAACGGAGTCTACACGGAGCAGCGAAAGTGGAAGCAAAATATTATGATGGATATATTGGTGGATGTAAAGATTGATTGTGCACCAATCTCAGATGCTGAAGGGAAAAAGGTACTTTTCAAATTTAAACAATCAGAGGTGAGTTCATAGCTTCAACATGGCAGCGATATGGAATAATTTCACGACTATGGCCTCCTACCACCTTTACAAACCCTTTCCATATGACCACATTCTATGATGGCCTGACTCCAATTAGTAGGAACATTTTGGACACAATGTCGAAAGGGGAGGGGGGGTGATTTCTTGAGTATGTCATATGTCAAGAGTCTAATTTTTCTATACACCTTGGCAAGGTTTGACGACATTCCATTCCAACCGAATGTCAAACCTTCTACCAAAGGAAAAGCAAAGAAATGAGCAAAGCAGGAGAAAGACCAGAATGCAAATGGTGCGCAAACGGACCCCTAATTCTTCACCAAAATTGCCAAGCTAACCGACAATAAACTAAGCGTTGTGTGGGAGGCAACCCACAATAGTAAGTTTTTAATTTTCGAGTCTTTCCTTTATTTCTATTTTAAGTTATATATAGCTTATTGTTTCATTTTTTCGTTGAGCTAAACATTGAGAGAGTAAAAACGAAGAAATTAAAAGAACCCATAAGTGGAGAGATAAACAGGACAAAAGCAAGGCGATATTGGACATATGTAAGCAGAGCATAAACCAGAGCACACAGAGTAGGTTTTCCAGTAGTAGGCGCGATCTCACGAGCCACCATTCTTGACATCTTGCCTCACATGTTAGGTGAAGATGGCGATCTTATTACGTGGCACCGAAATTCCATAAGATGTCGGGTAAAATAGCGCGTCAAAGTTTACATCGCACCTTAGACGTGCGACCCCGGCACGGAATGGCCACATCGCGCCTCAACTTTTTCTTGCAGTACACGTTTCTCAGTTTGAAAGGCAATAGACATGCAAAAATCAGATCTACAGAACATAGCTGAGCAATCTCTATATTTACCTTTCCTACAATTCTTATATTTCTCTTATGATTAATCCCATTAATAGATGAGTTTTTTTTTTTCATATTGTGATGGAGAGTTATGCATCTTAATGAAAAAAATCTAAAATTCTAATTAATAACTCTAATCACTTTTGTAATTCTATTATCTCTCAGAATTTATAAGGCTATTTCTTCTCTACTTCTCCTATCTATCTGTTTTATTTCAAGAAACTTTTATTTTTTCTATTTGTTCTTTGTAAAAGAACATGGCATCTCGAAGATACTACACTTTTGAGCCAGTAACGGGAACACCACGAAAAAGCATCAAAACTCTATTTGGCTAAACATACATTCGATCTCAATTGATTCCTCAGCGATAATTGTGTCAACCTCTATCATCAAGAACCATTAGCATGCCACTGTGTTGATGGACAAGAAGTACAAGGGTTGGAAAATACACTAGAACATGCGAGATTAGGGCGTATGATGAGGCCACCATGTGTTGTGGAAGACATCATTGTTCAGGAATACGATGCTCATTATAAAGAAACTGATGGTAACATTTGGCTTAGGGGTAGGTCAGTTTCAATTACAAAGAGAGACGTAAACAAATGTTCCAAATTGAAGGCATGTCAGATGATACTTTGGGACCTAGGCTCACAACACAAGTTTACAAGAGAGTGTGCCGCAAGATCTCACCTACAACCAGAACTCACGTTTTATAAAAATGACGACGTTACTAGGAGGCTAATTATAGGGATCAATAAACACTTTGTAAGGAATTATATTTGTTTATCAGCTCTCGGATACTTCCACCATATTACCAAGGAAAGGTTTCACGGAAACAAGCAAGAATTATGATATGCGTAAAACGAGGAGACACTTCGAAAATAGGGAAAATCATAAACAAAGCTATCGAGGATAACACCATCAATGGTCGTCCATGATTTATGTAATATGGAGCACTCATAATTAGACTCTGTATTAAACAAGACTGTTTAGAGCTTGATATAGACATCCATCACCAGAATACATTTCCCATCAATCACGTTGCGAGGTAAGTGATAGAAACAACTTTCCACACTAAGTAGTTATCAGCAATAGAGTCACTTAAAGATTCTCTATCACCTTCGTCGAAGAGACAAAAGACGGTGCAAGAGAAATTGCAAGAGGTGAAAGAACGATTGTTGAACTCATGATTATGAGGAGTTAACCTACTTGTTGTTTATAGTAGGGGAGTAACTCTAATTTCTGAATATATTTATTTCCTTTCCTTGATGTGTGTTTGATGATCTTGAATGTCTTGATTTAATAGTTACTTATGATGTGTGACTAACCATAATCTCGCTAGGATAAAATGGAAGCAGCCGTGTGGGGCCGCCCAAAGTGTAGAATGATATATATATACATATATATGTATATGTATATGTGCGATATATATATATATATGTATATATATATGCGATATGTGACTTTGGATTTGCGAAAGCAACTGATGTGCAACCTTTACATCACATTAGATCAATCTTGACTATGCACATTTTGTTAACATGGTTCAGATGAGTTAATTGGATTGCAGATTTGACATCTCTTCAAAAAAAACTAACACCTGGGATAATCTGTTAACATGGTAGGTTATTAGAGACTCAAGGGGATAACTTCTGGCATAAGTAGATACGGATAGTTTGTCTTTGAACTATTATGGTTAAATTATTATGAAAACCGACCTCTAAACAATCTTTCCAATTACCGTTTACAACCAAAAGCAACCAATCAATCAATTATTAAATCATGTCTTTAGTTTAGGTTAGTTACTTTAGTTAATCAATCTTTCTTATAACTTTCGTTAGTTTAATTGCTTTAATTGCTTTACTTGTATTCTTACATTTAAACTAAAAACCAAAAAGATATTTAACTACTATTTCTACATCCTTAGATTAATTTCCACTGCATTCTAGATTCAGCATTCTTAACATAGAACTCAGTTAAAGCATCTTTACTATAGTAAGCATTCATAGAATTCACAAGCATTCATTACATCCTGCAAACCAAAAAGATCGTTACAATTGTTAGTGTTTGCATTTAAGTGATTCATACATTAATCCACCACTCTATTGGGACACGATACTTAGTTAGTAACTGTACTTACTATTTTTTAATTAATTGATTCGTGCACTTGCGACAAAGTGGGATTTAGATGTAACATTCTTGTGTTCACTTATATTCTAATCTATTATACTTAAAAACACCCATCATTATGGTTTCTCCTCCATCTAGAAAAGGAAAGTAGAAAGTTGTTACATTTTCCTCCAACAACGCCCCTGTTGAACTAGGTTCTTTTGAGGCCATTGATTCTGACTTCTCCATCGATCAACCACCTGTTCAACCTTGGAGGAAGTTGACTACTCGCTCATGATCTGCCAGAAAGAAGCATCCCACTTCTGCTTTTGAGGAGACGTTCGATGGTTCTTCACCTACTAAAAATAGTAAAAGTGATGCCTCAACTATTGTTGAAACAGCGTAGATTGAGTTAACCGTGAGACACCACAGGAAAGTGTGTATGCCCCTCCACCATGAGTCAATTCTGCAATGAAACCATAAGCCTTGAGTAAGAAATTTAGTGTTCGCTTCTTATCTATTAAAGAATGTATGAAGTATGCTACGCTACTTAACGATAACTATGTGCTTGAACGTCCTTTTTATTTTAAGCATGTATGGTATGTCTGGTGTTCTTGAGTTTTCTAGTGAACACAAACTCCTTAAATCCAAAATAAAAGCTGGTCCTTTTGTTCCTCTATTGTGTACGAGTTTTATGTTAACCTATCTAATTAGCTGGGATGACAAGGTTCTCTGCAGCAACACAAAATGTATGTGCATGGTCACATGTATAAGTTCAGCCCTACCCTGCTGAACATACACATGAGCACACCTGATGTCAAGACAATGAAACGGTCTGAACTTCAAAAGGAACCAAATCTGGATGATGTCGCACTCGAACTCACAAACACCTTATCTGAATGGCTAACTAGCCCGCCAGGATCTGCCATCCAGACCAACGCACCCATAGTCTAGTACAACTTTCTTTTCAAGATTCTCATCTCTTATTGAATGGCAAGTTCTAATGAATCCTCTGTATTTCAAAATGTTTCATCAGTATTGTACTGCATTGGGATGAGCCAGCTTGTGAACCTTGGAAAATTAGTTTTTGAACATATTTACTTGATCTACAATTAAACTATCCTTGGGTTATCCTTCCTTGATCTACAAGTTGTTGTGTGAGCAGAAGGAACCAAATGTTGACGGTGAACCCACTTTCACTCTTTTGGTCTTGAAGGCACCTCATGATGTAGTTGTGACGGGGGTATTTTAGGAAGGTCCAATACTTATGTTGGGCCGGCCCGTGGAAGAAGGTCCATTAAAACCGTACATCGAACAAGAGAAATTCGATGTTGGAGAAACATCGAATGGGCTAAATTCGATGTTCTTTCCCAGCTACCGTTGGGGCCCGTGGGATGGGGGTTATAAATACCCCATCCTCTGACATTCTCAGCACGCATTCAAGACCAGCTCTCAGCTACACAATATCGAACTCATAGCATTCGATATCCTGCACTAGATCGGGACTCCATCCTTCGATACTTGACACTATAGAAGACACACCATTCGATATTCAACAAATCTACTCAACCATACCTCGAAGGACCTAAGTTCGATACACTATCGGATCGAATGACCCAGATTCGATATTCGATTATTTGGCCAGCACAGTATCGAACATACCAATTTCCATACTGTCTACATCAAACTCAAACTATTCGATATTCGATTGACACTTTGTAATTTTACTTGTTTCGTCTGGTCAGCTTGTATCAGGTGTTATGGACCAAGCTAGTCCGATTTCTATTTATTAACCCCTTGTAACGTTTTACGGTGTTTTATTACCCGGACGAAATAAGACATAAATATTGGCATCGTTTGTGGGAACACCACATTTTCCCAGTTTATTAGGCATGAATTCTAGAGTTACCGCCCGATCTCAGAGTAGAGCAGTAGAGATCCCAAACGAAGAGGTTGAGCTAGCAACCGCTAGCCAAACTGTCCCAAATACTGTGGGACTAGCAACACAACCCACTAGGGTACCCACGCCAGCGAGGTGAGAGATGGCTGGACTACAAGAAGAGGAGAGACCAACAACATATGTAGTGCAACAGGGGCGCCAACAACAATAGCTTCGATCCCAAATAATATAAGAGATGAAATTATGGCCATGGTCAAACTAGCACTGGACGAGTACCTGGCCATCGCACGACCGATGTAAACACCGCCGCCAGTGGGACGCACTGAGGCCATAAAGGAACAAGGTTCCATGGCTAGAGGTCCGGAGAGAACATGCAAGGAAAAGTCAAATCGAGATGCAAAAGAGACAAACCTATCTCGGTGGAGGTGCAAAATAAGGAGAAATCACACATGGATGACCATGGGGGTAATCCTAATTCCATGGAGGTACAATCAAAAAGGCACCATGACGTAAGAAAAAGAGAAAGAGAGGAAAAACAGAAAGATGAACCAATGAGGCAAGAAACAAATAATGAGAGGAGACGTAGGGAAAGCCACGATTCCAGGAGGGACCATGATGAGGTAATACCAAAGCTAGAAAGGCTTGAAAGGGAGAAAGTAGTGGTCGAAGGCCGAATGGAGCGTGTGAGAAGTGCTATGCGAAGCTCTCCATTTTCTAAAGAAATAGAGACGGAGATCATAGGGCACGGAGAAAAGATCCCCGATTTTAAAACTTACGACCAAAAGTTTAATCCCTGCGATCACCTTTTCCATTTGGACAGAAGCTGACCTTGTACGATTTCAAGGAGAACGTGCATGCCATGATATTTGCCACTACCTTGGCCGGGGTAGCAATGGACGGGTTTACTCGAATTGCTCTAGGGTCGATCAAAACCTACAAGCAACTGAGGAATATGTTCGAGGACCAATTCTCAAGTCAGGCGAGGCTGGTTTTGGATAATTCTCATCTATACTCAATGAAGCAGGAAACCAATGAATGTCTAAAGGATTTCATGAGGCATTTCAACACAGAGCTATTGAGGATAGACAACCCAAGTGGAGAGATGGTGATGAGTATACTCTTCTGAGCAACAAGCAATACAGTCTTCGGCGATAACTTACTCAGGCGGAACCCCAGCACTATCGAAGAGATAAACAAGATATCGCAGGGGATGGTCCACCGTGAAGAGATGATGGCAACCAAGTTGGCCATTATAGTGCCCCCGAAAGTGAAGGAGAGAGAAAGGGAGGACCAGAACCGCAACAACAACAACATAAACAAGAACAACAGGTATGGAGACGCATCGCCGAGGCGATACACGCCCCTGAATGCTAGTATCGTGACGATGTTCGGGATGGCAAAAAAGAAATGGTGGTTGAAAGAGCCAAGACAGATGAAGAATTCAAAGGCAACAAGGTATTCGACCCAGTTTTGCAAATACCACAATCAGAAGGAACACGAAACTGAGGATTGCAAGGATCTTAAGGACGAGATCAAACAACTGGTAAAGGACGGAAAACTCGTGGAGTTTGTCAAAATGATGAAGGAGCAATAGGACAACACCAACAGGGATATATCACTATCACCCAGAAAGGAAAAGGAAAAGATAGTCGACCATCCACATGTGTTTGACTATCGTCAAATTGGAAACAGGAACGTGAGAAGGGGAATGATAAACATGATATCAGGAGGCCCAGCGGGGGCGGATTCCACGAAAGGCAGAAAGAAGATTTCAAGGCTTGTTGAATTAGATAACTTTGTCAGTTCTGCTAACATATTAAGAATCGAGGAAATGTCGCAAGAAGAGATCACCTTCTCAACAGCGAATCTGCGCAAGCTAAGCGCCCAAGACATTCAAACGGAAAATTTGGATTTCCCATTGGTGATAACGGTGGACATAGCCAACTTCGGCGTGACAAAAATGATGGTAGACCATGGCAGCTCAGTTGATGTGCTATTCAGCTCCACTTTGGCAAAAATGGGGCTGAATGGCGAGACATTGGAACCAGTAAGAACTTCGCTTCATGGATTCGGAGTTCCGGAGATAGTGCCTCGCAGAATGATTTTGCTCTCTACTTCACTTGGAACCGCGTCTCAGAGGAGAACACTACTGGCGAATTATGTTGTTGTCGATATGCCTTTCTCATACAACGATATTATTGGAAGACCTACGTTGAATGCGTTCCGAGGATTGTCATGAACTTACCACTAAATGGTGAAATTCCCCACTCATGTCGGAACGCGTGAAGTAATCTCAGACCACATTGAAGGCTGGAAATGCTATGTAGCATCGCTTTGATCACGACTACAGGTGGAGCAAAAAGCAGTGGAAGCGTTGGCTCGCATAGAGATGGAGCATATTGATTGAAGTGCTCTTATTTAATTTTTGCAAGTCTTTAACTTCCCGTCCATTTGGAACAACTATTATTCGTCTCCTCTTCCCTGATGAGCATGAGGGGCAAACATGTACTAACTTAAAACAAAGACACCGAAGACTTAAGCCCCGAGGGCTGCCTCATAGAACATAGGAGAGCGGGCTTTGAAGTCAGGCTCCGTCCTATTCTCTTTATATGAATTTGTTTCCAAGAGAGACGCTTTTGACTTATCAATCGTATTATTATCTTTGTAAATGCGAAATCTGAAATACCTAATTATGAGAAGGCATGCATAATATCAATTTTATGTAGGACCTAATTTTACAGGGATAGATCACCATCGCCTAGAAAGACAAGTAAAAGATATTCGACCATCTGCATGTGTTTGTCTATCCTCAAATTGGAAACAACAACGTCATAAGGGGAATGATAAACATGATATCAGGAGGCCCAGTGGGGGCGGAGTCCACGAAAGGCAGAAAGAAGATTTCAAGGCTTCTTGAATCAGATAACTTTGTCGGTTTTGCAGACATATTAAGAATCAAGGAAATGCCACAAGAAGACATCACCTTCTCAACAGCGGATCTGCGCAAGCTAAGAGCCCAAGACATTCAAACGGCAAATTTGGATTCCCCGTTGGTGATAACGGTGGACATAGCCAACTTTGGTGTGACAAAAATAATGGTAGACCATGGCAGCTCAGTTAATGTGCTATTGAGCTCCACTTTGGCAAAATTGGGGCTGAATGGCGAGACATTGGAATTGGTAAGAACTTTGCTTCATGGATTTGGAGGCCTGAAGATAGTGCCTCGCGGAATGATTTTGCTCCTTACTTCACGGAGAATGGCGCCACAGAGGAGAACACTGCTGGCGAATTATGTTGTTGTCGATATGCCTTTCTCATACAACGACATTATAGGAAGGCCTACGCTGAATGCATTCCGGTGATTGTCGTCAACTTACCACCAAATGGTGATATTCCCCACTCAAGCCGGAACCGGTAAAGTAATCGCAGACCACATTGAGGGCTGGAAATGCTATGTAGCGTTGCTTCAATCAGCAAGAAGCAGTGGAAGCGCTGGCTCGCATGAAGATGAAGCACATTGATTGAAGTCCTGTTATTTAATTTTTGCAAGTCTTTAATTTCTCGTCCATTTTGAACAACTATTATTTGTCCCTTATGCCCTGACGAGCATGAGGGGCAAACATGTACTAAGTTAAAACAAGGACACCGAAGACTTGAGCCTTGAGGGCTACCTCGGAGAACATAGGAGAGCGGGCTTTGAAGTCAGGCTCCGTCCTATTCTCTTTATATGAATTCGCTTCCAAGAGAAATGCTTTTGACTTATCAATCGTACTATTATCTTTGTAAATACGAAATATTAAATACCTAATTATGCGGAGGCATGCATAATATCAATTTTATGTAGGACCTAAAAAGGTTCACTCCAATGATAGAAGTAACGAACATTCTGACCCAAGTGGCAATGAAAACCCAAGAAGGTTCACTCCGATGAAATAGAGGACGAACACTCTGTCCCAAGAGACAAATTCCATCTGTAAATCCAGAAGATATCGAAAAAGTGACAAACACTTTGTCCAAAGTGGCAAGTGAATGCCGCAATTCCCGAAAAAATTAAAAAAGAGACGGACACTCTGTCCACAGTGGCAAGTGAATACTGCAATTCCCAAAAAATGAAACAAAGAATGGACACTCTGTCCAAAGTTGCAAGTGAATACCGCAATTCCCAAAAAATGAAAAAAGGGACGGACACTCTGTCCAAAGTGGGAAGTGAATACCGCAAATCCCCAAAATAAAAAAAAGAACGGACACTCTGTCTGAAGTGGCAAGTGATAATCGCAAATCCCTACAAATGAAAATTGGGACGAATATCAGGTCTACAACGAAAAATATTATTTAAACATACGCTGGAAAGACATATAGGCCACCAAAGCTAGTGACTAAAGAGAAACTTATACAACTAGAGATTGGCATTCGAAATTGTCAAAATAAAACAAAATGCAACAATAACAATTGAAAGAAAAGTCAGTGGATATGATCCAAACAAGCAAGCAAACAATCGAAAGTTCCCAGAAATAAAGTGCGACATCAGTATAATTATTCAAATTGTTAACATAAAAGGCGATGCAGCGCCATAAGATATTAAAAATTGGTAATAAAAATAGAAAATTGAATTGGAGCCCTTAGGCATTAGCGTCATCCTCATCCTCAGACGACGGATAAACGGAAGGGATTGGAGGAGGCAGAGAGCTTCCCCGATAGATGAGATTATCGCTCTTGAGTAGGCTGACGAACTCATCCACGACAGTAGGTTTGTCATCCACGACGGGGCATAATTTCTCTGATAGGCCCCAACGAGAGATCGAGCCACTATGGATTGAAATGGCCACGAACGTACTTAGTGCTACACATAGGATGAACAGTGCACTTGCGCATTCTTGGCATCCCAGTCACCCCTCCGAGCACTGATCTCTTGAAAAGTGTTGCTCCGGAGAAACTCCTCGGCAATCTCCACCTTTTGCTACAAGGAAAGAACATGCTTAAATGATAAAAAGAGATTAACAAGGAAGAATAGGAAGATATCAACTTGAAGTTATATAAAAATATTTTACCTCGCTAACACTCCGAGCATATCCAGTCTCCTTAGCCTGATAATTCCTCTCTTTATCGGCAGCAAGCTCCTTCTCAACACATTTCTCCAGCGCACTCTTACTGGATGAAAGGTTGGCGATTTGCACTTAGAGCTCACTAACGACCTCCTGCGCAAGCCTCACCGCTTCCCTGTCATTGGCGGCTCGAGTGGCGTAATCCTTCACTTGTCGCATGACCTTCTCTTTCTCATCTAGTGCAGCTCTCAGAGCATCGGGATCAATATCCGAGAATTCAGCCCTTGACGGCAGCTTCCCACTCATCATTTCCTCGTGAGCTTGGATTAGCCCCGCGAACATGGAATCCACCACTCCACCAACCTAAAAGGAAAAACCTCAAGGAGTTACAAAGATAATATAACAATAAATCACATATATAGTAAGTTGTGTCGGGCAAATGAAATATTACCGTGGTAATAATGTGAAGAGAATTCCTCTCAACCATCTTTCTTTCCTCGGCAGAAACTGCGTACTCCCCAACACGAGCCCGTGGTCCATGACTAGGCTTCGCGCTGACACTTGCCCCACCCGCTGGAGCAGAACCGCCGGCAGCCGAGGGGTTAGTCGTAGGCGGTGTAGGGGGTAACACCCCCATTTTCAGAACGAGTCTTCGATATTCTCTTCCGTTTGGCACGAGATGCAAACTCAGTATGCTCGGGATTCTTACCCTCATCAGTGCCAGCGCCGCCAGAACCTCTCGCATGACTATGTTCGATGAGAGGAGTAGTTGCCCCACACTGGCCCATAATGTCGTCAAAAGGTCAGACGAGTCCTCGACACGTGCAGAGGCAGAGACCTCAGCTGCGTTTTCATTACCCCTATTCTTCCTCTTCCTAAGGGGTGGTATTGCGGGAGCGCCAGTAGTTTGAGAACCTTCGTTCTCAGCGGCGAGGGCTCAAGTGAGTTCATGATGAATTCGCCTACAAAATAAACATGTATTAGTAACGTCACAAGGATGAAACTAAAATAGGAACTCAACTAAAGGCACATAATCAATACCAAACGTATATCTCCCATTATAACAAACAGGGGAATACCCCGCTAACGACAGCACACGATTCTTTACCAATTTTTTAACATTCAACTGGTGATCACGAACTAAATTCGGGACAAAGTTACAATCCCATGAAGGAGGGCGCCCACCCTGTGGTATTGCAACTCTCGGACCATGAAACCAATCATGGCGATACGTACCAGACTCGCCCTCATAACTCTCCTACATGTAAGAGTATTGCCTTTTCCAGTCCTTCCAATAACTAGAGGCCCCGTCACTCAGAAACTTGCGCCACTCAATGCCCTAACGTGATAAAATCCTAGTTCCCTCTTACAAACCTCAGAAGGGCCCAAAACTCATTGGGACTTTGCGGTTGGCCTAAGGGCTTCATCAAAATAATGAACCTAATAATATTCCCGAACGAGTTCGGTGTCAGCTGGCAAGGCACGACCCTGATGGACCTAAGTATGAATTTTAACTCGACTGGTATGGGAAATCGCAACCCATTGGCTACCCAACCCACAAACACTGTGAGGTGCCCAGGGAGGGTGTATCCATGTGCTCATGTAGACCAAGGATAACTAACTTGTACTTATTTAAAATGTCATATGTCTCGCGCAAGAAATGCAAGCTATATTGCAATCATAATACATGAGATTTATACGCCATCCCTGGTACCTCGACATAGTCATCAATCTCCTTATTAATGAGTTCAATATCTTCGCCTGCTTCACTGGGGGCACGATTATCCTTAGTAGAAGACGATTCCGAATTGTCTTGCCCAGTTTGGGGGGACGGATGGCCAGCGCTACCACCAATATGACCATCCCCCGGTGAATCGATATAATCGATGTCGATTAGATCAATATCGTCTTCCCACGGTAAATTCGAACCCGGAGGAGCACTTGAGAGGCCCACCATAGAGTTGATTGAACTAGTGCTTGAGCCGCTACTTGACTCACTCCTCGACGTCGATTCAGAACTCACCATCTTGATCGACACGAACTGAAATAAAATAAAAAAAGAAACAGAGCTGACTACGGGCGAATAAGTCACTCTCGATACTTACGACAACTCCGCCATATGATAAACACCATTATTTACGCAAGCATACAACGACACACAAAGTAAGCAATAATCATTTACCTTTATTATAGCTGGAAAATCAACAAACGATCGTGAAATAAATTTCCTGGAAAAATAAATGCAATGTTACACGAAGCTAAAGGCAAAAAGTTCTACATTTTCAACAAAAAACAAGAATTTTTTTTTTCTAAGGCATTAGATCAAATGATCTCTGTTCGATACAATGAGCATCGAATCAATCACATTCGATGTAGGGTGTATCGAACCTTGCCTGTTCAATGTTGCTCACCTTAGAGCCTGAATTATGCGGAAGGAAGAATGAGCATTTCAAGCTTCTTCCCCCTTTATATAGAAGCGAATAAGTCCACTAGGCCCATCAGAGAAAACATTGAATCTGGCCAATTCAATATTCATTCCCACATCGAACAACCCCAATTCAATCGACTTGCAAAATGGGGCGACTTATAGATCAGTCCATCGCCATTCGACATAGAACCCTAGTCGATCAACATTAAAATATATACATGTAATATGCTTGGGATCCATGTCTTTCAGACCCCGCATCCCAATCAGGGGCACGATTTTTAATGCAAACGATATTCGTTCTTCAAATCTTGTAATTGGATCTCCATTCAAAATCGTCTCCCAATTATGGGCATGGTTTTCAACGTTATCAGAATAGTAAACGTGAACCAGGAAAACAAAGATGAATTTAATAAGTTTGACACCCGCTCTCTAGGCGACACCGACTCCCAAACTGGGGGACTATATGATGGGGGTATTTTAGGAAGAATCCAATACTTATATTGGGCTGGCCCGCGAAAGACGGCCCATTAAAATCGTACTTCGAACAAGAGAAATTTGATGTTGGAGGAACATCGAATCGGCTAGATTCGATGTTCTTTCCAAGCTGCCGCTAGGGCCCGCGGGACGGGGGTTATCAGTACCCCGTCCTCTGACATTCTCAGCATGCATTCAAACCAGCTCCCACCTACTCAATATCGAACTCATAGCATTCGATATCATGCACTAGATCAGGATGTTCGTTTGATACTTGACACTATATCGAAGATACACCATTCGATATTCAACAAATCTACTCAACCATACGTCGAAGGACCTAAGTTCGATACATTCTCGGATCGAAGGACCCTGATTCGATATTCGATTATTTGGTCAGCACAATATCAAACATACCAAATTCGATACTGTCTAGATCGAACTCAAACTATTTGATATTCGATTCACACTTTGTAATTTTACTTGTTTCACCTAGTCAACTTGTATCGTGTGTTTCGGACCAAGCTAGTTCGATTTCTATTGATTAGCATTATTTTGGCAATTGATTAAATCTTTGTAATGTTTTACGGTGTTTTATTACCCGAACAAAATAAAACCAAAATAAGTTGGTCAGCCAGTCAGTGCCTCCCATCCGCTGAAGTTATCTGGCGCCTCAAGTAGTCAGCCCAAGAAGAAAGGACACCGTCTTCCCACTACTGTTGTTTATCTTGAGATGGACCTCACTTGCCTCAACTCAAACTATGAGAGGATTGTATACTGCTCTAGACACACTCGTTATCATTGTTGCCAAGATTAAAATTCGCTTGCCTAGCCCCTCTTGATTTGGTTGTAAAACCCAAGAGGAAAGAGATGCAATGAGTTAGGAGGAGATGTTGATGTTGTCTTTCAGTTTTTATTGGTTCTGTTAAAACTTCAGAAAACTTTTATTTTCTGCTATGCTGAACTATTTACTGCTTTGTTTTAATGTTGCAACTCGACTTTTGTTTTGTTAAGTTAAGGCATCAGATTATATTTCAAATGACTTTGAGATAAATTGGTTAACTCTGTTTTGTAGGAAATAATGTTGTTATCAAAACAAAATCAAAAGAGGAGATTATTAGGACCGATTTTTGGCCTAATTAATCATGTGCTAATTAGTTAAATTAAAATTAAGTATGTTTTAATTTTATTTCCATATCTTTCCCTACCACGACACAAATCATGTCAAATCAGGTTATATTAGGAAAGAGTATTTATGAGATTCTAGCAGATTTACCCCAACTTTCCATATTTAACAAGATCGTGCCGAAATAGGCTATTCTTGGAAAAAACTATTTCTGAGATTTGAATCGCAATCTTTACCTTTGATTGAATTCGATTTTATTCTAATGAACTTAGACATGATGTATCAATGTATACTTGGAATATACTGCATCATTTTCTATTTGCAGGCAAATCTGATATTTATAGAATGTGCAAGTTGGACGAACGTCAACAGGTGGGACAACTATCTTCCACGCGGTGTTGCACTCTATAATTCGTAAGGCTCAAAGACAAAAAAGAGCAAACTTAGAATGATTAAGTTTAAGAGTGTTTATTTTGTTACTTGAGTCAGAAGTTCTTTTTGTTTTACGAAATCATTAAATCGAAGGTGTTCGCGTAACTTATTTATAATATGGGAAAAAAACAATTTTGGTCCATTAACTTGGCGTCTTTTCGGTTTTCATCCGTTAACTTGGCATGCCTCGATTTTGATCCCTCAATTTGGCACTTTTACTCAATTTTAGTCCCTCATCGGCCCATTTTGACATCTCCACCGCGAAAAGCCCACGTGGCACCCGTTGACCCAATTTTCGCCAATTTTGACCAAATTCATCCGAGGTGGCTCCCAAATAATAAAAAAAACTTAAAAAAAAAATAAAAATCAGTTAAAAAATTTAAAAAATAAACGCACACATAGCTGCCCCCTCGCCCGCGCCGCAGTCGCTGCCCCCCCGGCCATCCCCCGTCGCCGGGGCAGCAACCGCTGCAACCGCTGCAACAGTTGTAGTTGCAGCTGCTGCAGCTGCTGCTGCAACCGCTGCACAGTTACAGTTGCAGTTGCAACCGCTGCAACTGCGGCAGCTGCTGCAGCTACTGCGACGCCGGCGACGGGGGAGGGATGGCCAGTTGTGGTGGCGACTGGGAGAGAGAGTACCTGCTGCAGTAGCTACTGCGACACCAGCGAGGGGAGGGGGGAGGCAGCTACTTGCGACGCCGGCGATGTGGGACAGCTTCTGCGATGCCGGGCGGCGAGGGGGCTGCGATGTGTGTTTAATTTAATAATGTTTTAACTGATTTTTTTTTTTAAGTTTTTTTTTAATATTATTTGGCAGCCACCTCGGATGAATTGGGTCAAAATCGGCGAAAATTGGGTCAACGGGTGCCACGAGGGCTTTTCGCGGTGGGATTTCAAATTGGGCCGATGAGGGACTAAAATTAAGTAAAAGTGCCAAATTGAGGGATCAAAATCGAGGCATGCCAAGTTAACGGATGAAAAACGAAAATAGGCCAAGTTAATGGACCAAAATTGTTTTTTTCCCTTTATAATCTCGTAGCCGAATATATGATGTTATAACTTAAACTATTGAGAGTATTTGGTGAAATTAGAAAAAATGGACAAGATGACTAGACGTGCACAAATTCTCCTATGACTCATTTGCTGAGTAAAACTCTAACAAGATTTAATATTCTATGCAAAAAACTCACTCTTCGTTCAAGTTTCGTGTATATTCTTTGTTTAAAAAGTCTAATCTAACCCTTTAGGACATCAACTTATATAAAACTCGCTCTTTGTTCAACTTCTTTAATTTAAAAATCTGCATGAAACATTAATTTAGTTTATCTTTTGTAAATTAATAAATACAATCTCCTCTTAAATGATGATTGATTTTGGCACCCATTTATTGTAACTTTATTTATGTTGATGTTCCTATATATTGATTAACATCAATATAGTCGCATCTTATCAAGAAATACTTCGTTAATTAAATAACTCTTTTTTTTGAAGAAAATTAAATAAATCTTTATCCTCCTCTACTTTTTTTTCCGAGAACTCATATTAATAATACAAGATACAGAGATTTGTCATTTATTTGTGGTTTTAGTTTATAAAATGTGCTAATAACTAGTTTGTACATATCATATATTCATTTTAGTAACACTTCAGATGAGTTTAACAATATTGAATATCAGGGTTTCTATTAACTTTTAATACACTAAGCATTCAGCAAATAACTCAACTTAAATTTAATAATTCACTAAATGAATGCCGAGTTTCTACTAAGAAACAAGTACGTTTTGCGCGAAAAATAGTATTGAGTTTTTGGCATAACACCCTGTCCCTATAATATGGGAAATATGCATAGTATCCCCTCTAGAAAAAGAAAGTGCATATTACCCCCTATGATATACAAAATGGGCATATTATCCCTCGTGATAATAAAATCGACAAATTACCCCCCTTTGTTATATCAAATAGACACATTACCCACTTTGTGTATTTTTATACGGTGCAAAATTTACCTTGCTTGGGAGGCTTGGCGCACCGGTAAAGGTGTTGCTATGTGATTGAGAGGTCACAGGTTCAAGTTCTGGGAGTGGCATCTTGTCAAATTTGTCAGGGGAAGGCTTACTCTTTATACACCCTTGTGGTGGAACCCTTCTCAGGACCCTCGCAGTGCGGGGATGCTTTCATGCACCGGGCTGCAAAATTCACCTTTCTTTTACACATATAGTAAAAGGATGATGTGCAGCTTTTACAAATTATAGGGGTGTAATGTACCTATTTCACATATTATAGAGGGGTAATTTGCATATTTGTTTTTTACAGAGGGGAGTAATGCGCCTATTTCCTATATCACAGGGGTAATATGCATGTTTTTTTACAGGGGGTAATTCGCCCATTTCCTATATTACAAGGGATGTTGTGCCAAAAACACTTGATTATTTAAATGGTATTTTTTTATCCACCTCCCATGAGGTTTGAACCACTAACAAATACCCCTGAAGTTTTAACTTTTGGCATATACCCTCTTTCATCATTTGACCCTTAGTCAACTGTTATATTTGATGGCCCATGTGTAATTTGTGCATCAAGTTATTTTTGTTATCTTTTCATTTTTGTAAATTTACAAATAACATACTTATTTTCATAATCAAACATTTGGATAAGTATAAATATTTTTATATTTCTAATAACAACGGCTCATTTGCTATGCTTTAATTATTCATTAGTAACTTTTGTATATTTTTTAATCAAATAAAAAAAAAATGAAACTAATCAGAATAAGGTGTATAAGATCATTAAAATATAACAAATTTCACTTAAGATTTGTTTTGTATGACTGTTTAAAATTATAATATTTTTCAATTTCTATTATTCTACTATCTAATTGTTCAAATTGTTTGCACCAGATTTTTTAACTAATTAAATGAAGTCAATATCCCAAAGGTATTGTAAACGGGTTGTTCATTATTTTTCAAATAATATTTGTTTGTACAACAACTTTGGAATATTGACTTTCCTTAATTAGTTAAAAATGCTTGTATAAATATTAAATAATTCGATTTGATCGTAGGATAATACAACTTACATGGCATCATTATTTTTAATCTACAAAACAAAGGTACATATTATTTTGCTTACTTTAATTTATATATAATTTTCTATATTTCTTAGTAATTATGAATTCTCTTGAGGCTGAACCCGTATTTGACTATTTATAAACAACAAGATATTTTTGTACCAAACTATAATTTATAAACATGTTTTTATTTGTTGTATTATAATATGTCATTCGTATTATGTGTAGATATACTAATATAACATAATTATATTGTCACTCTAATAAAATTATAAACTAAAATTGTGTAGTTAGTAGTTTTTTATAAATGAAAATTTGAAGTTAGAAAAATATGAAATATCATTCATTAGATAGAGGTATGCAAACTAGATTATAATTTAAATTAATTATACAAAACAAATCATGTAGTGTAATTTGTTATATTTTCATGATGTTATACAAATTATTTTGATTAGTTTAAATTTTTTTTGTTTGATGAAGAAAATATATGAAAAGTTAATAATGAATAATTAAAGCATAGATAAATGAGTCGTTGCTATTAGAAATATAAAAGTATCTATGCTTATCTAAATATTTAAATATGAAAATAAGTATGTTATTTGTGAATGTACAAAAGTGAAAAGACAACTAAAATAGTTTCTAGCACAAATTACAAATGTGCCATCAAATATAAAAGGGGTATATGGAAAAAGTTAAAACTTCATGGTGTATTTGCTAGTAGGAGAGGTGAATAGAAAATACCCATTATTTAAAGGGTAAACTCTGATTTCTAAGCTCTGCTAATTTGGTGTTATTTTGTGATTATATTTCTATATATTTTATTAATGGATATCAGTGGTAAACTTTATATACCTCTGCTTTATGTGGTTAAAATATTATAATAAAAAAATTACAAAAGGTCGGCCGGGGTTAGGAGTGGTCACTATATCTTTATGATATTTAGCCAGAGGCAATGTTGTACGTTTTTCTCCCTTTCTCAAGTTGTTTTCCTTTACGCTAGGTTCATCCAATATTATATATAAATCAAGCAAAAAGAAGGAAAATACTACACCATGCATGTTTCTTTTATTTAATAAAAATCACGCATAAACCCCTCTTTGATTTTTAAAATAATGGTGGGGTACGTAGTATAATATTCTTACTTAAAAGCCTTTAATTTTAGTTCTTGGGTAATTTTTCCAAAGGCATCTTCATAAAATAAATAACTATATGACAAATGGGAAAGTGACGCATGCACATGCATTTCTCAATGAAAATATAAGAAGAACAAAAAGATCAAATCAAACTGAACAAAAAATTAAACTAAAATAAAAAAGGCGTGGAACAGAGAAAAATAGGGATTTTCAACATTCCAATGTTTGAAAAACAGACTTTCTATGTTGTTTCATGTACTCTTAGTCTAACATTGACGTTGATTCTTATGGTTAGTCATAAATTTGACAAAATGCCGATTGCACAACGTTTGTGATTACTTGTTAGGAAAATGCTTGTGTGACCGTCCTACGGTCCCACAGTTTCAAAATTTCTTTTTTTATTTTTTTATTTTCAAATTAAGCCTTAAAATCTTTATATTATCCAAATTGTCTATTTTTTGTTTTTTTATTAAGTTAAAGTTGATGTAGTTTATTTACAGTTTATTTTATATTTGCTTGCCCTTTGAAAGGTCTTGGTTGTGTAAATCAATATAACTTGTACATTACAAGGTATATAGTTTATTACTCATTTTCTGGTTGAAAGGTATCGGTTGTGTAAATCAATTATTGAAGCACTAAAACCATAATGATTCAAAATTTTAACATGGCCCAATCAATTTTATCCACTAGCTACAAAACAACTAATTATAATGCATTAATTACTACTACTCGTCGGTAGTCAAAACCAAATATAATGTGTGGCAAATTACCAAATATGATCCTAAAGAAACAATATATATATATATATATACACACACATAAATATATAGACAAATTATGTTTTCTACCTATAACTTTGCCATAAAACTTCAAATGTCTTCTTTGGTTTTAGACCGATAAATATGTTTCGTATGTTCAATTTGTTTCGACAAAAAATGTTCAATTGGCCTTATTCGGGCTTTTTTGGTAACGTGGCTGCTACATCGTCGACACATAGGGAAAAAAACAATTTTGCTTTTTATTTTTATTACACACTTACTTTGTAATTATTTAAAAATAAAATTCAAAAACTACCCTTATAAGTTTAAAATAATTGTACTTACACCCCATAATAAAAATTACATTTTGATCCCAAAATATATATAAAAATAAATAGGGGAAGAAAAATAATCACTATTTATAAAAACTTTAATTTATATTTTGAAAAAATAAAATGGTTGGTTCTTTAATATATATATATATAAGGAAAAGAAAAATTATTATTCGTCTAATTCATTTTTATATTTACCTCCTTTAAAATAACAATAACATAAAACCAAAGTAATGTCTTATAATTCAGAAATTACAATTTTAAATATCAGATATTGAAAAATTGAAAAAAAACCCTTACAGTTTGTATTAATTAAATCACAAAAGCAAAATATGGTATATTTATAATTTGTATTTTAAAAAAATGTTTTCTTCTCCTACCCCACCGCCGCCACCACCCCTATCCCACCACCACCCTTCCTATTCGCAGTTAGAGAGAGAAAGAAATAAAATGGAAAATCTGTTATCTCATTAATTGATACGGTTATGAGTATAAATACAGTTAGTTGGTTAAGCTGCCAACTCAGCAACTAACTAACTAAGCTATTTACATAAAACTACCTGAACTAATAACTATTTACAGAATGGAATATCAGAAAACTAAAACTATCCAATATAATCCAATAGCCTCCCCTCAAGCTGAACAAGAGTGAAGATCTCGAAGGTTCAACTTGGAAATCCATTGTCTGAAAGCAGGACCAGCAAGATACTTGGTGAATATATCAGCTGCTTGTTGAGCACTAGGACAAAACTGAGGGAGAAGAAATCCTGATTTGAAACAATCCCTGACCAAGTGACAATCAATTTTCAAGTGATTGGTCCTCTCATGGAAGACAGGATTCTGAGTGAGGTGAATGGCTAAATTGTTGTCACAATTCAGTGGGATATGAGTGGCAACAAATATTTGTAAATGACTGAGGAGATAAGAAATCCATTTCAACTCACAGGTGGTGTGTGCAAGGCTCCTATATTCTGCCTCAGTGGAGGATTTAGAGACTATGGTTTGTTTCTTTGTCTTCCAACTAATAAGGGAGTCTCCAAGGAACACACAAAAACCACTGAGGGACCTGCGAGTGTTGGGACAAGATGCCCAATCAGCATCACAGTAAGCTTGAAGATGGAGGGGACTTGAAGCAGAATAGAACAGTCCCAAAGAAGGAGAATTCTTCAGGTAATGCAGAACTCCAAGGGCAGCATTCCAGTGCTCAGTGGTAGGGGCATGCATGAACTGACTGAGCTGATTCACTGAATAGCAAATGTCTGGTCTGGTCATATTCAAGTACAATAATCTTCAAACCAATCTTCTATATTGTTCTCAGGGTTAGAGTGAAGAGGGCCAGAATCAAGGAATTTAAAACCCTTAGGGCAGGGTAAGTCAGCTGGTTTGGCTCCAGTTAAGCCAGCATCCTGGATGATATCAAGGACATACTTTCTCTGATTGATTAATAAACCAGCAGAAGACCTGAACAACTCCAATCCCAGAAAATACTTCACATCACCAATATCTTTTATAGTGAACTGGGAACGAAGGTGAGATTTGATGTTCTTGATAAGAGATAGGTTTGGGCCAGCAACTAGGACATCATCTACATAAACAAGAAGAGCCACAAACGTAGGGCCAGAGCCCATAGTAAAGAGACAGTCATCTGCTTTAGATTGAGTAAAACCAAAAGCCAAAAGGCACTTAGTAAACTCCAAGTTCCACTGCCTAGAGGCCTGCTTCAAACCATACAATGACTTATTTAGTTTGCAAACTTGTCCAGGCTGTGCCTTAAGGTATCCCAAAGGAGGCTTGAGATAAATGTCTTCATCAAGGAAGCCATGCAAAAAAGCATTGTTTATGTCAAGCTGGTGAATGAACCAGTTGAAGTGAGTAGCTGGTGCAAGAAGGATCCTTACTGTGACCAACTTGACCACAGGGCAAAAATATCAACATAATCCAGTCCAAAGACCTGGTTATAGCCTTTAGCCACTAACCTTGCCTTATGCCTGTCTATAGTGCCATCAGGCGTTAACTTCAATTTGTATACCCATTTAGAACCAATGGGATGTTTATCAGCAGGAAGGTCCACTAGGGTCCATGTGTTATTCTCCTCAAGAGCAGAAAGTTATGTCTCCATAGCCTGGATCCATAGAGGATCAGTATATGCTTCTTTGAAAGAAGTAGGTTCTGTGTGGGCAGAAATATTGGCTAGAAAACTGATATGAGAGGGTGAAATGTGGGGGTTAATGATATATGGAAAGGTGGGAGGAGTATAGGGTGAAGTCATAGATAGATGAGTAGCAGTAGATGTGAAGGGATTACTGGCACATGATAGCACAAAATCCTTGAGATGAGATGGCTGTTTAGAAGGTCTTGTGCTTCTCCTGAGAGTAGGGGCTACAGGAGGTTGTGGGGAAGGAGGAGCAAGAGATGGAATATATGTAGGTGAAAAGGCAATATCTGGAGAAGAAGGAGTATAGTCTTGTAATGGTGAAGATTGAGAAGCAGCTAAAGGTGTATCTGCAATAGTGAGTTCATCAATGCTGAGAGCAGGCAATGGGGTGGATGGCAATTCAGCAGTATAGGAAGAAAAAGGAAAATAGGATTCATGAAATATGACATCCCTGTTGATGATGATTTTCTGATCATGAACCCTGTAAATCCTGTAGGCTTTCTGTCCAGGAACAAAACCAAGAAAGCACCCCTTAAAACCCCTTGCAGCTAACTTGTCCTTCTGTGGTTGAGTGTTGGCAGTGAACACAAGACAACCAAAAACTCTAAGCTCATCAATGTCAGGCCTCTTAGAGAATAAGACTTCATAGGGAGATCTCCACTAAAGTTGTTTGCTAGAAGTTCTATTTATCAGGTATGTAGCCATGAGCAGTGCATATCCCCAGAATTGTGAAGGCATATCTACTTGAAATAGTAAAGCTCTAGTGACTTGGAGGAGGTGTCTATGCTTCCTCTCCACTACTCCATTCTGTTGGGGTGTATACGGGCAAGATTTCTGGTGAACAATACCCAACTCAGAGAACAAAGCTTGACAGGTTGAGTTAGTAAACTCGGTCCCATTATCAGACCTGACAGTCATGATAGTAGAAGAAAACTGAGTGTTCACATAACAAAAGAAGTGCTTCAAAGTAGATGGAACTTGAGTTTTATTATTCAAGAAAAATGTCCATGGAGATCTAGAGTGATCATCCACTATAGTGAGTACATAGTGTGCACTGCTAGCAGTGGCTATCCTATAAGGCCCCCAGAGATCAATATGCAATAGCTCAAATACTGCTGTAGTAACTGAAGTACTGCTAGGAAAAGCAAGTCTGTGAAATTTAGACTGAGTGCAAATAGTACAAGGAGCTAATGTATGACCACCAGATAAATTGTATTAGAATATAAATGTTTGATATCATCAATGGAAGCATGTCCCAATCTCCGATGCAAGAGGTCCAAACTGAGAGTGCCAACAGTAGAGTGACCAGAAAATTGTTGTGACTTGCAAGTGTTTGGATCCAGCAGGTATAAGTTGCCTCTCAGATGACCAGTTGCCACAACATTATTAGTCAGTGGGTTCTGTAAAATGCAATCAGAGGATGTGAAAGTGCACTCCAAGTTAGAGTCAAGTGCAAGTTTAGAGACTGAGATCAAGTTAAACTTAAAATCAGGAACATGTAATGCATTTTTCAGCACAATGCCAGGGGTAAAATTCACATGGCCAATGTGTTTAACAAATTTGATAGAAGCATCAAGGAGATATATGGGAGTTATGTAGGTAGTAGGATTAGGATGGCTAAGAAAAGATGCATCTATAATCATATGATTGGATGCTCCAGTGTCCAATATCCAACATCCAGGTTGTAAGGAACAATTAGCTAGGGAAGAAGCAAGGTTAATACCAGTAAAGTCACCAAAGTGAGAAAAGTTCACTTTTTTAGGCTATTTGCTGTTCAACATAGGCTGCACACTCCCTTGGTCCATCATGGACTTCATCATCTTGAAAACATTATGCAGAAAGGTTAGAAAACCAGTAGCAACATCAGTAGAGGGTTGAGGAAAAGGACTCTCTGTGCCAACTGCATGTGCATATGCCTTCCCTTGAGGTCCAGAGGAACCACCAGTCTGTTTGCCTTTTAGTTCTCTAAACCAATCAGGCACCCCAACAAGTTTGAAATAAGTGTCCTTGGTATGACCCTTTCTTTTGCAGTGCTCACAGAACCTATCAGGCTGGTTCTTCTGAAAATCTCTACCATTCTTAGAACCAGGTATATAAGAAGTATGTTTAGGTCCAGATTGTTTCACAAACATAGCAGAATGATCAATGGGGCCAGTGATGGCTAATTGGATCTCTTTCTGCTTTTCAACACGCATTACCATAGAATAAGCTTTCTCAACCAAAGGCAGGGGATCCATGCCTAGAATCTGACTCCTCACATACTCATACTCATCATTTAAGCCCATAAGAAATTTCATTAGCCTGGTGAGTGGATGAAATGAAAGAGAGTGTTATGCTATGTTACAGGTGCATAAAGTAGCAGCATGACAGTGGCAACTAATCACAGGCACAACGCACGTAAGTTCATCCCAATGTCTCTTAAGTTTAGTGTAGTACGTAGAAACTAAAAGAGAACCTTGAGAGCAATAAGCTACCTCTCTCTGTAGCTGATAAAGGCGAGGTCCATTGCTCATGCCAAAATGATCTTCTAACTGCTTCCATAAGCTGAAAGCTGAATCAGCAAACATGAAGGCGTCTGATAGCTCATCAGAAACAGATATGAGAATCCAGGAGGAGACAAGGCAATCAACACGTAGCCACTCCTCGTAGTCCTCATGCGAAGGATCAGGCATCTTCGCTGCACCAGTAATAAAACCTAATTTGCATTTAGCACCAAGCGCGAGCTTCACCGCGCGAATCCAGGGAGATAGTTAGCAACTCCAGTTAACGGCATTGATGTAAGAGACATGCCGATGTTATCGGAGCTCTGGAATTGAAGAATACCGCCGGATTTAGTGGCGGTCGCTGGCGTAACAGTCGATTGAGCTGAAGACGACGGAGAATCAAAATTCGTCATCGTGATAGGTAAAATTGAGCAGTAAACGATCGAACAAAAAATAGATTCGAAGATCGCAGAAGATTAATCGGTTACAGTAAACCAAAATTGAAGCTTCGAAGCTTCAACAATGGCAGAAGCGTACGGATCAGCACCAATTGGCGAATGATACCATGTTCGCAGTTAGAGAGAGAAAGAAATAAAATGGAAAATCTGTTATCTCATTAATTGATACGGTTATGAGTATAAATACAGATTAGTTGGTTAAGCTGCCGACTCAGCAACTAACTAACTGAGCTATTTACATAAAACTACCTGAACTAAAAACTATTTATAGAATGGAATATCAGAAAACTAAAACTATCCAATATAATCCAATATTTCCGCCTCCAACACCGAATCGAAAATGCCGCTTCACCACCATAGCCAATTTCTCCCCCACGCAGCGGCTTTTCTAAGCCCTAAGATTCGAGTCGAATCGAAAGAGAATCAAAAGTTCCAACGTGGTGGCCTACTTTCCCGATCACCTTTTTGATCTTCCTTGCCGGCACAACGATTCGATAAATTATCAAGACGTGCGTCGCCTTAACGCCGTGTTTAGCTAATGGAGTTTGAATTCCTCGACTTCATCGTCATCGTGAATTTGGGTGATGGGTTTTTTGGTGATTGAGCTTAGAGTAGGAGTGGGACACAAGGTTGATTGAGAAGGATCTGGGTGAGAGTGGTGGTGGTGGCGGCAGCGCCATTTTTGACGAGGTCGCCGCTTTCTGCCGCAAGGGCTTGCATAGCCGGCTCCATCACCGATTCATCGTGTGGGGTCAATTTTGTGATGGAATTGATGGAGATAAATGTAATGGGTGGGTGGAGTAAGAGGCGAATGATGGTGGTGGTGGTCGTAAGATGGAGGTGAAGTGAGGAAGAAGAAAATGAATTTATTTTTTTGAATTGTTTTTTTGGGTATTTCATTTTTATTCTTTTTTATTTAAGCTTATATCTGAAAGTCTTTATATTAAATTTAGTTTCCAGAAAAAGATATATCAAAATGATTTTCTAGTTTTGAAGGTGATATGAAATTGTAAGTCTCATCTTAAAACTAAAAATATAAGGAGATAAATATAAGTAATTACAAATAAATTGTTGAAATAATGGTTCTTTTTCCTTTTGTTATATATGTATATATATATATACATATATATTAAGGAATTAAACATCTTTTTATTAAGATTTAAATAAAAATCTTTAAGAAATAATCATATTTTTTCTTCCCTCATTAATATATATTATGGGGTGCAAGTGCAATTTTAAAATTACAAGGGTAGTTTTTGAATTTTGTTTTTAAATAATTATAAAGTGACTGTGTAATAAAAATAAAAAGCAAAAGTTAGTTATTTCCTATGTGGCGACGATGTGGCAGCCACGTTATAGAAAAACGTATAAGGCCAATTAGGCTATTGTGATAGAAAAAATCAAATATATGAGCATATTTATCAGCCCGAAATCAAAAAGGATATTTTAAAATTTATGACAAGTTAAGGGGTAGAAAAAATAATTTATCCTAAATAGATATATTTATATGGGGGTGGGGGGTTAACACTAGGAAAAGAGCATTTTGAGTCTCACCATGTCATTTTCATTACTAAAATGAGGAGACCAACTGAAACAAAGAAAAATGAACTTGATGAGCTAATGTACCATGAAACTTGTTGAAATTGTTTCTTTTAAGCCGTAGCAGTAAACAACAAAATTGTTATTTTACTCATTTCAACAATTTCTGCTCCATAATGAGCTTTTAGAATGTTTATACCGTGATAATATATCCAATCAAATAATAGAAAGAAATATTCAATGTATTAGAGGTGAGCATTATTATCTACTTTGTGAAGTGGGTTTCTTGTTGTTTGATGCCCTGATGATTCTGAAAGATCTTAGGTTCGTAAGTACTTAACAAAAGTGATTGTCTTAACATGTAAGTAAAAGAACACATGAACATTTTATAGTGG
Source organism: Linaria vulgaris (assembly GCA_948329865.1). NCBI lineage: Eukaryota > Viridiplantae > Streptophyta > Magnoliopsida > Lamiales > Plantaginaceae > Linaria > Linaria vulgaris. Next base: position 79,402,138 of record OX415249.1, on the reverse strand, counting down.
GTCGCGTCTATATAGAACTAATCCACTTGGCTTGCGCCTCAATGCTCAAGTCTCTTTTGAGTTAGTACAAGACTTAGTCACACATGAATTTTAAGTACTTGTAATCTAGTTTATCTCTAATTAACTTCATATCACATGTCGTGACATCTTATAAACTTACTTTACTTGAATCTGGAAATCACGACATTTTTGGGCCTTCTTCTTATGGCCGTACATTTTTTGCATCTTTTTCATTTGCATTTTTATTTTCGCAAGTATTCAAACCATCCTATACTTCATAGATTTTTGAGAAGCACCCCCAAACTTATGTTTTTGCAAAAGGTTATCTGTGCTCTCTAACTAATTCATTCTCCTTTTCAGTAACATATCAGTTTAGCTCTTGCGTTGCTTTGAGTTCCTACCTTATTCCTCCTCCAATCCACTATGTCCGTCTCTAGAAATGGGTGTGATATAGGTTTTTCTTTCAGCTCATGGTGGATAAGTGGGTTTCATAAACAAAGGCTTCATAGAAAATGATGTATTGTTGTTCAATGGCTGAAATATAGAAAAGATGGCCTAAGTCAAGCCCTCAACAGTTCGAATTCATATTTACTTCCAATAGTAATAGATAAATCACGTAAGATACATAATTTCTATGTAACACCCTCTTTTTTCATAAATCCCATAAAATTATCTCAATATTTTCTACTTACGCCCATCGTGAATAGTGTATATAAAATAACCATGCCTCTAACAATATTAACCAAGGCGTACTCCTATCATTCATGTATAGTTCCTTTCTTTCAAAGTCCTCCTATATTAGGCATATATCATAATAGATCCTTTCTTATGCATGCTTTTATCACTTCGAACTTTTGTTCTAACAAACAGACTCTAAAATAACTAAAATAGACTCTAAAAATGAAAAATTGGAACAAAACTACTTAACTAGCAAAGCTACAACTCTCCTTCCCACACTCAACTTGTTCAATGTCCTCATTGAACTACACCTTTAATAAAAAAAGAAAGAAAGAAAAAAAAATATTAAAACAGAGGACTCCTCTGAAAAAACTATCCTTCTTTCGTAGCATCATGTGCGGTGTTGTAAACTTCCCCGTTCAATCTACCCAACTTCTCCATCACAGTTTCCCACTGAATTGAAATATCATCTTGAACATTCTTGATCTCATTTCAGATGAATTCTTTTAAGTTCTCAGTTTACTCTTCTATTAGTTTCTTTACCAATTCTTCCATCATGGTTGGCTTCTTTGATTTCGCTTTGTCTGCTCCTTCTGCTTTGATCTTTCCATATCCGTTAAGTTATTTCCTCGAAATTGTTTCTTTGATATGCTCCTTCTTGTCAGATGGTTTTGCAAGAACTCCAGTTGCTCTACAAATACTTGTAATTAGCCCTCCATGCGGGATAGTCCCCGTTGTTCTCACTGCTGCAAAAATGTTAATAGAATTCATAATTTCTTGCTCTACATTTATGTGGACTCCATCATGGATCCTCATCAAATATTTCACTATATTCCAGTGAGATGGCCGTCATGGATCCTGAAAGTGCAGGTATTCGGTCAATGTTAGTTTAACATTGAGAAGTCAATGCTAGAGTAACATTGCTGAAGCAGAATCCGATTTACAATCTTGTTTTTATTTATTATTATTGTTTTGCCTTACTCATTCAACTAACTTAGTTCCACAGTTATGATTGTCTTTGATTATTATTCAGGAAACAAACTTGTTATAGGTTGGATGCTCAAGTTTCCAAGAAGTAAAGTTTCCTTAATTATGCAAACCGCTCTACATGGAAAGAAGAGTTCGAGTGCAACTAGAAAAGCATTCCAAGTTGAGTCCTGATTTGAAGAAGGAGTCTTTCCTTAGTTAGATCTCTAACGAAGGAACTATTTTTCAAGAAGGACTGCGAGAACAAGGAAGAGGAGTTCAAGAAGGAAACAAAGAGAATTACCAATCGTGTACAACACACCTTGAAGTCCAAGTCAAGAACCTATATACAGGTGTGAAGTACATCAAGACAAACATGAGACAAGATCCAATCAATCCGAGAGATTAATTTACAGTTGTTGAGTGTTGTCTTGCTTTAGCAAAGTTTGTGAGTTGTGAGAATAGATCTAAGAGTGATGAGCTTTTAGTGATAGTCGAAGCAATTCTTGTGTGCTTTGCTTAGTTCGATTAATTTGAGAGTGAGGAGCTTGGAAATTGAGAGAACGACTTTTGTTAAAACCTTAACGGGTTATTTTGCCTACGGCTCGGAAGTTAATATAATCTTATATTCACTTCTTAAAACTTGGTGTTTGTTTATTCCGCTACACTATTACTCTGGTCCGTTGTTAAAGTAACATCGCTGAGTTAACAACATATCAAACTGTTGTTAACACTCCAGTGTTAAGTTAACAACAACAACGTAGCAACCGGATCCATAATTTCAGATCCTCATCAAATATTTCACTATATTCCAGTGAGCATCTGTCATGTGGTTAGTAGGTGCAATTCTTGAAATAATGAAATTATACCAAGCCTTATATTCTGGTTCAAGTTTATTATAAAGGATGTAAGGATTAGCTGATTTCTCACCATGAATCATAGTATTTGAAGTTAACACGTTCCTCAAAGCTTCCTATGTCATTGTCGTCTCCATAGTTGCAAATTCTCCCTCTTCAATCTTCTCTAGATCTAGCTTGTAATGCTCGTTGATAATCTTGGCGGAGATCTCAACTTTTCTTCCCCTTAATAAAATTGCATTTTTGATTGGTGAAGTAGCCTTTGTGCAAAATTCAAGCACCATAGTCTTGTTAACCTCTCCCGGTTGTTGTGCAAACATCCTCCAACCCATATCTTCAATTTGGTCATAAAAACGATCAAAACCTTTCTCAGCATTGAATGACTTCGTCATGAGTGTTTCTTTCTTTTCTAGTGCGTCATTCATAGTCTTCTTCTTGCATGGTTGTTGGCGTAAAGATGATGACGATTTATCCTCGTTTGAGCTTGAAACGTCCTTAAGGCATTTCTTTGTGTTTTTCTGCACTTTCATTGTGTTTTCGACAAGTAGAACAAGCGTAAGAAGAGAAAAGAAAATAATGATGAAGAAGAGTATCTTTGGAATTTACTTTATGTTGGAAGATAACTACCTAAACTCTTAATTGACCTATATAAATTGTATAATAATATATAAAGGTATAAGTGGACTAGGATTCCACCATATAGGCAGTTTTGAAACCAAGAAAACTTTTCCACACAATTCTACTAGTATTAGGTAACATGCAAATACATAAAATCCAGTAATATTCATAAAAGGAAGGTAAATAAATACGGAAACTTATTCCAGAATCAGCAGTGCCCCGAAAATGTGTTGAGTGGGTTGCGCAATCTGTAATCGGGCCTCTAAATCGCGCATCTGAAGCGAGATCAGACTTTTATTAAACTTGCTCGTGGTTTTTGTCAAATGAGTTGAGCGATCATAGTGCAAAAACTTCACATCACTTAAGACTGACTGAGATTTTTGCGATGATGTTGCGCGATGTGTTGCATCGCGCCACTCCTCCTCCCTGCTTCAAAACTGCTTTTCTCAAATTTTCTGCAAAAAGTAAACTCATTTTCATTATATCTTCAAACTTCTTCATACAGTCATTCTCCTACGGATTCCTACAAACATAATCAAAATTGATACAAATCAAATAATACGAAAAGAAACTAATTGTAAAAAAAAAAAGGACTCAAAAACAATAATTTTTTGGGTTGCCTCCCAAACAACGCTTAGTTTTTACATCGTCTAGCCCGACGCTACTTTAGTCTAAGGTGTATCAATCGCAACATCATGGTTAAATGGATGCGCAAGTTCTTCCTCCTTATCTATCCTCTTGATTGATGGTTCTTTTGGGTAAACCTTTTTTTCTACTTTGAAACTAACATGTTCGTTGTTAACTTTTAAAGTCACCATTCCTTCTCCTAAATCAATCAAGGTATTAGCAGTTGCTAAGAATAGTCTTGCAAGAATTAATGGAAGCTTATACTTTTCACTCTTGTCAATAACCAAAAAATCCGTCGGAAAAGTAAATTTACCAATCTTAACCATAACATCTTTTATTATCTCTTTAGGATAACTAACACTCCTATCAACTTGTTGAATTATTAAATCAGTTTCTCTCAGCATAGGCAATTTTAGACGTTCATAGATAGTGTATGGCATGAGATTAATACTAGCACCTAAATCACATAAAGAATGTTCAAGCAAAGTACCATTAATGGTGCAAGGTATAGTAATACTCCCTGGAGTATTTCTGGTAGTCCTTCCAATGCTGGAAGTGTAAAAACTCTTTAGAGTTCGATCTCATCCATTCTTCTCCTTAACATATGTGTGTCTTCCAGATATTTAGCATACTCCGGTACTTGCATTACTGCTTCATCTAGTGTCATTATTCCCGGTAGATTTTTGAAAACCATAGCAAATTGTTGTGTATGATGAATTCTCAAAGGATATGGTATAGGTGGATAACTCTCCTTCATCGCTGGTTCTGAGAGTTTATGTACAATGTCTTATTTAGTCGAGACCATGTTCACTTCTTCCCTTGGATTAGCTTTAGCGTAACTCGGCAATGCTCCATTCGATCAAGTGCTTAAGTGAGTTGCAATCAGGCTAAGTTGTTTCTCAATGTTTCTTAGTGAGTTATCGGTGTTTTGACATCTCGCCTCTATTTTCCCCATTCTTGCATCAGTTTTCATCATATAGTTATACTACGTTTCTTCAAGATCGACTTCTTCTCCGTTGGCTGAAATTTGGTTGGCTTCTAAACGCCCCATTTTGTTACTGGGTTTGTTGACTTCCCCAAGAAAAATTGGGATGATTTCTCCAGTTTGGATTGTAACTACTCGAATAAGGATTAATTTGCCTCAAGTAGTTTTCAGCATAGTTAACTTCTTCAAGCATCACTGTATTTACTCCTTTGCATTCATTGATCGGGTGACTTCCTTCACAACTGTTGGACAAAATGAGTGGTGTATTTGCATTCATATGCTTCAATTTTGGGTTGATGGAGTCCACAAGAGCTGTTAATTGAGTAATAGTGTCAATCTCATGAACCCCTATCGTTCTCTTGCTAGGACCTCTATCACGACTCCATTTTGATATAGTTGATGCAATCGTCTTCAGTAAAGCAAACGCATCTTCATCCATCCTTCGCATAAATCCCCAATTCTGAACTAACGTCTAGTGTATTCTTGCATCTAGTGTTCAGACCATAGTAAAATTATTGAAGTAGTACCTCATTAGTGAAGCTATGTTGTGGACATTGCTTCATCATGCCTTTGAATCATTCCTATGCTTCTGATAATAATTCAGTATCCAGTTGGCAAAAATTAACAATCTCACTTCTCATCTTTGCAATCTTTGACGGTGGGCGAAAGGGTTGTAAGAATAATTGAACCACCTGCTCCCATGTTGTAATACAATTGTTTGGTACCTCGTTCAACCATCTCTTAGCTATTCCGTTCAGAGAAAACGAAAATAGTTTCAGAATTGTTGAATTAGCACTGAGTTGAAATACTTTACACGCCCCAATAATGCCTTTAAGGTGTGTCATCGGGTCTTCATTTGCTCCCCCACCAAATTTGTTTTGGCCAATCATAGAGAATATGGTTGATTTGATCGGTTTATGATATTCAGTTGTAACAATACATGATCTAGTCCCTTCAAGCATTGGCAAGACTTCTTGTCTTGTCGGTCGAATAAAATATCCCCCCTCCCCAAATTGTGTCCAGTATTTTCGTCAATCGGTGCTCCTTGCTGTGCGACATCATCTCCAGTGTTCGACTTGCTTCTTCCTTGTTACCGATTACGTCTGCAAGTTCTTTCTATTTTAGGATCAAATGGTAATGGTTTAGCGTTGTCTTTTCTTATCATGCACCACTAGTACCTAAAGTAAGAGCACAACATTAAATGTTCCTCCAAAATCAACAATAAAAATCACTAACATATATATCCGTAACTCTCAGGCAACGGCGCAAAAAACTTGATGCATGCGTATGTTGCTTTTGTATTCTCAATTATCTCAATGCACACAAAATCGCAAGTATACAAGTCAAGTAATAATAAAATGGTAAGTAAATATAACTTTCCCAGGTATCGAATCCCCTGAGAGTAGGTATCTCCCTAATAGTAAATCTTATTACTGAAATCTTCTAATAGCGTCATGGTTATTCAAAGAGTGTGGAACTAAACTATAACTAAATTAATGTTAAACTAGAGATGCAAATTGAAGTACTAGAAAGATGTAAGTAGAGAATGCAATTAAGACAATTAACTAAAGATTAGCTAACTAATTAACTAGAGCATAATTTAATTGGTTGATTGAATGCTTGCTAAGGATGTAAAACAGATTAAGAAAAGGTATCTAAGGATCGAATTTCATTAATATCGGATATGTGTACTTCATAGACAAAGTACAAATGACTCCCACGTCTGCCTCTATCTATGGATGGTTGTTTTGTCTCCAAATTTAGGTACCAAGTTAGCCACCTTTCGATGCACTAAAGAGACCTATAATCCCTATTGGCTTTAGGTAGTTAAGCACTTTCCGCTCACCAGAAGTTCACCATGTCATAGGATCCATAAAGTGTTTTAGAAGTGAATTAGAGTTACCAATTATGATTTAGATTCCACAAACATGCTAATGTTGAAGGTCTAAAGATTTAATTGCTTGATCTACTATGCCAGTGTTGTGTTAACCAACTCCAAAACATAATTCAACATAATATTAGGTTGTTTAACATCAGTATTATGCCTCATAGAAACGCGTGCATTAAACAAACCAAGTAGCATAAGCAACAAATAATATTCAACAAAACAGAGTCATCAATAAATATAATCAACACATAGGTTCAAGGTGTATCCGTAAGAGATTAGCTACATCCTCCCCCAGATACTGAGAAGATTAGCTACTCATAGTCATAGCCAAAACACAAAAAGTCATAAGTAGATTAATTCAATAAGAAAAAGAAAAGATTAAACTTCTGATCCCCTTGCTGCTGCCCTGTACTCTAATTGTTACCTCCTTGTGTTCACCTTCTCCATTCAACTAGAATTGTGTTGCTAAGAGCGGTGGATTCTTCTCTTTTCTAACCTTAGGATGCTGTTTTGTATGCTATTGTAGGTTTTGTGCTTGTAAAAATTGTTCTGTTTGGATGCTGAATAAACCTTCTAATTTATAGTTTTTCTTCACGTTCTAGGCATCTTCTAGGGTTTCTACCGTTCAGGCCCAAATTCCGATAGTTGGGCGATTAGGGATGCGCGGTCTTACTTTTCCAGTGCTCTTCTCATCGTGCTGGTCTGTGCCTTTTCTCCACGATGTGCTTTATTTGCTCTGAATTATGGAACTGGTGGCGCTATGGCCCCTTTGTTCCTTATTACGAAGAGTGCTGAAATCCTCTAATTAAGTATCGTTCTGCTCCAACAAACAATATAACAATACTAAAACAAGTGAAATTGCCACTAGGAGTTCCCAAAAGCATAAGAATCCAGATATATAAATCACTTCTATTATCCTCTTATTAGACTGCTTCACATTTTACTAAAATTTTCATTAATCTTGTATTGGCTAATGAAAAGTGAGTCTTCTATTTCTTGTTCACAATTGGATTCTGCTAGTCCTGTTGTTGCAACAAGAGGAGTTGGAATATGAGAGATTTTGACTGTTAGGGAAGTATCTGATCTTTCTTCTTCTTCATTGTCGTCAGATTCATCATCACTCCGGGTTCAGACAAGAGCTATGTTCTTGTTCTTTTCAAGAAGGTTTCCACAATCTGCACGAATGTGACCAAAACCTTGGCATAATCTGCATTAGATACGTTTCCCTTTCTTTCTAGCTTCAAGATCATTAACAGTCGAGGGACTTTTATTAAAATCTGAGTTAGATGAACTAGAGGGGGAAATTTGACCTTTATTTTTTAATTTGGTCATCTTCTTGAATTGTTTTGAACCGTTTTGTGAGTAGGGCAATGGATTGAAGAAGTTTGGTTCCTTGTACATTCTGAGGTAGTGGTTGAGCAGTAGACTGTAGTGCAAAGCTTTTAGACACATTGTTTCCTTCATGTTTCAAATTCATTTCATAAGTTGGCAGTGATTACATGAAAATTTCAAGGGGCATATTGTATGTATCTTTTGCTTCTTCAGTTGCGTCTACTTTCATGGCAAATTTGGTGGGAATGGATCTAAAAGGCTTGTGGACCAATTTTGCATCATCGTACTCTTCTCCAAGAAGGGCAGCCTATGTGGCAATGCATCGAACTTTTGCATTGCATTGAGCGATTATCTCATCATCATACATCTTCATGTCCTCAAACTAAGTAGTTAGCAGTTGCAATTTTTATCTGAAAACTCTTTAGGTACCTTCATGAGTGACATGAGTAATGTTCCATGCTTCTTTAGCCGCAATATAACCATAGATAATGTTGTATTGAACCATGTCAACTGCACTTAGGATGACATTTAAGGCAATAGACTTTTGTTGACCACAAGGTCTTTCTGATCTGTCTAATCTAGTTCAATTTTTTCCTTTCCATTAGTGCCAACCGGTGAAGACTAGCTTCTTAGAACGATTTCCATGCCTTCTGGTCTTATTGTTTGATGAAGTTCATGACACAGTTTTTTCTAGTATGAGTATTTGGTGCTGAAAGGCATTGGTGGTTTGTTCGTGGACAACCCTTGTTTAGTTCCTTCAATTCCTGTAAGAAAGATCTTAGAAGCCAGAAACTCACTAAAAGTAACGTTAGTGATCGGCTCTTGATGCCAATAGAAAGATGTTAGGTTCGTAATTACTTAGGAAAATTGACGAAACAGTAAGTAAAAAGAACAAAGGAACCTTTTATAGTGGTTCACGACTAAACATACCTAATCCACTTGAGTTGCACCTCAATGTCAACTCAAGCCATTTTTCTGTTAGTACATGACTAACTTACAATTATAAGTACTAGTAATCTACTCTCTCTAATTACCTTCCTATCACGTGTCGTGACACCTTACAAACTTTAAGGCAATAGACTTTTGTTGAACCACAAGGTCTTTCTGATATGTCTAATCTAGTTCAATTTTTTCCTTTCCATTAGTGCCAACAGGTGAAGACTAGTCTCTTAGAATGATTTCCATGCCTTCTGGTCTTATTGTTTGATGAAGTTCATGACACAATTTTTTCTAGTATGAGTATTTGGTGCTGAAAGGCATTGGTGGTTTGTTCGCGGACAACCCTTGTTTAGTTCCTTCAGTTCCTGTAAGAAAGATCTTAGAAACCAGAAACTCACTAAAAGTAACATTAGTGATCGGCTCTTGATGCCAATAGAAAGATGTTAGGTTCGTAATTACTTAGGAAAATTGAAGAAACAGTAAGTAAAAAGAACAAATGAGCATTTTATAGTGGTTCACGACTAAACATACCTAATCCACTTGAGTTGCGCCTTAATGTCAACTCAAGTCATTTTTCTGTTAGTACATGACTCACTTACAATTATAAGTACTAGTAATCTACTCTCTCTAATTACCTTCCTATCACGTGTCGTGACACCTTACAAACTTACTTTACTTCAATATGAAAATCACAAGTTACACGAAGACCATTCGGCATAATGATTTCGTGAGAATTGAAATGATTTCGACTCAAAAACAAAATATATTACACTTAGACTTAAACACTCTAAGATTAACTTTGAGTCTTCTGCACTCATATCATGCAGATCCGCGAGGAAGATAGCTGTCGCACCTCCCGTCTAGTGTCCAGCTTGCGCCTTCCAAAGTTATCTGAGTCTCTTGCAAAAAGATTGACGCAGAATATTCCAAGTATACAGTGATGAATTACATCTAACTTCATTTGGAATATATCAGATCTATACAATGACAAAGATTGAGATTCATATTTCAGAGATACTACTTTCCTAGAATAGCCTATTCCGATAGGATCCTCTCAAACATGGAAGGTTAGGGTAAACATGCCAGAATATTACAAATATTTTTCCTAAATTATCGTGATTCGACAGGATCAATCTAGATAAGGAAAGATAAGGAAATAATATCAAAAATAATCAATTAAATTTTTATAAATAATCATAAGATTAATTAGGCCAAAAATTGGTCCTAACAGATTGACAAGAACATAATCCAAATTATAACCGAACGAAGAATGTAGCATAACATCTTATTGAATGATTGCAAAGTGAAATTGTTGAACAACCAAGTGATCGTAGAACAAGAGCGTGTTAGATCTTGATTATACATAAGTTAGTCTCTTGATCAAAAGCGGGATGAGATTGAGAGTTATAACTAATTATAACCAATACACTTAAACATCTAGTTATTTGAACTAAAACAAAATTAGGAAAAGCGTGAAATAGAAATGTGCTTTTAGTTGTTCAACAGTTATCGTACAATTTGAGTTATGCAATATGATTTTATGGTAAAACCATTTTATGATTCATTACTATATTTATTTTGAAAATTCGTGAATCGTGATTCAATACCAAATTACCAGCTCCGACATTGGTGTTAACTTCCAATGTTGTGCCAACACTGAATTACTCAGTGTTGCTCTATCACCTACTAACAGAATATTTTGCACATAAAAATTTGAAAAAACACAAAAATTTCAAACGTTTAATGCAGATGATATGGAAAATTAAGATGTAAACCAACTGAGTAGGTAAAGGATATCAGTACTCCTTACAAGATCCTTAAATCTAGGTACGAAGTAGCTTTAATTTACTAGACAAAACTCAAAAAAACAAGAAAAAGACTCTCAACAACTTTATGGTCTATTCTCTCAGAATTCTTTCACTCCTGTCTCGTGTCTTTCTCTTGTGTCTTCAATGACTATTTATAAGATTGTCTTCTGAAATTGTTGATCGGGTTGATACGTTGTTAGTGTTAACTTAACACATGAGTGTTAACAGCAGATTATTATGTTGTTAACTCAGCGATGTTACTTTAATAACAGACCAGAATAATAGTGCAGCGGAATAAACAAACACCAAGTTTAAGAAGTGAATATAGAATTATATTAACTTCCGAGCCGTAGGCAAAATAACCCGTAAAGGTTTTAATAAAGGTCGTTCTCTCAATTCTCAAGCTCCTCACTCTTAAATTGATTGAACTAAGCAAAGCACACAAGAATTGCTTCGACTATCTCTAAAAGCTCCTCACTCTTAGATCTATTCTAACAACTCACAAACTTTGCTAAAGCAAGACAACACTCAACAACTGTAAATTAATCTCTCGGGTTGATTGGCTCTTGTCTCGTTATTTGTCTTGATGTACTTCACACCTATATATAGGTTCTTGATCTTCGACTTCAAGGTGTGTTGTACACGGTTGGTAATTCTCCTTGTTTCCTTCTCGAACTCCTCTTCCTTGTTCTCACAGTCTTTCTTGAATAAAAGTTCCTTCGTTAGTGATCTAACTAAGGAAAGACTCATTCTTCAAATCAGGACTTGATCTTGGAAAGCATTCCTAGTTCCACTCGAACTCATCTTTCCTTGTAGAGTGGTTTGCGTAATTAAGGAAACTTTCCTTCTTGGAAACTTGAACGTCCAACCTATGAAAAGTTTGTTTCCTGAATAATAATCAAAGACAATGACAATTGTGGAACTCAGTTAGTTAAATGAATAAGGCAAAACAATAATAAAGAATATAATCAAGATTGTAAATCGGATTCTGCTCCAACAATGTTACTCTAACATTTACTTCTCAATGTTAAACTAACATTGACAGAATACCTGCACTTTCAATCTCCCCCTTTTTGCCTTAATCACAAAACCTAAGAACATGTTCTAATCAGATCAAATTATTCAGACAAACTTAACTATCATATCACAATGGAAAATAAGTACTCTCCACCTGAACATCAGAAGGGACCAACTCAATGTTATTCTAACATTGATACTTTCAATGTTATTCTAACATTGATACTTTCAACGTTGTCATAACATATGTCTTTGTCAATGTTAGCTTAACATCGAAACCAGACAGATGTTCTAACATTGAACATCTCACTGTTAACTTAACATCAGAGAACAATTAACACCTGCAAAACAGAGTTAGTACTTTGTATCCAAAGTTCAATGAGCATAAGCAGAAGCAGTAAGCAATAAGATAGAAAAGTACTTAATTACAGACCATACTAAGTAGCAAGGAACACACTCCTTGATGAAACCGAAAACAAACAAAGAAAATAGAATTGTTCATACTGACAGAAAATTAACAAAACTCAAAAATTATGAAAAATTTGATCATTCTCCCCTTTTTTGTGAGGAAGGCAGATCCCTCAAATGCTTCCTGGGGCTGTCTATCTCCTACAACCTCACTTGCTTGTCTGCTATCTCTCTTTGGGTATCTTTATACTCTCTGTCCAGCCATACCAAGGTCTCCTCCACAAAAGCATCAGCAATGACAGAACAACTGTCACCACTAGCCACAAGAACTGAAGAAGCAGCAAACTTGTGAGTCTTCTTCTTCTTCTTCTTCATGCTTGGACCAGCTGTATCATTGGGATTCCATGGCAGATCTTGAATCCTGACCTGAGTTAAGTAGCTCCTGGTGATGCTCATCTTGGCCTTGTTCTTGATCCAGCCTTCTGTCTTCTTTGTCTTGGAGCCTTGCTTCACAAGAATGCTGGATACCAGAGAGGGATATGGAATGTTTCCCTTTGCCTTGGTTGTGACTTCCCTCATGTGCCTCAGAACCTTCTCCCCTATGTTCACACTCAGCCCATTCTTCAGTTTTCACACCAAGCTTCATTGATCACAGAGGGGCTGATGTCGAAGACCTTCATTCTTACCCAAACTTTGCCAAACTTGGGAGAGTTCTGGTGGGACACCAATCGAGAGAGGTCCATGTAGAACTCTCTGATCACATCAGGGACATATGATGACTGGTTCATCACAGAGCCCAACACTCCCCTTGCTTCAAGCAGCTCAAACAGCCTATTTTCCTTGAACATCTCCTCATCAATGTTCCTCTCCATGTGAATAACCCTGGCTGGATAAGCCTCCTACTGTTCTTCTGCCTCAGCAGACACATAAAAGCTAGAATAAGGCTTTTTGGGGTACTCCTCATCAAGCACATCAAAGTACTCATCATTGACTGATGTTGGAGTAACATCAGCAGGGTCATCACCGACCAGTAGGTCTTCTTCCTCAACTTCCTCATCTTCTTCTTCCTCATTATCCTCTTCCTCCTCTTTTTCTTCTTCTGACTCCGACTCAGAAGCTTCAACCATCAACTGTTTTCCCTTTCTTTTATTAGCAGCAGTAGCTAAGGCAGAGAGAGTTAGGCTCTCTTCTTCTTCTCTCTCAACCTCTTCAAGTTGAATGTCACCCCCATTATCAACATCTTGGTTACCCTCAGTAGTAACCTCCTCAACCACAGTCTCCTCAACCTGATCATCCTCCTCAGGAAGAGTCTCTATCTCATCAGCAGTAACCTGCTCAGCAACATCAACCTAAACAGGCTCAACCACTTCCTCAGCAACAACCACATATTCATCCCTAACATTACCCTCAGGGACCTGATGCACAACCTTAGACTCACCCACAGCACCAACAGGGGCCTCTTTCTCCCCCTCAATACCAACAACAATAGTAGCAGGCATATCCAGAGTAAGGTTAGCCATCATTACCTCGTTTTCAGGGTTGGCGGGAGTGGAGGTTTGCTCAGAAGTTTTGGATGTTGAATCAACATCACCCTTAGCGGCTTTCTTGCCCTTACGCCGTTGATAGGTGGATTTCCTCTTTGGTGCGGCGGCGGCGATGGCTTCAGCGGTTGTACTTCTGGTACTACGGCGTCATGGTTGCTTCATCTGCTCAGCAACAGCTGCAAGAGTGTCAATGGAAGAATTGCGGGCCATTGTTAGAGTGATTTAGAGAAGAAAAAATAGAAACTTGATTTGCATAGAGAGTTGATTTTGTAAGAATTTTGAGCCCGTAAATAGTGAGAAAAGATTAGGGCAAATTATACAATTAATCAGCTGAAGAATAGTGATAGTGGTTTTGTAACATGTTACCAACATAATCGGACCACTGTCACACGATCATACCCATGTTTACCTTACCACGTGTCAGTGTTAGATTAACACGTAACCAGAGCGGTCTCCAAACCTGAAAACTTATAAGTTATAATGTTTCAATGTTGAACTAACATTGGTAAGTTAACATCGGGGAAGGAAGTTGTAGGTGCAGGGCTTCATCCAAGGCAGCATCATTTGAGAGCGTGAGATATTCATGTACTAATCTGAACCCTTACCCAAGTACATGAGTACAAAGACATAAATTCAGATCATCAGTATGAGTAAGTAACACATCCAACAGAAAAACACAGAGTGGATACACATATCCAGGGAAAAGATGTTCCCATAGCATATAAGATCACAAAACATAGTGTTTTACCTGCAGTGAGTCACCCACAAAGTATGCCTCAACACATGATTCCTAGGATTACTACTCCCCCTAAGCCCAAACCGGCACAAGGAAAAACAAATGCAGAACTAGAAAGAATGCAACAATGTTAGATCAACATTGGGAGATGGTAACCAACTACAAACAACTTTACTGACTGGGATCAGGACAAATCAATTTATCTTTATTTATTATCATGAGCTCTTTTGAACAAAAAACTAGTGAATGTAAAAGGATAGTTTCATCACTGAATGTGGGCAGCACAAGACCCCACACACCCCAGCAACTTAACCATCAGCAACAGATTAGGCAAGTACAAAGGAACTGAATGAAGACAATACATTTATCATATACTTCTCCACCCCAACTCCTCATGCATACTTGTTTTCCAACCTATTTACAAGAGAAATACCAAGTGACCAACGCTACTGAATGCAAGCAGTCGAAACTTCAAAGTACCCCAGTATGAAGGATCACTATCATGCATAACCTTGGTCAGAGACAAAAACACAAAAATAAGCACAACTGAATAACAATGAAGCTTTCAACATCATGTACCCCAGCTTCTCTTCATGCTTTGTCTAACCTAACATGGATAAGTCACAACTGAATAGCATCAGAGTAGTGAGCTCTGTGTACCCCAGCTTCTCCCAGATGTTAGGTTAACATTCACATACTAACAACAGAGTTCTAACTTTACAAACCCTTTGATGTGTACATGTCCACCAGTCAACTCAGCTATTCATACAGTTAACCACACAGCCCAACAAAATCTCTAACAAAGATGTAATATGCAAGAAAGAAGAATGCAGAAAGGAAGCAAAAAGAATTACAGATACACCACAACCAATAACCACTGCTAGACAGTGGTGTTATGTCAACACTGGTGTACTAACACCCCTAAACAATGCACATGCCAAGAGAATTCCTCAAACTGAAGAACCTCCCAGAATCTAAGGGTTTAGTGAACATACCAGCAAGCTGATTGTTAGTTTCAATGTGTTCAATGTCAATGAGCTTGTCCTCTACCATGTTTCTCAGAAAGTGATGCCTTATATCAATGTGTTTAGTTCTGGAGTATTGCACATGGTTCTTAGAGATACTTATGGCACTAAGGTTATCACAAAACATAAGTAAGGTATCACTGTCTAACCCATAATCCAGTAGCATGTGTTTAAGCCATACTAACTGAGTGACACAGCCGCCTGTTGCTATGTATTCAGATTTAGCAGTGGAGAGTGACACACAGTTTTGCTTACCATGAGACCAAGTTGTTCCCCAGATAAAAGCATCCTCCACTTGTAGACTTTCTGTCATCAGTGTCACCTGCCCAGTCTGAGTCACTGAAACCTACAAGATTTGTGTTAGTGTCATAAGAATACCATATACCAAAAGCCAAGGTGCCAGAAATATATCTAAGGATTCTCTTCACAGCAATCAGATGTGACTACTTTGGACATGCCTGGTACCTAGGACATACATAAACAGAGAACATTATATCAGGTCTTGAAGCAGACAAGTAGAGTAAGCTTCCTATCATTGAACGGTACAATGTTGGATAAACATTGACACCATTAACATCCCTGGATATCTTCACAGATGAAGACATAGGCGTCTTGCAAGGCTTTCAATCTACCAATTCAAACCTTTTCACCAAATTCTTTGCATACTTTTCCTGACTTAGAAAAATCCCATTACCTGTTTGTTTTACTTGAAGACCAAGGAAGAAAGTTAATTCTCCCATCATGCTCATCTCAAACTGCCATGTCATTGATTCAACAAATTTTTCTAGAAAAGAATTGTTAGTTGAGCCAAAAACAATATCATCTACATATATTTTAGCTATACCGACATGAGAATCTTTTTTTAAAACAAACAGTGTTCTATCTCCTTCACCTCTAACAAAGCCAAGACTTAATAGGAATTTAGTAAGCCTTTCATACCATGCTCTAGGTGCTTATTTAAGTCCATACAGGGCCTTTTCAAGCTTGTACACATGGTTGGGGTACATAGGATCTGTGAATCCCTTAGGCTGTTCAACATATACTTCCTTATCAATCAGCCCATTCAGAAACGCACCATTTACATCCATTTGGTATAGTTTTATCTTAAAACAGCATGATATGGCTAGAAGTAACCTAATAGATTCAATCCTAGCAACTGGAGCAAATGTCTCATCAAAATCTACACCTTCAACCTGTGTGTACCCCTGAGCAACTAGTCTAGCTTTGTTTCTAACTATAACCCCTTCCTCATTACTCTTGTTTTTAAATATCTACTTTGTCCTTATTACATTAACATTAGATAGTCTAGGTACAAGTATCCAGACATTGTTCTTAGTAAACTGTAATAGTTCATCCTGCATGGAATTAATCCAAAAGTTATCAAGAAGGGCTTCATTCACATTTTTAGGTTCTATGGTGGAGACAAAACAAGAGGCATTATCAACAGTACAAGTGAAGTTCATACATACACACAATTTTACCATATCTCTATAGTCAAGTCTTTCTCTGTTGCGTGTCCTTACCCGTTCAGTGAGTTCACCTATTACATGGGATGCTGGATGATCTTTCTGAATCCTAGCTGGGGGATCTCTTCTACGTTCAGAGGCAACTTCAAGTTCTGGGTCAGAATCCTCTGCTGTTAGTCTAACATCAGATCTTGCTGGTGTTAGTCTAACATCGTTCCCTGACTCCTGTTCAGTGTTTCCCGCTTCCAGTTCCAATGTTGGTGTAAGATTGTCAGGAGTAACAATCTCGGTTTCCACTGTTGGTTCAACATTGAGAACTAAGATGTCATCAGTACCTGTATCAAGAGTGAAATCATCAAACACAACATTCACTGATTCCTGAATTGTCTTTAATCTAAGATTGTAGACTCTAAAGGAAGTACTATTGGCTGAGTATCCTACAAAGATGCATTTTTCACTTTTAGAATCAAATTTACTCAAATAATTCCTGTCATTAAGCAGATAACAATCACATCCAAATTCATGAAAATATGCAACATTTGGTTTTACACCCTTCAAGAGTTCATAAGGAGTCATGTTAGTTCCAGGTCTAAGATACACCCTGTTACTAATGTGACAAGCAGTATTTAAAGCTTCAGGCCAGAGTCTTGTGGATAAATCTTTAGCATTGAGCATAACTCTGGCCATCTCCTGAAGAGTCCTGTTCTTTCTCTCAGCAATCCCATTCTGCTGAGGAGTCTTAGGAGCTGAATATTCATGGAAAATACCTTTAGCATTGCAGTAGTTATCAAATCTAGAATTTTCAAATTCTTTACCATGATCAGACCTAATGTTAGTCACAGTGGAGCCATACAGGTTTTTAATAACCAGCACAAAGAATTTTGAACTGATCAAAAGCTTCTGACTTTTCTTTAAGAAATTTTACCCAAGTGTATCTAGAGTAGTCATCTACAATGACAAAGGCATATCTCTTACAACTGAGAATACTTACCTCAATTGGACCCATTAAGTCCATGTGCAGCAATTCAAAACACCTACTAGATCTAGGGTTAGCATTCTGTACCTGTAGGGGTGTATGAACTGCTCTGGTTTGCTTACCCTTGAGGCAATCACCACACACAAGCTTACCTGGACAAGACAGCTTGGGTAAGCCTCTTACAGCATCAACTTTATGTAGTTTCTCAAGGTTTCTGTAGTGAACATGTCCAAGTTTCCTATGCCATATAGAAGCCTCATCTATCTTGGCATGGAAACATTCTGCTTTCTCCTGGGCTAGGTAGCAGTTATCTTTGGATCTAGTACCTGTCATAACAAGAACATTGTCACTATCATAAACATCACAAGATACTTTGTCAAATGTAACCAGTAAGTCATCATCACACAGCTGACTAATACTGATTAGATTTGCCTTTAACCCATCTACCGACAACACATCCTTCACGGGTGGGAATCCATCAACATCCAGTGTCCCCTTTCCAATGATCTTTCCTTTGGTGCCTCCTCCATAGGTCACTGTTCCAGCACTCAAAGGTATCATTTGTTTAAGATTTTCTTTGTTGCCTGTCATGTGTCTAGAGCATCCACTATCGAAGTACCACTTACCTGAAAGGTTAGAGTACACAACAGAGAAAACAACATTGCATACAACTTTAATCTTAGGGGTTTTAGCTTTTTCTATCCAAGTCCTACTTTTCTGTCCTGCACCTAATGTTAGTCTAACATCAGAACCTGTTGTAGTTGTAACATTGGACACATAGGCTGTTTTCTTACCACATTCTTTTATGAATGGTTTAATGTGGCCTGGTTGAAAACAGTATTGGCAGATAAACGTAGGTTTACTTTTTACAGTGTTAATGGTTCCAAAACTCATATTATCAGATTCTTTAACAAAGCTTGTAGTTAAATAGGCAGAATTAACATTAGAAGAGGAAGGTTTCTCAACAAATCACAGACCACATGTACCTGTGTTACTCATGTTTAGTACCTCATCAAGTTTAGAAGTACCTCCATTCCATTTGGCTATGATATGTGAATCCTTTTTGAGTTTCTCTTTTACCTCTTTCAGCTCAGCTTCAACCTTGTCAAGGTCTCTCTCATAGAGTCTCAGCATGTTCTTCAAACATTCAATGTCATGCATCAGTGCTTTGTTACTCTTCATGAGTTTGACATTCTCTCTCTCAAGTCTGAGAAAGGTTGTATGTAGATCATCTAGGATTTCCTCTTGGGACATTTCTTCTTCATTGAAGTACTCCTCTTCTGGATCAACTGAGCCATGAAAATAATCAAAGTTAGTATCATCGGAATCAGAGAGCACATCATAGATAACCTGAGTATCATGGTTGTTCCAGTCTCCAAAAAAGATTTCCGGTTTTGCTGTTGGTTCTCCAATGTTAGAGTAACATTGAGAACTTTGGCAATTTCTGGAGTCTTCTTCTGACCAGGTGATCCGAGTGCAAAGCGCAGCAGTGTTGATTTTCTGTGATTGTTCATCGGCACTTGTTCCAAATTCGAAGTCAGCTTCATTGAAGTCATCTACACAAACCCAATGAGAGTTCCCTCTTGTTCTGAGGGTGTTAGCACATTCATATTTAAAGTGACCATACCCCTTACATTCATAGCACTCGACATCTTTCAATTTTTCAGTATCTTGAGGCGTGCTCTTAGATGCCATGTACTTTACAAACTTTGGGGGCAGTTTCTTATAACCAAGGGCAGCATTACCAGGTTGTTTTTCTTTATTTTTATCTTTGTAACCCAATTTACTAAACTTCCTAGTAATGTTACCATAGTTAGAAGATATCAACTCATATTTATCCTCATCACTCCCTGTAGAATCTGAGCTAGTACCTAGTAAGGCTAAAGGAAGTTGTTTGCTGGACTTTCCTAGGAATTGTAGTTCAAATTGTTTTAGAGTGTTCATTAATGTTTGGAAGTCCATGTTGGCAAGATCTCTAGACTCATTCATAGCAATTCTTTTGACAGTGAACTTTGAAGATAATGTTCTAAAAGCTTTATAGACCATGGTTTGATTTGGGATGGTAAAACCTAAGTTTTGACACTGATTAGCAATATCTAGAAGTTTCTCAAAATAGCTATCAATGCTTTCATCCTCACCCATCTCTATCTTCTCAAAGTCCCTCAAAAGTTTTCTATATTTAGAGTCCCTCACTGCCACATCACCCTCACAATGTAATTCAAGAACTTCCCATGCAGCTTTAGCAGTAGTACAAGTTTGAATAAGTTTGAACATATGATTACCTACCCAGCTAAAAATAGCATTGAGAGCCTTTTCATTGAAGTTGTAGAGAGCAATCTCGTTGGCTGTCCATTGTCCTCTTGGCTTAGGTACCAGATTAACATCTCCATCTCTTGGCAAGTAGGGGATGGTGTAGCCTTCTAGTACTGCGTCCCAAGCTCTTAGATTGATGGATTTGATATGGACTCTGAGTCTGATCTTCCAGAAGGCATAGTTGTTGGGACCCTCTAATACCGGCAACTTGTTGGTATTGGGATTGGAGTTGTCCATCTTGTCGTATCAACGCCAAACACCGGTGAAGTTGGTGCTTGGCTCTGATACCAATTGAAATTGTAGATCGGGTTAATACGTAGTTATTGTTAACTTAACACTAGAGTGTTAACAGCAGATTAGTATATTGTTAACTCAGCGATGTTACTTTAACAACAGACCAGAATAATAGTGCAGTGGAATAAACAAACACCAAGTTTAAGAAGTGAATATAGAATTATATTAACTTCCGAGCCGTAGGCAAAATAACTCGTAAAGGTTTTAACAAAGGTCGTTCTCTCAATTCTCAAGCTCCTCACTCTTAAATTGTTTGAACTAAGCAAAGCACACAAGAATTGCTTCGACTATCTCTAGAAGCTCCTCACTCTTAGATCTATTATAACAACTCACAAACTTTGCTAAAGCAAGACAATACTCAACAACTGTAAATTAATCTCTCGGATTGATTGGCTCTTGTCTCGTTATTTGTCTTGATGTACTTCACACCTATATATAGGTTATTGGTCTTCGACTTAAGGTGTGTTGTACAGGTTGGTAATTCTCCTTGTTTCCTTCTCGAACTCCTCTTCCTTGTTCTCGCAGTCCTTCTTGAATAAAAGTTCTTTCGTTAGTGATCTAACTAAGGAAAGACTCCTTCTTCAAATCATGACTTGATCTTGGAAAGCATTCCTAGTTCCACTCGAACTCATCTTTCCTTGTAGAGTGGTTTGCGTAATTAAGGAAACTTTCCTTCTTGGAAACTTGAGCGTCCAACCTATGACAAGTTTGTTTCCTGAATAATAATCAAAGACAATTACAACTGTGGAACTCAGTTAGTTAAATGAATAAGGCAAAACAATAATAAAGAATATAATCAAGATTGTAAATCGGATTCTGCTCCAGCAATGTTACTCTAACATTGACTTCTCAATGTTAAACTAACATTGACAGAATACCTGCACTTTCATCTTCTTTGAAACCCAAGGCATCTATGACACGTTCTCCAATTGCATCCGATCTCTTAGTGTAACTTTGTTTCCTTTTCTAGCACCTCTTCTTGAATTTACAAACATTTCCTTCTTTTACTGGAAGTCTTCTAAGGAAGTATCCTTATCCTTCTTGAAGTCTTCATTTAAAAGAATTCTTCTTTAGAAATATTCCTTTTTGCTGCACTTCATACGCCTTCTTTCCTTTTCAGATCATACCGCATCTTTAAATAAGGAAAGTTTCGAAGGAAACGTTTCTCTTGATCTCAATTCTCTCTTGATCTCATCAAACATGGAGTACATAAATGACCAACTACAACTGTTGAGATAGGTTAATAAGTGAATAGGGGCGAAACATAAATATGTTAGTTAAATTAAGATTGTGCAGTGACATGGCATTATACTCAGTGTTGAATGCATACCTAGTGTTGAACTAACACTTAATTAATACCCACAATACTTTATATTTATTACCATACTGGCATACTATATATAAACGGGATGTATATTCATGTAACGGCAAACACAAGTTAGTACATCGTGGAAAATCAGATTGAGAAGAGAAAATACAATTCGCACT
The DNA here is from genome assembly GCA_948329865.1 of Linaria vulgaris. Lineage (NCBI taxonomy): Eukaryota > Viridiplantae > Streptophyta > Magnoliopsida > Lamiales > Plantaginaceae > Linaria > Linaria vulgaris. The sequence goes on along the minus strand of OX415249.1, from coordinate 79,380,173 downwards.
ACTAAAAAAAAACCCTAATAAGACGCCCTTATTGTGACGCTATACTAAAACTCTCACTAAATCGTGTCATTAGTCACACATAGCTAAGGCGTCATTACAAAATATTAATTTTTAAAGAGGAGGAGAACTTCTCGTGAGCACCAGCCCACGTTTTCTGTCATAAAAAAAATCCCTCCTTTGTCTTAGGAAAAAGTGAAACCAAAAAATATAGAGGTATACAATCTGAAATAAGGGATTTGCCGGCAGAATTTCTTCACAATCTTCAACCAAGATTCTTGCCTCATATTTTAATTCTGGTCAAATCAGTAAGATTAACAAAAACCCACAACAAAATCAAGGCTAGCCGGAGATAATCGATCCGATAAGAGTTCTTCTTAGAAAAATTCAACAATATTTTTAAAATATGTATTTGATCTTGTCTTTTGAAAATTAGGATTGATTAAACGATCGACGAAATTGGATTTCAAACATTCACGGTATGGGTTTTGACAATTTTCTTAATTTAACTGATCTATTATGATAATTTATTCTCATCACTTGATTAAAAATTCGGTGCCAGCATTGGAACTTTTGACTGAATTTCGGTACTGGATGGCTGTGTGTATGTTTATTGTTGGTATGTTGAGTTTTCTCTTGTTTACTGTTATATGGGTGATGAGTAGTACTATCCAACACAAGAAAAACTCGATCTTCTATTATGAATTATGTGTCTATCATGTGTTTGAGGAAATGGCTCATCTAAATTGACAAACTATCTAATTATTTTTTATTAGCTTGGACACCGGAAATTGAGCCTTATTCTTTTTATCTAATTTCCTCGTAATTTTTAGTTTGGGTAATAAATTGTTGTGCATGCTCTCTTTATGGTGAATGAAACTCAACTGCATTTCTTTACAATAGAGTACAAACTTATGATTCTTCTTTGGTGATAATGTATATGCAGATATTAAAGTCAAATCAGATCTAGTTCTTGTGGTCATATATGTAAGTCTACTTATTCATGCTTTTATAAGATTTAATATATGTTGTATTCTTGTCCATGGTTGTTTGATATTTGCCATTTGAATAATGGTATATTGAGTGATTGTTTTGTTTGTTTTATTTGCATAATGGACTCAGTAGAAATCTTCGATGTGAAAGACTCATCCTGAGTATGTCAATAGACTACTAGGTATTCTTGAATTTATTGGTAACTCTATCAAGTTACAACTAATGAATTAGGATTTCGATACGATAACTTGCGAGATTCTAGCATAATTATACATATCTTCTATTTTTAGTTGATGAGGTGAAGAAAATCAGTTCGTATACGATAACGCGTGTCTCAAACGATACCTAAATAATTTTCTTCTCCTCATTTCAAATTATTAGATGCTCACCCTTTCATATACATTGTTTTTGCCTTTCTGAAACAGAAATCCAATGAATTTGTTCTAAGACAGAGGACAAATCTTTAGTCGTACTTGTGGTATGAATATGTTTTCTTTTCTGTTATTAATTTATGAACTTATTATTTTTTGAATTGACTTTTCATTTTTGGAGGTATTCAACTCGTCAAACATCAGTTAATGGTTTGGTTTGGTTGTCAGAATGATTCACTATTTAACTGCAAATGAGTATCAAAGAATATTTAAGCATAAGAGGTTATAGTTTTTCATCAAAATATTTGATATCTTAACATTCAAAAGTCTTGTTATGTGAATTTTTGTGGTAAGTATTATTTTCTCGCACTAAATGAGTTTCTTTTTTTCTTTAGTCATTTTTTTATGATGGATCTATGAGGTAGACTCTCATAGGGTTTTGATATTTTGCATACCTTCTTTTACTCCCGACTTTTTCTAATTAACTCTTGTTTCAATTACTATACTCAGGTTGTTTCCTTAAAGGGTTCTAAGTATTAGTTCCATCTTCTTGCATGAAGGTAGCAAATGAATATTGACTCTGTAGATGTTGCAATAGTACTGACTGTGTAATGGGGAGATCCTGACAAATGTAGTGCGACAATGATGTAAGACTTAACATCATACTTTGTATGGTTCAATTATTAAGAGTTTTTGACGAGTTTTAATGCAATTTCGACTTTATAATTGAAGTCATGTCATACACTTGATGTACTTTGGTGATTTAATATTTTTTCTAGAAACTTATTTTTGTAGATTCTGATGGAAGAAGTATGGTGAAGAAGTTATGTTTCTTTGTTGATCCAGAAGAATTATTTGTACTTTCCATTATATGATCAGAGAATTATCTCGAGTCTTTTTTATAGATTGTTTAAGTAGATTCAGCTTGACTTAATTCATACCATTGTAAGAGATATTCTCAGCTTGGAAGCTTGGCTGTATTTACACTCACTAGAATATTATAAAACTTTACATTGATAATAATGTTTGATTATTCTGTTTCTTTGTGTCTTACCATTGTTTTTATTCTTTATTATAGGTAGAAATGTGTAGTATTGTGATATTTTGGATATAGAAAATACTGGATATCATATATGGCTACGTCTTTTGCCAGTGTTGTTAAAACTGGACCAGACTGGCCGGTTCAACCGGGAACCGGTCCTTGATCCGATTCGATTTCCTCATGAAATCGCCTGCTGGTTTTGACCGGACTGGACCGATAAAAACTGGTCGTGAACCGGCACTCGGGCCTTCGTGAACCGGCCTGTGGATCGGCCCAGTCCACCATGCTTTAAAAAAAACAAAAAAAAATAGAATAAGACAAAACGCAGGCCCTCAACTGCAATTTCTCAACCTTAACCTTAGTCTGGATCGGACAGAACTCACAGAAGAGCTAAAAATCCCTAAAATTAAAATTAGAAGGAAAAAAAAAACCTAACAAAGGAAGCAAACCACCACCACCACTCCGTCTCTCACTCTCCCGCCGCCGTTCGCCGCCTCCTTCAAACAAATCAGGTGAGAATTGTGTATGGGTTTTAACTTATAAGCTCTAATTTCTAAATATCATGTTTAGTTCTTAACTTTTTATTTACCATGTTATGCTTAGTGTTCTTTAACAAGCATGTTCAGTTTGTTACTTTGTTTAATTGTTTGTTTCTCATGTGTTGCAAACTTGCAATTGTTTGATTTGGTTCTTTCTTTATTTTTTCACAAAATTAATGAGATGATATTAATGATACTTTCTTTGATTTGGTACTTTCTTTAATTGCAGTTATTAATGATATTAATGAGATGAACAAGTAAAGAAACAAAATTAATGAAGTATTGTATTTTGTATTAGATTATGAATTATGATTACATATTAATAATCTGTTACTTTCTAGTTTATTGCTACACTTATATAAATTAGGTAAACCTTAAACATTAGTAACTATAATTGGGATTTTGTGTTTATGACTTTATTAAGCTTGGTTTTTGTAAAATTGATATAAGTGATGGCAAACAACTCTTCAAGTACACCAACAGAACCTCGTGATAATGAAGAGGATCAATCAGCTAGTAATGTAAATCCTCGACGTCGAGATGATATGGCATGGACTCATTGTACTCAGATAGGAGGGAAGGTAAAGGCAATGACTCTTCGATGTATTCATTGTGGTTACGTTATTCATGGTGGGGGCATCAATCGCATGAAGCAGCACCTTGCTGGCATCACAGGTCAAACGAAGAAATGCATTGAGGTACCTCCTGAAGTGCAATTTCAAATTTATGGAATGCTTTCTGGGCTAGATAAGGCTAAGAAAAATAAAAGACAATCTTTTTTACTTTGTCACGAGAATGGAGTAGAAGAAACTTAAAATGAAACTGAAACAGGTGGTAGTTCTAAGAAACATAGGGCAAGTGATATAGGGAGTTATGTCAAAGGGCGAGGAAAGATAGACACTACTAAACCTGGTATAAAGTTAAAATTACAAAGTAAAGAAATGATTAAGAATGTGGATTTGGCTGTTGCTGAGTGGTGGTATGATGCATGTATTCCTTTAAATGCTGTGAATTCTCCATATTTTGTAGAGGTAATGAAGAGAATATCAGCAATAGGTCATGGGTATTCAGGTCCTAGCTATCATGCTTTGAGAATTTCTTTTCTCCAAGAAGCTAAAGCTGAAGTAAGTTTGTCTATTGATGCTCTTAGAAGTCAGTGGATTATTAGTAATTGCACTATTATTTTATTGATATTGCAATGTCGTTGGAACTTAGTTTGGATTTGGGTATCGTTGCTTGGATTTAGTGATTTTGCATTCAAGTTTTGGATGTCATCAATGAAATATTTTGGAGATTTCATGATTTGATATTGTAAATTCATGATGTAATTGTGTGAGACTGTGGGAGTTGAACTATAAAAGTATGTTTATTTATTATGAATTAGCCGTTGAAACTTGAAGGCTAAATTTTGAAGGTAATATTTGAAATCATGATAATGATATGTTGTATTGCAAATATATATATAGTTGTGATTTGTGAAGGAGGTTTGACTACTTGACTACGTTAACTGGTTGAACCAGTGGTTCGACCGGTTTAACTAATAAAACTAGTAACCAGTAAGGTCACCGGTTCACTGACCGGTCTGGTTCTGAAAACATTGTCTTTTGCGCGTCTATGAATTAACATATAGCGGCACTTTATGTTGTCTCTAGAAGTGATGGTCAAGTGGTTAAAATCACTTATATGACGCAGAAAAACGTCACCAAAAATTTTTTATAAGACACTAGTATGCGTCAGAAAATACCTCTTAGTAGACGCTGTAAAGCGTCACTATAACCTATAGTCACGCCCACCTATTAGACGCTTTTCATGAGCGTCACTATGTGTATTTTTTGGTGACATATTCTCGCGTCACTAAAGACGTTTCTTTTAGCAGATTAAGCCAAGCCCAACTTAAAACAACTACCGAAGTTTATTCCAATTTCGAATTAAGTATACTTTTTAGAGAAAAGTGCAAAACTAGACCCAACCTATAGGCCTTTTTGCGAAACTATATCCAACGTTTAAAAAGTTGCAAAACTATACCTAACATTTACATTCTATTCGAAACTAACCCTAACGTTTAATTTCGGCAAAAAAATGTCATATTTCGACGTCATGACATCATACTCCGTTTTGATCGAGGGCAAAATAGACATTTCACAAATATATCATAAAAAAACATTAAACATTTAAATAAAAAAAAAACAAAAACAAAAACCAAAAAAAAAAAACAATTGCCATCTTCCTCACCAGCCGCGCCTCCCCTCCCCCCCCCCCCCCCCCCTTCCACCACCAGATCGAAAAACCAGCACCCTCCCCCACCATCCCCGACCCCCTCCTACCCCCCTACCCCGCCCCCATACCACCGCGTACAGAATCGCGGCGGCATCACCACCACTGCAGTGGTAGCCGCATCGATTCAACGCCGCCACCACTGCAGCGGTGGTGGCGTCTAATCGACACCGACGCGGCCACCCCTGCAGTGGTGGTGGCGCCACCGCGATTCTGTACACGGCGGGGTGAGGACTGGGTAGGGGGTAGGAGGGGGGTCGGGGATGGTGGGGGCAGGGGGTGGGTGGGTCGGGGGTAGGGGTGGGTTATTTTGTTTTAATAATAAAAAATGATATATCTTAATTTTTAATATATAAAGATATAAAGATATACTTTTTTATTATTTTTAATATGTAAAGATATACTTTTTTTATATATTTATATATGTTTAAGGAATTAAATTTGTTATTGTTTTTAATATATAAAGATATACTTATTTATATATTTATATATGTTAAGGAATTAAATTTGTTATTATTTTTAATATATAAAGATATACTTTTTTATATATTTATATATATGAAGGAATTAAATATCTTATTGCTTTTAATATATAAGATATATTTTTTATATATATTTATATGTATGAAGGAATTAAATATCTTATTGTTTTTAATATATAAGATATATTTTTTATATATATTTATATATACGAAGGAATTAAATATCTTATTATTTTTAATATATAAGGATATACTTTTTTATATATTTATATATGTTAAGGAATTAAATGTATTATTTTTTTAATATATAAAGATATACTTTTAAGAAATAATAGTTTAATTACATTTGATTTATTATAATAATAGGTGAAATAATGATTTTTTCTTTTTTTTAATAAATTTGAAGTGTAGTACCGGTTTTGCCCCTATAAAATTTAAAAAGTGGCTGGAATTAACGTTAGGCCTAGTTTCGAATAGAATGTAAAGGTTGGGTATAGTTTTGCAACTTTTTAAAAGTTAGGTATAGTTTCACAAAAAAAGTCTATAGGTTGGGTCTAGTTTTGCACTTTTCTCTACTTTTTCGTTGTTTTTATGTTTCAACCACTAAGTGCAAACGAAAGATCCATGCATATTTCACATTTTCTTTCTCTTAACTTTTTGGAATATGCTAGTAGTGCCCAACACATTAGCTAGGGCTTCATTAAACAGTATATCATTAAAATTAGGACGAATTATCAAAAATGTCCGCTAACTTTTGCCTTTAATCCTAAATGCCCGATATTTTCAAACCTGCTGAAAATGCCCGTTAAGTTCTAAATTTTCTAACAAAAATGCCCGATTTTAAAAATTCGAACTTTTCATCCGACGTGGCATCAGAATCAAAGAGACGCACTGCTGAATCAAAAAGTCACGTTTTAAAATTCGGGCATTTTTGGTAGAATTTTAAAAGATACAGGGTATTTTTAGCATTTTTTTTAGACAAAAAAAAGTTTTTTTGTGCTTATTTTTCATTTCGGCCATTTTTAGTAGAAATTTTAAAAGATACAGGGCATTTTTAGCATGTTGGGAAACAACGGGCAATTAGTATTAAAGACAAAAGTTAGCGGGCATTTTTGATAATTCGTCCTTAAAATTAAGCATGGTTTTTCACCTAACAATATGTTGCTTACCACAACGAGATCCTTGCGTACCGTCAGATTACAATTCTTACCAATTAAACCCAAAATTAAATTACTAATATATTTAATCTTAATTATACAAATACACACGTCTATATAGATGACCAAAAGAAAGTTTTAAAACTCAAAGTAATTACTCTAATAGTTACTACTTAAAATACGTTTATTACTGTCTAGCTAGGTTAAGCACATCGTTTTTCTCTTGTTCATTGAGGTTTCCCTTGTTCATTGAGGTCGAACGTATTGTATTTGTATCTACGACGTACAATTTTTCTCAGAATTACTAAAGGGTGGATGCGACAAATTAAAGACCCCTGCCAACTAATATATGTATATTATTTTAAAATTCTGGATGGGGCATATGTTTTAGGTTAGTTCTTCCTCTTAAATTCTATTGGGATTATGGAAAAAGAAAGAAGGCAACAACCTGGACATATATACCCCTCCGCAATTACGTACTTTATATGAAAGTGACAAAACTGCAAGTCGATGAAGTCAAGTTGGTACTTTTGTTGTAAGTACTAAATATTTAATTCATCAAAACGATATTAAAATGGACTAGATAATTTATGTTTTATGTATAGATTTACATAAATATTGTGGCTCAAAATTTACTCAAAAGTCAAGCCAAAATATCCATTGGTCTCCTCACGTAGCATCAAAAATTCAAACGCCTTCTCATTAGTAACTGGTTACCTAAAAGAATTGTGCTAACATTTATTCTCGACTGTACTTTTAGGTTTGTACATGAACGCCTATGAGAATGATACAGACTTTTAGTTATTTCAGGCGTTTTTATCGCGCTTGTAAGATGATGAATAACCAATTAACTAATTAGTAATTACTATGCGAGAAAAATCATTAGGCTTAATTAAGTTATCTTGATGATCATGTCTCGTTTTACAAAAACTGGGCATTCCTATTTTGGTCTTATTTTGTCACGGTAATAGAACAAAGTAAAATGATACAATCAAAATATAAATTACCAAAATAATGTTAATCCAATAAAGTAAACCGGACTAACTTTGTCCGAAACACCTACTATCTATTACAGATCTTACACTGATTTAAATATGTAACTAACACAAATTAATCAACGCATCGAATTGCGGTTGTTCGATGTACGCTTCGAACGGTACTGATTCGATGCCAGTTTGATTCGATATGGTTTTTACAAAATACTGTTGGTGTCGAATTCAGATACGTGTCGAACAATGGACCGTGTCGAATAGGGTGATTCGATGTGGTAAGGTTGGGGCTCGGGTTCGATCTGCCTCTGAATGCTAAAAACCGGGATATATATAATAGCCTCGCTTTGCGGGACCCATAGACAGCTGTATAAAGCGTATCAAATCATATCGATTCGATGCGCGCATCGAATGACGGTTATTCGATGCGCTGAAGGTATCGAATTGGGCCAATTCGATACGGTTTTGGGCTGACCCAATCCACAGTGCTAGGTCAATCCTAAAATACCCCTATCACATAGTCCCCCCAGTTTGAGAGACGTTTTCAAGATGAGAACGGTTTCCAAACTTATGACTATGCTCATTGTTGACTGATTTGAAGGCATCGAATTGTGACTATTCGATACGTGTTATTGATAGGCATCGAATTGTGTAAATTCGATACTGCGCGTCGAATTGTGACCATTCGATACGTGCTATTGATAGGCGTCGAATAGTGTAAATTCGATACTGCGCATCGAATTCGATGCGCCCCTGACAGTTGGCGGCCCATGGGCCTATATATAAGGGTCCACCTCCTCTGACATTTCTGTTCTCATTCATAAAAGGGGTTTTTTGTTCGTTTCTGGACCGCATCGAACAGAGGCTGTTCGATATGTGACGCATCGAATTTCCGAAATTCGACACGCTCTATATTTATTATTTTTACAGTGCGAAGCAATTAAAATTTAATTGAGGCTTTCATGCCCCGCACAAAATCTCGAAATCGAAGTAAAATTGTGCAGTCACCCGAAAACATTTATGATACTCAGAAAAGAGTCGAGCAAAATGAGCCCTCGGAGACGGGTCCATCTGCTGCCAACCTTGCCCCAGAAAATAATCCAGAGGCATTTGCAGCCAAAGATCCTGCGACCACAACCCCTGGAAATCTTTCCGACAACTGGGGTACTGATCATTCAGGTGATGTTAATGCTGATTATACTACCATAAGGCTTGGTGGTATTAGTGCTGGCACTCGTGTGCCTATTGTGAGCGATTTTGAACTTCACGAAGGTGCTACTTCACGGAGATTGGTGTTGACGACAACCTTTATTGGTGGACGCATAAAACTTGGGACTAATCGCCAGATCCATATAATGGAAGATATCGATGTTGAAGATGAGAGAATTGCTGCCAATCTGGCCAGGTTTAATGCGGCTAACCCCACATTTAGGAAAAAACGAAGAGTAGACGAAGCGAGCTCCTCTTGTCCAGTCGGTGAAGATTGGTTTTCTTCCGCTAAAAGGAAATTGACGGAAGAAGAATCTGCGCGGGATGCTCAGGACATACCTTCATCTCCACCTAGACGGCCTCGCCCTTCAGGGAATCCAAAACCAGCCCCTCCGGGAAGTCTTGTTAATTATGATTTTCTGAACGATGAAAATTCTGAATCATTAAGTGCCACTTTGGGCAGTTATAGGTTAAGAGAGACGCAAGCTGGAGAAATAATGCAGAGTCTATGGCCTCAACTGGATTGGCGAGCCGTAATAAACCGTTTAGGACATCATGGTTTAGCTCACTTTGGACGTCTATTCTTTGCGGTTGTCATTCTAGCAGTGTATCGGCTATGTAGGGATTACAGCGGTTTAGTTGAGGTGCAGAGCCAACACAATGCTGTCGTTGACAATCTACGCGCTACTATTCATAACGGGGATTATAGTCGCCGAAATGCGCTGAAACGTTCTAGGGAGGCGGAAAAAATAGCGTCAAAAGCCATCTGCGGCAAACATGATGCCGAAGTGAAGGCCCATAAAACAGAAGAGGATACTGAAGCCTTGCAGGCTGAAATTATTGCACTTAAAAAGAATAACGAATCCTTGAAACGTGAAAATTCCTCTCTTCAGGCATCAAATGTGGACACAGAAAAGCTATTTCCAACTTGCGCCGTCGAATTCAGTATTTTGAATCTGAAGACTATAAATGGCGCGATCGTAAAAAACCAAATGTAACTGGCTCTAGCTCTTTAAACTCGAGCTCACCTCTGTCCCATAAAGGAAAAGAGAAAAACACTCCTAGCGCTTCTCTGGGCGATTCAGAGAATATCAAAAGAGCTCTTCATGATGTTTTTGGTTCGAGCGATGATGATTCAAAATTACCGCCGAGCACTTCTAGGTCTACAATTTTTCTTCGAAGTCCTCCAAAGACAACAGGTTTTGAAAATACTCTTCCTGCAGCCTCGGATAAAAGGAATAGGGTGGCAAGCGCATCTAAGACTTCTGGTCTTACATCAGTCTTACCAGGCGGAACGTATCCTACTCAAGGTGACATGGTTTTTGTGTCGGAACGTAATGTACCTGATCAATCATTTAGTGCACAGAATCTGATTTCTCCTGGTAGATATCAACTCAATGATCCTACTGAGAGAGTTGAAGTTGACTTGCCCGATGATTGGGCCCAAACTGACGAATTGATTCTTACAGAGGATCAAATTCACAGCAATTGTGCCAACTTTGCGCGTTCAGCAATTGTGCCAACTTCGTCCGGAGTCCCCCCATTTATCGAATGAGTAGCGATATTTTGTTAAACTATACTGTGGATATTAGGCCTTTTGTTTTATATATAGCCTTGTAACTTTTTATCGGTTGCTTTTTAATGAGAATGATTCAACCGTTTGACATTATAGCCTTTTAATTTACATTTACTCCCGTATTATTTCTTTCCAACTTATTCCCAAAAGCCTTATTTCATTCATTTGTTTGTTGTTGAGTCTATATTTTTCTGATGTTTGATAATGGTGTTTGACATGACAAATATGAGCATTTTTAGCTATTAGTATTATCATTATTAAGGCATGCATAATGTACCTGAGAAATTAGATCTCTTGAGCCTTTATCGCGCTGTTATTTTGTCAATGCTGATCATAAGAAATTGGGCCACAATTGGCCTTCTTATCCCATCGTCAAATTCTTCCTTCTAGCATGAGGGGGTGGACCAGTCCGTGCCTTCTTATGCCTCCATTATGCTCTTCCTTTTGGCATGCGGGGTTGGACCACTTTGGGCCTTCTTACCCGTCCGTCATGTTCTTCCTCTTGGCATGCGGGGATGGACCACTTTGGGCCTTCTTACCCCTCCGTCATGTTCTTCCTTTTGGCATGCAGGGGTGGACCACTTTGGGCCTTCTTACCCCTCCGTCATGTTCTTCCTTTTGGCATGCGGGGGTGGACCACTTTGGGCTTTCTTACCCCTCCATCATGTTCTTCCTTTTGGCATGTGGGAGTGGACCACTTTGGGCCTTCTTACCCCTCTGTCATGTTCTACCTGTGTGATTGGGTGAATAAAAATTTTGCAGTTAATAATTCGTAAAGGATTAATATCAATTGAAAATGTATGTCACATAATATTTGATGAAATTTATTCCATTTTATGCATAGTAACGCCTGAGATGTTAGTAACGCCTGAGATGTTGCACATTCCATGGGCGTTTCTGTTGAATTCCTCTTAAGGATTCCAAATAGTAATATCCTCGTGAACTTGCTCGCATAACTCTAAAAGGCCCTTCCCATTTTAGTTCCAGCTTTCCGATATGCTGTTTAGCTGCAATACTTCTTAGAACCAAATCTCCTACTTTAAAATTTCTGAATTGAACTGTTTTATCAAAACTTTTGGCCATTGCTGCTTTAAAAGCGACAGTTCGCTGATACGCATCCTCCCTTGTCGATCCTATCATATCCAGATCCATTTGTCGCAGCCGGGCTGATTGCTCTGGATCATAATCAGTAATTCTGCCGGTTGGCATACCTATTTCTGCAGGTAACACAGCTTCAGTGCCATAAACAAGAACGAATGGGGTCTCACCCGTCGATGTTCTTGGAGTTGTTCTATATGCCCATAATATTCCTTGAAGCTCTTCCAGCCATGTTTTTCCCATGCTTCTAATCCTCCGTTCGAGATAATCCTTCAATGTTTTATTAGTGGATTCCGTTTGACCATTGGATTGTGGATGATACACTGAGGTCAGATTGTGCGATATCTTCAAAATCTCCGAACCATGATTTGATTTCCTTTCCGCTGAACTGCGTGCCATTATCACATACTATAGACCTCGGGATGCCAAAACAGCATATGATGTATTTCCATATGAACTCGATCATATTATTCTCTGTGATCGACGTTATAGCCTCTGCTTCGACCCACTTAGTATAATACTCAACTGCTACTATTAAGTATCGTTTTTGTCCTTTGGTGGGTGGAAATGGACCCACAATGTCAATTTCTCACTGATCAAATGGACATGCCACGTCGATAGGTTGTAGCTGGCGTGCTGGTCTATGAATGAGACGAGCATGGTATTGGCAACTATCATACTTTCTCGAGAAAGCTGTCACATCTTTAAGTAAAGTTGGCCAATAATATCCTTGACGCAATATCCGTTGGGCTAAAGCTCGTCCCCCCGAGTGATTTCCACAACAACCTGCATGGATCTCTTCCATTACATATTCAGCTTGAGTAGGAGTCAAACATCTCAACAACGGTCCTTCGAAAGATCTTTTATATAACTTTCCATTGCTGATAGTACATCTATAAGCCTTGTAACGCATTATGCGTTGTGCATTTGGATCTGATGGGAGAATGCCCTGCTGAAGATAAATCATGATTTCATCCTTCCAATACGGGTCTTCTTGTATCGTCATTATAAACTCCACCCGGGCTTCCGTGGTAATATATTTCGATATCCCAATCGAAGGTTTATCTGCAACCATAAGTGTGATTCGCTTTTCCGCCAGAATATCTGAAATACTTGCAAATTTGGAAAGTGCATATGCTTTTGCAAATTTGGAAAGTGCATCTGCTTTTGCATAGTTATATCAAAGAATTTGAAGTTCTTTGCTAATTCTTTAACGTTAGCGGCATACAGCTTCAAAGTTTCCTCACGCGTCTCATATCTTCCCGAAAAATGATTTGCCACCAAAAGTGAGTCGGTGAATACGTCCAGATGTTCAATATTGAGTCCGAGTGCCATTTTGATACCGACAATTATTGCCTCGTACTCGGCTTCATTATTCGTTACTATGTAATTTAAGCTAATAGCAAATTCAAACTCCCTTCGCTCTGGGGACAGAAAATGTACTCCAATTCCCCCTCCGTTAGTTGTGGCAGATCCATCAGTGTGTAGTATCCATGTCGATGTTGCCCTACTGGTTCCAACTTGATTTGATATAGAAAAGATACAACATGCGGTCTCAACTACACTGTTTCCCAGGGTCTCGGCCATGAAATCTGCTAGAGCTTGCGCTTTGATTGCAACTCGTGGCTTAAACTCCAACCCGAACTCACTGGGTTCTATTGACTATTTCACCAATCTACCTGAGGTTTCTGGCTTTGCCAACACTTTCTTCAATGGTTTGTCTGTTACTATAGTAATTGGATGAGACTGAAAATATGGTTTCAACTTCTGAGCTGTAACAACAATCGCTAATGCAAACAACTCTATCTCCAAGTAGTTTCTCTCTGCCCCTTGTAGTACTCTGCTCACATAATGTATGGGTAATTGTTGAGCTCCTTTTTGCTTGAGTAACACTGTACTAATTGCATTTGCGGATACTGCCAAATAGAGATACAACATTTCATTTTCCTCTGGTTTTGCTAACAACGGCGGGCTTACCAAATAATTATTCATTTGTCTGAAAGCCTCTTCACATTCCGGCGTCTATATAAAATCTTTGTTTCGCTTCATCACTTTAAAGAAAGGAAGATTCTTTTCCGCAGATGTGGATATAAATCTTTCCAAGGCCGTAAGACGGCCCACCAGACATTGAACATCCCTCACTGTTCTTGGTGATGGTAGATCCAGTACTGCTTTTATTTTATCAAGGTTGACTTCAATTCCTCTTTCATTCACCACATATTCTAGAAACTTCCCAGCCGTTACTCCAAAAGTGTATTTTTGGGGGATTAATTTCATTCGTATGTCCTCATTATAGTGAAGGCCTCATCCAAATGTCGCACATGCTCATCAGCTTTTAGGCTCTTTACAAGCATATCGTCAATATATACTTCCATCGATTTTCCAATTTGATGGTAAAACATTTTAGCCACCAACCTCTGAAAAGTTGCTCCCGCATTCTTCAATCCGAACGGCATTACCCTATAACAATATACTCCGATATCTGTCACAAATGCTGTCTTGCTCTGATTTTGCACTGCCATGAAGATTTGATGGAAACCACTCTTTGGATCCATCATACTCAGCAATGCACATCCTGCTGTAGAATCCACAAGTAGATCTATCCGAGTCAACGGAAAAGGATCTCTCGGGAAATGCTTGTTTAAGTCAGTATAATCCACACACATTCTTCATGTAGCTTCTTTTTTCAATACCAACACAATATTGCTCAACCACTCTGAGAATCTTATAGCATAAATATACCTCTTTTTCAGCTGCTTCATTCTTCTCCTTGCTAAAATTCCGATTCTTCTGTCGTATCGGTTTCGTGCTCTTATCTACATTCAAACGATGTACTATGATCCTAGAGTCTATCCCGAGAAGGTCAGAATCGGACCAAGCAAATATATCTAAATTACGTCGGAGACAGTCTACCAACGCAGCCTCTATAATCCAGTCCATTTCTGCTCCAATCTTGATTACTTTCTCAGAACTCTCTTTGAAAAGTTGAACGATTTTGAACTCCCCTAAAGGCTCCATCTTACATTCTTGCCATTGCTTTAACAATTGATTTTCTATTTTATTTTGCCCCTGTTCTTCAGGCTCAATCCGCTCTTGACTCAAATCTGTCTTTGTTTTGATCTTTTTCTCTGTTTGCCGTTTTTCAACCGCATACATGTGCCGTTTATTTGTCATCTTAGCTGCTCTATCTAAAACAATGTTAACGATGTTCCCACAGACGGCGCCAATATTTTGGTCTTATTTCGTCACAGTAATAGAACACAGTAAAACGATACAATCGGAATATAAATAACCAAAATAATGTTAAGCCAATAAAGTAAACCGGACTAACTTTGTCCGAAACACATACTATCTATTACAGATCTTACACTGATTTAAATACGTAACTTACACAAATTAATCAACGCATCGAATTGCGGTTGTTCGATGTACGCTTCGAACGGTACTGATTCGATGCCGGTTTGATTCGATATGGCTTAAACAAAATATTGTTGGTGTCGAATTCAGATACGTGTCGAACAATGGACCGTGTCGAATGGGGTGATTCGATGTGGTAAGGTTGGGGCTCGGGTTCGATCTGCCTCTGAATGCTAAAAACCGGGATATATATAATAGCCTCGCTTTGCGGGACCCATAGACAGCTGTATAAAGCGTATCAAATCATATCGATTCGATGCGCGCATCGAATGACGGTTATTCGATGCGCTGAAGGTATCGAATTGGGCCAATTCGATACGGTTTTGGGCCGGCCCAATCCACAGTGCTAGGTCAATCCTAAAATACCCATATCAATTCCTATGCATAAATTAAAACATATTCTTGAAACGCTTTTATAAAGTTCATTTCTTATAATAACCAGGAATTTGTAAATTTTATACAATGAACTAATTAATATTCCTGATATCCCAGCTATATATCAGTATATTCTATAGGTTACTATTAGCTATATTTCTAGTGCTGCTCAATTTGAGTTCTGTAATGATAAAACATAAAGCATGGGTTGAATGAAATATTTGCGATGAGTTAATGAAAATATACGCCACAACTCAAGGGTAAAAAGAGTATAACATATATTTTTTTATGAATATAATCATTTATTTTCTAATTTTTTATTGACATAATTATTGCAAAGTGGTCTTAAATGTAATATAAATCTTACAGACGTCTTTTTCAAATTACTTTAGAGGTGTTTAATTTGCACAAGATTAGATCTTCTTTGAATTGAGCTGGTTATTTAAAACTGGACATTAGCTGGTTATTTAAATTTTCTTATATTTGATGACTTAATTACTAATTAAGTAAGTTAAGCACAAATGTTCAAAACTTTTGTTAATAGGTTTGAGCCCCAAAAGCTTTGGATAAGCCCCTGATTACATCAATTGTTTTCCAATAATTTAAGGTCATAATAGAGATCAAACTAACCAAAGTATCCGTGATAGTCAGGGTAATTGGCAGGAGGAACAGAAGAAGATTGAGGGAGTGATTGAGGAGTATTTCTCGGGCATCTTCCAATCCACGCAGTCGTCTTCCAATCCACGCAGTCGAGTGATGAGAATATTGAGGATGTCCTTGAGGCAATCCAAACCCGAACGACTGACCAAATGAACCAACACCTGCTCCAACCCTATTCACTAGACGAGGTAAAACGTGCTCTTTTCGAAATGTTTCCCTTTAAATCATTCTGTCTTGATGGTTACTCTGTTGTCTTCTATCAAAAACATTGGCATATTGTTGGTCCTTCGCTTACTCGGTTCTCTCTTGAAATTTTGAATGATAAGAGACATCTTGCCGATATTAATTTTACTTGTTAACACCCATTTTATTTTGAGTAATTAATGAGTATTTATATCCGAGATGCCATGCCCAAATTTTGGAATTTTTACTGGTATCGTAATTTCACGATAGCACAAATTTTTATTCAAGTGAAGAGCTAAGAAATCAATACTTTATTATCCCCTCTTTTTTCTTGTCCCTTATGATGGCAACGAGTTCTCTATTTATAGGGGTTTACATGGAGTGCAGCTGTCGTGTTGCATGCTTTTTTCGTGACAGATGGTTAATTATGCTGATGAGTCTTGCATGTAATATTTGTGACAGATGGTTTTCGTATGCTGATAAGTATCGGGATTTACGGACAACTGGTATATAATGCGTCCACGTGCCCTAGGTTTTTTTCCATGTGGGTAATTTCCACTATGAGACTCTACGATGGTTTGGGGATTTCCAAAGTATCGGAGAGTGTTGGCAAAGGCTTCGGTAGGTAACTTGTGAGGGTATCGTTGATCATTTTTAGGCATCGTAGCATCATCTAAGGTCCGTAGTGCCACGCAGATCTAGTACCCCATAAGTTTTCTTCCGTGTGTTTGGATGTGGGAGGGACTCTTGAGGTCATTTAAGCCTTATAGAGTCTATTCCTGATGATCTGGCTATTCCTTGATGGGTTTAGCAGGATAGGGATCACGATGGTTAATTGACGACGATGGCCACTTACGAGGGGGTAAACACCAGTCCCCCTAGTTCCTTTTGTATTCGTGAAAATCAAAAGGAATCTTATGTGTTCTGAAGGTTCATCATCGCTCGATAGCATGAAATCTGGGTATCGGATCTCCCTGATTACGTGGTGCATTGATAACCGCTTGCATAGTGGGGAAGCGAAACGTGGAAACAATTCCCTTTGTTTTGGAATGTTCCCATTACGTGTAGTCGCAATTAATCCCTAACTCCCCACTACTTCCTCACCTTATTAACTCCGCTTGGGTTATAAAAAGCCTCTTATTGCACCAATTTTTCTTAACTTTTCTTTTCCAACTTCGCGACTTTTCCTAGAATTCTTATTTTAGCGTTGTTTCTTGCTTTTTATACTCTTTAAGTTTTTCCCTCCTCTTCTTTTGCTAGTAAAGATGGCGACTTCTGATGCCGCGTTTGATCTAATTCTCGCCACTTTTGCGACTGGTGCAGTGGCATTTGATTCAGTCGTTGATGTTCCGACGGTGACATGTGTTGCTACTTCTTCTCGCAAGAGAAAGAACACGGTTAAAGTGAGTGGTGGTGGTGAGGTTCCTATTCCCTCCAAAAGGACAAGGAAGTGTGGTAAGGCTAGTCCAGTGGTTGATCCCCCGAATCTTCAACGGGTGGATGCTGTTGCTAGCACCGCCACAGAAGAGGAAGTGCATGTTTTGTTCAAGGAGTGCAAAGCTTCTATAAGGAACTTGTAGCCTCGGATTCTTGAATTAGGGGAAAGGGGTGACAATCCACCAGAGGAATGTGTTACTATTTATTATGTTCAGATTCGTGCGGGACTCCAATCCTTCTTCCCTCCTTTCTATTGTGAGGTTTTCAAGGCTTGTGACATTTGCCCTAGCCAGCTTACGCCTAATATTTCCATCGTGTTGTTCGCCTTCTGGTGCTTGGCAAAGGGATTGGAGTGTACCGCCAAGAGATTATTTTCTATCTTTAACGTGAGTGTGTCATCAGTCGGGGCTCCCTTTTACTTCTTCTGCCATCGGGATAAACATAAGAGAGTACTTGATGGCACTAATGTTTCTTACAACAACTCAAACGACAAATTCTTCTTCGCCAAGCCCCATGATGAGGGTGAGTGGGATTTTCCTCACATTTGGAAAACTCCCGAGATGCCTTCCCATAAGTTAGATTCATCAATTTCCTTTCAACCAGTGTTGGATGCTAGCCGCCTATTAAATTCTGAGCACTATCGTGCTTTGTGTAAAGCGGCAGGTTTGTTCAAGATTTCTCCGATAGATGAGGAGAAGAAATGAGAGTCTTTCCTCACGTTGTCAGAGGAAGACAAGCCAATGTTTGGTAAGTTTCTTGTAGTTGTTTTAATCATACCTTTTTACGTAGGCGGTTTAGCATTTTGATTTTTTTAGTCTCGCTTATCTTGTAGAGTTGTTGCTATTGGACTTGACTATGGTACTTGTCTCTCCAGCTCCTCAAGTTATGCCTTTGCCTCCTCATCGGATGAAGACCAGGTCTGATGCGGGTTCAAGTGCCTCGTCTTTCGGGGACATGTCGCTGACTTCCAGTGGGAATTCTGACGCGGTAGCGCTTTCAGAATGGGGTATACCAGCTTTTATAGGGGGTAATTCCACAGTCTTTGCCTTGAGTGATGGCTCCAATGGTCCCGACCGTAGGACTTTAGTATAATCAGGTTCACTCAAAGTTGCTGAGACCAACCCTGGCTCTCTACCTCTTCTTGAATCGGGGTTACCTGGGACCGAAACCCAGGACGTGGTAGAATTTCATCGGCTTCCTCTGAGTCTCTTGGAGTAGCCGCTCCGATGGTAATGGTTCCCATGCCGATGACATGTGATCCGTTAGTCGTTATAGTTCTATCAACCCTTACTGCTGAAGCTTTTCAGCTTTTAACAAGTTCTCCTGGGTTATCTGCTATCTCTCCGATGCATATTTCTCAACTTCAGATGGATATTAGTTCCACTTTCCTTGCTTTGGGTAAAGGTTGTGGACCTACCTTTTTTATGTTAACTGTCTTTGAATAATTACAACTCTTTTTTGCAGATAAGGGTAAAGTTGTCAGGGTGTATGAGGATGATTTTTTGAGGGCGAGTAAATTTTATTCCATCGAGATAGCCCTACTTATTCCTTGGTTTCGCATATTGTCTAACTGTTGTTTATTGTGATTTTATCAGATGAGGAGATGTCTCATATAGCAAGGACTTCCTCCGACGAGGACCGTCTCTCGATTGACGACATGTTCTTTGGGGATGCTTTGCCTTCTACCCCTCTCTCACAAAGGCTCCACATCCTTCCCATAATTCACCCTTGATACCCTCCAACTTGGTGCTTCTGGACGAGATGCTTCCCTCCCTTGTTACTTGTAGTGCCTGGGTTTCTACTGGAACCTTCGTGCCAGCCATCTTCACAAATTCCCAATGCACGCTGCCGCTCCCCATCCTTATCAGGAAGGTATGATTTTCTCTAGTCGATTTACGGTATCAGGGTCTTCTTTCTTCATTCACACTACGGGGGAAGAATCTAACACTAGTCCAACGACTAAGCCGATGAAAATGGAGGAGGCGATGGATGTGATAACATGGTATATGAACTATACTTCTGCCTTGACCCGTCACAGTGAGGGGGTAGTGCATTTCTGTTCTGAATGGCTGGCTCAAATGGTAATGTTTTACACTTTTGTCCTACATTGTATTTGAAAGGGTTGGTGTAGCAGGGTTTCTCCGTGCAGGTTCCAAAGATTATCCCATGTATTTGGCATGAACTTGATGCAGCTCATGCAATTGCGGTGTTGTCGATGGAAAAACTAAAGGAGAAAGATCAAGCGCTTGAGGCAGCAAACAAAGAGGCGGAGAAGCTTCATGCCAGCTTTGCACAGAGTTTAGCTCAGGAAAAGGGTTTGTCAGATGAGGTGACTAGGTTGAAAGAGGCCTTAGAAAAAAGTCAGTCTTCATGCTCTTCTCTCTAGGATGAAGTTATCATAGTGAAGGATGAGAAGTCATTATGGGTAGAGAAGGAAAATGATCTCAAGAAGGATATGACGGACGCTTGTGAGCGTGTAGAAATGTTGAAGGATTAATTAAAGAAACCTCCACTTGTTCCCGCTGGATTGATTTCTCCCATTGAGTTTAAGCTGAAATTGGAGGATACAGTCCAATTGGTTAAGGATGCGACTTTTAAACGTTGTGATGAAGATTTCCAGTGTGATACCAGGGATATTTGATGGTTCATATTTTGTGTGGGATCCTTCGATGCGTGAACATTTGTTGGGACTGTAAATTGTTTGCTAAGGAGGATAGTTGGAGACATCTCAATCCTCGAGGTTTATTAGAATAAACCTCCTACGATGGAGGAGGCTTTTGAAGCTTTTAAATGCACAGTTGCTCTGTCTCCTTCGCCTTCGGTGTCCAACCTGATTTCTCTTTCCTATGTCATCCCCAAGTCTTTCGTTCCCCGGATTTCTCTATCGCCTGGGGTGGTAGTGCCTGGTCTTTCCATGCATACTATTATGGGGTTGGGTGGGGTCTAAAGGATTTATGGATGCTTCATCCGATCATTCTCTTCTTGCGGTGTCTAATGCTTCCACCACCGATTCTCTGGCTTCCTCGATAGTGCCAGATGCTACTTTTCTATTTTCGGTTGCTCTGTCCTTGCCGAACATCCAGTGATGGTTTTCTGCCTGTAGGGACTTTTAATTTGGTATATTTATTGTTGTTTGTCTAGTATAACCTTCTTCTTGTTGTATTTTGGGGGTTGTATGTATCTTTATGATACTTTGTATGCCCTTTTCTCTTTCCTTTTGTTTTAGCCCTTGGAGATGTGCTCCTTAACAGGCATCGTAGAAACCCTTTCTTTTGTTTGTACTTTTTTCATACCAATGGAAAGGATATTTTGTCCTTTTGTGCCAGATATATTTGCACTACAGTTGTATGCCATTTTTTAAATATAATAATATATTTCTGACTAACCTTGGAATGTATGCATCACCTTAAATTCAGTTTTTATACCTGATGTCAGAAAATATCGCCCATCATCAGGACATTCTTCTGTACGTGTCAAAGTAGTCATTTGCATGCGTCGTGTATTACATGTCACTACCGCCCTTCTACTTAAAGCTCCTTGATGACGGGGGCCCTATCTGACATTTCTCCATTTATAAATAGGTGGACTTAGCATCATTTGGTTTTCATTCATTTCCATATTTTTCCAAAAAAGAGAAATAATGACTCTTTTTTACTTTTAGCTATCTTCAAAATGTGGAATCTTGTCTTATTTTTTGTATGTTCTGTGGGTAGATTTTGTGGTTAATTATCACTTGTTTTAGCGATTATAATCTCTACTTATCAGTACTTATCATCTGCTATTCCAAGTATGACTCACCGTTCATCTCGTTCTCCCTCATCTTTCCGAACTCCTTCTCCCAGAAGTCCTACTCTCCGTAGAGTTAGGCATACTTTGCCAAATGCTATGAACAACTTTGCTCGCATGCACGGAAGCATCAGGAGGCCGATGAGAGTTTATCGGGGTTCTGCTGCAGTACCTTATGCTCCCCCTATTCGTACCAATACTTCTCTCATTGATGCATTGCGATTAACTTTCCTTCGTAGGGAACCTTATTTGCTTGCATATCGTTTTTCAATCTTAACACTTCTCCTCTGAATGTTGGGCTATAATCGGAGGTGGTAGGGTAGGATCATGTGTGAATATCGAGTCCCGAGAATCAGTTATAACCTTACTGACTAAATATCGCTTGAATTTTGAGAATTATGATATTCTAATTCCTCAACCCCATCAACGGGCCTTTGAACCTTCGATGGATTATATGACCGTTTACTTTGACCAAATGCATTGTGGCATACACCTGTTATTCCATTCTTCTATCTAATCCCTTTTGTAGGTATTGGCAGATTTGTCCCAACCAGTTGACGCCAAATTCCTTTCGTCACTTGCTGGGGTATATTTTATGATGTAGGTTTTTAGATCTTCCGATGACGCCATATAGAGTTGGGTAGCTTTTATCCTTCGTATGTGCCCTAATGGACTTCCCTTATTCAGTTTGGTACACATGGATCACCGTCGTAGCTTTACTTCTGTTCCGCGCCGTCTCAATTTTCTATGGGATTGAAAGCAGAGGTTTTTCTTTCTTAAGCCTAGGGGTATCTCACCAGAATCGTGGGGTGTGCCTAGCCTCTGGGGTCTAGGCTTTGTAATCCCTAACCCAATATATTTGTGCAAGAAATGGCATACTTATCCAATACCAATTTGTATACTGGGTGTTACGATATATGTGCCTTGCAGGAGAATTCAGAGACGTTGGCTATGAAGGGTCTGTAGGAGGGACCTGATGCGGTGGAGTTTCCTCCTAAACCTTTACATATTAACCCCATGTTTAGCAAGTTTAGTATTTGGTACCTTTTTGGATTCACTTCCTCTGGTTGTGCTCTTAATATTGATATCCGGTTTTTTAGGGTCTGAGATGAATTTATATGCAATAAAACCTTTTGGTAGGGAGTCTATGCCTCTGATGCCTAGTGCTGCCTCCCCTTCACATGATTTCGAGTCTTCGCATTCAAGCTATGAGATTGTTCCGCCCTGAATGGGTCCTAATGATCATTTTGTGGTATCGGGGGTCGATGTTTTGGCTTGGATAACAGAGTCGTTGCCTATTGATGGGTCTTTTGGCAAAGTGTCCCATGTTATGGTATCGTCGAATGGCAAAACAGGACCATCTACTTCCCTTGGTTTAAATCTATCGCTTTTGGCTCCTGGTGTTGCTACCATCCCTGATGCAACAGATTTCGTGAATATGGTAGAAGAGCATTCTCCTCCATCTTCTCCCCATATAGCATCTCTGACGGGTGAGGGTAGTGGCCAAGGTCACTCAAACGCTTAGATCCCTCCATCGGTAACACCTAACGTAGATTTCTGCCTCAACTTTCTAAGTGGTATACTGAAACAACCGAATTGCGAGTTATTGGGGACCCTATCTATCACTACTCTCCATTATTTGGTGTGTCGGGATCTTTGTAAAGGTAAATATAATTCTCTAGACTTCTTGTGAGAGATTTCTTATGGACATATTCTAACCCATTGTCAATTCTCAGTTGTTCACATAAAGACTATTCTTCTGCTAATGTGGGTTTTCTCTTCCATCATCGTGATAACATGGAAAGGCATCTCTCGAAGGTTTGTAGGACGATAAGTCGTATGGAGACTCAGGTGGAGGCGGACCAAGGGGTACATATTTTTATTCAAGTGAAGAGCTAAGAAATTAGTGTTGTATTATCTCCTATTTTTTCTTGTCCCTTATGAGGGCAACAAATTCTCTATTTATAGGGGTTTACATGGAGTGCAGTTGTCCCGTTGCATGCATTTTTCATGACATATGGTTAATTATGCAGCTGAGTCTTTCATGTAATATTTGTGATAGGTGGTTTTTGCATGGTGATAAGTATCGGGATTTATAGATAGCTGGTACATAATGCGTCCACATGCCCTAGAATTTTTTCCATGTGGGTAATTTCCACGATAAGACTCTAAAATGGTTTGGGTGTTCCCAAAGTATCGGAGAGTGTTGCCAGAGGCTTCGGGCTGTAACTTGTGAGGGTATCGTTGATCATTTTTAGGCATCGTAGGATCATCTAAGATCCATAGTGCCACATAGATCTAGTACACTGTGAGAGTTCTTCCCTATTTTTGGAAGTGGAAGGGACTCTTGAGGTCATTTAAGCGTGATAGAGTTTATTCCCGATGGTCCGGCTATTTCTTTATGGCTTTAGCAGGACAGGGATCACGATGATTAATTGACCATGATGGCCACTTACGAGGGGGTTAACATAACTAATATTGTTCTTATTCCTAATTCTCTAACCTTGAGGCGATGCAGAGTTTTAGACTGATCAGGCTTAGCAATGTTTATTTTAAAATTTCTTCTAAGTCCATAATAGACTAAAAATATTCATACCTAATATTATTTCGCCTTCTTAGTCCATTTTTGTTGTGGGTCGCCTCGTCACAGATAATATCTTAGTGTCTTCTGTGGATCATTATCTGAAAAATAAAAGGACACGTCGAAAAGGGTTGATGACTCTCACAGTGGTCCTTTCTAAAACATGTTTTACTCAGGTTAGGTTTCCATGACAGTTTTGTTTCTCATTTTATGAATTGTGTTAGATTTGTCTAATATTCCTTCCGTGTAAAAGGGAATGAATTTGGTTTACTCAGGATAGGGGCACAATCCGAGGTTTTTGAATTGCTTGTCAGGCACCAGTGATTTCTCATTTATTATTTTCTGGTGATACCCTCCTTTTCTATGAGGCCAATACACAGGAGAAGATGAAAATTATGAGTATCTTGAGGAAATATGAGACAACATTAAGCCACTTGGAGAAATCAATGGTAGTGTTTAGCAAGAATACATATGAGCATACAGCAAGGGGAGTCGCGAATGTGTTAGGTGTTTGGGTAGCAGATCGCAACAAAATGTATTTGTTCCTTCTATCAATGGTTGTACAATCTAATAGAGAATTGTTTAATTATATACTGGATCGGTGGGGGTAGAGGCAAAGGATACAAGGAGAAAAGGCTGTCTATTGTGGGTAAAGAGGTGTTGATAAGGCAGTTATTCAGGCTATTTCGATGTTATCCCAGATTTTTTTTTTGGTTACCAGATAACATTATCACGAAGATCGAGTCAATGATTTTCAACTTCTGTTGGGGAAATGGCGATCAGAGAAAAATCCATTGGCTTACGTGGAAGAATCTCAACAGGAGCAAGATGGATGTGGAACTGGGTGTTCGTGATCTAAAGGCATTAACCTTGCTCTTGTTGCGAAACAAGGGTCAAGTTTGACTACATTTTCATTTTGATAACGTCCTTTTTTGATTGGGTATGGCTTCGACAGTAGTGAATTAGGTAAAGTTACAAAAAGAGCGAGAATCGAACCCTCCCTCTTGACACTATAGATCATGCCCCCTAACTAAGGATTCACTCCATAGCTACATTTAGCTCTTTCTCTCTCCTAACAGAGTTTTGACGGGAGGAGTGCCCCCCCCTTTCCCACTTCCCTCTCAAGCTCCTAACTTGCTATGGCTTCTCTTGATACTGGAAAAAGGTTGCGCTCAAGGGTCATCACCATCTTATCTTCATCTATATTAAAGGCCAATCTAGGAGTAGCACCATCTTTCTCATGGAGATGTATTTTTGAATCAATTATTGTTATCAAAGTTGGGTTGAGATGGAGAGTTGGAAATGGGGAGAGAATTCAGGTATGGAAGGATGTGTGGATTTCTCGGTAATGAGTAATTATTCATAGCGATTTAAATATATGATTTCTAATACTTTTGCATAATCCTTGTAGCAATTTTACTTGTTCTAGTCTCGTTTTGTTGTTTTTGTTGTCTGAGTCTAGTAGGAGAAAATAAGGCATATTGAGGAAAATTAAGCATAGAATGATACAACGAGATTTGAGGAGCATTTTGTCAAGGTTAATTGAGGTTACAGACAATAACTAAGCCACGGCATTAAAAAAGATGAAGCGGCACAACAGAGGAGAGGCGCTACAACGCTACAACTCGTGCTACTCGTGCGGAACAAGAAGAAGGTCATGCCATCACATGCCACCATGTGAATCATCGAGAGAGATGTGCGATGGCGGAGATACCTGCGCGATACGAAGACATGTGCCGAATTTTATAATAGCTCTATGAGCTGCAGCCCACAATCGAATACTATAAAAAGAAAAAGATGTTAAACAACTAATGTATCGCGATTCATAACTCACAATAACTCACTATAGTAAACACAAAGTATTCATCGTTTAATTCCACCATTAGAAGTATTTCGATCATTGTTGAGGGAGAAAGGTGATCAGAAGGAAGACATAATCAATTGAAGGAAGGCAGCAGAGAGTCAAAAGGGGAACACATGTCGAAATCTCACCAAGATCAAGAGTTTAATATTTTGTTTTCTTTATTGCTCAAATTTATGATGAATTATTGTTTTGATAACTTGATCATGAGTAGATAAATCTCTCTATGTCTGAGAGAGGATGTAGTTGTCTCATATGGATGCACACGGAACCTATGTTTTGATTAATTCTATTGAGACTTTATTTGGTTGAATATTATTTGTTGCTTATGCTAATTGGTATTTGGCACACGAGTTTCTTTGATTTTTGTGTAGTGGTGTTGAAATACCATGTATTATGTCAAAGTATGCATAGGATATTGTAAACGCGACACTACATAGTAGATCAAGGCAATAAATTTCTAGAACTTTGGACTAGCGTCTACCGAAGAATCTCGGTTATAGTTGTCAACTTTAATTCTCTTGTAAGACTATGTATGGATCCTTGAAAAGGTGAACTTTTTGAGAGGGGAAAGTGCTTAACGGCCTGACATCATTAGGAGTTAGAGGGTCCTTTAAATGATACGAGAGTGTACTTAATTTACCAAGTCAATGTGAGAACAAAAAAAGAATCAACAGAAGGAAGTTTAACATAGGGATCATTGGTATTTAATCTATAAAATACTCGCAACCGAGATTAACAAAATCCGAGACCCAAATACATTTTCCTTAATCTTTTTAACAATCAATCAATCAATTTTCTGTCTTTGTTTTACTTTCCTAGTTGTAGAAGTAGTTTAGGTAGTTTTTTCTATTTTACAAAACCATTCAAAGATTTATTTTCTTTAATCATCAACAATTACACTTGCTAATTTAAGATCCGTACTCTCAAGAGATTCGACACTTGGTCAGTTATATTTACTTACCATTTTATTATTACTTTACTCGCATACTTGAGAAAGTATGTATTACTAAATAATAACACGTGAAGATAGCCCCATCAAGTTTTTGATGACGTTGCCCAGGGGTAAGAGTATCTTTTAGTAATCACTGGTCTTATCGTTGATCTTTTAGAAACACTTACTGCTTTGTTCCCATATCAGGTACCAGTAGTGCATGACACGAATAGACACCGTGACACCACAGCTTTACGACCTACAAATAGAGAGAACATGCAGACGTAAGTTACGAGAAAAGTTCAACATGTCAAACATAGAAGACGGCTCAAACACACCAGTAAGGACTGAGACCGAAATAGCAGCACCAACACAACCGCCAACTCTTAATGAGATGAACGATCAAAACAATGGAGGAGGTTATTATCTTCAACCAACGAGGCAAGAGGTTTTACCTACACTCAAAGGAACACGATCGCGCATTGTGGCTGATTGATGGGAACTTTTATGTAGCATATAAAGAGTAACAAGTTAACAAATTAATTGTTACACCTAAATTTCTCTTTATTGCAACTGCACGAATCAAATAATAATAAAATAGAAAGTATAGTTACGAACCAAGTATCGTATCCCAATGGAGTGGTGGATGTATGCTTAATTCACTTAAATACAAAACACTAATGGTTGTCACAGTTGATATCCCTGTGTTTGCAGGATGAATGCTAAATGCTGGGGAAATCGGGTGCAAATAGTCAAAGCTAGGTGGTAAGATGATTGGTTGAATGCTTAGATTGTAAAACAATAGATTAAAAGATTGTTTAGAGGTTGGGTTTCACCACTCATTTAACCGTAGTAGCTCACATACAAACTACATATATTCACTTGAAATGCCTGATGATAGTTTGAAGTTCGTATGTCTAATAAATCTATGACCTATAGTTGAATCTATCGTAACTATAGAATCTATGAGTCGTATGCCTAATGAATTCAACCCAATTGTCACTTGTTTTATTAGAGATATCAAATCTGCTATTAAAATAAGTCATTTGAATCGCGTTAACATAAACGCAGATAATCTAGTGGGATCTAGGGGTTGCGCATCGGTTGCATTAGCGTGCCAAAATCAAAAACCACACACACACACACACACACACACATATATATATGTATATATCTATATATCTGTATATATATATATGTACATATCTATATATATATATACACGTATGTATATATCCATATACATATATATATATATATATGTGTATATTATATATATATAATATACATATATATATATATATATATAGCAAGCTTCACATCTGCACTCCGGCGGTCCTAGGGTAGTGCTTCCGTTTATCCAAAGAGAGTAAGACTAGTCACACAGCATAAAGACCTATTCAATCTAGACATAAAAATTCATCTAACACGCATCAAACAAAACAAATTAACATATTCATAAATCAGAGTTACTCCCCTATTCTAAAAAACTAATAAGTTAGCACCTCATAATCATGAGTTCAACAATCAATGGAGAATTAAATAACATAAATAAAGTAACAGATAGAGGAAAGCTTCTCAAACCCGGAGGAACGTTGGTGCTTTGCCTATCTTCTAACTCCTACGTGTTATCTTCTTCTCCAAAAACTATTAACTCTAAAGTAATGACAAAAACTACACTAGAACAAAACTTTGATGGTGTTTCTCTCTGAAAACAGTTGTAACAAGTTGTAGGCCTCGAAGTATTGATGTGTACTGTGTTGAGGTCGGTTGTATGTGGTGTCTTCTCATTGTTGATTGTTCTTCTCTACATATAGGAAAGTCTTGGTGCACTACTTTCGTGAATAGCCGCAACTTAAACTGTATGATGAGGTGGTGCTGCCCTAGAGACGCGCAACATGGCATGTCGAGCGGCTACCTGCGCAGCTCGCGCAACGTTTCATCTCCGTCAAACAACTCTATATTTCTCCTATGCTAAGTTCTACTTCCTTCTTTTGCTCGCGCTACATTCAACTTATGTGGAACTGTCGCGCAACTCATCTCGTGTCGCGCTGCTCCATACTCGGGTTGGGCCAACTTTTGGAGTTCTTTCCGTATTGCGATTAGTTACGTAGTGCCATGGCCCTTGAAGTTGCGTCGTGAAACCATGTTTCCAAGAACATCCATTTTCTGCTTTTTAGCTCCGTTTTGTCTTGACTCGATAAAATTATATAAAAACAAGAAACAATACTAAAACTATTAAATATGCACTAAGAATTATACAAAAGCACAAGTAATTGAGTATTAGAATGACTCTAAATAAACGCTCATCAAATAACTCCAAACTTAAGCCTTTGCTTATACTCAAGCAAACTTACTAGCTTGACCCGGCCTAACTTAGAACTCAAGGGATTAACATGTCAATATTCATAAATAGGGATACCCTCAGAATGCAATATATGGTCAAAACAAGAGAATATATACACACGAGCACGTCAAGTTTAATAAAATCATCGCAATGCCAACTTTAAGTGCTCAAATAGTGTGTGGTCACTATTGCTTGTGTATAATAGTTATTTTCACATCGCAAATTCACAAAATCATAGCTCTTAGCATGTAATCACTTCACTCTTATTCCCCCATTTTTCATTTTGTCACCAGTTCATGTAGACTTCATATGTTGAAGATCATTTAGGACTTGTTAGCTTGTAATGTCAGGTTCGGGTATGAGGTATAATGGAAAAATACATTTATGAGTTCTAGAGATGTAGTTAGTAAATCAAGTTATTTGTTTTCTTTGTCCTCCCTTATTTGTGCATTTTTTTCATTGGCCATATATTTGAGGCCCTTCTTGCATCTTTTCCTTGCATATTCATTTGCGCAAGTATCAAGCTAGCCGATACCACATGATATTTTGAGAGGCACCCCGAAATTTAGGGTTTTCATAAGGGTTATTTGCTCTCTACTATGTTCGTCCTCCTTTACCTTTTTTTGCCCTTGTTTTTGGGTCGATCTTTGTTTTAAAGCACCAACCTTATCCCTCCTTGTTGATCTACTACATCCATCTCTAGATATGGTAGGATATGATTTCTCGACTAAGGGTGGATAATTGGGTATCATGAACAAACATAAGGAAAAGCTTCAGTGGGGTTCTGCGAATTTTTCTTTCTAAAGGGTTGAAAGCTTAAAACGTAATAATAGAAAAGATTGCCTGCTTTCTTTTCCTCAACACAGGAAATCTACAATTATCTCCAACAACAATCAAGCAAATTACTCAAGATTCATAATCACATGCTCTTCACTATTTTTCCATGAATGCACAACATTATTCTCACAATTATACAATAGCAACAGATTGAAATGTGTATATGAAAAAAAAACATAAATTTGACAATATTACTCAAGATGAACTAAATGGCATTCATGTATTCCTTCATCTCAAATTCGTACTATATTATGCATATATAATCATTGATCCCCATTTATTCGTGCTTTCATGCTTCAAACTTGATTCTATTGAGTTAATCCAAAAAAATAAACTCTAAAAATAAACTCTAAGATAAATATTTAAAATAGATAACAAAAAGCAAAGTGCCCACACCCCCCGACTTAAAATTCTACGATGCCCGCATCGTCAAATAATCTGAAAGTGCAAGTTTTCTGGATGTTAGGATAACATTGAGATTTTCAATGTTAGAGTAACATTGCACGTCCAGAAACTGTTTTACAATCTAGTTATTATTATTATTATTGTTTTGCCTTATTCACTTAACTAACTGAGTTCCACAGTTGTAGTTGTCTTTGATTATTATTCAGGAAACAAACTTGCATTAGGTTGGACGCTCAAAGTTTCCAAGATGAGAAGTTTCCTTAATTAAAGCAAACGGCTTATAAAAGGAAAGAAGAAGTCTAGTGCGACTAGGAAAGCTTCCAAGGGAAAGTCCTGAATTGAAGAAGGAGTCTTTCCTTAGCTAGATCATTGGCGAAGGAACTTTTATTCAAGAAGGACTGCGAGAACAAGGAAGAGGAGTTCGAGAAGGAAACAAAGAGAATTACCAACCGTGTACAACACACCTTGAAGTCGAAGATCAAGAACCTATATATAGGTGTGAAGTACATCAAGACAAACAACAAGACAAGAGCTAATCAATCCGAGAGATTAATTTACAGTTGTTGAGTGTTGTCTTGCTTTAGCAAAGTTTTTAAGTTGTTAGAATAGATCTAAGAGTAAGGAGCTTTTAGAGATAGTCGAAGCAACTCTTGTGTGCTTTGCTTAGTTTGAACAATTCGAGAGTAAGGAGCTTGAGAGTTGTGAGAACGCCTTTGTTAAACCCTTGTGGTATTTTGCCTACGGCTCGGAAGTTAATATAATCCTATATTCACTTATTAAATTCGTGTTTGTTTATTCCGCTGCAAACTGTTACTCTGGTCTGCTGTTAAAGTAACATCGTCGAACTAACAGCGAACACAAACTGCTGTTAGAACTTCAGTGTTAAGTTAACATCAACAACGTATCAACCCGATCCACAATTTCAATTGGTATCAGAGCCAAGCACCAACTTCACCGGTGTTTGGCGTTGATACGACAAGATGGACAACTCCAACCCCAATACCAGCAGGTTGCCAGTATTGGAAGGTCCCAACAACTATGCCTACTGGAAGATCAGACTCAGAGTCCACATCAAATCCATCGACCTCAAAGCTTGGGAAGCTGTACTAGAAGGCTATACCATCCCTTATCTGCCAAGAGATGGAGATGCTGACCTGGTGCCAAAGCCAAGGGGACAATGGACAGCCGCTGAAATTGCTCTCTACAACTACAATGAGAAGGCTCTCAATGCTATTTTTAGCTGGATAGGTAATCATATGTTTAAACTTGTTCAAACTTGTGATACTGCTAAAGCTGCATGGGAAACACTTGAATTACATTGTGAGGGTGATGTGGCTGTGAGGGATTCTAAGTATAGGAAACTTTTGAGAGACTTTGAGAAGATTGAGATGGGAGAAGAGGAAACTATTGATAGTTATTTTGAGAAACTTCTTGATATATCTAATCAATGTCAGAACTTAGGTTTTGTGATTCCTAATCAGACCATGGTGTATAAAGCCTTTAGAACACTATCTTCTAAGTTTACAGTCAAAAGAATTTCTATGAATGAGTCTAAAGATCTTGCCAACATGAGTTTCCAGACCTTGATGAACACTATGAAAGAATTTGAATTAGAATTCCTAGGAAAGTCTAGCAAGCAATTAGCTTTAGCCCTTCTTGGAACTAGTTCAGATTCTGCTGGTAGTGATGAGGATGAATATGAGTTGATCTCTTCTAACTATGGCAATATTACCAAAAAGTTTAGTAAATTAGGTTTCAAAGGTAAACAGAAAGAAAAACTAACTGGTAATGATGGCCCCGGTTACAAGAAATTGCCCCCTAAATTTGTTAAGTACATGGCATCTAAGAGCACACCTCAAGATGTAGAAAAATTAAAGGATGTTCAGTGCTATGAATGTAAGGGGTATGGTCACTATAAACATGAATGTGCTAACACCCTCAGAACAAGAGGGAATTCTCATTGGGTTTGTGTAGATGACTTCAATGAAGATGATTTTGAATCTGGAACAAGTACCGAAGAACACTCAGAGGAAATCAAAACTGCTGCGCTATGCACAAGGATCACCTGGACCAATGAAGACTCCAGAAATTGCCTAGGATCACAATGTTACTCTAACATTGGTGAACCAACAGCAAAGCAGGAAATCTTTTTTGGAGACTGGAACAGCAATGATTCCCAGGTTATCTCTGATGAACTCTCTGATTGTGATGATACTAACTTTGACTGTTTTCATGGTACAGTTGATCTAGAAGAAGAGTACTCCCAAGAAGAAGAATTATCCCAGGAGGAGATTCTTGATGATCTGCACACAACATTCCTCAAGCTTGAGAGAGAGAATATGAAACTCATAAAGAAGAACAAAGCACTGACTCATGACATCGAGTGTCTGAAAAACATGTTGAAACTCTATGAAAGAGATCTTGACAAAGCTGAAGCTGAGTTGAAAGAGGTAAAGGATAAACTCAAGAAAGACACAGATCATAGCTAAATGGAATGCAGGTACTTCCAAACTTGATGAGGTACTAAGCATGGGAAATTCAGGTTCATGTGGTCTGGGATTTGTTGAGAAACCTTCCTCTTCTATTGTAAATTCTGCCTATCTATCTTCTAGCTTTGTTAAAGAATCTGATTCTAAGAGTTTAGGTACCATCAACACTGTGAGAAGTAAACCTACTTTTATCTGTCAATACTGTTACCAACCAGGCCACATAAAACCATTCTGTAGAAAATTTATAAGAGAATGTGGTAAGAAAACAGTTACTGAACCCAATGTTAGAACAACAGCAGTTTCTGATGTTAGACCAACATTAGGTTCAGGACAGAAAGGTAGAACTTGGGTAGAAAAAGTTAAGACCCCTAAGATTAAAGTTGTTTGCAATGTTGTTTTCTCTGCTGTGTATTCTAACCTTTCAGGTAAGTGGTACTTCGACAGTGGATGCTCAAGACACATGACAGGCAACATTGACAATCTTGTGAATATGGTTTCCTTGAGTACTGGCACTGTGACCTATGGTGGTGGTACAAAAGGGAAAATCATTGGAAAGGGGACACTGAATGTTGATGGATTTCCACCCCTGAAGGATGTGTTGTTGGTTGATGGGATACAGGCAAACTTAATCAGCATCAGTCAACTATGTGATGATGACTTGCTGGTTACATTTGACAGTTCATCTTGTGATGTTTATGATAGTGATAATGTACTTGTTATGACAGGTACTCGGTCCAAGGACAACTGCTACCTAGCTCAAGAGGAAGCAGAGTGTTTCCATGCTAAAATAGATGAAGCATCTATATGGCATAGGAAACTTGGACATGTTCACTACAGGAACCTTGAGAAATTGCAAAAAGTTGATGCTGTAAGAGGCTTACCTAAGCTATCTTGCCCAGGTAAGCTTGTCTGTGGTGATTGTCTCAAGGGTAAACAAACTAGAGCAGTTCATGCCCCCCTACAGGTACAGAATGCTAATCCTAGATCTAGTAGGTGCTTTGAACTGTTACATATGGACTTGATGGGTCCCATTGAGGTGAGTAGTCTGAATGGTAAGAAATTTGCCTTTGTTATTGTAGATGACTTCTCTAGATATACTTGGGTAAAGTTTCTTAAAGAAAAGTCAGAAGCTTTTGATCAGTTCAAAATTCTTTGTGCTAGTATTAAAAACTTATATGGCTCTTCTGTGACTAAAATTAGGTCTGACCATGGTAAAGAATTTGAGAATGCTAGTTTTGATAACTATTGCAATGTTAAAGGAATTTTCCATGAATACTC
The DNA here is from genome assembly GCA_948329865.1 of Linaria vulgaris. NCBI lineage: Eukaryota > Viridiplantae > Streptophyta > Magnoliopsida > Lamiales > Plantaginaceae > Linaria > Linaria vulgaris. Next base: position 79,345,856 of record OX415249.1, on the reverse strand, counting down.
AGCACCTAAGACACCTCAGCAGAATGGGATTGCTGAAAGGAAGAACAAGACACTTCAAGAGATGGCCAGAGTCATGCTGAATGCCAAAAATATATCCAAGAGACTCTGGGCTGAAGCCTTAAACACTGCTTGTCATATTAGTAACCGGGTGTACCTCAGACCTGGAACTAACATGACTCCATATGAACTCTTGAAGGGTGTGAAACCAAATATTGCACATTTTCATGAATTTGGATGTGACTGTTATCTGCTAAATGACAGGGATTATCTTAATAAATTTGATCCAAAAAGTGAAAAATGCATCTTTGTAGGATACTCTGCCAATAGTACTTCCTTTAGAGTCTACAATCCTAGATTGAAGACAATTCAGGAATCAGTGAATGTTGTGTTTGATGATTTCATACTTGATACAGGTACTGGTAATATTAATGTCTCCAATGTTGAACCAACAGTGGAGATTGATGATGTTACTCCTTCCAATGGTACTCCAACATTGGACCATGAAGCTGGAAATGCAGAACAGGAGACAGAACCCAATGTTAGACTAACACCAGCTAGATCTGATGTTAGACTAACAGCAGAAGATTCTGACTCTGAAGTTGAAGCTGTCACTGGATCTAGAAGGGACCCTCCAGCTAGGATTCAGAAAGATCATCCAGCATCACAGGTAATAGGTGAGATCACTGAACGGGTAAGGACACGCAACAAAGAAAGAATTGACTATAGTGATATGGTCAAGATGTGTGTCTGCATGAATTTCACTTGTACTGTTGACAATGCCTCATGTTTTGTTTCCTCTATTGAACCTAAGAATGTGACTGAAGCCCTTCTTGATAACTTTTGGATTAATGCCATGCAGGATGAACTATTACAGTTTACTAAGAACTGTGTTTGGAAGTTGGTACCTAGACCACCTAGTGTAAATGTAATAGGAACTAAATGGATCTTTAAAAACAAAAGTAATGAGGAAGGAGTCATAGTTAGGAACAAAGCTAGACTGGTTGCTCAGGGATACACTCAGGTTGAAGGTGTAGATTTTGATGAGACTTTTGCTCCAGTTGCTAGGATAGAATCTATTAGATTACTCTTAGCCATTGCATGCTGTCTTAAGATAAAACTATACCAAATGGATGTTAAGGGTGCTTTTCTTAATGGGCTGATTGATAAGGAAGTATATGTTGAACAGCCTAAGGGATTCACAGATCCTAAGTATCCTAACCATGTGTACAAGCTTGAAAAAGCCCTTTATGGTCTTAAACAAGCACCTAGAGCATGGTATGAAAGGCTTACAGAATTTCTATTAAGTCTTGGTTTTGTTAGAGGTGGAGGAGATAGAACTCTGTTTGTTTTAAAGAAAGATTATCATATCTGTATTGCTCAAATCTATGTTGATGATATTGTGTTTGGCTCAACTAACAATTCTATGTTAGAAAAGTTTGTGGAATCAATGACAGGGCAGTTTGAAATGAGTATGATGGGAGAATTGAATTTCTTCCTTGGTCTTCAAGTGAAACAAACAGGTACTGGCATATTCCTTTGTCAGGAAAAGTATGCAAAGAATTTGGTAAAAAGGTTTGAATTAGCAGATTCAAAGCCTTGTAAGACTCCCATGGCATCTGTAGTGAAGATGGCCAGGGATGATACTGGTGTCAATGTTGATCCAACATTGTACCGTTCAATGATAGGAAGCTTGTTATACTTGTCTGCTTCAAGACCTGATATTATGTTCTCTGTGTGTGTATGTGCAAGGTACCAGGCATGTCCAAAGCAGTCACATCTGATTGCTGTGAAGAGAATACTTAGATACATATCTGGCACTTTGGCCCTTGGCATATGGTACTCTTATGATACTAACATAAATCTTGTAGGTTTCAGTGACTCAGATTGGGCAGGTGATACTGATGACAGGAAGTCTACAAGTGGAGGATGTTTTTATCTGGGGAACAACTTGGTCTCATGGTACAGTAGAAAGCAAAACTGTGTGTCACTTTCCACTGCTGAGGCTGAATACATTGCAGCAGGTAGTTGTGTCACCCAGTTGGTATGGCTCAAACATATGCTACTGGACTATGGGTTGGACAGTGATACCTTACTTATGTTTTGTGATAACCTTAGTGCTATAAGCATCTCTAAGAATCCTGTTCAGCATTCTAGGACAAAACATATAGACATTAGGCATCACTTTCTGAGAAACATGGTAGAAGACAAGCTTATTGACATTGAACATATAGAAACTAACAATCAGCTTGCTGATATGTTCACTAAACCATTAGATACTGAGAGGTTCTTCAGTCTGAGGAACTCTCTTGGCATGTGCATTGTTTAGAGATGTTAGTTCACCAGTGTTGACATAACACCACTGTCTAACATTGGTTATTGGTTGTGGTGTAGCTGTAATTCTTTTATGTTCATTTTTTGCATTCTTCTTTCTTGCATATTACATCTTTGTTAGAGAAACTGTTGGTTGTGTGGTTGACCTGTATGAATAGCTAAGGTGATTGGTGAACATGTACATATCAAGAGGTTTGGAAAGAAATAACTCTGATGTTAGTCTGTGAATGTTAACCTAACATCATGGGAGAAGCTGGGATACACAGAGCTCACTACTCTGATGCTATTCAGTTGTGACTTATCCATGTTAGGTTTGACAATGTATGAAGAGAAGCTGGGGTACATGATGTTGAAGGCCTCATTGTCATTCAGTTGTGCTTATTTTCATATTTTTGTCTATGGCCAAGGTTTTTACATGATAGTGATCTTTCCTACTGGGGTGTATAAAGTTTAGACTGTGTGCATTCAGTAGCATTGATTACTTAGTATTTCCTTGATAAACAGGTTAGTAAACAAGTATGCATGAGGAGTTGGGGTGGAGAAATATTTGATAAAAGTGTTGTCTTCATTCAATTTCTTTGTACTTGCCTGATCTGTAGCTGATGGTTAAGTTGCTGGGGTGTGTGGAGTCCTGTGCTGCCCACATTCAGTGATGAGACTGTCCTTTAACATTCATCAGTTTTTTTATTCAAAAGAGTTTCTAAAAATAGTGAAAGTTAAAGATAAATTGATATGTCCTGATCCCAGTTACCAAGGCGGTTTGTATGTGGTTACCATCTCTCAAATGTTAATCTAACATGGTTGCATTCATTCTAGTTCTGCATATTTCCTTTTGTCGGTTTGAGCTTAGGGGGAGTAGTTAAGTATCTTGTGTTGAGGCATACTTCTTGGGTGACCAGCTACAGGTAAAAGCACTATGTTTTGTACTATGTTTTGTGATCTTCTTGCTGTGGGAAAATCCTTTCCCTGGATAAGTATATCCTCTGTGTTTTTCCCTGTTTGATTTGTCACTTGCTTATACTGATGATCTTAAGCTTTGTCATTGTACCTGTGTACGTGGTTGAAGCTTCAGATTAGTACAGGAATATCTCACGCTCTCACAAGATGATGCTACTTTGGATGAAGCCCTGCACCTCCAACTTCCCTCCCTGATGTTAACTTGCCAATGTTAGTCCAACATTGTAACATTATAACTTATAAGTTTTCAGGAACGAAGACTGCTCTGGTTACGTGTTAACCTAACACTGGCACGTGGTAAGAACCACATGTAGGGGACGTGTGATAGTGGTCAGATTATTATGGTAACATGTTACAACACCACTATTCCATGCTCTTCATCTGAATCATATATATAATTTGCCCTAATTTCTTCTTCATTCTAACGCTAACAATTGTGCAAAGCAAATTACTCTCTAAATTTTCAAAATCTTCAATCTTTTATCTCAAAGTTACTCTAACAATGGCACGCAAGTCCAATATTGATGCTCTTGCAGAAGCAGCTGCGCAAATCGAGCGAGCGCCACGACGCAGTACCAGACGCACCGCCGCTGAAACCACAGTCGCCGCCTCTCCAAAGAGGAAAGCTACCACTCAACGGCGCAAGGGCAAAAAGATTTCAAAGAAAGATGTTGGTTCAACATCAGATGCTGTCGAGCAAGCCCCTGCTCCCACCAATCCTGAAATCGAGGTAACAATGGCTAACCCTACTCCGAGTATACCTGCTGATGTTGATGTTGGTATTGAGGGGGAGAATGAGGCCCCTGTGATTGGGTTGGGTAGTGCTGTGATTGAGCCAGCTGAGGCTAATGTGGTTGAGGAAGTGGTGGAGCCAACTGTGGCTAGTTCTGTTGAGCCTAATGAGGCTAATAATGATGAGCTTGCTGCTGATGAGGAGAGTGGACATGCTACTGGTGAGCATGATGAGGATTTGTCTGAGAAGATTGCTGCTGATGGCAATCTTGGTGTAAATAATGGGGTTACTACTGAAGGTAACCAAGCTGTTGTGAGTGATCAACCAGCTGAGGTTGAAGGAGAAGAAGAGGATGAGGATGAAAACCTTTCCTTGGCTGCTCTTGCAAATGCTGCCAGGAAGAAGAAGGGTAAGGAGGTGATGGCTGAGTCTTCTGAGGATGAGTCAGAAGAAGAAAAAGAAGAAGAAGAGGTTGAGGAGGAAGAGGAAGAGGAAGTTGAGGAAGAAGAGCTTGTGGCTGATGAGCCAGAGGAAGCTGATGTTACTCTAACATCAGATGATGATCAGTTTACTGATCTGATGATGAAAGAGTATCCACATGAAGCTTACTCTGACTTCTATGTGTCTCCTGATGCTGAGGAGCAATGGGAGGCATACCAAGCCAGGGTAAACCACAAGGAAAGGGCTATTGAGGAGGGTATTTTCAAAGAAAACAGGGTGTTTGAGTTGCTTGAGGCTAGAGGAGTCTTGGGCTCTGTGCAGAATCTGTCTGCATATGTTCCTGATGTAGTGAGAGAGTTCTACATGAATCTCTCTGAGTGGGTGATCAACATGGATTCTCCTAAGTATGGGAAGGCTTGGGTTAGGAAGAAGATCTATGACATCACTCCTGCCATGATCAATGAGGCTTGGGGGCTTCCTGATCCTGAAGAGTCTGAGGATCCTACTATGGAGGAGATCATCACTGATCTTACAGGTGGTCTCACTAGGCAATGGAGAGAGAGCTTTCCCACAACCAGGCTGACTTCTCTTAGTGCCATCCTTCACAAGATCAGCACTTACAATTGGCTTCCTTCTTCCAACACTACTGTGATGACAAAAGAGTCAGCAAAGTTGGTGTACAAGCTGAAGAATGGACTGAGTGTAAACATTGGTGAAAAAGTGCTGAGACACATGAAGGAAGTCACTACAAAGCCCAAAGGAATCCTTCCCTATCCCTCTCTGATCTCATGCCTATTGGTGAAGCAAGGCTTCAAAACCAAGAAGACTGAAGGATGGATCAGCAACAAGGCTGTAATGTCAATCACCAGGAGCTACTTCACTAATGTGAGGATCCAGGATTTGCCTTGGAACCCTCAAGGAGAAGCTGGTCCCAGCAGGAAGAAGAAGAAGAAGACACACAAGTTTGCTGCTTCTTCAGTCCCAGTGAGCAGTGGTGACAGCTGCTCAGTGATTGCAGATGCTTTTGTTGAGGAAACCTTGGTCTGGCTGGATAGGGAGTACAAGGACACCCAGAGGGAAATAGCTGACAAGCAAGTCAGACTGCAGGAACTGGACAGCTTGAGGAAACACTTGAAGGATCTGCCTTCCTCACAAAAAGGGGGAGAGTAGATCAAATTTCAGCAAGTTTTTTAGTTTCTGTTTCTAATGCCTTTTGAACAATTGTTTTCTTTTTATTCTGATCAAGGAGTCTGTTCCTTGCTGCTAGTATGGACTGTAATTAAGTACTTTTTAATTTTGGGTACTTAGTGTTTCTGCTTATGCTATTATTGAACTGTGATTAATGGTACTAACTCTGTTTTGCAGGTGTTAACTTTCTGATGTTAAACCAACATTGATAAAGCTGGATGTTATAACATCGAGAGTATCAGTGTTAGAATAACATTGGATTAGTCCCTTCTGATATTCAGGGGGAGAGTACTTAGTTTTTCATTGTTATGATATAATGAAGTTTTTCTGAATAATTTGATCTGATAAGAACTGTTTCTTAGGTTTTGTGATTAAGGCAAAAAGGGGGAGATTGAAAGTGCAAGTTTTCTGGATGTTAGGATAACATTGAGATTTTCAATGTTAGAGTAACATTGCACGTCCAGAAACTGTTTTACAATCTAGTTATTATTATTATTATTGTTTTGCCTTATTCACTTAACTAACTGAGTTCCACAGTTGTAGTTGTCTTTGATTATTATTCAGGAAACAAACTTGCATTAGGTTGGACGCTCAAAGTTTCCAAGATGAGAAGTTTCCTTAATTAAAGCAAACGGCTTATAAAAGGAAAGAAGAAGTCTAGTGCGACTAGGAAAGCTTCCAAGGGAAAGTCCTGAATTGAAGAAGGAGTCTTTCCTTAGCTAGATCACTGGCGAAGGAACTTTTATTCAAGAAGGACTGCGAGAACAAGGAAGAGGAGTTCGAGAAGGAAACAAAGAGAATTACCAACCGTGTACAACACACCTTGAAGTCGAAGATCAAGAACCTATATATAGGTGTGAAGTACATCAAGACAAACAACAAGACAAGAGCTAATCAATCCGAGAGATTAATTTACAGTTGTTGAGTGTTGTCTTGCTTTAGCAAAGTTTTTAAATTGTTAGAATAGATCTAAGAGTGAGGAGCTTTTAGAGATAGTCGAAGCAACTCTTGTGTGCTTTGCTTAGTTTGAACAATTCGAGAGTGAGGAGCTTGAGAGTTGTGAGAACGCCTTTGTTAAACCCTTGTGGTATTTTGCCTACGGCTTGGAAGTTAATATAATCCTATATTCACTTCTTAAATTCGTGTTTGTTTATTCCACTGCAAACTGTTACTCTGGTCTGCTGTTAAAGTAACATCGTCGAACTAACAGCGAACACAAACTGCTGTTAGAACTTCAGTGTTAAGTTAACATCAACAACGTATCAACCCGATCCACAATTTCATAATCAAAACAATTCAAGCATAGATGAGACTACACCCCTCATCGTGCTCAATGGACATTTGTCGGACTATTGGCCAAGCGTTCACTAGAGCATTGTGTCAATGATGAGGACAATAACACCAAATTCTATTATACATTCACCTTGCACCAGAGCCGCCAGAACCTTATTAAAGGACTCCACTCTACAATCGACACCTAGGTCCATCGCACCAAAAACATCATTGACGAATTTTGTCAATTCTTCCAACTCTCATGTGACGCCCCAGCCAACCCGACTGACACGTTCATAATCTTCCCCCTTCTTGCATTCGACCCTGGCTTATCAATCACAGTTGAAATGTCAGATTGACAATGCTAAGATACGCGTTGCAGCATTCAGTGTTGGCGCCACCAAAGCAGCTGAATTGGATGGCCTCCGTGGGAGTTTTATTAACACTATAGAGAATTGATGCGGCCCCACAAGTCTGCACTAGCCCACGACCTTTTCACAACAGGCCATATGTCCTTGGGGATCAAGCAGACGACCACTGTGCTCCTACCCAAGAGGGAACACCCACAACAACCTCCCACTTCTGCCCCATCAGTCTTTGTAATGTAAGTTACAAAATCTTATTGAAAGTCCTGGTAGACCGACTAAGCCACGTCCTGGACTCAATCGCCTTCATGTACCAAAATGCTTTTATTTGCTGACGTTGCATCTCGGACCACGTTCTAATTGCCCAAGAGCTACTCCACACTATCAACAGTCAACGCAGTGGCAACAAAGGCCTCCTCGCCATCAAGATCAACTTGGCAAAGGAATATGACCACCTCAACTGGGGGCTTCATCACATTCGCCCTAGAACAACTTGGCTTTCCCCAGTTTTCATCGGGTGGATCATGGAACACGTCATGGCCGTGAAGTTCAATGTTATTGTCAGTGAATCACGATTAACGGGATGTCATCCCACTAGGTGTATTTGCCAAGGTGATCCGCTGTCACCTTACGTTGTTATCCTCTATATGGAACTACTCATTGTCGATTTCATCCACGCCACTGACTCTAGTTAGTTTCATGCTGTCCAGGATAGTCGACGGGGCCCAGCCATCCCAATCCTCAGCTTCACATATGACTGCTTCATCTTCAGCCATGACCCTGACCTGATGCTCCGCCTCCTCCTCCGATTTCTGGACTCATTCCATGCTCTAGCGGGACTTCGAGTTAGTTATGAAAAATCACGTGTTCTTTTCTCCCCTAACATTTGCGCGTCTCGTTGGGGCACCATCCTGCGACTTCTTTGCATGGAGGCCATGTCTTTTCCCAAAAAATATCTAGGCATCCCAATTAGGCAAGGCCGCCTCCACCACCACTAATTCGACCCTCTCATCTCATGCTTCACCAATCGCATTGGCGCTTAGTACACGAGATACCTTTCCTACCCCGAGAAACGTACACCCATACAATATGCAGTGCAATCTATGTCGTGTTATACAATGAGTATGTACTAGATACCCCGTACTATTTTGTCCACCTTCACTAAAATATCTAAATTCTTCTTTTGGAACGCAGACACCCACAGTCTCAAAAACTCTCCCGTTTGATGGCACTCCATATGTTCCTTCTAGAGTGGGAGGACTTAGGCTACGCCACCTTCCACAACTTAACAATACCTTTTATGCTCAAAATTGGGTGACAAATCCTCCAAAACCCGAAGATTTTGTGGGCTTGCATCGTGTGCGATAAATACTTCACTGCTCACGGTCTATTTATGCCCCAACCCATGTTAGGCTAGCCGCGCATGGATCCATCTTCAGGATGCTATCGACATTCTTTGGCTTGATGCGCAGGGTGGGGGGAATGGTACCAATATTAACTTCTGGCACAATCGTTCGTTGGGACCGATCACCATTGCTGGTTATTTGTCGTACATTCTCGACCTCCTCACTTCCATCATAGTACGTGACATCATTTACCATCGAAGATGTGGGATCTATCAGATAAAACACTATGGACCCTCTCTGCCCGCCACTCCCCTGGAATGCATTGTGGAAGACCCACGTGCTCCCTCACATTACATTCTTATGCTGGCTTTGGGGACACGATGCCTTGGTCACTGGTGTGCCATAATTATGACACCTCAAAAATACAAAGTCATATTTGACATTACACTGAAGTAAGGGACGAAAACGCAATTCTCATCCGATTCGTCAAAACTAATATATATATCGAGATGGTGTCCGAATGACACGATTCTCAAAATGGTATAAAACTGTGTCAAATAGACCTGACACGACACAATCACGGGCTATATTGGTCGTGCCAGCGTGGCCCACGTGTACCCCAGATTATATAAATTGATGTGCCACGTTGGACTTGGTCCGACGTGCCCCATATTATTGATGTGGCACGTCGATTCGATTATCGATGTGGCACGGCGAATGGAATGTCCCCCAAAATGAGGCATGTTTGTTGTAAAACCTCTTGATGTCGCACATTGGGCTGCCAAGCCCATGACGACCTGGCCACGTCGGTCAACGGTCAATGTTGACTGACCAGGTTAGTCAAACTTTTGACCACGTTGGTAATTGGTGGGAGTACATCAAATATTCGATGGGCTCTCTTGCCTTATGACTCCTTGGTGGTGGTCCCCACACCTCAAGGCCTTCCCTACATCTATGAATACCCAATCATTTCCTTATTTGAATGGTTGGACTTTTAGGAGCTCAAGGGTGTGTATTTTCTCTTTAGAAAAGCACGTCAAACATCCACGTCAACTGATAAGTTGGCATGTCAGACCAATCAAGGTTGTCTGATTTGCCTCTTAGAGCACTTCAATTTGTTGCACGTTAATTTGTGGCATATCAAACAAGCATGTCAAAGAGAAGCACGTCAGACAAGAATATCAAACAAGCACATCAAACAAATGTATGTGGAATAAAGGATATTATCTAATTAAATTTAGTTTTCCATAGACATGATTATGTCAACAATTGTACTAAGTATTAGATGAAATTGACTTCAAGCCAATGATATGTATTTTGACTCGTGATTTGCCCACCCCATAGTGCAAATCACTTGACGTCCGAATCCCAAGCTTGTTAAGGAACTCGATGAATATTAGCACCATTAGGGCGATAGAATGTTCTCTAAATGAGACTAAATGCCCTTTGAGGTTAATTTCGCAGCCGATAAGGCCTTGTCTACGAGACATACATCATACGGGGTCGCCCAACCAAGCCCTAGGGCTAGATAAATGCGTACAACTTCTTAATCTAAGCATGATAATCTTCTAAGACCCTCTGCGTGCACAATTGAATGGTGAACTACATCAGCCTTGATTCTATCTTCTCAAAGAGATACGTAGGAAGCTTAGCCCTGTGTTGAGTTCAGTCGCAAGCACATTAAACCTGTACATCCTCTAGATTATGTTTACTTTCTTATTAACTGTTTACACCTAACTTTGTTCCTCTTAGTGCAAGTTCCCATCGAACCAAAAGCTCTTCTTATATTGCTTGTTATCTACGAGAGAGTCTGGTGAGGAAAGTTGCTTGGCATTAACAAAAACACCTCACGCCAGAGGCGTCGTCTGTGGGAAACCACTGAAGGCACTGTGTGAGGGACGATATGGTGCATAAGGTTCCACTACCTAGGCGTTTCACTCAATTAGAAATCCCAGAAAAAATCCAACAGCCTATCCTTTTTAACACGGACCAAGCAAAACATCTAACGCCCAAAAAGAAGAACCTCAAGCAGCAAATATTGGAGCTGGAAATGCGTTGATTATAATGACGCAACACTTTGAACAATTGATGACTATGGTGAGAGAACATATGGTAAACAATCGAGTTCTGCCACCGCCACTTCGTGTTACAAACATAGGACGAACTGAGGATTATTCTCAAGATTCGAGTCCAAAGGGTCGATCTCAATGAAGAAGAACTAACACCACAGATGGTCCCTCCGAGGATCGCCGACATCCTTGTGGTAGGAGACTTCATCCATCACCATCAGCTTCAGCTGCCTCAATGTCACGTACTAGATCACGTAAAAATTGTGAGAATGAAATAGAGAGGCCACGACAAACTGGTAGACCGGAGCCTTTGCTCCATGAAAAAGGAGAAGGTGGTCCACCTCTCACAATTCCGCCTAACCTCAATGATATAGGGAATTTACAGGCTGGTGATGAATTAATTGATGAAACATCATCTTTCTCTCTCGTTCCACAATGCAGCACGCATGGAAGCGGAAGTGAAATCAATAAAATGCCTACTTAAAAAAGGGCCTAATGGCTCACTTACATCTCCTAGACGGAATACTAAATATAGGAGGTTATTGCATAGTTATTTAAGCTCGATCGTTTGCCATAAACTTGGTCGATGTCGCACAAGACTTGTTCTTGATGATTGGTCCTCTCACAGTTCACACATATGATCAGTTGAGGACTATGTTCAAATCGCATTTTTCTACTCAGAAGCGAACTCAATTAACACAAGAGTGCCTCAAGACTATCATTCAAGGTAGTGATGAATTGACCACAGACTACATCATACGGCTTAACACCGAGATGCTAAGGATTTAAACTCCCTCCGCTCAAGTCGTTGCCAATATTCTCGTCAACACCTTAAAAAATAGGTTGCTTGCAAATGAGCTATTGAGACAAAAACTGCAAACCAATGAGCAGATCAACTTGATAGTACAATGTGACATGGAAATTGAGGAGCGTAACAAAATGAGAAATGTCTGAAGTGACAACACTCAAGCTAATTCCAACAACCCTCGTCGAAATGGCGGAAATGGAAAAACTAGTAAGAAGCGAGCAAGATCTCCCAGACGAGACAAATTCCCGCTTATTACAAGCATGCGTAACATATACACAATGGCTAAAAAGCAAAACCTCCTCAACACTCCAAAGAAGATCCGTGAAACCGATGGGACCAGGAAATCTAAGTTTTATTGCTAATATCATGAGCAGTATGGTCACGATACTTCCAAATGTCATGAACTATATGCCAAGATAGAATGTATGATTAAAGAAGTTCACCTCGTGAAATATGTCAAGATTAATTGATGGGGCGTTTGATGTGATACAAAATAGAATATAAGCTAACAAATAATTGTCACGCCTAAGTCCCACTGTGTCGGAAGTACACGAATTAAGTAATAGTAAAATGGTAAGTATAGTTGCAACCCAAGTATCGAATCCCAATAGAGTGGTGGACTGTTAAATGAATTAGTTAAATGCAAAATACTAACTTACTGTCACTTTTGTCTCTTGTGTTTGCAGGGTGAATGTTATGAATGTGTTTAATCTAAGAATGCTTTGTCTAAGATGCTTAATAACTAGGATGCAAGAATGAATACTATCTAAGATGCAAGAAAACAGTAAATTATAGTTTTGGAGTTTTGAATGCAAATAACGATCTAAGAAAGCAATTAAATCTATTAAACTACGAAAGCTTTGAATTAAACTAAATTAACTAAACTAGAACATAATTGAATTGATTGATTGGTTGTGAGCCATATAAAGAAAGATTGTTTAGAGGTCAGGTTCCCCTAAGTCTCCTCCTATATTTTAGTTATAATCTTGGTAGTTGCTTGATGGTGCATGCCTAATGGATCCACGACACATGGCAGAAGTTATCCCTACCATTCTCTAATAACTAACCATATTAACAAAATCAGCCCAATTATCAGTTGTTTCAATAGAGAGTTCAAATATGCAACCTAATTAACTCATTGGTCTCGCGTCAACAAAACCTACATAATGAAGAAAAATATAATGTGATCTAGGTATTGCGTTCCAGTTACTTTAGCAAATCCAAAGACACTGATATATATATATATATATAGTACTTAGAGTACTATACTCCAGGTGGCCCCGCATGAGTGCTTTTTTTTTATCCCGACGAGAGTATGGTTAGTCACACATCATAGTATTATTCTATCTAAACATGCAAGAATGCCAAGTACGCACCTCATAAAATAACTAAAATATATTGATTAATCCGAGTTACTCCCCTACTCCAAACAATGAGTAGGTTAGCTCCTCGTAGTCATGAGTTCAACAATCATCAAAGAAGTAAACAACATTAACAAGATATAAAGAAAAGCTTCTGAAGTCCAGTGAAACTTCATTTGTTGACTCCTCTACTTCTCTCTTTGATGATCTCTTCTTCTTCTAAATTGCTTTCTCTCACATAATGAATCTACGAAACTAAGACTTTGTGGTGCTCTCTCTCTCCAGTGGCTCTTAGGGTTTCTCTGTTTGAAAGTTGTTGTATGCTACTTAAGTGGTTTTTGTTACTCGTATTACGTGTCACGTGTCATACTTTACCTACTGAACGAACCCTCTTATTTATAGTTTTTCCTTGCTCTAGGCCTCCTTCTAAGGTTTTTGTCTTTTAGGCCGACTTCCCAAACAGTTGCGCAATCAGGGGATGCGCGATGGCAGTTGCGCGTTCTACTTTTGCAGCACTCGTCTCATCGCGCTGGTTTCTACCTCCTCTGTGCGATACTCCGATGTCTGCTCTTCAATCGCCATATGCTCAGGTTTTTCTTCATTGAATCTCCAAGTTAGTGCTTTGACCCTTAGTATTCCAAAAGCATCCATTTTGGTCCTTTTTAACTTAGTTTCATCATGACTCCCTAAATTCCTAAGAAAACATAAAACAATGTGATGACAAGTAAATACGCTATCACAGGTAATCAAAAGTATAAGCAACTCGATACTTAAATCTCTCTTAATAGGAGGAAGAGGGCAAGCTCCAACTCAGACACTCCCTTGCTCTCCGAGTGAGGAAAGCATATATCAAATACCTCTAAAAGAAAAGATATTAATAACATGCATGTAAAAAAAGGTATTATCAATATGATTGCAGGAATTCCCATCAAAGAATGGTCGAGACAGAATCTGCACAAACAAATGGCTATGATGGAGGCTGAAAAAAAATTTGGACGTTAATTTTTCAGCTTCCAATGTTGTCCATGATATATCTCTTAATCACTCTAACTCATGTGGAAGTAGCACAATTTTCAAATTTTATAAAGGAGTTATTAGACAATTTAGGTTCAACTTGCACAATGGGCCCCAAATATTTCACCCCCCCCCCCCCGCCCCCCATATATATATATATTCGTCACTACAAAAAGGATAATGGAAACCTCACCATTAACTACTTCATTTATGAATTTCATTGTAATAGAAATACATGTCCTATTGAGATAGCTACGCGGAATGGATGATTCATTTGGATCGACATGAGAGTCCAACTACATTGTATTACCAGAATTCGTAGCAAGAATAAGCAGTTGTCATTAGAAAGGAAAATACTTTTCTATCTTATTAAAAAAGCCTAAACGCCTCAACGGCCCGAGCCAAACTCTATGTGTTTTGTGTTATCAAACATTGAAAATCCGTACCTTTGAATGTTTCAAGGAAGAGGGACCAAGTCACCTCATCGAGTTCACATTCAAAGTGTAACTCCACATCAACGAGGTCAATCAACAAGAACATGAATTTACCGTTCCACTTTCTTCACCAAAAGAGATGACGTAGAGCATACTGCTCAAGCAGCCATATGGTTCCTAAAGCATGAAGGTCTAATGATTGCCAGAATACCAAAACCAAACGACGTTGCGATGATCATTGAGATCGACTATGAATTTGTGTTTGGCAACATTTTCCAAAAGTGGGAACTACTGATCTCGATAGAGACGCAACCACTCCTACATGGCATTTGGAGTCTATGGAGTAATCTTACCCACCTAGACGTCGCGTGTACCTACTGCGAGCAGTGGAGTATCTAGGATTCAAACATTGGGGGGCTAAATTTTTTTTTTTTTAAAAGAACACTGAGCCAAGAATTTGAAAAATAATTAAAAGGAGAAAAAATTGAAACACTATCCTATGAGATATTTTTTAATAGAAACAATATCCTATGAGCACTTAAAAAGTTGTATTTTGTTTCGGTCTTTAGTTCCTACTTCCTAGTTAGAAACTTTTGGATAATATATTTTACCATGACTATATCGATAAAATAGTGTTTTTTTCATTACCACTCTTATCAACATAGATTTACTAAAACAGAAGACTTAACTATGCTATGACTCTTTTATATTTGTTTGACATTAAATAAAAAATTGATAATAATATATTACACAAAGACTTATGTTTTTATAAATCAAGAAACTAATGTTTTTTTAAAAAAAGGGATAAAGAAATATGCATATATTTAAATTTAACAACAAAAGTTCTTTATGCATCAAACAAAGCAATTAAGCATAAATCTTTCTGATTCATTACATTTGAAATATATAATTAAGAGGTACATATTTTTTTTCCTATTGTTTCAACATCAAAAAAAATTTGTTAATAAAGAGCATATATGAGGTTATATGTAAATTAGACAATAATGCATGGGTAGTGTTTGTAATTTCACAATTCCTTTGAAGCATTCAGCATCCGTTCTCTTTAATTCTGGTTTGCAATTGCTTTTACAGATATATACTTATAAATATTGTACTAGGACCCCAAATACTTTATACACTAACATATATATATATATATAAGTAGAAAACAAAATTAAAAAAAAATGCCTCTTTCCCTCCCCCCCCCCCCCCCCCCCCAGCCCAAATGTAGATCCCGCCCATGACCGTGAGGCCAATTGTATCGGGATGTGCTGGCTCGATGGGTTCTAACTTGGCCTCGGTAGACCGCCTGATGCGGCAACCCTTTTATGCGACATGATGATGTTGTTCCCTCCCACCCTCCCATATTTGAACGTTTGGTTTCTCGTGACATCACCTGTTCATTTTTTCATCGATCACGCTAACTATGTTCCCGCTCTCTTGTGGGAAATTTAATCAATTGATCCCATAACTTGGCACTTTTTAAATTTTGGTACATTAACTTGTCACCCCTTAATTTTGGTCATACAAGTTGGCACTTTAACTGAAATTTTGTCCCATTACCTAATCGCCGCCTATCTCCACCGCGAGAATCCTAAGTGGCAACCGTTGACTACTGGCTCTCCAATTTTTGACCCTGTTTTGGGGCCCAGTTGACCACCTGTCACCCATGTGGCATCCACATGTTAAAGAAAAATATTAAAAACCTTACAACGCATAGCTGTTTTTCTGGCGCCATTTCACTCAGCTTCTTTCACTATCTCTCCCGCCAAAGAACTCAACCCTTGCACTCATGATTTCGGTGCCGTCACATATCACCACCTATGCCGTCGTAACGCATCTATCAAACATGGCTCCTAGATAGAGGAAGGCGATAATACGTAAATTCGACAAAAACGAAGATCCCAACCCGAATTACGGTAAGTCTTGATACGAATATGCGAAATGTTGTTAAATACTTGTTAATACTAGCGTTTGTAGTCGTTTTACCTGATTGCATGCCTCATATATCCCCTAAATCCAGAAACCACCCCCAATTTTCGAACCCTACTTTTGTAAATTAGAAATTTTTAAACCCTATTTCAGAATCTCATAATTTTAAAACCTACGTTTGTAAACCCTAATTTCAGAAACACCCTTAGCTCTCAATATACAGACACATTGTCTAATGTCTAATGAAATCCCCTTTCTTCTATGCAACAGCTTGTGGATCATTATATGTTACTTCTCAATTCCAGTATGGAGGAAATGTAACATTTAAGGGCATTCTGGATGGCTATGATAATGCAAAGGTGGTTATAGATTATGTCGGGCCAACAAATATAACCTATAATGACATTCAAGCTTTGTGTACAGAACTTGGGTTTTTGCTTGTGAAGGTTATATATATGAAACAGCAATCGGGTTATGTGACCCTCTAGAAAGACCATGATATCTCATCACATTTCCTGTCTTCTCAATTTGATAGAAATGTGGTGCTATTTGTAGATTGTGAGGGAGGGATAAATACAGAACAACAATCAATGTTTGAGGGTGAAGACAATTAGGTGGAAGAAGATAATGAGGAATTGGTTTATGCCTCCTCTGTGCGATCCTCTGATGTCTGCTCTTCAATCGCCATATGCTCAGGTATTTCTTCATTGAATCTCCAAGTTAGTGCTTTGACCCTTGGTATTCCAAAAGCATCCATTTTGGTCCTTTTTAACTTAGTTTCATCATGACTCCCTAAATTCCTAAGAAAACATAAAACAATGTGATGACAAGTAAATACGCTATCACATGTAATCAAAAGTATAAGCAAATCGATACTTAAATCGCTCTTAATAGGAGGAAGAGGGCAAGCTCCAACTCAGACACTCCCTTTCTCTCCGACTGAGGAAAGCATATATCAAATACCTATAAAAGAAAAGATATTAATAACATGCATGTAAAAAAAGGTATTATCAATATGATTGCAGGAATTCCCATCAAAGAATGGTCGAGACAGAATCTGCACAAACAAATGGCTATGATGGAGGCTGGAAAAAAATTTGGACGTGAATTTTTCAGCTTCCAATGTTGTCCATGATATTTCTCTTAATCACTCTAACTCATGCGGAAGTAGCACAATTTTCTAATTTTATAAAGGAGTTATTAGACAATTTAGGTTCAACTTGCACAATCGGCCCCAAATTTTTCACCCCCCCTATATATATATATATATATATATATATATATATATATATATATATATATATATATAAAAAGATTCGTCACTACAAAAAGGATAATGGTAACCTCACCATTAACTACTTCATTTATGAATTTCATTGTAATAGAAATACATGTAACACTGAGATAGCTACGCGGAATGGATGATTCATTCAGATCGACATGAGAGTCCAACTACATTGTATTACCAGAATTTGAATGTTTCAAGGAAGAGGGACCAAGTCACCTCATCGAGTTCACATTCAAAGTGTAACTCCACATCAACGAGGTCAATCAACAAGAACATGAATTTTACCGTTCCACTTTATACACCAAAAGAGATGACGTAGAGCATACTGCTCAAGCAGCCATATGGTTCCTAAAGCATGAAGGTCTAATGATTGCCAGAATACCAAAACCAAACGACGTTGCGATGATCATTGAGATCGACTATGAATTTGTGTTTGGCAACATTTTCCAAAAGTGGGAACTACTGATCTCGATAGAGACGCAACCACTCCTACATGGCATTTGGAGTCTATGGAGTAATCTTATCCACCTAGACGTCGCGTGTACCTACTCTTATGGATAATATATTTTACCATGACTATATCGATAAAATAGTGTTTTTTTCATTACCACTCTTATCAACAGATTTACTAAACATTAAGACTTAAATTATGCTATGACTCTTTTATATTTGTTTGAAATTAAATAAAAAATTCATAATAATATATTACACAAAGACTTATGTTTTTATAAATCAAGAAACTAATGTTTTTTTAAAAAAAAGGGATAAAGAAATATGCATATATTTAAATTTAACAACAAAAGTTCTTTATGCATCAAACAAAACAATTAAGCATAAATCTTTCTGATTCATTACATTTGAAATATATAATTAAGAGGTACATATTTTTTTTGCTATTGTTTCAACATCAAAAAAAAAATTGTTAATAAAGAGCATATATGAGGTTATATGTAAATTAGACAATAATGCATGGGTAGTGTTTGTAATTTCACAATTCCTTTGAAGCATTCAGCATCCGTTCTCTTTAATTCTTGTTTGCAATTGCTTTTACAGATATATACTTATAAATATTATACTAGGACCCCAAATACTTTATACGCTAACATATATATATATATATATAAGTAGAAAAAAATTCAAAAAAAACGCCTCCTTCCCCCCAGCCCAAATGTAGATCCGCCCATGACCACGAGGCCAATTGTATCGGGATGTGCTGGCTCGATGGGTTCTTACCTGGCCTCGGTAGATCGCCTGATGCGGCAACCCTTTTATACGACATGACGATGTTGCTCCCTCCCACCCTCCCATATTTGAACGTTTGGTTTCTCGTGACATCACCGGTTCATTTTTGCATCAATCACGCTAACTATGTTCCCGCTCTCTTGTGGGAAATTTAATCAATTGATCCCATAACTTGACACTTTTTAAATTTTGGTACATTAACTTGTCACCCCTTAATTTTGGTCATACAAGTTGGCACTTTAACTGAATTTTGGTCCCATTACCTAATCGCCGCCTATCTCCACCGCGAGAATCCTAAGTGGCAGCCGTTGACTACTGGCTCTCCAATTTTGACCCTGTTTTTGGGCCCAGTTGATCACCTGTCACCCATGTGGCATCCACCTGTTAAAGAAAAATATTCAAAACCTTACAACGCAGAGCTGTTTTTCTCTGGCGCCATTTCACTCAGTTTCTTTCACTATCTCTCCCGCCAAAGAACTCAACCCTTGCACTCATGATTTCAGCGCCGTCACATATCACCACCTATGCCGTCGTAACGCATCTATCAAACATGGCTCCTAGATAGAGGAAGGCGATAATACTTAAATTCGACAAAAACGAATATCCCAACCCGAATTACTGTAAGTCTTGTTACGAATATGCGAAATGTTGTTAAATACTTGTTAATACTAGCGTTTGTAGTCGTTTTACATGATTGCATGCCTCATATATCCCTTAAATCCAGAAACCCCCAATTTTCGAACCCTAATTTTGTAAATTAGAAATTTTTAAACCCTATTTCAGAATCTCCCAATTTTATAACCTACTTTTGTAAACCCTAATTTTAGAAACACCCTTAGCTCTCAATATACAGACACATTGTCTGATGTCTAATGAAATCCCCTTTCTTCCATGCAACAGCTTGTGGATCATTATATGTTACTTCTCAATTCCAGTATGGAGGAAATGTAACATTTGAGGGCATTCTGGATGGCTATGATAATGCAAAGGTGGTTATAGATTTTGTCGGGCCAACAAATATAACCTATAATGGCATTCAAGCTTTGTGTACAGAACTTGGGTTTTTGCTTGTGAAGGTTATATATATGAAGCAGCAATCGGGTTATGTGACCCTCTAGAAAGACCATGAGATCTCATCACATTTCCTGTCTTCTCAAGTGGATAGAAATGTGGGGCTATTTGTAGATTGTGAGGGAAGGATAAATACAGAACAACAATCAATGTTTGAGGGTGAAGACAATGAGGTGGAAGAAGATAATGAGGAATTGGTTGCTGGTGAAGAAGTTCAGACAGGTGAAAGGGATGAGGACAATGATCTGGAATACTTTAGTGATCCAGAATATGATATGGATGAAGACAAGAAAATGGACAATGATGTTAATGAGAGTGTTGTTGTGACAATGTTGTTTGAAGCCCAAGGCAGAAGTGTAAATGTAAGGAAGAAGTCTTCTAGCAATAGAAAGGGAAAGAGAGGAGATGATAATGAAGGATCCAATCGTGGTGTGGATGTTTCTGCTAATGTACAAAGGGACAAAGCTTTTGATGTTGAGACAGAAGATACGCAAGCTCCATATGAGTCATTGTCAGATGAAGGGGAAGAGAATTTGGTGCTCTTTGCTAATGAGCTGGATATTGAGTATGGGAGTGATGAGGAAAGACCAATAAAGACAGAGGAGCTATTTGATAACCAAAACATTTTCAACCCTAAATTGATACTTGGTATGAGATTCACAAGCAAGGGTGTATTGAGGGATGCAATTCATGCAGATGCAATTAATCAACAGAGATCAGTATGGATCTCTAGGAATGATAAAACAAAAATGTATGCTAAGTGTAGTGATTCTAGGTGCAAATGGAGATTGAATGCAAGAAAAGTTAAAGGAGAATAAAAAACTTTCAGAATCGTCAGTTTCAAGTTCACTCATGGTTGTCCTGCTGTCAAGAAATCAAAGAATATAAGGTCAAGTTTTCTAGCAAGGAAGTATATGCATCTTTGGAAGTCTGATCCAAATAGAAGTGTAGAGGGATTTAGCATAGATACTGAGGCATATAGAGCCAAATTCCTCTCACTGAAAATGATGAATGGCACCTCTACTAAGCAATATTATGCTTTATGGAATTTCAAAGGAGAGATTGAGAGATCTAATCCAGGATCCACTGTCCTTTTTTCTCTTTCTGCAAACAATACAACAGGAGAAAAAAAGTTTGACAGGTTATATATATATATATATATATATGTTAGGCATCTTTGAGACATGGGTTTCTTTATGGATGTAGAAGAATAACTGGAGTACATGGTGCACATCTGAAGGGTCCACACAAGGGTATACTCTTGACTGTTGTTGGCATTGATGCCAATAACAACATATATCATTTTGCCTAGGCAGTTGTTGACAAGGAAAATGGAAGGAATTTGGAGTGGTTTTTATATGTGTACACAGGTTTTGTGTGAGACATCTCCATGGTAATTTCCATAGGGCCAGTTTCACAGTAGATGCATTGAAGGATGCCATGTGGAAAGTTGCCAGAGCAACAACTGTGAATGAGTGAAAAGGAAGAATGGAAGAACTAATTAGTCCACAAGCACACAAGTGGTTAAAAGATAAGCCTGTTGAGCATTGGAGCAGGTCACATTGTGATCCAAAACATAAATGTGACATGCTACGGATAATGGGTGTAAGGCCTTCAATTCATGTATACTGGATGCAACAAAGATGCCTATTCTATCAATGATTGAATGGATTCTACTATATTTGATGACTAGGCATAAGAAGAAGAGAGACACTGCTAAGGGCAAATGGAAAGGAAAATGGTATCCTAAGATAAAAAAAAAAATTTATTTGGCATTTAATGCAAATTCATGTGAGATATTGTAGGCCAGTGAAATCTGATGACACACATTACTCTGTGCAATGCAGAAATTGTGATACATATGTTGTTGACTTGGATGAGAGAAACTGTGGGTGTAGGAAGTGGGATATCAGTGGGATACCTTGTATTCATGTTGTGAGTGCCATGGTTGCACAAGGTCTTGATACATTTGATGTCATTCACCACTCTTATAGTTTAGTAGGGTTTCAAACACAACAACTATTGGACAAACTGTCTGTGGAATTTAGCATTCAAGTTCGATTTTGGACTATGTCATGAATATGAATGCAACTAGGGCTGTATTGATATGGTGTTTAATTAAATGGTCACTCTTTTTTGTTGTGTTCTGTATGATTGGGTTGCTAATTGTTTTGTATTCGAGGATGTAAAAAATTGAAGTTATGGTGTATTGGTCTTATGTAAAACTAACTTATGGTTCATTTGTAAGACTCTTATTTGGATTTTAATAAGATTATGTTGTTTTATGTGATGTGTTGGTTGGTATTTTTAACTACTTCTCTTTTTGTTATAATTTAGTCTAATGGGTGATCCTATGAATATTTATGGACTGATAATTTGTTGGGTGGTGAGGGTGAGATACTACTGCTAGAGTCTCTATGCAAATTTGGGACCAACCACAGAATACATAATAAGTATTCTCTGCTGCGAGGGTTGAAGTTGTTGATAACAGCTTTGGAGAAAAGAACTGGCCAATTTATTTGTGTTGGTGATCTGCGCCGAATTTTGGCCAATTGAGGATGAAATTTGAGCTGTTCAACCACTTCAGAGGCCTACCTGGTGTTTTTTGTGAGGGGCCTCATTACATAGTCAACTGGGATCATAATTACTTTGGTGCTAACACGGAGGTAATCACATAAATACTTAGTTGTGCATTGATTGGCTTGTTGCTTAGTTGCCCTTAATTTAATCAACTTACTTGTTTATGCTTGTAGGAGTCACATGTCAACTACTTCTTCCGCATTCATGGCCTTGATAATGCTATCCTGTTTTTTCAAGATATTTGAGGAGCTAGGAGTGTATCGCTTTCCAGATGAAGGCAACCACACAGTAGATGATCCTATTGTACTAAGTGACAGTGAGTCTGAGGCAGATAGGTTGATAATAGTTTGGCAATGGTGGTCTGTGATGATGGCACATGCACAGCTTCTCACGCCCTATTCAGTGGTGGTGGTTTAAATGATGTTGATTAGGCAATTTTTGTTTGAAGTTGGATGTTTTAAAAACAATTTTATGTTGGTGACTTTTGTTTGAAGTTTTTGTTTTTTGTGTTGAATGGTACATTTTGTGATTGAAAAAGAGCCAATTATTGGCTTATTAATGAAGTTATTTGGTGGGGCCTGTTTTGGCCTTTTTAAATGTTGTTTTGAGTTGTTTGATTTTTTAAATGTTGTTTTGAGTTGTTTGATTGGTACAATTATTTAATAGAATAACACATACATTCAGTAGAATGACACATTCAATAGAATAACACCCTTACTCAAAATCATAGATACCATATGCAACTTGAATAATTACTTTGGTACATCATCAACTTCAACTTGAACATTAGTCCCCTCAGGTTGAACATTACTACCACCAGAGATAACATTAGTCCCCTCATGTTGAACATTACTACCCTCAGTATTAGCCCTATCTGCTTCTGCCTGCTCAGCAGCCAAAGATGCCTCCTTTGCTTTCCTCAATGGACACCCCTTAATGTTGTGCCCCAAAACTTTGCAACCTCTACATCTCACTGTCCTATGTTGTCTTTTCAATCTGTTAGGATCAGAAGTTGAGACTTCTACAGGATTCCCTCTACATCTCATTTGTTTTTTTAGAGGTTTCTCACCTGGTTCTCCCCTTCTAACTGCCTCATGCCTTCCAACTGCTCTCCCATCATTTGGTGGGTTTATAATAGTTCATACTCCTCCATTATTCCTTCCCATTCATAGGCAGGATAGGTCTGTTATATGCTTCCAAATTTTAAACGAAGGGAATTTGACGGGGGTGAGCCATCTACAGTAAAAACGACAGTACCAATTTAAACCCTAATCGACAAATCCAACACAATCAAACACAAATCCAACACAAAAGCACACAAAATCATACGATTTCTGGTATCAAACCCCTAATTCCAACACACGAAATCGATTAATCAACAAAACAGGAAATGATGCAATTAAACCCAATTTGATCTTAATTGAACCCGTCAACCTACACCTATAACTTAGAGCGAAGAAAACTAGCGGAACAAACTTTCGATTTAGATGATGAAATGAAGGGACGGATTGAGTGACAGTGAAGAGAAAATATAGGGTTTGGTGAAAATGCATGTATGAATGTGTTATTTGTTTTGATTTGGCGGATGAAATGAAGGGTCGGGACGATTGATATGCTTGAGGAAATTAGAGTGTTGTGTTTTTAAATTATTTTTTTTTACAGGTGGATGCCACATGGGTGACAGGTGGTCAACTGGGCCCCAAAACAGGGTCAAAATTGGAGAGTCAGTAGTCAACGGCTGCCACTTAAGATTTTCGCGGCGGAGATGGGCGGCGATTGAGTAATGAGTAATGGGACGGCTGCCACTATGTTTTGCCACGTATCAATAAAATAAAATCTGCTTGTGTTAATATATATATATATATATATATATATATATATATATTGCGGTTAAAACGCCAACAACTCATGCTCAATTATTCGTTTATTATATTTGCTATTTTCTATTTAGCAACCAGTCTGCATAAAAATCCGCGTATATGCACATCTCCTGTTATTAGTTCCTCGTGGTCAAAATGCATAAGCAACTTGTTATTATATGACCTGCAAATTGGTTAGCCCGCGATCCTTCACGTATACCGCGGCCTGCCTCAGCATTTGAGACCAGACTAGTCTATGGTCAAACTGATACATCAAACACACAGCAGATGCCACGCAAAGAAATCCTAATACCTTGAATAAATTATAGATGGTGGGGCTACAGTCACCATATTTTAAATTATTTTATTACCTATTTATTGAAATATTAAGAAACTGTAAAATCTGTCTATTCTTTATGTAATTAAAACATAGCCTCAAGTGTTATTTCAACTAACAAAAACCTCATTTGGATGTTAGGAAATTAGAAAGAAAAACAATTTTTGATGTCAAGACTAATGTTATAAATTAGCAAAAAAAAAAAGCCCTTTTGATGTTAAAAAATTAGCAAACACCCTCTTTTAATGTTAAAAAATTAGCACAAATCTCTTTTGATGTTAAGAAATCAGAAAGAAACAAAAAATTATAATGTTATAGCAACAATTTCTTTTATTCTTTCTACTCTTTATTCTCTTTTCATTTTTCACCTATCGTTATTTCAAAAAAGAAAATTCACCCCCCCCCCCCCACCCTTTCTATACAGAAATCCTGGGTACACCATCGTGGAGCTTACTGGTTCTCTTCTAATGCGAACAGTCCACGTGACATGTTGATGTCCAAAACATGTTCACCTCTAACCTAAACGATATTTTAGAATGCTATTGCATCGTATAACGTCTCAAATCAAAGTAAGATAGTATGTCATTTAACTTGCAATGTTCAATTACGATAACATCTATCTAGCAATGGACATTATAACATTATTGGGTGATTATAATAAGATTTAGACGTCTTTTCATAGCTAAGAGAGAATGTAATTGAAATAAATAAAATTAATGTGGTGAATCATGTATTTCTAAAATATGTTCGCAAGTACAAGGTCAAATAATAACAAAATAAAAAGTATAATTACGTCCCAAGTATTGAATCTTGAGAAAGTTGTGGATCGACTTTTAGAATCATTTAATTACAGAAATACTGATAGTTATCATGGGTTACTACCTTAGATGGGTTTATGAAATATGATTTGAATGTTGAATTTGAAATAGTGATTGAATGAAAATAAAACGCAGAAAAACAAATGGGTGCGATTGGGTGAAAGAGAATGCAAAACACAAGTAAAACAGAAAACAAAAGTGCAGATGATTTAATGATGGTTTTGATTGTAAACAAATCATGATGAAAGGTGTTTAGAGTTGGAATTTCACAACTGATTCACTTTAGTAAATTATAGATAAATTACATATGGTTCTATAATTTATTGAGCCTTGCTTGAGTATCCTAAAACTATAAATCCTGAACTTCTCTAATGACATATTCTCGCTAGCATAATAAATCTGGTTGCCAATCGTTTTAGACGACGGAATTAAGGCTGTAATCCAATTTATTCATCCATTCGTGCTAACATAGTGTACTTAGCAAAGATTGTACTCGTGTGATCTAAGGATGTACACAATCATCTTAGCATATTAGTGACACGAATCACATGCATACATGATTAGTTTAACATGTACACGCTAGTGGTCCCAGGGTAGTGCTTCCTTTATTCGAGCGAGAGTTAATCCTAGCATGCAATATATATAGCCAATCAATCTAGACAGATGAACGCTCAAATAAATGAAATAGACATAACATAAATCATAGCTACATCCCTACTACAAACACGGAGTAGTTTAGCTACTCATAGTCGCAAGTCCAACAACAAATAAAAATGTAAACAATTAGCCAGAGAACAAAGATTAAGAAAACTCTGCAAATCTAGAGGAACATTGACACCTTTAATGTTCTAGACTCGCTTGTTTTGTCTCCTTCTTCACAACTATTAACTAATTGAATATAAGGCCACCACCGTGAAAGATAAAGTTTCAATGGTGTTTCTCTCAAACTCTCTTTACACTACACTTTTCTCATTCACAACTTTTGGTGGTTTCTTGTGTAGTAAGTAACCTGAAAGCCATGTAAAACAATGTAGCATGGTGAGAAGTAATATGTAAACATCCTAGACTCGTCCTTCTTTTGTAGATATTTCGTGTAGCCATAGGTTAGTTCTTCAGCCTTCATTTAAATTTTTGGATTTGCAAAATTTGCCCTAAGTCGTGCTGTTATTTTCATGTTGCGCGTCTTTTCTGACGTCGAGTGGGTTGTGCTGCTAGAGTGGAGTGGGTCGTGCTACCTTCTGTATTTGTTGCACAAGTCGCGTTGCCTTAGCCCGTGTCGTGCTCCACAGCTATGTTGTACATCGTGCGACCTTCTCTTTTGTTGGGCCGGTTGTTGGGCTTTTTCCCTTGTGATTTTACGGTGTATTTGTCATCCTCGTAGCATCGTAGTGCTCAGTTGTTGCGTCGGGACACCTTCAATGCAGTCCCGCTAGAGCCTTTTGTCACTTTAACCTCCATTTTGTGCTCTTTTTTAATTGTTTTGTCTTGACTCAACTCAAAACTACATAATAACAAAACATAACATAAACTAGAAAAAATGGTACAAGAACTCATCAAAAGTATAAGAAAACATGCACTTAAATATATAACGTCTAATAAATGCTCATCAGTGTTTGAATATGATGTGTTTGAATATGGAAGAATATAACTTGTGTTAACTCTTGCTTTACAAATAAAATAGTCGAGTACGTGAGTGAAAATAAACACCTTTCTACTAAATGATATTGCTGCCACTTGTTCTTTATTAAGTGACTAAAGTAGGTCGAGTTTAAATTTTCACCACCAACATGTAAATCTTCATGACATTTTATAGTTCTCGGTTTCTTGGTGTGATGATTCAGTGATACTCTGAATTAATCTTCAACTTTGGATCAAATAAGTCGGATCTTGTCAGGCTATAGAATAAAATAATCATTTCTCATACAAAGTTGGCGACGTTGACTAGCCTTCATACGAGGTTGTGTCTTCTTCATTGGATATATATGAGGCCAAGTGCTCGCTTCATAAAAGAAATTGGTTGTTCTTGCCTCATTTAGTAAGGGAATTCCTTCTACATTATAAGGCTTTTGTACTT
Organism: Linaria vulgaris; assembly: GCA_948329865.1. Lineage (NCBI taxonomy): Eukaryota > Viridiplantae > Streptophyta > Magnoliopsida > Lamiales > Plantaginaceae > Linaria > Linaria vulgaris. The sequence continues at coordinate 79,318,336 of OX415249.1, read as the reverse complement.
GGTGCTTTACTTCTGTATGTACACATTTTGACGAGGAAATTCGTCATTATGGGGTCAGAATATTTTTTATCCCTCTAATCATATATGAATTACCAAACTTTTCTACGCAATTAAAATAATTAGTCCACATATGATATGGATTTATCAGGGAAGAGCTAGAAACTAAGAATAAACGGGCAAAATACAGAATCTAAAATAAATTCTATTTTTTTACCATTCATTTCACAAATATTAATTCATTATTAGAAACGTATAATTAGTAGGAAATACTAGGCATTAAGCTCTCATGCTTGTGGCTTAAAACGCAAAAATAACACTCTTAATATTAGGTAGATTAGTCTTTTGCCTTTCTTTGTACGAGATGCGGTGCGGGAATTCACACCAAAGATGAAGCAACACACAAATATCAAACAACTTTTAAATTCTGCAAAATACCGAGAATTCAATAATCAAGAACTCGTTAATTCACAAAGATTATGAGAATTCATAAATGGAGAAAAGCTCTCACAGTTTCTTTTTTCAAATATCAAAAGTTGTCTTGGCGTCAAAGGGTCTTACAATATGAAAGCAAAACTCTAGCTGAATTGCTTAAATTAAATAAAATAAAATCTAGAATAGTAGAAACATAAGAATCCCACTGAAATAGGAAATTGATATTTTTGCCCCTCAAATGTTGTAAGTTTTACTAAAATTGTCTTGCTCAAGTGGGCATTTCTATTGGGAAAAGTGGTTTTGTTTGTAGAAAACGAGCATTGTTAACTTTGTTATTTGAAATTTGAGTTGGTTGTTTTGGATCTTAAAATCTCTTTCTTTCTACCTTCATATTTTCTCACTGGTTGCAGAAGATTTAACCTCGAATATGAAGCTTGTTTAGTTATGAAGCAATTCTTGATAAACAAAAAAGAAGACTTGTAGCATGAAAAATAACAAAACCTTTTAGGGTGTAGAGGGGGTACGAACACTTTCCCGTAGTCTAAGAGAAATAACACAACTTCACAAAGGGAAAAAGTTGCTCTCATGGAATCAGAACCCTCGTGGGGTATTTGTATATCTATATGTGAATGTGAGTACAAGGGGACTATCTAGCTATGGAAGCCTGTATTCTTAACCTCAACTTGCCTTACAAATAAATCATATTTCTCTATTTATAGGTCGAGATCTCCATTAATGGGATACCTACCATATAGTTATTAGTAGCGTGACTAGTTTAAATGCCATATTTGGTGAGTGAATCTGCCAATTTTCCTTTAAAGTCGAGAGTTGAGGATTTCAATGCTCCCAACTTGTCCCATAAGCTGTATGGGTATTTGTCAAGTGGCACATTTATGTGGTTAGAGCAACTTTGGTTAATTTATTACGGGATGGGTTCATATGAGAAGGCCTTTTGGGGGCTCCTTAAGGGGTCATTAGGACGGCGATAGGAAAGTTCATGCCGATTTTCTTTCTTCATTGTCTTATGGGTCCTTCTTATCTGGTCTTCATGTCTAGAGTCCTTGTTTCTAATTTTCCACAACTCGAGGGATTCTCGGAAGTCCATGGTTTTCTCATATCTTATTAGATAACCCCTAAGTCTTCGAGGTCGCTTTTGACAAGGTAGAGGACTTGTCTTTGCTTTCGGATAGAGTTTTCCACTGACTTTTGCCTACATTTTCTAGCATTCGTCTTCTTGTTGAGACCACCGTACTGATAGTCCCCTTCCATCTGTATTTGGGGAGATGCGCCCCCACGATCATAGCCTTTTCATTAATGACTTTTGGGACGTTGACTTCCTAGCTGCATGTGGGGGCTGATAGATGATCAGATACTTCATTGAGATGTGTATCTTCTTGTGGTTGCTAAGAGACTTGAGGTTCTGAAGTTTGAGAAACTGACTGTGTAAAAGAACTGTCAACTTCCATGAAATTAACTAATTCTGGTGTTCCTCGCACTTGGTTGTTACTGGAGCTATAATTTGGGGGATTTATCTCATGTTGTAGCTCAACTTCTTGTGGAGGATGATTTCTTTCAACCACTTGTGGGGTATAATCATTGTTTATAAAAGGGTCAGTGCACATAGAACCTTGTACATTTGATGTTGTATCCATAGTAGAGTGAACTGGATGGTTCTTAAAAGGAAAGATATTCTCATGAAACACAACATTCCTTGAAATGAGAGTTTTCTTTTGCAGCAGATCAAATAGTAGATATCCTTTAGTTCGTCTAGGATATCCAATAAAAATGCATTGTACTTGTCTAGGGTCAAACTTACTCCAATGAGCAGTGAGAGTAGATGCATATGCAAGGCAGCCAAAGCTTCTTAACAAATCATAATTTATGGTGTTTTGTTAAAATAATATTTCATAAGGTGACTTATTGTTTAGTGTTTGAGAAGGCAATCTATTTATTATATATGTTGCAGTGGATATACAATATCCCCCAAAATTAAGAGGAACACCAAATTGAGATCTGAGTGCCTTAGAAACCTGTAACAAATGTTGGTGTTTTCTCTCAACCAAAACATTTTGTTGTGGTGTCTCAACACATCTGGTTTGATGAGAGATACCATATGCATCATAGAATCCTTTAAGGATGAATTATGTCCCATTATTAGTCATTATAGTCTTAATAGGAACACTGATTTGATTAAGAACAAGTTAATATAAACTCAATAGATGTATTCTTACTCTGCTTAAGTAGATAATTCCATGTACAACGAGTGAAATCATCTACAATAGTAAGGAAAGAACCTATAACCTTCATTGGTGGGCACTGAGGAAGGGCCACATACATCACAATGTTTCAACTCAAAAGCAAAAGTACTACAAGTATTGCGATTATTTCGAGATGGCATACTTCACAGTGTTGGTCCTTTGAGGATGCATTAACAGATAGAGGAGCAATATTCTTGAGCTTATCAAGGGTAGCATGTCCAAGTACCGAGTGCCACACTTTATTTAAAACAGCAGAATGAGAAGAAGCAGTGCTACATGAAGCAGACTGATTATTGAAATCCAGAACATAAAGACTCTCTTGTCACCTAGCAGAACCAATCATCTTCTTGTTTATGTAGTCCTGGAATATACACACTGAATCCATTAACAACACAAATAACTTTGAATGTTTAGTTAGCTTAGAAATAGATAGTAAATTGTAAGTAAAAGTAGGCACGTAAAGTACATTAGGCAGAATAACTCTAGAAATTAGGCAGAATAACTCTAGAAAATAAACTAACCGGTCCAATGAATGTAGCAGGAGTTACACTATTGTTTGGCAAGTAGATATCAATATGAACATGAGTAGGTGTCCCAACAAACCAATGTTTTTGACATATCATGTGGTCTGTGGCACCAGTATCAAATATCCACCTGTGAGAATTCGGAGCAAATAAATATGAACTAGAAGACAGAGCAAGAGAGACTTGAATACCAGTAGCTGCTGAAGCAGCATAATGTTGTGAGGTGTCATGTCTAGCCGAGGAAGTCTTAGTTTGTTTATGAGATATTTTAAAGGTCATGAATTGCTCAAAGAGAGCCATATCAGTTGATGCAGGTGCCTTCTCAGTCACTGGACCCTCACCAGAAGTGGATTGTACAACATCAGTAGTTGTGTTTTGCATTTTCCTCTTGCCTTTAGGGCCATCCCAGCAAGGTGGGTATCTTATAAGCTAGAAACAATTATCAATGATGTGGCCATTGAATCCACAGTGAGTGCAACGCAGTTTGTTCTTGTCTTGCTTTGACATTTGAGGTTTCTCCTGCCTATTACTGGGATTGAATGACTCGTGAGCAGTTTGCTGTGAGTAACCCTATGATTCTTGACATGTCATTTGTCTAGTAAACATTGCTAAAGAATCTGTCACATAGTTAGTAGTATGCAGATCTCTTTGTTGCTCTTCTTGCAACAACATTGAGTTTACCTTGGATAAGCTAGGCAAAGGGCTAACCAATGAACATGACTTCTTATGCTAGAAAATGTGTCATTAAGACCAAAGAGAAACTTCAATACAAAGTCATATTGTTGCATATCCGCCATAGTTTTATTCACATTACAAGTGCATATACCACATGAACACACATCAATTGGTCTCTAGCTTACAAACTCATCCCAAAGAGACCTAAACAAGTTGTAATACTTTGCCACTGTTAAATAACCTTGACTAATGGTTGACAAGGATTTTTGCAACTGGTACACCCTAGACCCATCATCCCTATCATATCTAGTCTTCAATTCAAGCTACAATTCACGTAGATTATCAAGATACATTAAACTCTGCTTAATAGGCTTCTCAATAGAGTTAAAGAGCCATGACAAAACCAAGGTATTCGCACAGTCCAACAAACAAGTAAAGTATTATCAGTAGTAACAGGTTGTGGCAAGGTTCCATCAACACAAGAGAGCTTGTCCTTGATACTAAGTACCATAACAATGCTTTTACTCCACGTAATATAATTCGTACCATTGAATTTATCGCTAACAATTGATTGACCAGTGAAATCGTGGGTACCTAAGTAGTACACAAAAGAGGAATTCTCGCTTGGATTCTTGAGCGTAGTAGGGCTAGTGCTCGCGGAAATTGAATCAGAAGAGCTCGGAGTCGTCATTTGATCTCAATCAATGGCGAGCCGAGGCCATATCTGCCGATTTGGACGGAAAAGGCGATCAGAGAAGACGATCGAAGCGGCAAAATTAGGTGCAGAAACGGATTTGTGATCGGAATCTTTAACCGAAAAACTGATACCATGTAAATAAGTGAGCAATAACGAGACACATTGCGAAGCAGAAAAGGGGAATCGCCATTGATAAAAAGCTTCAACTATGAGAGAGAAAATCGATTACAAAGAGAGAAAATCTTTCTCAAAAGTGAGCTGTGTGTTGCGTGTATGTTCTGTTTATACTGGATTAGTTACTAACTAATCCAGGTGTGAAATGGATTACAAAAGAAATCAAAAAGAAATTAAAATACAATCTACTTAATTAAATTCCACTGATTACTAAAAATAGGAAGGAAACGTTTTAACAGAAACAAAAATTTAAATATTTTCCTAAAATGGAAAGTGTTACAAAATTAACTATTTTAATATCTTAACAGTATGTTTTAAAAGGATTTGAGATTCCGTTTGGATTTAGGATTTGAAGAAGGAAGAAGGAAGAAGGAACTTGGAAATGGGAATGTTATTTGAGAGTCAACAAATTATGAGGACTATCAGTCTTTGAGAAGAATGGACCATTTTGTTTTCCGCGAATTATATGGAATGGACAAACGGAAATCAAACCTCAGCAGTTCTGTACTAAACTAAGCTTTCTATTAAAATTTAAAACACCATTCTACCTGTGTCCCCACGACCACGAATTTCCTAATGTGAGTTATAGCAAAAACCACCCAACTTAAGTTGAGTATATCGTCCATTTGTCATAGAAAACTCCTGAGCTATTTTTATTACCCAATTCATTTATAAATAGTCATTGAAACTGAATTTGGTTTCTACTATACAAGATTATCCTTACGTTATTGAAATTTATGTATATCAATAATCACTAGTTCGTGCTTGGTCAAAGAAATTCCCTATCGTATTTTAATAATGAACTTTCTCGCATTACTATGAAATAACAATTTTTTGTTTATCTTTTATTTAGATATAAACATAAATATAACAAAGATTTAGGAATTTACGTTATAAATTCATAATTTGGATAATAAGATGTATTTGATTTTCGCACAGAAAAAGAGCGTTTATAACAACATATTATATGTGTGGGAGTGTCTTACCTATTAATTAACTATAGCAACGTAATGTATTAAACTTGTAACTTCTGAAATTGTACCAAATGTAATAACCCTTATTTTTTTTTTTGGTAACATAATAACCCTTGTTGAAAATATAACTCCTTATCTGTTTGGACATAATCACATGACCAACAAACCCTACCCCACCGCACGATGTTTCTTCTTCTCTCCTACTGCGAACCCTCCAAGAACCATCCTATGCACGGTTTGACTTTCTTCGGATCCAAAATTTCAATACCTTTATAACCAACCCTCTTCACTCCTATTTTTCCACTCAAACACAATCTAATAATCCCTTTGAAATCAAGGACCCTGAAAATAACAAACCAATTTACTCATTTGAGCTTTTAAATCACAAAAATGGCTTCATTTGATGAAAGTAATTCAGCTCTTGAACTCATACGCCAACACCTTCTGGACGATTTTTCCTTCATGGAAAACTATAGCATTTCCCCCGTTAGTTCAGAATCCCATATTTCAAGAACTTCGAGCAGCTCAAGTTCCATGTTGTCTGAACTCACCAACAACACCACCAATAATACCTCAAACGAACAGTGCACTTCACTATTCACCCCTGCTTTCAGCTTTCCCACATCTTACAATCTCGATTTTGAAAAAGACCCAATTTTTGTTACAACTACTTGTCCCATAATCAAACAGAACAACCTCAAAAAAACAAAACCATCACTCAACATAGCAATCCCACAACAAGTGAATCATAAAACAGAGTGGAACCAAAATAAGGCTGTTGAGAAGAAACCCACTCAGGAAGAAGACTCCAAGCACTACAGAGGAGTGAGGCGGCGGCCGTGGGGCAAGTTCGCGGCGGAGATACGCGACCCCAATCGGAAAGGGACACGTATCTGGCTCGGAACCTTCGACACCGCCGTGGACGCCGCGAGGGCCTACGACAGGGCGGCGTTTAAGCTCAGGGGGAGCAAAGCCATACTCAATTTCCCACTCGACATCGCAAATTTCAACTCCAGCGCTTGCCGGAAAAGACAGAGGGAGAGCTCCGGCGAGTGTGAAGAAAGTCCGGCGAAGAAGGAAATTAAAATGGAACAAGAGATTTTTCAAGATGTTAAAGAGGAAAGTGAAGTAACGGCGCTGCCGTTAACGCCGTCGAGTTGGACGGCGGTTTGGGATTGTGGGGAAGGGGAGGGTATTTTTGAGATACCGCCGTTATCGCCGTCGAGTTTCTGTCATTCGGGGTTGATGGTTTGATTTGGGATTACCGGATTAGATTGGTTGGATGAAGATGCACCCAACGATAAACGTTCGGGGTGGTTTAGTAATTTTGAAATGTTTCGGGGGGTGGGGTGGGGATGGGAATAAGTAATTGCTTTGGGTTCTCATTTTGATGTGTGTTTGTGTACATATGTGTACCATTTGTTTATTTCTTTCTATCTATGAGACGAAATCACGGTAATAAAGTTATAAACTTCGTTGCAAAATATTGCGCATCATCCGATAAACGATTTCCTTTTGTCGAGAGAGTCACTTAATCTTTTTTTACAGGCAAAAGATATTTTTTTTTAAAATGGGAGCATAAGAGATGCTCCATTAAAAAGTACAGAACAAGAAATGACTTACAAGCACATTTTTGAGTAACGGCACCAATTAACAAAAGGGTACACAAGGACTTTGGTTCTATATTTTATCCAAGACAAAGATTTCATCTTAATGATTACTCACCATTTTGTTGATGGGGACTTGATCCACCTTAATAATATAATAGAGGTTATGATGTTCCAAATGATCCAAATCCTAAAAGAACACACACATCTCATGATTTTAGATTCATAAGTTAAAGAAAGAAGCGACATAAAATGAAAGAAAGAAGTGGTTTTCAACGCTACACGGGAAGACCGTTAGATATCCATCCACTCAAGCAATTTCGTTGAAAAAGTAAGTACATAGGTATTTTTCTTTAACATATCGAGGTTGCTAAGGTTTAATTACAAGAAGCTCTTGTTATTAAACTGAAAATAACGATGTAAAAACGCCATTGTATAAATTTCTTGGTTCAACCAATATCAGGTTTCTCATGTTGTGATTGTTTGTCTTAAAAACTTGGAGAATGTTGAATAACTTATACCTAAAATGTACGCGGTTAAACATAAAAAGGATGCACAAACATGAAAGACTTAATTACAAACTGATATTCTCACCCATGTCAATTGCAATGTACAAGTACATAGGTGAAGTACGCAAATGGCAAAGCTAAGCTACCATTTCATAGATCAGAATTCAGAAATAATGTGCAATGATTGCAAAAGTTATATATTGGGGAATCCACCCATGGTTACTGGCATGACATAATGTGTCATGTCAAGAAGAAGCCACGATGATGCGAAACTGACCGATGAGTGTTGAGAAGGCTTAAAGGTAAAGTTATTTTAGCCGTATTTAGTTCACCATTATATCTATATAGCTAATTAGACATTGGAATAATATGTCATTGGAAAGCCACATGAGTCTAGGTTGCAATGCAACAACCAGAATGTAATTCGGAGGTCCAGAGAGAAAGTTATGCTAAAAATAGTAGAATTGTGCATGTTAGTATCGAATTTGCACAATTCGATACTGAAAGAGTATCGAATTACCTTAATTCGATATTGAGCCCAAAATTACCTTTATGCCCCTCTAAGCATGCCTATATATACCCCGACATTCCTCACAAGTAAGCAGGACGGACGGATAAGCTTTAAGACCGAATCTAAGCAATTCGATACACATCAATTCGATACACAGCAATTCGATAAAAATAAATTTGATACACATCAGTTCGATACATATCAATTCGATACACATCAATTCGATACACATTGATACACAACCAACTCGTTCTATCATCAAGCACATCATGTCAGATGCTCAATTATATCTAATCCATACATTCCCCGAAATCTACGTGAGTCAGGGTCCCGAGTCAAGAAGTGAATTGAGGTTTCGATCATCCATTAGAGAGATCTGATCGAAACCGTGAAGTCGTGCAATGCAGTCTTGAATTCCCCAATTCGATCTATCATCGAACGAACCAAGTCAATTTGATGTTCAATTAGATCGAAGCCATAAATTCTCTGAAAGCTACGTGATTCAGGGTCCTAAATCAAGAAGCGGATCAAGGTTCCGACCAACCATTAAGGAGATATGATCAATACTGTGGAGTCGCGCAATGTAGAACCAAGTGAACCAAGCAGCCCTACTAGGGGTCAACCCAATAAAGGCTACTCGAATGAGATAAATGAACTACGTTCGACTTGATTACCTCAGTGGTATACGTAGACATCTTGGCACGATCCCAAGTTCAATTGAAAATCATAAGTATCTAACGCCCTCAATTCAACAATCAAAGAGCATCGGATCTATACTTGGCCATTTAGGGTTGTTTCCGTCATCTTATATCTCCTCATGTATATTAGGTGTTCCGGACCAAGCTAGTCCGTTCATTGTAATAGCATAGCATTATTTTGGTTATGTCTGGCCCCATTGTATCGATTTCTCTGTGTATTGTAACCTAGATGAAATAAAACCAAAATATTAGTGTCGTCTGTGGGAACACCATTTCGTTTTCACTTAAGAGTCTTTTTACGTAAAATGGCAAAGAAAGGAAATGGACCAACGGGAAAAGAACCGCGAAGAGTCCCAGTAGTTATGTCGAGATCGGGAAACAACTACAGAGTTTACTATATGGAATTCGATCCCATGAAAACAAGGAGTGGTGCTAAGAGCAATAATCAAATCCACGATTCAACCACGAAAACTAACATCATCGGAAGAAAGATTAGGGATCTCTCAATCCCAATCCCATACGTTAATCATTTACATTTCTGTTTAAATATTAACAAATTTTTAAGAAAGCACGTGCCTTATCTTATTACAGGCAACGACTGAGAGGAGCTTCCTCTTTGGGGACAAACAACTACACTATGAATAGTGTCATGATTTGTCTTACTCGTATGAGGTATAAAAGAATCTTACCATTATGAGGTATCATAAAATCTTACCCGTATGAGGTATCGAAGAATCTTACCCTTTTGAGGTATCGAAGAATCTTACCCGTATGAGGTATCAAAGAATATTACACGTATGAGGTATCGAGAAATCTTACCCTTATGAAGTATCAAAGAATCTTACCCGTATGAGGTATCAAATAATCTTACTCGTATGAGGTATCAAAGAATCTTACCCGTATGAGGTATCAAAGAATCTTACCCTTATGCGGTATCGAAGAATCTTACCCGTGTGAGGTATCGAAAAATCTTACCCAAAAGTCGTATCTAAGAATCTTACCCAAAAGTGGTATCGAAAAATCTTACCCAAAAGTGGTATCGAAGAATTTTACCCAAGAGTGATATCGAGGAATTTTACTTAAGAGTGATATCGAAGAATCTTACCCGCATGTGGAGTCTTATATAAATGATGCTGGAACCCGAATGAGGAATCAAGGGGCTCAGTAACAAGTCTTAGCCCCTCACGCACAGCATAAGCATCATGATGGAGGTACGTTTGGCCCAAAAGTTGTCGAACGCAAAAATTCACCCCTCATGCACATCATAAGCTTCATGATAGAGGTGCGTTTGGCCCAAAAGCGATCGAACGCAAAAATTCACCCCTCATGCACAGCTAAGCGTCATGACGGAGGTACGTTTGGCCCAAAAGCGGTCGAACGCAAAATTCACCCCTCATGCACAACATAAGCGTCATGACGGAGGTACGTTTGGACCAAAAGCGGTCGAATGCAAAAATTCACCCCTCATGCACAACATAAGCGTCATGACAGAGTACATTTCGCCCACAAGTGGTCGAACACAAAAATTCACCCCTCATGAACAGCATAAGCGTCATGACGGAGATACGCTTAACCCCAAGTGAGGTAAGCAAACATGTCCAAGGTGGCACCAATAACATCTACCCAAAGCGGTATGATGCAAATCTACTCGAAGCGGTACGACAAACGCCCATCTATCAGGCTAAGAAGCAAACATGTCCAATGTGGCACCAAGAACGTCAACCCGACAAGATAAGATACAAACCTAAACTCTCAAAAACAAAATATTAGCCTGGAGCGGCCAGATGAAAAATGAAATATTGGCCTAAAACGATCAGATGAAAATATGAAATATGAGAAGTGAACATTGGCCCCAACGTTGTTAGAAACAAACCAAAAACCACAAAGGATGGACATCTGCTAGCAAAAACATGATGCAAACAACATATACATGTGCCTGAAAGGCTAGGTATTGCAATTGACTTCACATAGCAAATTAGTTACGTCTACCAAGCATGGTACGATGCAAATCTACCCATAACACATGATTTATATTTATGCTCGAGCCTCGGGATTCACGTCTTCTCCATATTGTTCGATCACTTCAAAATGAATCCGCTCTAAGCGGTATGTCGCAGCTCCGTGTCTTTGAATATCACCACATTCGCCCTCAATAAAGGCCAAGCATGCCATAAAATCTCAAGACCAGAGATAGCAATCTAAACCAAACATAACTGCAAAATATGTGCAAACACCAAGGCTAAGGACTCCCAAATCATAGTTCATTATGCTTGTCACCTTATTATCAACAACATAGTCAAAACAGAGATAAAATCAAAATTAAAGGGTAAAAAACTCTATAAAATCATACGACAACTGGCTAGCGCACCGAGGGGCAAACTTCATTGTGACTAATAATGAGGCAAAAAACAAAGCTACTCTCGCCAGAACCTGAATGGCAAGCTCATTACGAATAGAATGCCTAGCGGTCTTTACAGACTAGCAACTTGTGGAATCATTTCACAGACGCAACTGTTGCTGAATCCCCGAAGACGAGAAGGTAACCAGGTGAGCTATAATAATTTTCAACTCAACCACAATCTTCATAAAAAATGAGAGTCATCCTACTAGCGACAAAATAATCTGCTATAGGAAAGACAAGATGCATTAGAACGATAAAAAGAATCGAGCATATTATGCCCATATACGTAAACCAAAGCGGATCAACTTCTGAGCGACCAAGTCGCCGCAAAAGACTAAAATACATTCACTCCATCGTCGAGAAACAATAATACTTGACGTGTACAGAGTTGCACGAAATTGACATTTCACATATCAATCAAGAGATGAACAAAGGGCTGCCAACGCACTACACATGTTTCTTTTGCACAAATGAGGATGCTAAAATAGGTACTGGTATGCGGACATTCAACTCAACGCAAAAGTCTTAGGGCTGCAAAGAGATGGACACTTGGTCAAAACAACACCTTAAGATAAGTGCAAACTAGATCACTACAATTCGACAATCAAAGAGCATCGAATCTGTCCCATTCGACTGTTTCCTCAAATTGGCTATTTACGATTTTTTTCCTGTCATCTTATATCTCCTCACGTGTAATATGTGTTTCGGACCAAGCTAGTCCGTTCATTGTAATATGATAGCATTATTTTGGTTATGTTTGATCCCATTGTATCGATTTCTCGCTGTATTGTAACCTGACCAAAATAGTTACTAGGACCTCATCTTCTTTTTGTGAGGTCAAAGTTGAAAGCAAAGGTAATAAGCGAGAGGTCTGTTAGCGAAAATCTGACCACTTATTTATAGTAAGTGCATGTATATCCTTGCTTTCGATTTCAAGAGCATGTTCCCGCTATTGAAGGCCTAACAATGAAATGTGAGATGGAAGTGTGTTGTCTGCTGGTCTTGCCTGAGTTATATAGTGCAAAGGGTCTAACCCAAGTCTTGAATCCCAACTGCAACAATTATATCCAACCTTAATGTTCATGTGTACCTTGAGCAAAACAAGTTAATAGTTGGTACTTCCGGAAAGGAATTAACTTTCCAAATTTAAGTGAATGGTTATTATTTTTTATTCTTTGCCAACCATTTGTTTTTTAGAAATCTGGTCGTTTAACCGTGACACTCGTTATATTTGGCTCTAAATATTATTTTTACTATATATGGTATGACAAAGCAAAGATAAAAATATTAATAACAAGAAAAGAGTTTTTCGTCATACTCCCGATCCACGTCTGTTAGTTGATCGCTCTTTCGTCCAATTTGAAATACCAACCTCTCATCCCAAAGGAGTAGTGGCGATCATTGTCAGTACGGAATTGTTGTCTCATCTAAAAGCTTAAGTTGTTAGAGAATGTAGATAGACATTTAATATTTATATATTATCTGCAACACGCCCTCTCACGTGTAGGTTGTAAATATTTTTGTTACGTTTTATCACTAAACATTTTTTTGATAATTGGGTGCGGTGGGATTCGAACCCATGACCTATTGTGGCCTGAGCTCTAATACCATGTTGAATTGTCGTCTCATCTAAAAGTTAAAGGTGTTAGAAAATGTAGACATTTAATATTTATATATATTATCTCCAACCCTCAATTAGATTCAAGGAGCAATCTAATATATTCAACTTTAGGTGATTTTTAATCAACATAAGACATTTATTTATTAATTATTATCTGTCGTATAAAGCAATTATCAGCAGATATACTAAGATGTTATTCATGTACCAAAGAAATGTCCTGTGTAATCAAACGCTAAAAATTACATGTTTTCAGTAATAATCATCAAAATGCACAAAAAATACCCGCGTCAGAGGGGGGTTGGGGTGGGGTGTACTTAAATGTTTTAAAAAATTAGTGCCGGAGTTCAACTAAAATATTCGATTCCATTTGCATATACATAAAAAATACAAGCCTGAATGTACCCTACATATTATATCCTTGGGTGATTTGGGTCAACATGGGGCTACTCTAATTCATTAATAGGCCGAAGTCAATAAACTAATTGGGTCTAAGCTGTTCATTAGATTCGTAGTTTCATAATAAATGGCTGTATTGTATGATCTGTTGTGTTCGGCGATTAGTCAATCTCTATAATAAATGGCTGCATTATATGATCTGTTGTTTTTGGCGATTAGTCAATCTCTATTTATGAGCATTATTGAGCAGTGGGCGTTCACAGAAATAGAAATTAATAAATCGCAGCCGCTAAGATACGAGTCCATTCCTAGATATGTCATAACTATAAGCAAGCAATTTTACAAATGCAGCTTTTATTTTTCCCGCCAGTAAAGCCCCATAAATTATAAAATATTATCGTCACGTCAAGAGATATTATTAAAATAGATATCTCATATTGGTTTCGAACTGTTTGCGACCGCATGATCCGATTAGTTTGAGACAAATAACATTGTTTTTTATTGAATTTCAAGTTTTATAATTTGCCTTTTCCTCAATGTCATAGAAACCATGGGTCATAAGACAAGATACAATACATTCCAGAGTCAAAAGGCATAAATGTAAGCAAAATATTTCGCGCAACTTGGCAGGTAAAGTTGAATAATGACTATGAGTCGTGTTGTTTTATTGCTGCAGATTTACCTCGTTTGTGGTTGAAATAATTATTTTTTGGCTATGTTTGTAAACTCTGCGGTTTCAATTTTGTCATATCATCTGAAAAGCGAGGATATTAATTAAATACATAATGTGCTCGTAACTCGCTTGAACGGGAATGAAACGAGGCTAGATCCAAACTCTGCAAAAAAACTGTTTATTTTTTGAAAGATGAGTGAGCATGTTGGTAAAGCTTCCACCGAGAGACTATTAACATGCGAGAAGTGTTCTCATATGTACATTCTACAAAATTGCCCTAAAGTAGATTGTTGGATACGGTGTGTTATGATGTGTTCTTAAAAAGGGCAACCCGGTGCACGAAAGCATCCCCGCAATGCGAGGGTCCGGAGAAGGGTCCCACCACAAGGGTGTATAAGGGACAAGCCTTCCCCTGTCAATTTTGACAAGAGGCCGCTCCCAGGACTTGAACCCGTGACCTCTCAGTCACACAGCAACACCTTTACCAGTGCGCCAAGGCTCCCCTTCATGATGTGTTCTTAACAAATTGTAAAATATTTGCTATTCTTAATCATTGCATCCTACTAACTTGTATATATTATTTGAATAGTGTGTTGGACGAGGAAATATGCACGGAACTCCACGAAGATGAAAGAAGAAACGAATCTTTTGTACCATCGTTCAAGGCTATAGTATTTTCTTTACGGTTCAATGTGAATTAGTGTTTTTCTCTTCATTTTGATGGCTCTTTATATAGAGAAGAATTTCTAATGTTTTACACAATTTACAACAACTACTACTATTATAAAATAGTTTTTGTGCATAATTTTCAACAATGACCACTAGACATATCCCACTAACCATATTTATAACACTCCCCCTTGGCCATTTGAAGATTTTGTTATGTACATGATCCGTCTATTACACACGTCTTATTCTGCCTCGTTAAAAACCTTATAAGAAAAAACCTAGTGGGATAAAAATCTTAATAAGGGAACAAAAGTGCAGCCATGTGAACTCCCACTCAAGTTGACATCTCCAATTCTTCATAAGTCTCATTGGTGACACATCCCAATACTTTGAACATGTTTCTTAAAAGTTACAGTAGGGAGTGCCTTTGTAAAAAGATCTGTCATATTGTCACATGATTGAACATATTGGATATTAATTTCTTTGTTCTTCTTGAGTTCCTCAGTGCAAGCAAAATATCTTGGGGGTATGTGTTTGGTTCGGTCACTCTTGACATAGTCTTCTTTCATCTGTGTAATATATGCAGAATTGTCTTCGTATAATGTTGTAGGACCCTCTCTAATAGGTAAGCCAGATGTACTTCTTATATGATGTGTCACTGATCATAAACATACACATTCCATGCTAGCTTCATGGAGTGCAATAATCTCAGCATGATTCGATGATGTTGCAACAAATGTCTGTTTCTGAGAACGCCATGAAATAGCAGTGCCTCCATACATGAATACATATCCAGTTTGAGATCTGAATTTATGTGGGTCTGATAGAAAACATGCATTTGCATAACCGATCAAATATTGTTCTGCATTGTTAGGATAAAATAGACCAAGATCCACAGTTCCTTGCAAATAATAGAATAAACGTTTAATTCATTTCCAGTGCCTTTTTGTGGGTGATGAGCTAAACCTAGCTAATAAATTCACAGTAAATGATATATCAGGTCTAGTACAATTAGCTAGATACATTAAAGCTCCATTGACACTTAAATACACTACTTCAGAATTAACCATTTCTTCATTTTCTTCACTTGGACGAAATTGATCTTTGTCTTTAGTTAATGATCTAGCAATGACATGATGATTTAAAGGAGTCGATTTATCCATGTTAAAACGTTTAAAAATCCTTTTGGTATAATTAGATTGCTGCACTAATATACCATTTTTAGTATGCTCAATCTTTAAACAAAGATAATATTTGATTTTACCAAGATCTTTCATTTCAAATTCATTCTTTAAATAATTCATAATTGAATGAATTTCTTTGTCAGTGCCAATGATATTTAAATCATCTACATAAACCGCAATAATTGCAAAACCAAATGATGTTCTCTTGATAAAACCATATGGACACAAATAATTATTTATATATCCTTCTTTTAATAAATATTACTCAAACGATTGTGCCACATGCGACCTGATGTTTTAAACCATATAACGATCTTTGCAATTTAATTGAGTACATTTCTCTAGGTTTAGAACTAGATGATTCAGGCATTTTAAGTCCTTCAGGGACTTTCATATAAATATCATTATCAAGTGATCCATAAAGATAAGTTGTGACAACATCCATGAAATGCATATTTAAGTTTTCATAAACAGCTAAACTGGTTAAAAATCGAAAAGTAATTGTATCCATTACTGGGAATAAGTTTCTCCATAATCAATCCCAGGTCTTTCAGAAAAACCTTGTACAACAAGTCGAGCTTTGTTTCTTATAATTTCATTTTTCTCATTTCTTTTTTCAAACGAAGACCCATTTGTTGCCTACAAGTCTCACGTCTTTAGGTGTGAGGACAATAGGTCCAAAAACCTTTCGTTTGTTGAGGGAGTTCAATTCAACTTGCATAGCTTCTTTCCATTTAACCTAATCGTCCCGATTTTGGCATTCATCCACAAATTGTGGTTCGGGATCATCATTTTTATTCATAATATCATAAGCAATATTATATGAAAATATCTCACTTATATTTTTCATCTCATTTCGATTCCAAATAACTCCTGAATTAACATAATTTACAAAGATCCTAGTATTGGGATTTGGTTCGGTGATCTCTTGAGTTATCGCATTTGTCACATTTTCTGTTTCTTCATGAGTAGTTTCTTCGATAATGTAGTTAATAATATTTTCTCTTTTTATTTTTTCGAGGATTCTAGTTTTTTGAACCAACATGACGATCACGTTTCTTATGTGCATTTATTTTATTATTGTTGGATATGCCTTCAGAATTTCAACCCGAGCAGGAACATTCACAACTGCTATATGTAATTTGGTTACCCATTTTATGTCAGTAAATGCATAGGGTAATTGATTTGCAATATCATGAAAATATAAAATTTTCTTAACTTCCAAAACACATTGTTTTGTTAAAATATCATAGTGTGATAAAGATGGATTATACCATGATATATCATTTTTTAACTGCTTTTTTTCTCCCCCTAAGGTTGGGAAATTTTCCTCATTGAAATGTCAATCGGCAAAATGTGTTGTAAAGACATCACATGTTAATGGTTCAAGATACTTGATTATAGATGGTAAGTCATATCCAACATATATCCCTAACCTTCTTTAAGGTCCCATTTTTGTTCGTTGTGGTGGTGCAATCGGAACATAAACTGCACAACCAAAAATCGTTATATATTCATGATACGAGCTCGGTCTAATGCGAATTAGTAATGCATGTAAAATTGCATGACCCCATACATAAGTTGGTAATTTGGCTTTCATTAACAATGGCCTACCAATTAACTGAAGATATTTAATTAATGATTCAGCTAAACCATTTTGAGTATGTACATGTGCAACACTATATTCAACAGTAATTCTAGTTGACATACAATAATTATTGGAAGCTTGAGATGTAAATTCACCAGCATTGTCAAGTCTGACTTTCTTGATCGTATAGTCAGGAAATTGAGCTCTTATTTTAATTATTTGAGCCAAAAATCTTGCAAATGCCATATTACGAGTAGATGATAGACAGACGTGTGACCATCGACTTGAAGCATCAATTAATACCATAAAATATTGAAACGGTCCACATGAAGGATGAATAGGTCCACAAATATCACCTTGAATTCTTTCAATAAATGTTGGTAATTCTGTCTTAATTTTAACTGGTGATGTTTAGTAATTAGCTTTCCAAAAGAACATGCTTCACATGGACTAGTATTGTTCAAATTGAGTTAGGATCCTTTTAATGAATGTCCATGTGTAGTTTCAGTTATCCTTCGCATCATTGGTGAACTAGAATGACCTAGACGATCATGCCATAAAGTTAATAATTCATGATTTTCATTGACTACTATATTTGACTCGATAACATTAATATATGTATAATGCAATCCTGGTGAGAGTTTTGGTAGCTTTTCAAATATATGTTGCTTTCCTGATATATACTTAATAATAAAAAGATATTTAGTTTTGTTTTCAGTTTTTGAGTTGGTATCATATCCATGAAGATATATATCATTAAAACTCAACAAATTTATTCTGGATTTTGGAGTAAATAAGACATTATTGATGATAAACAACGCTCTATTTGGTAAAATAAAACTAGCTTTACCAAATCCTGCAATCAGGTCAGTAGGACCTGATATCGTATTGGTTTTTGCCTTTGTTTGTTTTAGATATGTAAAATATTTCTTACTTGTGAGAATTGTGTGAGTTGTACCGCTATCAGGGATGCAAAAATCACCGGTATGCTCCATACTGGCTTCATGTCAAACAAGTAGAGTTAAACATGATATAACAATAAATGTAGCATATATTTGAAAAAAGGAAATAGTTTCATTAAGCTACATAAGGAAACAAAATTAATGAAAACATAGTGCATTACAAGCATAAATTGCAAATACATATCAATTCAATAATTACACAACAAGGAATCACATAATGCAAATTAAACCAGGAATCACGCAGACATGAATCACATAGCTCATATCAAGCTATAGTAACATCATGATCATCCGTGAAATCAGATGCTGCTAAATATGTGAGATTATTAGGCATTTGTTCAACAAGGTTCACTTCCTTTTCTTTGCCTTTACTCTCTTGGTACAATTTACAAAAATGTTTAGGTGTATGACACGTATTGGCACAGTGTCCTTTCATTCCGCAGTTAAAATAGTAACCTTCGAATTTATTATGAGCATTTTTTCTTTTATTATGATGGTTATTGTTATGGACCGTTTCACTGGTCGAAGGGTTGTGATAACTACCTCGACCATGTCCACGACCATGACCACGACCACGACCACGACCACGACCACCTCTAGAAACATATCCTCCTCTATAACCACCCCGACCTTGATATTGGCCACTGCCTCGACCACCATTATTATAATTTCCTCGCCCACAGAAGTTTGAGAAATTTATGGTATGTGCTTCTGGCAATGCTTGTGCTCTATTTGGGCGTAACTCAGAATTTTAATCATTATATTATTACTATTTTCTGTCGTTAACAACACCCTCTCTAGTTCGTGATACTTAGTGTATTCGACTAGGATGTGTTGCATTTGGATGAGTATATGACTGGCATGAACATTAGAAAGAGTTTTTTCAATCATTTCCTCATCAGTAATTTCTGTCCCGCAAAATTTTAGCGTATGTCGGATATTATGAATGGCGGAGGAGTAATCATTTACTGATGTAAAATCTTGGAACCTTAATGTGTTCCAATGATGTATGGCTTTTGGAAGCATTGTTTCCCTTTATTGGCCATATCTTTCATTCAGATTAATGCATAGCTTAGAAGGATCTGTAATATCGAGATATTCCGTTTGTAGGAAATTATCTAAATGTCTACGCAGGAATATAATTACCTCGCATCGTTGCTGGTCAGTACATTTATTTTCCTCATCAATTGTTTTTGTGAGGAATTTTGCAGTAAGATGCGTTTTCACATTTGATTCCCATTGCATATAATTTTTCCCATCGACAGTGAGTTCGGTAAAATCTACTTTCGAGAGATTAGAAATATTGCAGCTAAATAAACATTAAAACAAACATAATTAGGATCAAGACATTTTATTTTAATGCGCAACCACACAAGCACAATTACAATTGTATGATGCAATTATCTCATCTCTAGCCAAATTATGCACTTGAACATTGCTACGACAAAAGCGAGGAATATAATAGGTAGAAACATCGGATTTTCCTTAGCTTCTATCATAAAAATGAAAAATAAAAGGTAAACGAGCATCAAGATCATTGTTGACGTGCGGAGCATTCTGCAAGATGAGAGAAAAAAAGATGAAGATTTGTGTGGAGTTTGAGCTATGAAATCTTCATATTTATAGAAGAAAGATATCTATAAGTAGCCGTTAGAAAATAATCATTTTTCTTTGTTTTGTTTAATTTGGCATAATTGATGAATGATAATATATTTAACAATCAAGCAACAAGGATTAATTGTATACCAAGTAAATAATTTCAACCGCGTCAATAAATTTCAACGGGCATAAGAAATAATATTACGATAAGTAAATACATATAGATATTTTCGCCACATTACTATGTAAAAACTTTTATGGGCTTGTGGGATAAACTAATCAATATAGTAAGAGGTAAAACCTTCCATAATAATTAAGTGTTAGTAGTAATAGGAGGTAAAATCTTCCATAATAATAAATTATCAGTAGTAATAGGAGGTAAAACCTTCCATAATTATAAATTATAGTAGTCGTTTCTAGCTTGAGGTTAACTCAAGCATCAACGAAAGTTAAAATTAGCGTTAGTGTTAGAGTTAGATGACAGTAAAATATAAAGAGGATTTTCATCTAATCATAAAATTATAGATAGGCGGTAATCCGCCTTGTCTATAATAATGGAGATAGATGAACAAGTAAATATAAACTTTCGTACCTTTTAACGTTGGAACGTTTTCTTTAACGACGGAACTGAATTCTTCCGGATCTAGCACTATCGTGCTGATAACGTGTTATAGAAAAGCTAAAACTATTGAAATTTATAACAATATATTTAAAAGGACATAGGGAAAGAAGAGCAAATAATGAGTATATTACTTGTGATTAAGTGTTTTTCTCTTCATCTTGATGGTTCCTTATATAGGGAAGAACTTCCAATATCATACACCATTTACAACAACTACTACTATTATAAAATAGTATGTGTACATAATTTTCAATGATGGCCACTAGCCATATCCTACTAACCATATTTATAACACTGACTAATTTTTTACCAATAACAAAACAACTTTAATGGAAAATTCATTTAATGATTCAGTAAAAGTCTTACTCGACTTTGTCTCATCCTGCTCTATCCCACCCTGCCCTGTTGCACTCGACCCCCGTCCCATTTGCGCATATCATAGTCTGCTCGGTCCCACCATAACCTAACCCCTGCTATTATACATGTTGCACTTGTTGATGTCCCTGATGCAACAGTTGTGGCCCCTACTGTACATATTGCGCCTACTGCACCATAACCATCCCGAAGCCTGCATGCCATTTCTTTTTTTCTTGAGAATGATGTATCATTTTTATTTATACAACTAAGTATCTTGGGATCTATTACATTTATAATTACATTATTTTAGTTAAAGTATGCTTTTCATCCTTTATTTCACACAAAGTAACATGGAAAATCCATAATAATAATTTGTAATATGTCTCTTTTAAACTGTATTTAATCTGGATAGCATTGTATCGATTGATTAATAAAGTTTATAAAAAAACAATTATTATATTTTAAGGAGTAGTGAAAAACTTGAGTCTCATGATAGCTTAATGCATTATTTAGAAAAAAAACAACATGTTTATGATGGAAAAAGAATGATTTTAAAGAGTTTGAGTCGTTTCATCGACTTCTATATTACATTTCAAAATTTAGAGCTATCTTGTTCACTAGAATATGCCTTTATCTTAAGAGAAAATTATTATTTTTATTATCAATTATTATCTCATACATTAAGCGTAATCTCGCCCCCCTCCTCGAAAATCCTAGCTTCGCTCCTGACTGTGGTACATGTTGCAGCCCAACCATCCCATGTTGCGTCACATTCTGCCTGTAGATGTTGCTGCCTGTGACGGAACTGGTGTTGCCCTTGTTGCATCCCAACCATCCCTTGCTACCAATTATGGAACTGGTGTTGCCCATGTTGCATCTCAGCCATCCCCTACTGCATCCCGCCCATTATCGACACTGCATGCTCGTCGTCTGCGATTCAGTCGCCACCAACATCTACAATCATAACATCTACATCCCTAACATTTACATAAGCGGTTGCATCCCCGACATCATTTGATATCTCAATACAACCATTAGAGATGTCCCCTCAAATCCTTATTGCTGATGTATACCCAAATGAGACATCTCTAGTCTATACACACGAGTAGATGAGATCCATATGTGTATGGTAATTCTGCTGCTAAACAACCTCCATCATGGCACGATGTCGGGCTTCAGCTGCCGATGAGATCTCCCAGGAGGTGGAGGGAAAGTCGTCAGATACTTGTGTTGCGCAACAATACGATAAACAGAAAATCACACACGAATGAAAAACAAGAAAAACACATTATTTATTTACACAGTTCGTTGCCTATATCTGGGGACGATACGAAGTCAAGATTTTCAGTGTGTGTTATATTGTAGGGTTACAATTACAAGAGATGATATTTATAATAAGGACACACTCCCAATATTAGGCAACTCCTAATTATATAATTACTCAAACTCTGCAATTTTCAGGAAACTAGGTTTTTACAACTCTGAGTTAAAGTAGGAAACTGCATTCTTTGGTAATTCAGGCTCCACAAAACCCAACAATCTCCCACTTGGAGACTAATGTCATTGTAACCACATCTTCACTCTTCCACATAACAATCCTCTAACAATGGTACCGCCATCCTTGGACTCTTCACGCACCAAGTACAGTTGAAGTCATGCAAAGCTTCAATTTCTCTGAGGTCACAACCTTTGTCAACATATCAGCAGGGTTCTCACTTCCCGGAATCTTTACAAGTGGCAAAGTCATCTTCTCCAAGAGATACCGTATGTAGTGATACTCCAACTTAATGTGCTTTGTTCTCGAATGAAATGCCAGATTATTGGCCAAGAAAATAGCACACTGACTATCACTGTATAGAATACTATTTATTTGCCATTTTCTCAATTCACCCAAGAAATTATGCAACCATACCATCTCTTTACTAGCTTCCGTCACCGCTGCATATTCAGCTTCTGTATAGACAAAGACACAATCTTCTACAAATTAGATCCCTATGAAATAGTGGTACCACCCAATGTGAAAACATAACCAGTAGTACTCTTTCTTCCATCAAGATCACCCGCTAAATCAGCATCTACATAACCATTCAAGTCTGTGTGTTTTCCCTCAAAAGACAATGACCTATCACAAGTACCACACAAGTACCTAAAGATCTACTTCACTGCTTCCCAGTGTTTCTTTATCGGACTAGTCATATATCTACTCACAACTCCCACTGCATGCGCAATATCCGATCTTGTACACACCATACAATACATAAGACTCCCAACTCCTGAAGCATATGGAGTTTTCTTCTTCTCTGCATGCTCCAAATCACTAGTAGTTGACTCCCTTTTTGATAATATAAACTGACTACCTGCCACATTGTCCTGATTAATCCGCATACCCAAGATTTTCTTTGCCTCGCCAAGATCCTTCATGGAAAAACATTCGGATAGTTTCTTCTTCAACTTCTTCACTCTTTGAACACATGAACCTGCTATCAGCATGTCATCAACATATAACAACAATATAATGAAGCTACTATCAAACCTCATAAAGTATCAACAATGACCAGCATTGCATCTACCAAAGTCAATCTCATGCATGAAGCCATTAAACTTCACGTACCACTGTCTAGAAGCTTGTTTCAGACCGTAAAAGCTATTTTCCAACTTGCAAACTTGCTCAACGTTCTCCTCAAGCACATACCTCTCTGGTTGCTGCATGTAAATGTCTTCTTCAAAATCACCGTGAAGAAAAGCTGTCTTCACATCCATCTGTTCTAACAATAAATTCTCCGCTGCAACTATGCTCAAAACCATCCTAATAGTCATTAACTTCACCACGGGAGAAAATATGTCAGTGTAATCAACCCCTTCCTTCTGTTGAAAACCCTTCACAACCAGCCTTGCCTTGTAACATTTGCTACCATCTGCTTCCTCTTTGATTCTGTAAACCCACTTGTTATGCAACGCCTTTTCCCACTTTGGAAGCTTAACAAGATCCCACGTGTTGTTCGACTTCAAGGAATCCATCTCATCATCCACTGCAAGCTCTCACTTGCTCGAATCAACACTTTTCACTGCCTATGATTAACACTCTGGCTCACCACTATCAGTTAATAACAAATAATGTAAAGTAGGGGAATACCTCTCAGGAGAACGATGTTCCCTACTTGATCTCCTCAAAGTAGGCTCTAGAGTACGTGGTTCTTCCTCATTAGTCACCGCGTTTTCCAGAATCTTGTCTTCACCAGAATTGGAGACATGCAATTCCACAATCTTCACGTTTTTAACCCCAGTATCAACACCCACAGTGTTTGATGCACCCAATCTGTCTTTGTAGAAAACTTGTTTATTAAACACAACATCTCTAATACGAATAACCTTACTGTTTTGGTCATCCCAAAATCAATACCCATAATCATCACCGCCATATCCAATGATCATACACTTCACAGAGTTCACATATAACTTGCTTCTAGCAGTAGCATCAATATGAACGTAAGAAACACAACCAAATACTTTAAGGTAAGATAGGTTTACCTCATTTCCTCTCCAAGCTTCCTCTGGAATACCGTTTTCCAGTGGAACGGATGGTCCTCGGTTGATCAAGAAAGCCATAGTGTTAACTGCTTCTGCCCAAAACATCTTAGACAACCAACACTTCAACCTCATGCATCTAGCCCTCTCATTCAAACTTCGGTTCATTTACTCTGCAACCCCATTATGTTGCGGTATTCCTAGAGCTGTCTTCTCCATGCGAATGCCATTATCTGCACAATACTTCTTAATCTCTGCAAGTTCATACTCACCGCCATTGTCATATCACATACACTTCACACGCAGACCAGTTTCAGTTTCAAAACGTGCTCCCACTTCTTCAAAATCTCAAACGCTTTAGATTTCTGTTTCAAGAAGTATACCCATAACTTTCTTGTTGCATCATCAATGAAAGTCATGTAATACGAAGCTCCACCTAGAGACGTGACAAAGGTAGGTCCCCATAAATTACTGTGCACCATCTCTAACTTATGTTCCTTCAAAGTTCTGCCACCCTTTGCGAAACTAACCCATTTCTGTTTCCCAAACACACAGTCCTCACAAAAGACCCATATCAACTGTTTTCAAACACAGCAACTTACCCTTCGAACACAGATGTTTCATTCATTTTTCACTCATGTGGCCTAGGCGACAATGCCACAAATCAACGTCACTATGTGCTGCAGCAACTCCAATGCTATCATGTTTGACGGTCATATACAAAGTTCCATTTTTCAAACCCTGAGCTACGACCATAGCTCCTTTGACTATTTTCCAAGCGCCTCCACCGAATTTAACATTATAATCGTCATCATCCAACTGCCATATAGTGACCAAATTTCTCTTAAGATCAGGGATGTGCCTCACATTATGAATAGTCCAAACAGATCCATTAGGAGATTTAACACGGATATCTCCCTTCCCCAGGACATCATAAGGAAAATTGTCGCCCAGATAGACCCTCCCACAGTATCCAGCTCATCATCATACTTTTGTCAGGACAAGCATGAAACGATGCACCAGAATCCAGAACCCAAGTCTCTATTGGACTGCATGCGGTCAGAATTAGTGCTTCACCATCATCTTTAGTGGTCATGTTTACTGAGTTGTCATCTTTTTTTGGTGCTTGACACTTATCTGGTAATGACCATTTTCCCACAGTTCTAACATTCAATGGAACTCTTGTCATTCGTCGACTTTCTATTCCTTGACTTCGATCTACCCCAATTTGAAATTGACTTTTTCTTATCTGATCTGCCTTTGTTTTCTGTACTGAAAACTGAGCCTGCAGAATTTCCTGACGAGTTACCTGACTCTCTCCTGCGAATTTCTTCACTAACTATAAAATCTCTAACCTCGTCAAACTGCAGCTTTACCCTTCCCGCGGAGGCACTAACAGCCATTACTGTCCCACTCCAGCTCTCCGGTAAAGCTAACAACAAAATTAGGGCTTTAATTTCGTCATCAAACTGGATATTTAGAGAACTCAGTCAGACGCCGCAGTTGTCTCAGTCATCTGAAGACGAAACAGACAACGTATCCGATTTACTTTGTTGGTTGTTGATGGCTTCTCGAACATATCTGCCAGAACCTTCAATACACCCTTTTGTAGTCGTTTCTTTTGCAGTGTGAAATGCCACATTTCGCGACAACGATAACCTCACCGTGCTCCTCGCTTTCCTATCCAGAACCTGCTAGATGTCATCTTTCATGTCTGCCGGTTTATCATTCAGAGGTTTCTAGAGATCCTTGCTGTACAAGTAATCCTCAATCTGCATCCTCCAAAACTCGTAATCAGACCCATCAAACTTCTCGTTTGATTTCCCTACTTCCATCGTAACTGCTCCCACTGAACCTGATGCTCTTGATACCACTTGTTGCGCAGCAATACGTTAAACAAAAAATCATACACGAACTAAAAGCAAGAAAAACACGTTATTTGTCTACCCAGTTCCTTGCCTACATCTGGGGCGATACCAAGCCAAGATTTTCACTATGTGTTATGTTGTAGGGTTACAATTACAAGAGATGCTATTTATAATAAAGACACACTCCTAATATTAGACAAGTCCTTATATTAGGCAACTCCTAATTATAAAATTACTCAAACTTTGCAATTCCCAGAAAACTAGGTCTCCACAACTCTCAGTTAAACTAGGAAACTGCATTCTTTGGTAATCGAGGCTCCACGAAACCTAACAACTTGTGGGTTTCTACTATTAGATATTGACCATCTGAATACTTAGAGAAATACGAACCTTGTTTTTATTGAGTGTGTTAACCTTGAGCCATAATGCCAAGTCCCAAGGGGGCCATTTGGACGTGTCATCACCATCTCTCCCGCATCTCGGCTATGAATTTGTATTGTGGCATTAACTAATTGAATTTGTGTAGGAATATTCTTACATATGTAGCCCTTGTCTCGTGATATGCCCACAACAAACTTCCATCATCATTTGTCTTTTATCGCCCTAGTCTGAAAAGAGATGGGAGCGGCAACTCCTTAGTGCAGCCCTCATTGCCATAGCATGTATCAAGTAAAGAATTAAAATAATGCAACAATTTAATTTATTTCCTGAAAAATTCAGTGTGTAACAATATATAATATCAATTAATTCAATTAAAAAGAACTTAGACTGGTCTCATCCATCTCGTCACCCGTGAGACATCCACTAAACCAATTGCACCTTTTGCCATTGGCCCGATTGACATTCTCATTGGCACACCTCTTGAAATGTTTCTCTCTACTCCAGTTTTCTCTGTACTTATCATGCCAGAGCCAACTCAGACGATCTCCTTAATTTTATCAAAGACAATATTTTGATTCCTCAATGACTTGCTAAATCGCTTTGTGGTCGTATAACTCTATTTAGCTCATTTTGCCCCAAATACGCTACATTTTCACCACTTGTCTCTAAAAACCTGAAATACACGAAAATGTACTTAAATATGTTATTTAGTTAAGTAATTCTTTTTTAAACCCCAAATAATGAGGGCTAGAAGTGCATACCTTAGACACTCATCAGTGCTTGCTTACCAAAAAAAAAAGACACTCATCAGTGCCTTCCCTTTTCCTCTTCCTCTTTGCCGGTCTGACGAGCCATCTTTATTCGCCATCTCGAGTAGAATTTCTATAAATTGTCACATCAAAGTTTTTAAATATAACAATTCTAATCCGCCATTTCTAAATTTGGGTCCTAAATCTAGTAATTACGCATTTTACACATTCAATTTATTCTTCCAAAATTAAGTCCAAATTACTCTTCTAACAATTACATTTATAGCCAAAAGTTTCACAAGAATACATTTTTACACCACCTAAAGTTCAATTGAAATTTTTGGTTCCCCAAGCTAGTAATTACTCTTTCCACCCCAATAAATCTATTATTCATAAGTAAAGTCCAAATTTGTCATATTATAATCACATTATACCCAATTGTTTCACAGCGATACATTTTTACCCCATCCTAAGTTCCATTTCTACATTCAGATATTAAAGCAATCAATTACACTCTCACCCCTAAATGACAAAAAATGCAACTTAGGCCCAAATGCATCTTTGAAAAATCATAATTCTACCCAACATTTTTACAATACTAGATTCTTACCCCAACTAAGTTAAATATCGACGTTTCGATACTAAAATAATTAATTACACTTTTCACCCCCAAATGCAGAAAGTTTTGCAACTTAAGCCCAAATGTATTTTCTAAGATTTCTAATTCTAGTCAAAAGTTTCACAACAATACATTTTACCCCCAAACTAAATTCAATTTATACATTCGCATCCCAAAGTACCTAATTAAACTTTCTTTCTAGATTTTTCACTAAACCAGTTACCCTAATATTACCAAAACTAATAATCTAACTCTTAAACTCTTGTAACCAAAATGAATTAAACGCCTATAAAAACCATATACAATGACATTTAAACAACAATAATTCACAACTAATTAAAACATAAACAAAAAACATTCGAAAAAATAATATGTGAAAATCGAATCGAGAATTTTAACGAGAGAAATAGAAAATATATATGTCCAGATCACTTATTATTAAGTGAAGATTCGGCTTGGAAAAAACTTATTTTTGGTCCCTCATTGTGGGCGAGTGACGATTTAATTCCATATTGTGGCTTTATCCACATTTAGTCCTATAATGTGATTTTTTGTACAATTTTGGTCCCCCGACCACATTTCTCGGTAAAAGACACACGTGGCCACACATGCTAGCCAAATTTGGGGTTTTTAGCCCAATTTTGATCACTTATTGTGGTCTTCAGTCCAATTTTCGTCCCCCAATCAGTGTTTTGCCCCCTAAATTATTTTTATTAGCAAAAAATATCTTCATGTGTTATTTCTAATTAGAAAAAATCCCACATGTGTTATATAGTCAACGAATAAATGCTAAAATAAGAAATGCACTAACTTATAGTATAAAAATCAGAATTTTGTAATCAATATCAATTATTATAAATATTTATATTCGAGAATCAAGGAACAAAACAAAAAAAAATCAATTTTTAATAAAATAATTCAGAAACCTAAGAAAAATAAAAATAAAAAACCTTCTCCATCTCAACCAGCCATCGCCGCCACCTACACCCGAATTCTTTATTTTTATTTTTTCCCTCTTTTTTTCGGTTCAACTTATGATTTTACTAAAAAAAGAAAATTATTAATTTCATGTCAAGAAATCAGATTTATGCATCCTTAATTTTAGTCACTATTGTTTTAAAAACTATTTATAATTCTAATTTATTTAAAGTGCTTAACAGAAAAAAAAAATAGAAAAAAGATTAAAAGAACTAAAAAATCGAGAAGTCTTCCCCCACTTCCTCCGGCGCCAACACGAAGCTTAATTACCAACGAAATAATCGGTGTCAGAGGAGATTAATATTCATTTTTTATGGATGGGCTCCAACGGAGAAAAAAAAGAAATACAAATTAGGTAGTGGTGGTGGCGGAGGGGGCTTGGTGGGGAACGAGAAGGTTTAAAAAAAGAAACAAATAATTATTTTATTACAATTGGGTCTTTTTTATTTTTTAAATTTTAATATAAATATTTATAATTATGTGACTTTATAACACATGGGGCTTTTTACTAATTAAAAATAACATGTTGTGACCTTTCATATTTTAGCCTTTTAGGTGAATACATAATAAATTGGCTTTTTATTAATTAGAAATAACATATCGGGGTGCTTTTTGCTAATAAAAATAATTTAGGGGACAAAAAACTGACTAGGGACCAAAAATAATTGTGTGGTCACGTGTGATTTTTGTCGAAAAATATGGTGGTGGGACCAAGATTGTACAAAAATCACATTATGAGACTAAATATGGACAAAGCCACAATACCGGACTAAAATTGTAATTCGGTCACAATAAGGGACCAGAAATATTTTTTTCCCGATTCGATCGGAATACAGCGGTGTATGGCGTGAAAGCGCCAATGGCTGTGTGTGAAATGTGTGTAGAGATTTCAGAAAGAAGAATCTGGTTCTCAGGGTTTATAACTTAAAAGTGGGAACAGAAATTTCAGTTCTCATTGTAAAAGAACGGGAACAAAGTTCTTGGTTCCTACATGGCCGAACCAAAATTTTGGTTCCCATATCAACGTGTAAGCCAGTCATTTTTTTCCCGTGCTTTGACCGAAAACCTGAATCTTATTTTTTTAATGTATATGGTAACCCATTTTTCGGTTCCCATGGTACGTAAATCTCGTTTCTTACAATTCGGTTCATATATAAGAATTCGTAGTAGTGAAATCGAATTAAATGATAATATAATTTCTATATGAACAAAAACTATAATCGACGTAACAAATATTAACTTTTAAAACACTTTTCAATAGTAAGCAAAATAACATCTTAGACGATTTAATAAAACACTTCATATTTTAGTACTTTTGTTTCAATAAGAACTTGAGAGGCCCAAATTCAATTGTCATTTTATCCAGATAGCACAAATCTCCAAAGTATTTTGACTAGTTAAACCCAGAAATCAAGTCATGTTATTGCTTATCTTTTATATTTTGTTATGTGAGTAAATTGCAACAATTTAATAGCCTCGTACATGCCAACATCCATTTCGCACCCCCGAGATAGGCTGCTTTACCACTTTGCACCCCCTAAAACATTTGATACAATTTACGCTACTAGATTATGGTCAAGAGATACTCTGCACCCCTAAACCAATTTTAGTTGTTGACTCAAATTTTAGAAGGGAAAATCGATCAATTCAGATCGTTTATTTACCTCCAAGACGTTACAGCATAGTTTTATCCCCAATTATCAGATTAGAGTTTGCAATCTCCTTTCATTTCCCCTAATTTTCCTCTCAATGTACCCACAAACGGGAATATACTAAATCACACAAGATGGTGTGGCAAATTCGACCGATCAACTATAGTGAGCCTCTATATGGGAATATATGAGAGCTTCATTGTATTCATTCATATGCATTGTACCGATTCGTAGGCGTTAGAACTTGATTCTAAGTTGGTGTTTTTTGTGTTCAATGTACGTCATAGATCTAACTTGTTCACGGTAATGCTTAGTCATTCTGGTAAGTTTGAGGTTCGTAACGAGAGAAATTGCTTTATGGGGGGCGATTACACTTTTATAGTAATTGCGATGAGTATGTAATGTATATGTCTATGTTACATCTAATTGCTAGACAACTAGGTCTATTAGATTAGTTAAGATTCTCTTACGACCCCGTAGGTCTTGATGGTAGAAATGGAGAAGTTAGATGACAATTGATGACCATACTTAATTGCTAATCTTATGCCTCTAAATGTCTTCAAATCGCCTGCTTTTATATAGCGCATAGTCTCTTATGGAAGGCTAACTGTCATAACAATCAGATCCCGCGATTTTTGAGCCAGCTTGCAATCCTTCCATATATTTCTGATTTGTTTTTGCATACAAGTAAATAGAATATTTCAATGTATATATGTATAAAATCATATCTACATTCATGGACAACATTCGATTCATACAAAGACAAATATATCAATTCCAGAATTAGCTGAATCTTCTTTTCTTATTTATCATGACGTGTTAAGATCTTGTTAAACATGGAAACTCAAAGACCCAATCTATAATCTCACATAACCTCTTTCCTTAAACAACTTTGAAAGTGCAGGTATTTAGTCAATGTTAGATCAACAGTGTAACTGCAATGTTAGGGTAACATTGAACACAGAAAAACTGCACATTCGGGATTATTGCTATAATTGTGTTTTGCCTTTATTCACTTACTAACTTAGTTTCACGAGTTGTAGTTGGTATTTGTATGTGCTCTAGGTCAAGAGACTTCAAGGAAGAATCTATTTCCTTGAAGAGAAGTTGCCATTCAAAGAGAGGTTTCCAAAGAAGAACTTTCCATAATTAAAGAAGGAAAGATGTGTGCGCTACAAGGAAAGATCATGGCGTGTGAATTGCAAGAAGGAATGAAGATTACTTGTAGTAGGATTCTTTCTATAGAAGACCACAAGATGGAGAAGGATACTTTTCTTAGAAGACTTCAATTTAAAGAAGGAAACCTTTACATTGAAGACTTCTAGTCAAAGAAGGAAACCTTTCCATTGAAGACTTCAAGTTGGACAAGGAAACCTTTCCCTATTAAAGGAGACTTTCCATGAACGAAATTAGAGTCATACAAGGAGATCTAATAGCAACAAAAAACGTGCACAACATGTCTTGGCCATTAAGGAAGACTACACTATAAATAGGCATGTTGGGCATCAAGAAAGAAACACGAAGACAAGAGCGAAAATATCCCGTGAGGAAATCTTTATAGTCGAGTGTCTTTGTCTTGCTTTAGCAAAGTTTGTGAGTTGTTAGAATAGATCTAAGAGTGAGGAGCTTTTAGAGATAGTCAAAGAAATTCTTGTGTGCTTTGCTTAGTTCGATTAATTTGAGAGTGAGGAGCTTGAAAATTGAGAGAATGACTTTTGTTAAAACCTTAACGGGTTATTTTGCCTACGGCTCGGAAGATCATATTAATATATTATCTTCTTAAAATTACATCTACTTGTGTTCTATATTTATCCGCTGCATTATATTCTCTGTCAAGTAGATTTGTGCTAACGATTAACTGCTGTTAAATGGATGTTAAGGTAACATCGAGAGTCCAACATTAGCTTAACATTGGAAAAGCTGATCAGTGTTAGACTAACACCGAAGGGTTAACACTGTGCGACAAGTATCAAGTCCCGATCCAACAACTTCAAACTTATTTACATGGGATCACGGAGAACAGGAAAATATATGGAATACTACCTCAAAACATAATTGTTAACCCCTCCCGATAACCTTATCGGTGCATGATATTCATCACAATGTAATATCCCGCAGGACATATTACGCCTTATTAGATTCCTTATAAGCTATGTGATGCCTTACAAGGTTCTACGAGACCCAACATCTATACGATACCTTACAAGGTCTCAAGATGCTTTATAGGATCCACGACACCGATCCATACCTTACAGGTGCAGAGATATCTTAAAAGGTTCTACGAGTCTCAGCTGATTCCACGATGCCTTACAAGGATCCACGACACCTCACAAGTTCTACATCTACGATACCCTACAGGCTCAAAGATACCTCGAAAGTATCTACGATACCCTAAGAGGTTTTTAATAACTTACAAGGATCCACAAAACCTTACGAGATATACACCACATGCTTCATGATACCTTACAAACTTCTATGAGTCCATCATGACTCTATGATACTTTACACGGGTCGTTATTACAATGTGATATGACTGAGGTGAATGGTTATTATATTATTATTAAAAAACATGTGTCAATATACATAATCAAGATACTCGCAAGACCAACCGTCAAAAGATCAAGCGAACGAATCAATTGATAAAGTGCATGATAAACACTTGTCATTATAAGAAATGATGTAATTGACACATGTCCAAAACTTTCTTCTATAAGTAGGAAGCTCCTCTACCTGGGAAATAAA
The DNA here is from genome assembly GCA_948329865.1 of Linaria vulgaris. NCBI lineage: Eukaryota > Viridiplantae > Streptophyta > Magnoliopsida > Lamiales > Plantaginaceae > Linaria > Linaria vulgaris. The sequence continues at coordinate 79,284,691 of OX415249.1, read as the reverse complement.
AGTTGAATAAAAATTTCAACTATCATAATACTTTTCTCTCATTTATATGCCATTTCAAGTCTACCACATAATACTATTCAGAACTGGGTAAGGCATTCTAGAACTTAACACATTAATACCTTAGTCACGATTGCGAACTAAAATGATTGTTAAGAAAATTGCGACGGCTATGGGAACGCCATAGACTACCCTTGAGCATTTTTAAAATAATATATGAAGGCATGCAATTTTCTTGTCATGAAAAGATCGCCAAATGGAATATTCACCATGTCGTGGATCAATCCGAATGGGTACTGATTAAGCCAACCATTAATGACTAGTTCAAACACTAGGAGTGGTCTGATCCCATATCAGAATTATCTCTCCTGGAAAAGTTTGAAGAAGTCACTTTCTCTCATCTCACTCGTGGGTAATGCTCTACCCACTTTAGCCTCAATGACTAAGATAGACTGTGGGGCTAACTTTCAACCGCTGTAAATTAAAATAGGAGATAGCCCAACTTATTGCTTAAATATAGAAGAGGATCGTGATGAGAGACCGTGGTACCATGACATGTTGCAGTATATCAAGACTCGGGAATATCCATCATGGGTAAGAGAAAAGGAGAACAATTCAGAGGCTATCCATGGGATATTGATCCAAAGATCGAGTAGTACATACCATCAGTATTACCCCAAGCAGAAGATATAGATTTAATTAACATCCTGAGCTATCTTCGAAGATTTAGTAGAAGCAGTAATTGGGAGAATAGAACGAACAATTGGACATCAACAAGAGCCATAACCTATGTTACCTTATCGAGAAATGAGTCCTATGGGGGAACATGGGCCTCATATAACCCAAACCCCATTAGGAACACCTAGGTATCAAACTCCTGCTAGAGAAATAAAAATGAGAGGGTCTTGGTCCTCAAAATCATAGTTGAATGAGAGTTGATACTCAGAGAGAGAAGAATCTTGATTTTAGAAACAGTGGGTACGCCACATGTATGGCATGGGAGATACATCCTTATTGAGTATGATAGATAGCTTGGGAAGAGAAATGCGGCTTCGACGAGAAATATCAGCCTAGGGGAGGAACCTGTATTCCAAGGTTCACCTTTTGTACCTGATATCGCACATGCCTTAATTCTGATAGGGATCAAATCGCAGAGGCGCGCGAGCCCGATTCTTGGATAAGGCCGAGGAACGAGGAGAAGACATTGAAAGAAGATAAAAAGGTAAGATTACGTGAAGAAGAATACAGATTCCGGCTTCCACCTCCCCTAGAGTCATATAAAGAAAAGTTGTCCACTGGACGAACCGCGAATATGATTGAAAGAAGAGAAATTACAGTAATACCCGCCGAAAAAAAAAAGATATACCTTAAAGAAGCCAAGAAGGTGGAACATAAATTGCAAGTTTGTTCTCTGGAAAACGCGAGTATTCAAGACATAACTTTTGGAACCAATGACTTAAAAGGGATAGTATACTGTCACGAAATCCCGTTAGTTATCAAAGCTACTATTTATGGGGTACAAGTACAATGAATCCTAGTAGATAGCGACAACTTGGTAAATGCGCAATTCTTGCCAGCATACCTACCTATGGGACTACGACGCAAACAATTGGATCCGATAGATGTACCACCAGTAGGCTTTTAATGAGAATCCTGTCAAACCCTTGGAACAATAATCCTCCCAATGTCCTGGGGGAACGAAACGCTAAGGAGAACATAGGCCCGTAAAATTTTGGGTTGTTGATGCATCATCATGAACTTACAATGCTATAATAGGAAGACCTTATATCTACATTTTTTAGGCTATCCCATCTACCATATATTTCAAAATCAAGTTCCCAACCCCATCAGGGATCGTTGAGATTATAGTAGATCAAGTAAAAGCCATAAAATGTTGGATTAATGCCATTCCATTGGAAGTGGATGAGCCGGCAAAAACAGCTGCTAACAAGCAATGAAAGTTGGAAAAGGTAAAAGTTCAGGTAGGAGAGGAATTAGAGAGGGTGGAAGTAGTGAAAGGACATAGTGGTAAAATGGTAAAGTTCAGCACCAACATAGAACCCGACATGGAGGAAAATGTTAAAGCAGTACTAAAAAAATACATCCAAGTATTTTCTTGGGAAGAAGGACCACCTGGGAGGATTAGCTCCAAAGTATGTCAGCATGTATTGAACATACGAGTTGATTCGACATCGATACAACAAAACGAGAGAACATGGGTCCCTAAAAGGAATAATATCATACGCTCAGAGGTACAACTGCTGCTTAACCTAAAGCAGATAAGGGAAGTTTTTTTTTATTATCTCAAATGGTTGTCCTATGTGGTACCAGTCCTTAAGATATGAGGACGATGGAGAATGTGTTGGATTTCACGAATCTAAATGATGCATGTCCCTAAGATTGTTACCCGCTACCAAGCATTAGTCAGCTAGTAGATTCCACGATAGGGTGTTCCGTATTATCCACGATAGACGGTGCTCAAGGGTATAATCATATACTAATGGCGGAAGACCAATATAAAACTCGTTTCATAACCAACGTAGGCATATTCTGTTACCTAGTTTTGCCGTTTGGACTGAAAAATGCAGAGGAAACATACCATAGACTCGTGAATATAATGTTCTCGGGATTAATAGAGGATACAATGGAGGTTTACGTGGATGGCATGATCGTAAAGATCCGAATAGCTGAGGATCATCATGAGGATCTACAGAAGGCATTAGCTATCGTGGACAAGTTTGGGATGAAAATTAATCCCAAGAAGTGTTCCTTTAGGATTAAAGGCGGGAATTCTTGGGATTCATGGTAATGGAAAATGGGATAGAGGTGAATTTAGAGAAATCTAAGGCAATTGTAGATATGCCCTAGCCAAAGATGGAAAAAAACGTCCAAAAACTGACGGGGCGAATGGCATCGTTAAGTCGATTCATTTTACGATCAGGAGAGAAAGGCTTACCATTTTTTGAAGTATTGAGAAACATCAAAGATTCTTTGTCGAATGAATAATGTGAAGAAAGCATTCGAGGAATTAAAAGAATATTTAGTGAGTCCACCAATACTCCTAAAGCCAATACCTGAAAAGATTCATTTGCTTACTTAGCAGTATGAGATGAAGGCATGAGTGTCCTATTAGTAAGAGAACAAGGAAAAGAACATATGCATATATACTATATAAGCAAAATAGTGTAGGGTGCGGAAACTTGGTACTCTCAAATGGAAAGCTAGTGTTTGCACTTATAATAGCAGCATAGAAACTATGCTCTTACTTCCTAACACATCAGGTCACCATCCTAATCCGATACCCTCTAAGGGCTATCCTCCACAAACCTGAAGTATCGAGAAGAATGGTCTAATGGGCGGTTTAATAGGAGAATATGAGATTGTCTACGCCGGAACAACCCGCTATAAAAGCACAAGTATTGGAGAACTTTGTAATGGGAATAACTGATACAAAAATTGAAAAACATGAACCACTATGGCGCGCTTTCATTGATAGACCCTCTTCCGAAACACATGGAGGAGCATATATACTACTTGAGAATTCTTGTGGTGAGAAGGAAGTGTTAAGCTTTGCGGCGAGGATTGATTATCTAGTATCAAACAACGAAGCTTAGTATAAGACTCTCTTTATCAATATGCGACTTGTTCACAAAGAGCAAATTAAGAGATTGGTAGTTCATAGCAATTCTCAATTGATAGTGCAAAACATTAATGGAGATTACAAAGTTAAAGAAGAAAAAATGAAGAAGTACACTCGAATCGTCCAACAAAAAAAGGAGATGTTTGAAGAATTTAAGCTAGTCTAGATTTCAAGATCTGATAATCGAAGCAAATGCTTTATCAAAAATGCCTAGCTAAACACAAGAATTACGTACTGAAAAATCACCTTTCTGCAAGTGATGCAATCGAAGAAGATAGAGAAAGAGGTGCTAAATACCATGATAGCACCGATAGACAATGGCTGGATGGCGAAAATAAAGGCTTACCTTAAAAATTAAGAGGGATATTTCGATGACAGAGTGATCCAAAGTGTGATGACACGAAGAACGTTCTGATACTTCCGTCGTGATGAATTTTATATTGGAGGTCATTTTCTCAACAATACCTTGATTGTCTAAATGAGAAAGAAGCTCACCAAGTGGTTAGAGAAGTGCACGAAAGCACTTGTGGGGGCCATACAAAAGGGAAAAGCATGGCACTAAATATAATTCTCCAAGGACATTATTGGTCAATTATGGTCAATGATTGTGAAGAATTCTAAAAAACGTGCAAACCATGCCAAGTCCATGCACTAATGTCCGACAAGCCAGCTTACCACCTGGCTACAACGAGAGAGACTCCTTACCACCTAACATACAAAAGGGAGGAGGTAATACCCCCCAAAGTAGTAGTTGAAAGCCGGAGGATTAAAGAGTATGAGGAAGTCGACAATATTCCCAATTTAGCACTTGTTTTGGACTTGGGTGAAGATAGGAAAGCACGTGTAGCAATCATATTAGGGTATTATAAGGCACGCATAGCAAGATATTACAACAATAAAGTAAACAATAAAGTAAAGAAGAGAACATTTCAAGTCGGGGATTTGGTACTCAAAAGGGCCAAGGCATCCAATAATGTTGGGAAGCTTGAACCCAAATGTGAAAGACCTTTCTAGATAACAAAGATCATCAAAATATTTACTTACCAGCTACGGGATCTTGACGGAAAGGAATACCCACGAACTTGGAATGCCATGAATCCAAGGAAGTATTATGACCCGACATGAAATGTTCTCTTCCTTAAACTTCTATTATATAAGATACTTACAGTCTGATTAGAAGATCCCTCTTAACTACATGATCATAAACACAACAATACCATATTCTTGGGGGTCGGACTAACCCAACACATGAGACAATATTATTCAAAAAACTGAAACTCTGGTGACACAGTCCTTCATAGAGTATTAAAAAAACCACATATCTAACTCTAGGGACTATTCTCTCTTTCAAAGAGATAAATGGCCAAAACATCACCAAAACATATTCAAAAGAGTCAGGACATTCTGGGTACTTTGAGAACATATGGTCACCACACAAAGTATTGAGAAGGCTGGCAAACACTTTCAAAGACCTATCGTGAGACGCTTGCCTTCTCGGATCATAGCATGACGTTGCTCTGGAGTTAAATCAACTGGGTTTGTCATGGTCAATACTGGAATTGGAGAAGAACTCTCGTCATACGGGTAGAAGAAGTTCAAAGAACAAACTGCAGGGTCTCAGAAGTAGCATATTGAACGTCCTAGTTGGGAATAATTAGATCTGAAGGAAAGCAAGGGAGGGATCGAACAACTTCCTAACAAATCCAGAAGCTTATACGAACCATATCCCTAAATTCTCGACGAATGAACTCACGGACCTAAGAAAGATTTTGTACATCCATTACTCCCTAAGCACGAGCAATCGTTAATGCTACCCCATGCTCATTTGTCAGTTCGGTGATTCGGCGACGCGAAATATTTCTATCATCGATTAACATTCGAACCAATTCATCAGAAGTAAGGATCTGCTCCTGCAGGTTATCAATCATTTGTTCCAAATTAAGCACGCGTGCTCTCTCCAAAACTAGCTGGTGCTTCATTTTCCAAAATTTCTCTGACTACTCCTTTATGGTGCCCTAGTGAATCCCCAATAATGCCTTCGCATTCAACTCTAGATGGGCTATCATTTTTCGAGCCTCAACAAGAGCCTTCTGAAGACCATCCCTTTGATGGAAGATCAGCTCATATTCAGAGAAATTTGATCCCGCCTTGATCCGATAGCATCCAAAAGCATAAAAAGCTGAGTAAGACAACACAAGAATTTCAAGACCTTATATCGTATAAATGGAACTAAAAATAGTATGAACCTACAACGATATAGCTCGCAAATATCTTTGCATGCTAAGTCGTGGAGGTAAGAATGGGAAAAGGTCATAAGAAGCTCGCTATTTGCCCGATTTAATAAACCATTTAGAAAGTTCATGCAAAAGGTTATGTCAGCCGCCCCACCTGAAGAAACAAATGATGGTGGAGCCTTCACGTTATCACTGGTTGGAACAGAGGGTGATTGACTTAGATGTTTGGGAACCTACGTTACTACTCAAAGGTACGAGTACCAAAATATATAGTAACGAGATAACTTACCAAAAACCATATCGTGTGCAGAAAGGGAATGAGGATCATTATTAATTGGGGATACCCGATCACTACAAGAATTCGGGTGTTTTCCCGACCGGAAAATCCCGACCGGAAATCGGTCGGGAGCATTCCCGACCGCTTTTCGATCGGGAAAAGTATTCCCGACCGGATTTCGGTCGGGAACTTTTAAAAAAAGCATTCCCGACCGCAGTTCGGTCGGGAATACTTTTTCTGACCGAATTGCGGTCGGGAATAAGTATTTCCGACCGGAATTCGGTCGGGAAAGTGGACATACTTATTCGCGACAGAAATTCGGTAGGGAATTAAGGGTATTGGCGACCGATTTTCGGTAGGGAATAATATTCATATTTTTAATTTCACAATTCCGCTCTCCATTTAAGATAAATCGTTGATTTAATGATCAACGACATCAATATTAGTTATGTGTTACTGAAAAAATCAAAAAAAAAATAGTTGCACGTTGATGAATCGTTTGAAGCGTCGATTCATATTGTCACTTATAAATAGATTGGTATATGTAGCTGCTAATAACGTAACTACTTATGATTATGTTAAACATATGGTAATATATATCACAATTAGCCTCTTTATACTAACGTTTGTAACAAATGTTAATCGCAATTGTGAATACTTTATACTACGTATGCTTAATATATATGTGAAACTCCAAACTAACTTAACTTATATGTTAATCTATACTAATTTCATAATTAAAAGAACATTAACCTAATTGTTTCTTAGTGCAATTGATGTATTTATTGAGAATATATAGTTATACTTAACAAACACATCAAGATTTTTCAAAAAATCGAAAAAAAAAAATTTACTACTTTTCCCGACCGAAATTCGGTCGGGAATAATATTCATAAGTATTCCCGACCGAAATTCGGTCGGGAATACTTATTCGCGACCGAAAGTCGGTAGGGAATTAGGGGTATTGGCGACCGATTTTCGGTAAGGAATAATATTCATATTTTTAATTTCACAATTTCGCTCTCCATTTTAGATAAATCGTTGATTTAATGATCAAGTACATCAATATTAGTTATATATTACTGAAAAAAAAAAATAGTTGCACGTTGATGAATCGTTTGAAGCGTCGATTCATATTGTCATTTATAAATAGATTGGTATATGTAGCTGCTAATAACGTAATTACTTATGATTATGTTAAACATATGTTAATATATATCACAATTGGCCTCTTTATACTAACGTTTGGAACAAATGTTAATCGCAATTGAGAATACTCTATACTACGTATGATTAATATATATGTGAAACTCCAAACTAACTTAACTTATATGTTAATCTATACTAATTTCGTAATTAAAAGAACATTAACCTAACTATTTGTTAGTGCAATTCATGTATTTATTAAGAATATACAGTTATACTTAACAAACACATCAAGATTTTTCAAAAAATCGAAAAAAAAAAAATTTACTATTTTTCCCTACCGAAATTCGGTCGGGAATGATATTCATAAGTATTCCCGACCGAAATTCGGTCGGGAATACTTATTCGCGACCGAAATTCGGTCGGGAATACTTATTCGCGACCGAAAGTCGGTAGGGAATTAGGGGTATTAGCGACCGATTTTCGGTAGGGAATAATATTCATATTTTTAATTTCACAATTTCGCTCTCCATTTTAGATAAATCGTTGATTTAATGATCAAGTACATTAATATTAGTTATATATTACTGAAAAAAAAAATAGTTGCACGTTGATGAATCGTTTGAAGCGTCGATTCATATTGTCACTTATAAATAGATTGGTATATGTAGCTGCTAATAACGTAACTACTTATGATTATGTTAAAGTTAATATATATCACAATTAGCCTCTTTATACTAATGTTTGTAACAAATGTTAATCGCAATTGGGAATACTCTATACTACATATGATTAATATATATGTGAAACTCCAAACTAACTTAATTTATATGTTAATCTATATTAATTTCATAATTAAAAGAACATTAACCTAACTATTTGTTAGTGCAATTCATGTATTTATTGAGAATATATAGTTATGCTTAACAAACACATCAAAATTTTTCAAAAAATCGATTTTTTTTTTTACTATTATTCCAGACCGAAATTCGGTCGGGAATAATATTCATAAGTATTCCTGACCGAAATTCGGTCAGGAATAATATTCATAGTTAATCCCGACCGAAATTCGGTCGGTAAATGTTGAAAATTTGGCGGCTTGGCTAAATTTTCAAATTTTAAACTTTTTCCGACCGAAATTCGGTCGGGAATACTCGAAAAAATTGGCGGGACTAGGCGGGAAATTCAAATTTTACGAAAATTCAATTTTTTGGGTTCAATCCAAGCCTCTTGCATGGCTTCAATCCAAGCTTCTTCCAACAGTGCTTCCTTTACATTCTTGGGTTCAATCTTGGAAGTGTAACTCACAAAGCGCACCATTTGGGCATATCTCTTTCGAGGGATGTCCCTCGTTCTTATCCCCTTACTCATGTCCCCAATGATAGCTTCAGGTGAATGGTTCTTCCTGATGTGTGGTGGTGCTTCCAGGTTCTCTGTTTGCACTACTACAGTGGGGGCTGTTTCTGTTGGAACTGTACCCATCGGATTAACCTCAGGCTACTGGTTGACTGTGTTAGTTGCAGCTGGCGGTGAGATTTTGTGGGGGCGATGTGCTTCCTCCTCATCATCAGCATCTGTTAATTCCGTGATCCGAGCTTCAGATGATGTAGTTGCAAAGTCCCTGTAATCGTCAAATGCAACATTAGATGACTCAACTACAGTTTGAGTGTGCATATTGAATACGTGATAAGCATGACTGTACCGTGAGTACCCAACAAAAATTCCTAGATCAGATTTTGATTGAAATTTTCCTCTAGGTTCTCTATCATTCAGAACGTAGCAAGCACAACCAAAAACATGAAAGTGTTGAACATTTGGTCTTTTACCTTTCCAGAGTTCATAGGCAGTTTTAGTTGTACCTGGGCGTAGGTAAACTCGGTTAGTGACATAGCATGCAGTGTTCACTACCTCAGCCCAGAACTTGATGGGTAGTTTTTTTGAGTTCAACATAACTCTTGCCATTTCAACTAGTGTCCTATTCTTCCTTTCAACAACCCCATTTTGTTGCGGAGTGATGGGAGATGAGTATTCATGGAATATACCCTTGTCAGAACAGAATTCAACGAAGCTTGAGTTTTCAAACTCTCTACCATGATCACTTCGAATTCTTTTAACAGTCAGATCCTTTTCAGTTACAATAGTGTTGCACAAGTTTTTAAAGAAAACAAAGGATTCATTCTTGTCTTTTAGAAATTCAACCCAGGTGTACCTTGAGAAATCATCAACGCATACAAAAATGTAACGCTTACCAGAGATGCTTTCCTTTTGAATGGGTCCCACAAGGTCCATGTGTAGCAATTACAGAACTCTTACCGATGGTATGTGTTGCAACTCGCTATGACTTGCTCTTGTCTGTTTTCCTTCAAGGCATGAATCACACTTCCCAATCGGCTTTGCTTTAAGCTTTGGTAGTCCTCTCACACTTTGATTGTTGAAAAGCTGTGCTAGGGACTTGTAATTTAGGTGTCCAAGCCGTTGGTGCCATAATTCTGCAACAGATGCTTTGCTCAAGTTGCAAGTGAGTGACCTGAAGGTAGCTTTGCAGTTAGTCATAGTATAACAGTTCTCAGTGCTTCTTAGTCCTTTCAAAACTATATTTTTAGATTGATCTACAACTTCACATTCATCTTTGGTAAAGTGAACGAAGAGATCATCGTCACACAGCTGACTAATACTAATAAGATTTGCACACAGTCCTTCAACATAGTGGACATCTCTAAGTTTGGGAAAACCCTTAACACTTAGGGTTCCTCTCCCCATTATCTTTCCTCGGTTTCCATCACTGAACACAACATCCCCTTTTTGTTCATGCACATAGTTGCTTAGAATGTCCTTATTTCCAGTCATATGCCTAGAGCATCCGCTATCAAAGTACCAAGAATTAGAATAAGACCCTCATTGAGAGGTAGAGTTGCAAGCAGTAAGACAAATAAGGGGGTTAGAAGAATTCTTAACCCAAACTTGTCATGATGGCACGACGGTTGCAACTGTGGGTGCATTCCGTATGGTCTTCTTCTTTCGTCGGTTTCTCCTCTTCTTCTTATGTACTTCGGGAACAGTGAGGGGGTGTGTCCTGAGGTGTCCACAGCTGATAACAGTAGGGACGGATGTGTCCTTGGACTGCGCAGTGGTGGCAGGTAGGAATGAACCTTCCTCTTGCAAACCTGTTTACGGAATTCTGGTTAGATATTGTAACTGACAAATTACAACTGACACGTACCTGATTGTTGGTGTTGGGATAGTTGAAAGGGATTTCAACTCCCTTGGGTATCCTCTTCTTTCTGGAAATGGATATCTTGGTATTACCAAGAAACATTGGCGTAGTGGGACCAGCATATCCTACTCCTGTTTTCCCAGTTGCAACCTTCTGGGTGTCCAAGACTTTTTCCATGTGTTCTGTGCCTGGTGTGAGTAACTTTATATTCTTAGCCAGTGCATCCTGTTCTTTCTTGGTGAGATCGCAAACTTCAACTAATGCTTTGTGGGCTTTAAGTGCTGAGTCCAGATCAGCGGACAGAAGATCTCTCTCCAAGGTGAGCGCGAGAACTTTTCTTTCGAGTTCAAGAATTCTGTTGTTCATTCTCACGGGACTGCCAAAGGTTGATACGATTCTGAGTTGGGCCTCCAATTCAGAGTTTCTTTTGCATATTGTCTCCATATCATCTGTGAGTTCCAACTCGTGACTGTCATGTGAGTCGCTATCGGAGTTAGTTACGCTATGAATTGCAACTCCCATGTTGGCTCTAAAAGGAATGAATGATGAGAACGCAAGGTCAGCGACTTCTTCTATATCATCTTCACTGTTATCAGATTCGTCCTCACTCCATGCTAGTAATGCACGACTTCTGTTTTTCTCGAGAAGATTTGCACAGTCTGCCCTTATGTGTCCAAAACATTGACATTCCCTGCATTGAATACCTTTTCCAGTCTTTTTTGTTGTCAAGTCTATTAGTAGCGGAAGGCTTATTATTAGATTAATTTGAGGAACTTGCAACTGGGTTTGAAGGGTTACCTCTACTCCAACGTTTGTTCATTCTGTTGAACTTCTTTGTGAGGAGTGCTAGGGATTGCTCTAATTCTGAGTTGGGACTGTTTTGTGGAAGACTGGCCTCAAGTGCAACTCCTTTGGATATGGTGTCTCCTTCTCTGTTGAGTTTCATTTCCCATGCGGTTAATGATCCCATGAGATCTGCCAGAGGTAGAGTGTTAACATCTTTTGCTTCTTCAATGGCAGAGACCTTCATTGCAAACCTTCCAGGAAGAGATCCTAGGAGTTTTAGCACGATTATGGATTCGGGGAAATTCGCTCCAAGTATGGTGGCTTCACTAGCGAGATGCCTGAGTTTGGAATAGAACTGAGCGATGGTCTCCGTTTCTTCCATGCGTACATAGTTGAACTGGTCATTGAGTAGTTGCAACTTCGATGCACGCACTTTGTCATTTCCTTGGTGTGCATTCTCAATAGCCTGCCAAGCATCTCTAGCAATTTCACAATTAGATATATACTCTTATATTGGTCATAATCAACAGCAACTAAAATAATATTTAAAGCTGTAGAGTTATAGTTTGCTAAGAGTTCTTCAGCATCGGTCCATTCCAGCTCGGATTTCACTCTTCCAGTCTTTCTGATCCTGCTGTTTGATGAAGTTTCGCATGCGATTCTTCCAGTAGGACTAGTTTGTAGCCGTCAGCATTGGTGGCTTGATGGTCGACAGACCTTCCCTCATTTCTTCCATAAGAAAAACACTTAAACAAAACAAAGATCTTTAGACTAGAATCTACACTATGTAAATATAATGACTCGCTCTGATACCAATTGAAAGATCTTAGTATCTGCAATACTTGTAAATGTGTCCAATTGCACTTAGCAATAGTTGCAACTGTACACTTAAGTATAACAGAAGATAGTTCTTTATCGTTTGAAACCAGTTTTGCTGTTGCAATTGCGAAAAACAGTAAAACATAAACAGTAAAGAACACAAAAGGTTTTTAACGTGGTTCGGTCCAAATGGTCCTAGTCCAATGGGTTTTCACCCAAGGTTTGACTCACACTATTTCCTACTTAAGAATTACAATGAAGTATTTAAATCCACTCATATACTAGACTCCCTCTAACATATGCATTTGCAACACCTAACCCTTAACTTGTTTTCGAAAACACGTTTGAATTGAAGACACACTAAGCTTACTCCAGAGACTCTCTGACTTAATGCTCTTCTCCAATGACTCAATACAAGACATACTGCTTAATATCTTTTTAAAAGTGTCTTCTAAAGGTCAGAGTCTTCTCTTTATATAGGCGCACCAGAATCTTCAATCGAATCTTCAGTTGCAATCTACTGGCAATCTTCATTCCAAGTAAGATGAGCACGCCAGCTGTTCTGGTGAATCCACAACTATCTCCTTCCCTATTAAGAGGATTCCAAGTGATCTTCACGGATCTTTAATGAACTTGCATGCTTATTAGTCCAAATGCAATAAAGAGATAAGGAAGATAAATCTATCTTAGATAAAATAATATATTCCGATTAGAAGGAAATATTCTCAAGATAATTAGTAACTTGGATTTATCTTAACCTAATGATTAATCAAAATAATATCAATAATTGGTCGTGGGCCGATCGGGTCATGGCCCAGATTGTGTGAAACACACGGCCCTAACATACTTGTACTCCATTGTAACCGACCCATACTTCTATAAATGATCTATTGTCAAACTAGTGGCGCCGTCTGTGGGAAACACCAGTTCTCGGACGAGGACGTCAAGATGCAAGGAAGGAGGACCCGATCCGAATTTAACAGGGTTGTGACTAGAAACACGAGGATATAGGACACACCACTCCCTCAACAACCGACTGACCAAGAATAGAGAATGACCCAAGCCGGGATGGAGCTTCCTCCAGCACAGAATGAACCGCGACGTAGGCGCGGGCCCGGGAGGCCATCGCGAGCCACGAATGCGGGTCCAACAGCTGCAGTACCAAATACGACGAAACCTGCCACTGAGGGCCCAACCACTGAAAACCCGACGGCGGATGTCCCAATGACTGAGGTGCCAAACGCAGATCTTCCCGGCTCAGAGGAGACGATGGCTGCAGGACAGAGCGTCGTTCCCCTTGCTGCCATAACCCCGGAGATACTAGCACATATCAACACTTCTGTAAAAGCAACGCTTGACACTACACTGTGGACTTTGCATGGCGCAACAAAGGACAAGGGACATTCGGGCAAGGCCCCATGAATCCAGAGCGGGTGAGAGAAGGGCAAGGTAAGAATGTGATGAACATGAGGATACGAAAGACTCATTCAGAGAGATATCGCCCGCTGTTCACGACAGGTCGGAGAGACGGGATCCTAGGACCCTGGATCGAGAGATTGCAAGAAGGATGGAACGACTTGACCGTGAGAGAGCGGAAGTAATCAGGAGAATGGAACGCGGTCTCGACCGCACTGAGGTCGCATATTCAAAGAATGAAGATGCAGAAGTACTGCAGGTAATATCAAGGAGGATGGAGCAACTAGAACGCGAGAGGGCGAAGTTGACGATGAAGATGACTCCGAGCCATTGGAAGGGTCGCAGCATGACCCCATTTTCGGATGAGATCCCAGTGATCAAGCCATACGATCAAGCTCCCAGTGATCAAGCCATACGACGGAAGAAGTGATCATATGGATAATCTCCATCAGGTCAATAGCGTTTTGAATCTACATAACTACTCAAAAACCATAAAGGCAAAGATCCTATCTATCACTTTAACGGGTGCTGCACTAGCTTGGTTCACTAGGCTGGAGGTCGGATCCATAACGGACTATGAGCAACTAAGGGAAAAGTTAGAGAACCAGTTCTCTAGCCAAAAGAGAATGAAGACCAACATGTTGCACCTCGGCGCGGTGCAGCAGAGGGAAAGGGAGAATCTCCGGGAGTATATGAAGAGGTTCAATGACGAATTGTTGAAAGTGGATGAGCCACATGGGGGGCAGGTTATGATGATGCTGTTCAAGGGTACGACCCACCGCAGGTTTGCCGGCGAACTAATCAAATTGACTGAGCCCACCATAGCACAGATCAACATGCTCGCCAACCAAATGGTTTACGAGGACGGGATGATGGCCACGCGTCAAGGTCCACTTCCTAACAGGAATGCAGACAGAGATCGCAACAGAGAGAGGTCCCCAAGGACGTACACACCGTTGAATAGAGGCATTCTGGAAGTGATGGATGTGGCAAAGAGGAATAGATGGTTGACAGAACCCAGGCCATTGAATGATACTTCCAGGATGAAGTCGTTGGGCAAATACTGCGCGTACCACCGACAGCCCGGATACAGGACGGAGGATTGTACGCACCTGAGGAATGAAATTGAAAGATTGATTAAAGAATGAAAGTTGGTCGAGTTTGTCAGAAACGCCAAGGAAGATGCTAGGGGGACAAACAATTCTTTATCCCCTAGAAGAGACTACTCACCTAGGAGAGGAAAGCAGAAGACGATCGAGGCACCCGCGGAGCGTGGTAGGACCATAGTGAATGCCCCGAGCAGAGGCGTCATAAACATGATCAATGGAGGAGCCTTGGGAGCATACACTGCTCGCGGCCGAGAAACTATAACACGAAGACTCCAAGGTGGAACCTACATTGGGTACACAAATGCAATCATACCGGAAGCGTACTTGGAGCAGGAGACCTCATTCACTAGGAGAGACTTGTAGCAACTTAGTCCATTGGCCCTGACCGCATGTAAACTAGATTGCCCCTTGGTTATTACTATTAATGTGGATGAATATCAGGTGCATAGAGTTCTGGTGGATAGCGGAAGCTCCACAAACCTAATATTCTCAAAAGCCTACGAGCACATGATGATAGCCCTAGGCCGGCTAAAGCCGATATCCACCCCATTGACCGGATTCGGCGGAGCAGAGGTAGTTCCACTCGGACAAGTTATATTGTCCACAGTATTTGGGAGAAACCCACGCGCCCGGGTGGCGCCGATAAAATACACAATAGTCGACATCCCGTTTCCCTACCACGCCATCATCGGCCGGCCGGCACTCAACCAGATCAGGGCAGTGGTCTCTACCTATTACCAGGAGATCAAATTCCCGACACCTCAGGGAGTCGGCGAAATTATAGGTGACCAGATACAAGGATGGATGTGCTATGTGGACTCGCTGAAGCACCCTAAAATCAGAAGAAGACAAGAAATACAAGTCCCACACCAAGAATACATTATGCGCACGGAGTAATCACCATGAGGAACAAACAGAACAATATTTTAAATTTCAGTAGTCTTTAAATTATGCTTGAACAATTGAAACATTGCCCCATCGTGGGTTAGTTTGTAAACCTAAAACAGGGGGAACTACGCCGGTCTGATTCCCCACTCAACGGGATACGTAGGCGGGTTAGGATTACCTAGCCTTCGACCGTTATCTTTTATTTTGCCCCTTCGTGGGTCGGCATGTGACTAACACATGGGGAACTACGCCGGTCTGATTCCCCATTCAACGGGATACGTAGGCGGGTTAGGTTTACCTAGCCTTCGATCGTTATCCGTCACTACCTTCTTATTCTCCCTATAATATAATTGCTTTATGGAATCTCATATTTCATGCAGGGATATGTCCTAATCGGATATTACGGAAGTGCAGAAAATTGCACGAAGAAGTTGGGGAGTATTCCCATAGATATATCTTTAACATGTCGCCCTCTTACAGGTACATAACCTGAAGGATCACACATTACTATGTTCAAAAAGGACATAAGGAATATTAAACCCTCACTTTTCAAAAGAAGGGATTCAGGGTACATCCTCTCAGATTATTCAATATTATCCACCTAAACAGGTGCAACAGGTACAAATAGGTACAACAGGCACGTTAGAACACAATGGAAACACATTTTCTTTCATAAAATTGAAATGCCTAGATTGGGGGAACATTCCGCAGATAACACATGCACATCATTTCGTGCTTTCACATAAATGTTTACATCGAAAAACTTTTCTTGTATGTGATGTTTTACAGGGTCTAACGACCCATAGACTCCACGACGACAGAGTCACCAAGGGACATAGCCAAAAGGACAAAAGGTAGGCTCCTACCCATGAGCGGTAACGGGTCCCCCTGTGATAACAGGCGGGCTCCTACCCATGAGTGGTAATGGGTCACCTACAAAAAAAGGCTCCTACCCATGAGCGGTAACGGGTTCCCCTGTGATAACGGGCGGGCTCCTACCCATCAGTGGTAACGGGTCACCTACAAAGAAAAGGCTCCTACCCATAAGCGGTAAGGGGTCCCCCTGTGATAACTGGCGGGCTCCTACCCATGAGTGGTAACGGGTCACCTACAATGAAAAGGCTCCTACCCATGAGCGGTAACGGGTCCCCCTGTGATAACTGGCGGGCTCCTACCCATGAGCGGTAACGGGTCACCTATATCTAAAGACAAGCTCCTTCCAATGAGCGGTGGCAGATTACCCATGTTTCTACCAACACCGAGGAAATTCATATCATCCATTGTTGACAAAAAAAAATCTCCTCAATACGAGAACGAAATGAATGCAAATTCAGATATCGAAATACTGCATACTCTATCATCACGACAATAAAAAATCAACAAGTTATCAAACAACAAGGCCACGCAGAGTCGCAGATTACGAAGATAACAGAGAAATAAATATTCAGTTACAGAACCACGAATTGGAAATAGTCCGAAAAAGGATAAATTCAGGTTACAATAAAGGCAGCAAACAACTACTCCCACAAGGACCCTTTATTCTTCTTCTCAACAACCTCAGAAAACACATCAGGGTTTGCTGGACTCTCCTCCATCTCATCTAGCCCACCAACCGGCATGTCGTTATAATCATGCCTGGGGTTCAAACCACTCAGTTCGAGGGAGTCCTTGAAACCGTCCTTTCTCAATACTTGCCCTCCCGAACCTTCAAAATTAAGTCTTGGAAGCTCAAGCTGTCCATAAACTCCTCCGCTCCAACCAGGAGGAGATCACGGCGACATTCCTACAAATTGAACTCCATTAAATTCAGGAGGAAAAAATAGAAGCAGATATCGTAAACAAGATATATACCAAGTCCAAGGGAGCTAATTTGGCAGTGGAGAGCTCCAACGAGAGACGTTCGTTAGCGGCCTTCACCGCCACCACCTCATCCTTTAGTTTCTCCAGCTCCTTGTTGGTCGCAAGCTCCCGCGCTTTTCCTTGGTCAATCTGAGTCACCAATGTTTTGAAGTTGCCCTTCAACAAATCATACTCCTCCTGGAGCTTACGACATGTCTTCAGGGCATCCTCTTTGTCAGCCTCCAACTTCTCTAGCACCATGGGGTTGAACTCCCCCATCCTCAGGATATCAGCCTCGAGCTCCGTAGCGACAGCGTCAGCGTCACCCTTGGACTCGCGAATTGTCTTCAGACACGAAACCGCCAGCTTTTGCCATCTGCACAATACAAACAATAACGTTATATTGTGGCATATATTCTGGGCCCGCTCGAATTCTGTAAGCACCCGTACATTCACTGAAGGAGGAAAAGCCCGCATCATTCCCCGCACAACATCTGCTTCAGATAATTCTACTCGCTTGGAGGCTTTGACTGCACCCTCTTTCTTGGGGCCCGAACTCGAAGTCGAGTGGATACTATTGATAGTCCCGTCACGAGCACTTTTATTACCCGATACCCTAGCCGGGTCAACGGCATGCTTTGTAATCGGGATTCTAGGAAAGATAGAGGCAAAGCCCCACACTATTGAGGGTTTCTGCAGTGGCCCTTTGTCGGTCGCACCTGAAACAGGTGCCTTTCCCTTGCCACTAATAGGGCTAGGTGTCGAATAGCCCGACCCCACGGTAAAGGGCACATCCATTGAATCACCCAAGTTGACATGGGCAGTTGGTCCGGAACCACCAACATTCTCGGTTAAAGGAATGTTGGCCATCGACTCAGAATGTGGAGCTACGTACTCACGAGAAGGAGACCTGGCATCTGGTCTCTCAGTCGACACAGTCCCTTCAGGCGGAGGAACCACACCCCCCTGTTACGAGGTCAACACCTCCAAGAGATTGGCTGCACCGTGCAGGCCTCCCACCACATCAAGGATGTCCTGGCAAAAGGACCCAACGGTTGCAAGAACACTTTCAAAGCATTCCTTATTAATACTTTCAGGAACTACTGTGCTAGGGGGAGGCTGTTCAGCTCCCGATGCCTCTGGCAGAACCTCAAGGGCTGCATTATTCAGATCAAAGTTAGATGCAGACCCGGCTTCAGGCGCCACCGCGACTGCTGCCGTCGCAGCCAATGTAGCCTTCTGAGCATCACGGTCGGCTTGAAGCTTACGCATCAATTGTCTGAAACCCATTCTCACGGGATATCTCAAAAAACTAAAAACACCTGCAGAATAATCGGAATACCAACATGAGAAAGTTATAATAAATCAAGTACAACAGCGAGATCGAAATACACATCGGGGAATATATCGAATATGATTACCGATATACATACCGATGTAGTTACACTAGACGACAGAGAAGACACATAAAACTATGATTTTCAATGTCTCTTACAAGCCCTACTTATAGGCAAAAGATTTAACTATATCGAAAGATACTTTCGACATCATATAGAATATACGTCTCGACGTCATATCGGGGATGAAACCCGATATGATGTCCCATATATATATATATATATATATATATATATATATATATATATAAAACAATTGCACCGGCGGGCCATCGCAATTTTCAAAGTGCAATTTCCATATTTATAAGAAATTCAAATCCCAATAAACATAGAATTCATCCTCAAACTATGCGTCCACTGCATTAGAGGGTCCATTGAAGTTCATCACAAAATGCATGCCCCGCAAATTTGATCTCCGTCATTTGAACTAGCGGGACGAAGGGTACAGGTAACCTAGAAATTCAAAATTAAATTTGCGAATTCTTATCTCCAAGATAAAAATCCCCAAATTGGGGGACTACATGATATGGGCATCTCCCGCATATTGGGCCTGGCCCAAACCAGGCCCATATTTAACCACATCGGGGACTACTTTCGATATCATATCGGTGATAACTACCGATATGACGCTATGGTCCCTGGATCCCGAGGTCTATGAATACGCGATGCCCGGATCCCAAAGTAAGCAATTATTATCCCTCAACTACCACACATCACATCGAAAGAAATCACCGATCTTACTCTCGATATCGTATTCGATATCGAGATAACCCACGTGCTCCACTAACACGTCATACCTCCACACTACCGATATCACATCGAAGATGGTCACCGATATACATCAGACCTGATTACCGATATACCACTGCCTTCCAAGCATCGAGGCGTTAGTTCGAGGTGTTTCGGACCAAGCCTAAGACACCTAGATTAAGCCTAGTTTGTTAGGATAGATTCATTGTATTTCCCTTGTACTCCATTGTAACCGACCCATACTTCTATAAACGATCTATTTTCAAACTACTAATGTTATAGACATTCATCCTTACCCAAGCTTTACCAAACTTGGGAGAGCCCTGGTGGCACACCCACTGACAGAGGTTCATGTAGAACTCTTGGATCACATCAGTGACATATGATGACTGATTCATCACAGAGCCCAACACGCCCCTTGCTTCAAGCAATTCATACAGCCTATTTTCCTTGAACATTTCCTCATCAATGTTCCTCTCCATGTGAATAACCCTGGCTTGATAAGCCTCACACTGTTCTTCAGCCTCTGCTGACACATAGAAGCTAGAATAAGGCTTCATGGGATACTCCCCATCAAGCACATCAAAATACTCATCACTGTCTGATGTTAGAGTAACATCAGCAGGGTCATCAGCTACCAGTTGATCTTCTTCCTCAACTTCCTCTTCCTCTTCCTCCTTATCATCTTCTTCTTCTTTTTTTTTCTTCTGACTCAGACTAAGAAGATTCAACAACCACCTGCTTAACCTTTCTTTTCCTAGCAGCAGTAGCTAAGGCAGAGGGAGGCTGGCTCTCTTCTTTTTCTTCTCTCTCAACCTCTTCAGGTTGATAGTTACCATCATCAACACCATCTTGGTTACCCTCAGTAGTAACCTCCTCAGCCATAGTCTCCTCAACCTGATCACTTTCCTCATGAAGAGTATCCACCTCAGTAGCAGCAGCATGCTCAATAGCATTAGCCTCAGACGGCTCATCATTCACCTCAAGGTTTTCACCTTCATCAGTACCAACCACATACTCATCCCCAACATTACCCTCAGGGACCTTATGCAAAACCTCAGACTCATCCACAGCAACAACATGGGCCTCTTTCTCCCCCTCAATACCAATTTTAGCAGTTATATCTTGTGTAGGGTTAGCCATCATTACCTCTTTTTCAGCGTTGGTGGGAGTGGAGGTTTGCTCAGCATTGATGTTGAATCAACATCACCCTTTGCGGATTTCTTGCCCTTGCGCCATTGATAAGTGGATTTCCTCTTAGGTGCGGCGGCGGTGACAACTTCAGTGGTTGCTCGTCTGGTACTGCGGCATACTGGCTATTCAATCTGCTCAACAGCCTCTACAAGAGCATCAATGGAAGACTTGCGTGCCATTGTTAGAGTAATTTAGAGAAGAAAAGAAGAATCTTTATTTGCATAGAATGTTGATTGCACAAGAATTTTGAACGCGTAAATAGTAAGAAGATATTAGGGCAAATTATATAGATAACCTGCTGAATAGTAGTGATTGTGGTGTTGTAACATGTTACCAAAATAATCAGACCACTGTCACACGATCACACCCATGTTTAACTTACCACGTGTCAATGTTAGGTTAACACGTAACCAGAGTAGTCTCCAAACCTGAAAACTTATAAGTTACAATGTTTCAATGTTGAACTAACATTGGCAAGTTAACATCAGGGAGGGAAGTTGTAGGTGCAGGGCTTCATCCAAAGCAACATCATGTGAGAGCGTGAGATATTCCTATATACTGATCTGAAACCTCAACCAAGTACATAGGTACAAAGACATAGTTTATGATCAACAAGTGACACATCAGACAGAAAAACACATAGTGGATGTACATATCCAGGGAAAAGATTTTCCCACAGCATTGAAGATCACAAAACATAGCGTTTTACTTGCAGTTGGTCACCCACGACGTACGCCTCAACACATGATTCCTAAGATTACTACTCCCCCTAAGCCCAAACCGACATAAGGAAATATTGCAGAACTGGAATGAATGCAACAATGTTAGATCAACATTGGGTGATGGTAATCAGGTACAAACAACTTTACTGACTGGGATCAGGACTTATCAATTTATCTTTTACAATTAACATGAACTCTTTTGAACAAAAACTAGTGAATGTTAAGGGATAGTTTCATCAATGAATGTGAGCAGCACAAGACTCCACACACCCCAGCAACTTAACCATCAACTACAGATTAGACAAGTACAAAGGAACTGAATGAAGACAATACATTTATCATATACTTCTTCACCCCAACTCCTCATGCATACTTGTTTACCAACCTGTTTACAAGTGAAATACCAAGTGAACAATACTACTGAATGCAAGCAGTCGAAACTTCAAAACACCCTAGTAGTAAGGATCACCATCATGTATAACCTTGGCCATAGACAAAAACACAAAAATAAGCACAACCAAATGACAATGAAGCTCTCAACATCATGTACCCCATCTTCTCTTCATGCTTTGTCTAACCTAACATGGATAAGTCACAACTGAATAACATCAGAGTAGTGAGCTCCGTGTACCCCAACTTCTCCCAGATGTTAGGTTAACATTCACAGACTAACAACAGAGTTCTTCCTTTTACAAAACTCTTGATATGTACTTGTCCACCAGTCAACTCAGCTATTTATACAGATTAACCACACAACCCAACAGAATCTCTAACAAAGATGTAATATGCAAGAAAGAAGAATGCGTAAAAGAAACATAAAAGAATTACAGATACACCATAACCAATAACCAATGCTAGACAGTGGTGTTATGTCAACACTGGTGTACTAACATCCCTAGACAATGCACATTCCAAGAGAATTCCTGAAACTAAAGAACCTCTCAGAGTCTAAGGGTTTAGTGAACATACACGCAAGCTGATTGTTAGTATCAGTGTGTTCAATGTCAATGAGCTTATCCTCTACCATGTCTATCAGAAAGTGATGCCTTATATCAATATGTTTAGTTCTTGAATGTTGCACAGGGTTCTTAGAGATGCTTATAGCACGAAGATTATCATAGAACACAAGTAAGGTATCACTGTCTAACCCATAATCCAGTAGCACGTGTTGCCTATTGCAAGTATCACTGTCTAACCCACAAGTAAGGTATCGCAAGTAAGGTATCACTGTCTAACCCACAAGTAAGGTATCACAAGTAAGGTATCACTGTCTAACCCACAAGTAAGGTATCACAAGTAAGCCATACCAACTGGGTGACACAGCTGCCTATTGCTATGTATTCAGAATCAGCAGTGGAGAGTGACACACAATTTTTCTTTCTGTTGTACCATGAGACCAAGTTGTTCCCCAGATAAAAACATCCTCCACTTGTAGACTTTCTATCATCAGTGTCACATGCCCAGTCTGAGTCATTGAAACCTACAAGATTTGTGTTAGTGTCATAAGAGTATCGTATGCCAAGGGCCAAAGTGCCAGATATATATATCTAATGATTCTCTTAACAGCAATCAGATGTGACTGCTTTGGACATGTCTGGTACCTAGCACACACACAAACAGAGAACATTATATCAGGTCTTGAAACAGATAAGTAGAGTAAGCTTCATATCATTAAACGGTACAATGTTGGATCCACATTGGCACCAGTAACATCCTTGGATATCTTCACTGATGAAGACATGGGAGTCTTGCAAGGCTTTGAATCTGCCAATTTGAAACCTTTTCACCAAATTCTTTGCATACTTTTCCTGACTTAGGAATATCCCATTACCTGTTTGTTTTACTTGGAGACCAAGGAAGAAATTTAATTCTCCTATCATACTCATCTCAAACTGCCATGTCATTGATTCAACAATTTTTTCTAAAATAGAGTTGTTAGTTGAGCCAAAAACAATGTCATCCACATAAATTTGAGCTATACAAACATGAGAATCTTTCTTCAAAACAAACAGTGTCCTATCTCCTTCACCTCTAACAAAGCCAAGAGTTAAAAAGAATTTTGTAAGTCTTACATACCATGCTCTTGGTGCTTGTTTAAGTCCATACATGGAGTTTTCAAGCTTGTACACATGGTTGGGGTACTTAGGATATGTGAATCCCTTAGGTTGTTCAACATATACTTCCTTATTAATTAGCCCATTCAGAAAAACACCCTTTACATCCATTTGGTATAGTTTTATCTTAAGACAGCATGCTATGGCTAGAAGTAACCTAATAGATTCAATCCTAGCAACTGGAGTAAAGGTCTCATCAAAATCTACACCTTCAACCTGTGTGTACCCTGAGCAACTAGTCTAGCTTTATTTTTAACTTTGACCCCTTCCTCATTACTCTTGTTTTTAAATATCCACTTTGTCCCTATTACTTTAACATTAGGTGGTCTAGGCACCAGTATCCAGACATTGTTCTTAGTAAACTGTAATAGTTCATCCTGCATGGCATTAATCCAAAAGTTATCAAGGAGGGCTTCATTCACATTCCTAGGTTCTATGGAGGAGACAAAACATGAGGCATTATCAACAGTGCAAGTGAAGTTCATACAGACACACAATTTGACCATATTTCTATAATCAAGTATTTCTTTGTTGCGTGTCCTTACCCGTTCAGTGAGTTCACCTATTGCCTGGGATGCTGAATGATCTTTCTGAATCCTAGCTGGGGGATCTCTTCTAGGTTCAAAGGCAACTTCATGTTCTGAGTTAGAGTCTCCTACTGTTAGTCTAACATCAGATCTCGCTTGTGTTAGTCTAACATCGTTCCCTGACTCTTGTTCAGTGTTTCCAGCTTCCAATTCCAATGTTGGTGTAACATTGTCAGGAGTAACATTCTCGATTTCTAGTGTTGGTCCAACATTGGGGACTGAGATGTCATCGGTACATGTATCAAGTGTGAACTTATCAAACACGACATTCACTGATTCCTGAATCGTCTTCAATCTAGGATTGTAGACTCTAAAGGAAGTACTATGGCAGAGTATCCTATAATGATGCATTTTTCACTTTTAGGATCAAATTTACTCAGATAATCCTTGTCATTAAGCAGATAACAATCACATCCAAATTCATGAAAATATGCAATATTTGCTTTCACACCCTTCAAGAGTTCATAAGGAGTCATGTTAGTTCCAGGTCTAAGATAGGCCTTGTTACTAATGTGACAAGCAGTATTTAAAGCTTCAGCCCAGAGTCTTTTGGATACATCTTTAGCATTGAGCATAACGCTGGCCATCTCTTGAAGAGTCATGTTCTTTCTCTCAACAATCCCATGATGTTGAGGAGTCTTAGGAGCTAAATACTCATGGAAAATACCTTTAGCGTTGCAACAGTTATCAAAAGTAGCATTTTCAAATTCTTTGCCATGATCAGACCTAATCTTAGTCACAGTGGAGCCATCCAAGTTTTTAATACTAGCACAAAGAATTTCGAACTGATCAAAAGCTTCAGACTTTTCTTTAAGAGATTTTACCAAAGTGTATCTAGAGAAGTCATCTACAATCACAAAGTCATATTTCTTACGACTGAGACTACTTACCTCAATTGGACCCATTAGGTCCATGTGTAGCAATTAAAAACACCTACTAGATCTAGGATTAGCATTATGTACCTATAGGGGTGTATGAACAACTCTGGTTTGCTTACTCTTGAGGCAATCACCACACACAAGCTTACCTGGACAAGACAGTTTAGGCAAGCCTCTTACAACATCGACTTTCTGTAATTTCTCAAGGTTTTGTAGTGAACATGTCCAAGTTTCCTATGCCATATAGAAGCCTCATCTATTTTGGCATGGAAACACGCTGCTTCCTCTTGAGCTAGATAGCAGTTATCTTTGGATCCAGTACCTGTCATAACAAGAACATTATCACTATCATAAACATCACAAGAAACTTTGTCAAATGTAACTAGTAAGTGATCATCACACAGCTGATTGATACTGATTAGATTTGCATTTAACCCATCTACCAACAACACATCCTTCAGGGGTGGGAATCCATCAACATTTAGTATCCCTTTGCCAATGATCTTTTCTTTGGTGCCACCTCCATAGGTCACTGTTCCAGCACTTAAAGGTATCATTTGTTTTAACATTCTCTTTGCTGCCTGTCATGTGTCTTGAGCATCCACTGTCGAAGTACCACTTACCTGAAAGGTTAGAATATACAGCAAAGAAAACAACATTGCATACAATTTTAATCTTAGGGGTTTTTAGCTTTTTCTACCCAAGTTCTACTTTTCTGTCCTGCACCTAATGTTGGTCTAACATCAGAACCTGTTGTAGTTTTAACATTGGACACATAGGTTGTTTTACCACATTCTTTTATGAATTTTCTACAGAATAGTTTAATGTGGCCTGGTTGAAAACAGTACTGACAGACAAAAGTAGGTTTGCTTTTTACAGTGTTGATGGTACCTGAACTCATATTACCAGATTCTTTAACAAATCTTGTAGTTAAATAGGCAAAA
Organism: Linaria vulgaris; assembly: GCA_948329865.1. Classification (NCBI taxonomy): domain Eukaryota; kingdom Viridiplantae; phylum Streptophyta; class Magnoliopsida; order Lamiales; family Plantaginaceae; genus Linaria; species Linaria vulgaris. The sequence goes on along the minus strand of OX415249.1, from coordinate 79,258,740 downwards.
TTAAAGTTAGAAGAGGAAGGTTTCTCAACAAATCCCAGACCACATGTACCTGTATTACTCATGTTTAGTACCTCATCAAGTTTAGAAGTACCTCCATTCCATTTGACTATGATCTGTGAGTCCGAGTTTCTCCTTAACCTCTTTTAGCTCAGCTTCAGCTTTGTCAAGGTCTCTCTCATAGAGTTTCAACATGTTCTTCAAACACTCAATGTCATGCTTCAGTGCTTTGTTACTCTTCATGAGTTTGACATTCTCTCTCTCAAGTCTGAGAAAGGTTGTATGTAGATCATCTAGAATTTCCTCATGGGACATATCTTCTTCATTGAAGTACTCTTCTTCTAGATCAACTGAGTCATGAAAACAATCGAAGTTAGTATCATCACAATCACAAAGCACATCATAGATAACATGTGTATCATTGTTGTTCCAGTCTCCAAAGAAGAGTTCCTGCTTTGGTGTTGGTTCTCCAATGTTAGAGTAACATTGAGATTTTTGGCAGTTTTGTAGAGTCTTCTCCTGACTAGGTGATCCGAGTACAAAGCGCAGCAGTGTTGATTTCCTATGATTGTTCATCGGCACTTGTTCCAGATTTGAAGTCAGCTTCATTGAAGTCATCTACACAAACCCAATGAGAATTCCCTCTTGATCCGAGGGTGTTAGTACATTCATGTTTAAAGTGACCATACCCCTTACATTCATAGCACTGGACATCTTTTAATTTCTCAGCATCTTGAGGTGTGCTCTTCGATGCCATGTATTTTACAAACTTTGGGGGCAGTTTCTTATAACCAAGGACGGCATTACCAGGTTGCTTTCCTTTATTTTTATCTTTGTAACCTAATTTACTAAACTTCCTGGTAATGTTTCCATAGTTAGAACAGATCAACTCATATTCATCCTTATCGCTTCCTGAAGAATCTGAGCGAGTTCCTAGTAAGGCTAAAAAAAGTTGTTTAGTGGACTTCCCTAGGAATTCTAGTTCAAACTCTTTTAAAGTGTTCATTAATGTTTGGAAGTCCATGTTGGCAAGATCTCTAGACTCATTCATAGCAATTATTTTGATAGTGAACTTAAAAGATAATGTTCTAAAAGCTTTATAGAGCACGGTTTCATTTGGGATGGTAAAACCTAAGTTTTGACACTGATTAGCAATATCAAAAAGTTTCTCAAAATAACTATCAATTCTTTCATCCTCACTCATCTCTAGCTTCTCAAAGTCCCTCAAAAGTTTTCTATATTTAGAGTCACTCACAGCCATATCACCCTCACAATGTAGTTCAAGAACTTCCCAAGCAGTTTTAGCAGTTGTACAAGTTTGAATATGTTTGAACATATGGTTACCTACCCAGCTAAAAATAGGATTGGGAGCCTTTTCATTGAAGTTGTAGAGAGCAATCTCATTGGCTGTCCATTGTCATCTTGGCTTAGGTACCAGATCAGCATCTCCATCTCTTGGCAAGTAGGGGATGGTGTAGCCTTCTAGTACTACGTCCCAAGCTCTCAAGTCGATGGATTTGGTGTGTACTCTCAGTCTGGTCTTCTAGTAGGCATAGTTGTTGGGACCCTCCAATACTGGCAACCTGCTGGTATTAGGGTTGGAGTTGTCCATCTTGTCGTTTCAACGCCAAACACCGGTGAAGTTGGTGCTTGGCTCTGATACCAATTGAAATTGTTGATCGGGTTGATACGTTGTTGATGTTAACTTAACACTGGAGTTTTAACAACAGTTTGGTATGTTGTTAACCCAACGATGTTACTTTAATAACAGACCAGAGTAATAGTGCAGCAGAATAAACAAACAACGAATTTAAGAAATGAATATAAGATTATATTAACTTCTGAGCCATAGGCAAAATAACCTGTTAAGGTTTTAACAAAATCCGTTCCCTCAATTTCCAAGCTCCTCACTCTCAAATTAATCGAACTAAGCAAAGCACACTTGAATTGCTTCGACTATGTCTAAAAGCTCCTCACTTTTAGATATATTCTAACAATTCAAAAAGTTTGCTAAAGCAAGACAACACTCAACAACTTGTAAATAAATCTCTCGGATTTATTAGCTCTTGTCTCGTGTTTGTCTTGATGTACTTCACACCTATATATAGGTTCTTATCTTGGACTTCAAGGTGTGTTGTACACGGTTGGTAATTCTCCTTGTTTACTTTTTGAACTTCTCTTCCTTGTTCTCGCAATCCTTCTTGAATAAGAGTTCCTTCGTTAGTGATCTAACTAAGGAAAGACTCTTTCTTCAAATCTGCACTCAACTTGGACAGCTTTCCTAGGTGCACTCGAACTCTTCTTTCCTTGTAGCGCGGTTTGCTTAATTAAGAAAACTTTCCTTCTTGGAAACTTGAGCGGCTAACCTATGACAAGTTTGTCTCTTGAATAATAATCAAACACAATCACAACTATGGAATTCAATTAGTTAAATGAATAAGGCAAAACAATAATAATAAATATTAACAAGATTGTAAATCAGATTCTGCTCAGCAATGTTACTCTAACATTGATTTCTCAATGTTAATCAAACATTGCCAGAATACTTGCACTTTCAAAATCTATAGGAAGAGAAATAGAAGAGGTGGGGTACATGGTCACCATGTTTGAAAGTGATGAGAACGAATTTAGTATAAACATCAGAAGTAGACATGATGAAATTATTAAGAGAAATTGAAGTAAAGAACTATAGAAAGCTCATAAGAAGGAAGAAATTTGATATGGGATGGTGATGCAGTCGAGAAAGCGTTGGAGTTTATGGTGAAACGGGATCATCCCAAGATGAGAGGCTGGTTTTGGCTCGGTCCATTTTTGACGTGCGAATAGTCAAATTTTATCCGAAACGGGCCAAGGAACCATAATAATCATCTAAAGATCATTAAGGGAGCGGATTTTAGCCAAATTTCTTCGTTTAGGCCTCGAAAAGGCCGTTTTTGCCGTTTTTAGTAATTTTCGTTTCAGTTATATCTTTATTTCTAGAACTCGGAATTGCATTCCGTTTGTTGGAGCGTGTTCCTTATGAGTAGCACTTTTAGTTTATGCTTTTATTTCGATTTTTTCCTTTTTTGGAAAAAAACGTTATTTCCTATTTTAGTTATGCTTTTAGAGTATATATTCTATGTAAACCCTAAGAAGACATTCAGTTGATTATTGAATAAAGTTTTTGAGAGTTTCTCTCCTTTTACATCAATTTCTTGGTATTCTTCGTGAATCAACAAGCTTTTGATTTTTGTGTGTCGTTCCTATCTTTCCTATAAGCTTCTGCTACGTCAATTGGCATCAGTCACAGGTTCGTTCCTTCACTATGCCGTCCAGAAAACGTCAGGAAGAAGATAAACATCAAGTCGAATTGTTGACGCAACAGATGGCAGCCATGGTTGCACAACAACAGGCTGCTCCAACACCAAGACCTGACGACCAATCGTTCGAGGATGAAGAGGAAGAGAATCCTTTTGCTCAGACACAATGCGTCCAAGGGTACAATCCACGTTGGGAATCAGGGTTTAAGGTGGACATACCAGAATTTCAGGGAGGGTTGAACCCAGAAGAATTCTTGGATTGGGTAACTGCAGTTGAGGAGGTTTTGGACTTTAAAGATGTTCTAGATGACAAACGTGTTTTTCTCGTTGCAACTAGGTTTCCGGGGAGAGCAGCGGCATGGTGGCAGCAAGTTAAGGTGACGAGGTCTCGACAGGGGAAACCTAAACTTGTGTCTTGGGATAAACTGAAGAAACATATGAAGAAACAGTTTTTACCCTACAATTATGTGCGTACTATGTATCAACAGTTGCATAATTTGCGTCAAGGGGGGAAGTCTGTGAGTGATTATACCACTGAATTCCACTTGCTAATCACTAGGAACGACTTGATGGAAATGGAGGATCAATTGGTGTCACGTTATGTGAGTGGTCTTCGTCCACAGATTCAGGATATGCTGAATATGTTTGATCCAGTCTCTGTCTCTGAGGCACACCAGCGACCAGCGCAAATTGAGAAGCAACAGTCACGGAGAGTCATAAACCCTCTCAGTATTGGGAACTCATCGGGTAGCTCGCAACAAGTCACACGTCCCGTTAACACTGTGCAATCGGGGCTACCAAAAACGGGCACTATCCAACAACCAACACGCCCAGGGGCTGGTATCCGTTGTTTTGGTTGTGGAGTTACGGGTCATAGGCAGTCTGAGTGCCCTAAGAATCCGCGTAGAGGACTATTTGTTGATGAGACTAATGGTGAGTATGATGGTCCGCCTGTTTTTGATGAGGAATGCGAAGAAGAGGCAGTAGATGATGAAGAATTTGTTGCTGGAGATGTTGGCCAAGCCTTAGTGGTGAGGCGCAGCCTCATTACTCCCACGGTAAACAAGACTGACTGGCTACGCAACAACATATTTCAGACAACATGCACAGTAGAGGGAAAGGTATGTCGAATGGTTATTGATTCTGGAAGTTGTGAGAATGTAGTGGCTGAGGAGGTTATTAAGAAGTTGGGTTTACAGACTGAGAAGCATCCCAAACATTATAAATTGCCATGGTTAAAGAGAGGAAACGATGTCGATGTATCTCAACGTGCTCGGATCAGCTTTTCGATTGGACCTACTTACAAGGATCAGGTTTTGTGTGATGTCGTAGAGATGGATGCGTGCCACCTACTGTTAGGTAGGCCGTGGCAATTTGATAGGCGGTCAGTTCATGATGGGTTCGCGAATACTCATAGCTTTCTGTTTGGCGGGAAGAAGATTGTGTTGCTGCCTGATAAAGGGCCACAGTCGAGCGGGAAGGGTACCAACTTCTTGACCAGAAAGAGATTCGAGGCAGAGATGGAAGAGTCGGGAATTGTGTATGTGATGGTGGGAAAACTGGTAGAAGATGATCACGAAGTTCCGCTGGCAGTTCAACCTTTGTTGCAGGAGTTTTGTGATGTTTTCCCAGACGAGTTGCCGGAAGGATTACCACCTTTGCGTGATATTCAGCACCAAATCGACTTGGTGCCTGGTGCAGCTTTACCTAATCGTGCACATTATCGGATGAGTCCCACAAAACATGAGGAGTTGCGTAGACAAGTGGAGGAACTATTGGCTAAGGGGTACGTGAGGGAGAGCTTGAGTCCTTGTGCTGTTCCTGCCCTTCTGACTCCAAAGAAAGATGGGACATGGCGTATGTGCGTGGATAGTAGAGCGGTTAACAAAATCACTGTACGTTATCGCTTTCCTATTCCCCTACTGGATGATCTATTGGACCAACTTACTGGTGCGTGTGTGTTTAGCAAACTGGATTTGAAGAGTGGGTACCATCAGATCCGAATCAGACAAGGTGACGAGTGGAAGACAACGTTTAAAACTAAGGAGGGGTTATATGAGTGGCTGGTTATGCCTTTTGGTCTCTCAAACGCACCAAGCACATTCATGCGCATCATGAATCAGGCCCTTCGTCCCTTCATCGGTAAATTCGTTGTAGTTTATTTCGATGATATTTTGATTTATAGTGCTATCGATGTTAATCATGTTCAGCACCTTCGGGAAGTTCTTAACGTGCTTCGTAGGGATAAGTTTTATGCTGCAGTGAAGAAGTGCTCGTTTCTCACTGATAGTGTAGTGTTTTTGGGATATGTGGTCTCGAAGGATGGGTTAGCAGTTGATACATCTAAAGTGGAGGCAATAAGCCAGTGGCCTCGGCCCACAACTATCACTGAGGTTAGAAGTTTTCATGGTTTGGCATCCTTTTATCGTCGTTTTATCCCTCACTTTAGTAGTATCATGGCGCCAATCACTGATTGCATGAATGGTAGTAAGTTTCAGTGGACCGACGAGGCTGATATGTCTTTCCAGTTAATCAAGGAGAAATTGACCACTGCTCCCGTATTGGTCCTACCTGATTTCAATCGCCCATTTGAGTTACACTGTGATGCATCAAAGGTTGGTATTGGGGGTGTGTTGAGTCAGGGTAATCGCCCCGTGGCCTTTTTTAGTGAGAAGTTGTCTGGTTCCAAGTCTCGATATAGCACTTATGATGTTGAATTCTATGTTATTGTTCAGTCTATACGACACTGGCGTCACTACCTTTTTCACAAGGAGTTCATCTTATATACAGATCATGATGCCCATAAACACCTTGGAACTCAGGATAAAGTGTCTGCTCGGCATGCTTCATGGATTGCTTACTTGCAGCAGTTCACTTTCGTGATAAAGCATAAGGCTGGTGCTTTGAACAAGATTGCAGATGCGTTGAGTAGGCGTCATAACATGCTCTTGGAGATGCGCGTCGAGGTTATGGGATTTGACAGTCTGCGTGATTTGTACTCTGTTGATCCATACTTTTCTGGCGTGATTCGGGATATGCATAGTGGGGTACAATCAGAATTTGCATGGGTGGATGGTTTTCTGTTTCGGGGTACTCAGTTGTGCATTCCAGAGGGTAGTTTGCGCGTGAAAATTATTCAGGAGTTGCATAATGAAGGTCATGTGGGTCGTGATAGGACCCTCCAGCTCGCGACGGCTTTATATTTTTGGCCATCTTTGCGTCGGGACGTGGGTAAGTTTGTGGAGCATTGTCGGGTTTGTTAGCTATCTAAGGGTAAAGCTACGAATGCTGGGTTGTACATGCCACTGCCTATCCCGACACAGCCGTGGACTGATATGAGCATGGATTTTGTTGTGGGGTTACCACGAACTCAGCGTGGATTTGATTCTATTTATGTGGTGGTGGATCGTTTCTCAAAGATGGTGCACTTTATCCCTTGCCAGAAGACTACTGATGCTGTTAATGTTGCCTTCCTGTACTTTCGTGAGGTTTATCGTTTGCATGGGTTGCCCACGTCAATTGTGTTTGATCGGGACACTCGCTTTCTTAGTCACTTCTGACGTAGCTTGTGGCGCATGGTGAATACACGACTGGATTTCAGTAGTGCTTATCATCCACAAACAGATCGTCAAACCGAGGTTGTGAATCGTTCTTTGGGTGATCTGTTGCAATGCCTTGTGGGTGATAATCTTAAGTCCTGGGATCAGAAACTGTGCCAAGCTGAGTTTGCTCATAATCACGATGTCAACCGCAGTTCTGGGTTCAGTCCTTTTCAATTGGTGTATGGCCTCGTTCCTAGGGGTCCCCTTGATTTAGTTCCGGTGACTGCCTCGGTCAAGATGCATGGCAAGGCGGAGGATTTTATCCAGCAGTTGCAGCAGATGCACTCCCAGGCTCATGACCACTTGCAAGCTGCTGCCTTGGATTACAAGCGTGTTGCTGATACAAAGAGGCGCAATGTTGAGTTTGAGGTGGGTGACTTTGTATGGGCAGTGCTGACTCGGGATCCTATTCCAGCACATGAGTACAACAAACTCTCGGCAAAGAAGCTTGGTCCAGTAGAGATTGTTGAGAAGATCAATCCCAATGCTTATCGGTTGAAGCTGCCTAGTCATATTCGTACTTCTGATGTGTTTAATGTCAAACACTTGGTGCCGTTTTGGGGAGATAATTCTGATGAAGATGATGATGGGGATCTGCCTGTGCCAAATTCGAGGGCGAATTTTTCCCACCCCGGCGGGAATGATGCAATCGTGAAAGCGTTGGAGTTTATGGTGAAACGGGATCATCCCAAGATGAGAGGCTGATTTTGGCTCGATCCGTTTTTGACGTGCGAATAGTCAAATTTTATCCGAAACGGGCCAAGGAACCATAGTAATCATCTAAGGATCATTAAGGGAGCGGATTTTAGCCAAATTCCTTCGTTTAGGCCTCGTAAAGACCGTTTTTGCCGTTTTTAGTAATTTTCGTTTCAGTTATATCTTTATTTCTAGAACTCGGAATTGCATTCCGTTTGTTGGAGCGTGTTCCTTATGAGTAGCACTTTTTGTTTATGCTTTTATTTCAATTTTTTCATTTTTTGAAAAAAAAAACGGTATTTCGTATTTTAGTTATGCTTTTAGGGTATATATTCTATGTAAACCGTAAGAAGACATTCAGTTGATTATTGAATAAAGTTTTTGAGAGTTTCTCTCTTTTTACATCAATTTCTTGGTATTCTTTGTGAATCAACAAGCTTTTGATTTTTGTGTGTCGTTCCTATCTTTCCTATAAGCTTCCGCTACGTCATATGGAAAGGGAATGCCATCAATGAAAAAGTACTTATAACCCTAAAAATTGAGAATTTGAAAGGATTTTTGGCAAATCATTAATGAGGTAAAGATCCCCAGTAAAATAAAGAAGAAGAGAAATGCACATATCCCGCCAAATCAACGTGTGGATTGAAACATGTCAGATGGACCGACACCAACTTTAAATTATTATTTATTCTCATGACAACAACACGAACTGGAGGGACTAGTGTTAACTCCTCAAATAATCATCACACTATAATATCCCCCGAGGATATATTACGCCTTATTAAGGGTATAAAATTCCATATAAGCTTAGTGACGTCTTACAAGGTTCTACGAGTCCCAACAGGCTTTACGATACATTACAAGGTCTCACGATGCCTTACAAGATCCATGACACCGCCCCATACCTTACATGCGCAGAGATATCTTATAAGGATCCACGACACCTCACAGGTTCTACATCTACGATGTCCTATATGCTCAAAGATACCTTAGAAGTATCTACGATGCCCTAAGAGGTTTAGACGATGACTTATAATGATCCACGATGCCTTACGAGATTAAGATATATGATGCACCACAATCTTTACGATACCTTAAAATTTTCTACGAGTCCCTGCTGACTCTATGATACTTTACAAGGGTCGTTAATACAATGTGAACTATATGATCTAAATGATTATTATATTATTATTAAAAGATATGAGCTGAAATACATAATCGAGATATGTGCAAGGCCAGCTGTCGAAAGATCAGGATAACCAGTCGGTTGATAAAGTGCATGATAAATACTTGTCATAATAATAAAGGATGTATTAACACATGTCTAAATTTCTTTCTTATAACTAGGGAGCTCCTCTACATTGAAAAACAAGTTAGATAAACATTTCAACTATCATAATACTTTGCTCTCATTTTTATGCCATTTCAAGTTTGCCATATAATATTTTTCAAAATCGGGTTGGGCGTTCTCGAACTTAACACGCTAATACCCGAATCACGATTGTGAACTAAAACGAGTGTTAACAATAATCAATAATACATCAATTAATTTAAGAATAATAAAATCAAAAATCACGATTATAACAGTCTCCAAATATATATATATATATATATATATATATATATATACTAGGTAACATTGGAGCACGGGCATGTTCGGCCTCAGATGCTTAAATAAGCCATACACACACATGTTCGGCCTCAGATGCTTAAATAAGCCATATTTCGTATGCTCATTCCCATTATCCAACCAATACAATTATATCAATAGATTTTGTTCAAGGTGCTGATTTTGCACGGTTTCATATTGTAATCATTTTAACAATAAGTGGGCCCCCCAATTGATTAATATGTGTGGTGCCCTAATGATTAAAACTTTGTTCTAATTTAATGATATACAATTCAAAATAAATAATATACATTATTACTCGGACTCCAATGAATAATCTTATTCTATGGTACACGGACCAAGAGATTAATGTGCGCAGGTCATCAAACCACTAATTGCTAAATTCGTTTCATTTTAGGTGAATCCCATGTGTGTAGAGCTCCCAATTACTTGTGCGCGGTTCCCCCAAACTCTTAATTACTGATTTGTTCATATTAAATGGGCCCAACCGATTAATACGCACGAGTCCACAAGATTCTCATTACTACAAATAAAATAGAATATTGTGACGACACCAATAAGTTAAATAACATAAATTTTGGGACAAAATAGAAAAATTTAAAACTAAACGGACTGTCCTATAGTTTATTGTAAGACCCATAAGTAAATAACATGAAAATTTTGGGGCAAAATTATAAGAACTAAAAATTTTAAGGACTATTCGACAATTTACAACAGACTATAAGTTACTAATTTATTTTATATTAGGTGGGTCCCAAAGGGTTAATGCGTGTAGGGACTTTTGCTTTTACTGTGTGGTTCCTAAACTATTAATTACTATTTAGTTTTATCTTCGGTGGAGTCCAATCGATTAATACAAGCGGACCCTCATATTATTTATTACTGCAAGATCCAAACTACGAAAGTTTTATGTGTCTTCGAAGAATTCGTAACATTTTGTGGGGTTCTTTAAAAAATTATAACATGGTGGAACCTTTAAAAGTTTTATATGTATTTGGAGACTTCGTAACATTTTGTGGAGTTTTTAAAAAAAGTATAACATTTTGTGGGACCTGTTAAAGTTTTTAGATGTCTTTTGATAGTTCGTAATATTTTGTGGGGTTATTTAAAAATTTGTAACATTTGTGGGGTTACTAGAAACTTACAACATTTGTGGGGGATTTCAAAAATTTAGAAAGGACCAAAATAAAAATAACCCAAAATATAAGTTAAAAATGTAAAAACCAAAATTTGAAGGCATAATTGGAAAGAGAAAAATGGTTGATGAGAGGTGGCTATCCTCTCGTATTATTATAGTAGGTATATATATATATTAATATAAGGCAAAATATTTTGTGACACCATCAAACCAAAAAAATAGTTTAAAAAGGGACTACTATTAATATTTTATTATTATCAAAATTCCACTCATCCGTTTTATCAGCTTTAGTTTTCAACTTACAAATTTTAAATTTTAAAAAACTGCATATGCCCCACTAACCCACTTAAAAAAAATAAAAAAAAAGTTCATATCCATTTTTTCCCATGAATTTAGGAATTTCTTAATTAATGTAATACCAACCCCATGTTCTATCTAACTTCTCTTTTTCCGCCTACGATGCTCAGTTATTTCACTTATTTGAAAAACTCATTACGTTAATCCACTTTCAGATTTTTAATTATGCATTGCACTTCATCTCTTCAACTTCTCTCTCTTTATTTTATTCTTGAACTCTTTATTTTATTCTTGAACTTACCTTCTGGTCAATATAATTACGTATCATTTAATCATGTTTCTCATTTTCTATATTTTAGAAAACTAACACTGGTTATTTGAATAGGTTTTTTGGAGAAGGTTACAAACAGGTACTTTATTTGTAGTTAAATTTTTGTTTTTTTGTTTGTTCTTTTTCATATTTTAGAATCACGAATCTCATTATTTGAACAATAATTGATTGGATGAAGATTGGCTAAGAAGGTAATTTATTGGTAGATAATCACCAAATTTGTGTTATTTTCGTGATTTTTTTTATGTTTTTGAATACTAGCACTTTTATTTTTAATTACTTTTTGTTTGGATGAGGATCATTAACTAAAGGGTACGTTATCGTAGATAAGAGTTACATTTGTGCTTTTGATATTTTCTGAATTGTTAACACCCATATTTTACAATGCATTAGTTTGTTTTTCTTTGTAGATGGTGATTGATTTGGCAATAGATCGTATTATATATATATATTAGTCGGTTACAAGTGAGTGATCTAATAATACAACGAATCTATCTCAAATCAGGCATACACAATGTATCTCGCGTAGACTTGGTTCGGAACACCTCGAACTAACGCCTCGATGCTTGGAAGACAGTGGTATATCGGTGACTAGATGAGACGTATATCGGTGATCATCTTCGACATGATATCGAGGATGCCCCTCGATGTGATATCGGTAGTGTGGTTGTATGACGTATCAATAGAGCACCAGGTTATCCTCATATCGAGTACGATATCGAGAGTGAGATCGGGGATGTGTTTCGATGTGATGCGTGGTAGCTGAGGGATAATAATTGCTTACTTTGGGATCCGGGTACCGCGTATTTATACACCTCGGGATCCGGGGACCACATTAACATATCGGTGATTATTACCGATATGATATCGAAAGTGGTCCCCGATATGGTCAAATATGGGCCTGGTTTGGGCCAGGCCTAATACGCGGGAAATGCCCATATCATGTAGTCCCCCAATTTTGGGATTCTTATCTTAGAGGTAAGAATTCGCAAATTCAGTTTTAAATTTATGGGTTACCTGTACCCTTCGTCACGCTAGTTCAAATGACGGAGATCAAATTTGCGGGGAATGCACTTTGTGATGAACTTCGATGGGTCCCCTAATGCAGTGGACGCATAGTTTGAGGTCCTCGTTTGAATTCTACGTTTCTTGGGATTTGTGTTTCTTGTAAATATGGGAATTGCACTTTGAGAATTGTGATGGGGCCAACGGTATAACTATTATATTTTCGAGGCTTTTTATGTAATAGGATAGGATATCGGGTCTCATCGTCGATATTATTTCGAAACGCATATTCGATATGATGTCGAAAGTATCATTCGATGTGGTTAAAGCTTCCCTCTATAAGTAGGGCTTGTAAGAGACCTTGAAGGTCATAGTTTTCTGTATTTTCTCTGTCGTTAGTGTAACCACATCGGTATGTATATCGGTAATCATATTCGATATATTCCCGACGTGTATTTCGATCTCGCCGTTGTACTGGATTTATTTATTATTATTTTCTCATGCTGATACTCTGATTATTCTGCAAGTGCATTATATTTTTCTGAGATATTTTGTCAGAATGGGTTTCAGACAATTGATGCGTAAACTTCAAGCCGACCGTGATGCTCAGAAAGCTGCTGAGACGGCAGCAGTCACGGTGGCGGCTGAAACGGGGGTTGCGTCTAGCGTTGATCTGAATAATGCTACCACTGAGGTTCTAGCGGAGGCATCGGGAGTTGAACAACCTCACCTTAGCACTGTAGTACCTGAACGTATTAGTGAAGAATGTTTCGAAAATGTTCCTGCAACAGTTGGGTCCTTTAGCCAGGACATTCTTGATGTTGTGGGAGGCCTGGACGGTGCGGCCAATCTCTTGGAGGTGTTAACCTGGAAACAGAAAGGTGCGGTTCATCCGCCTGACGGAACTGTGTTGATGGATAGACCAGTTGCTAGGTCTCCTTCTGGTGAGTACGTAGCTCCACGTTCTAAATCGATGGCCTACATTCCTTTGACCGAGAACGTTGGAGGTTCATAATCGAATACCTCTGTCAACTTGGGTGCTTCAGTGGATGCCCCTTTTACCGTGGGGTCGGGTTCTCCAAAACCGAACCCTATTAGCGGCAAGAGAAAGGTGACTGCTTTAGGTACGACTGACAAGGGTAAAGGGCCACTGTAGGAGCCCTCGTTATTGACGGGTTTTGCCCTAGTCTTTCCTAGGATTCCGATTACGAAGCTTGCCATTGACCTGGCTAGGATATCAGGTAATAAAAGGTCTCGTGAGGGACTGTCCACAATGTCCACTCGTCTTCGATTTCGGGCCCCAAGAAGGCGGGTGCAGTCAAATCCTCCAAGCGAGTAGAATTCCCTAAAGCAGATGCTGTACGGGGAATGATGCGGGCTTTTCCTCCTCCTACAAATGTGCGGGTGCTCACCGAATTCGAGCTGGCCCAAAATATACGCCGCATCACTCACCTGTTTCAGTGTGTACGTATCTTAATACGACTTCGATTGATTTTATTTTGACTGTTTAGCATCATGTTACGTATTGTATTGTGCAGACTGCAAAGCTGGCGGTCTCGTGTCTGAAGACAATTCGCGAGTCCAAGGGTGACCCTGATGATGTCGCTGCCGATCTCGAGGCTGATATCTTGAGGATGGGGGAGTTCAACCCCATGATGGTAGAGAAGTTGGAGGCTGAAAAAGAGAATGCGCTGAAGACATGTCGTAAGCTCCGGGAGGAGTATGATTTGCTAAAGGGCAACTTCAAAACCTTAGTGACTGAGATTGACCACGGTAAAGTGCGTGAACTTGCAGCTAAGAAGGAGCTGGAGAGACTGAAGGCTGAGGTGTTGGCGGTGAAGGCTGCTAACGAACGTCTCTCGTTGGAGCTCTTCACTGCCAAATTAGCTCCCTTGGACTTGGTATATATCTTGTTTATGATATCTTCTTTTGTTGTTTTCCTCTTGTATTTAATAGAGTTCAATTTGTAAGAACGTCGTCCTGATTTCCTCCGGGTTGGAGCGGAGAAGTTTATGGAAAGCTCGAGCTTCCGAGACTTAGTTTTGAAGGTTCGGGAGGCAGCATTTCATGCTTGCGTATGGCAAGTATTGAAAAATGACGGTTTCAAGGACTCCCTCAAACTGAGTGGGTTGAACCCAAGGCACAATCATAACGACTTGCCGATTGGTGGACTAGACGAGGTGGAGGAGGGTGCGGCCGACCCTAACGTGTTTTTCGAGGTCGTTGAGAAGAAGACTGAAGGGTCCCTGTGGGAGTAGCTGTTTGTTGTCTTTATTGTAACTTGAATTTATCCCTTTCCGGATTATCTCCCATTCGTGGTTCTGTAACTGAATATTTATTTCTCTGTTATCTTCATAATCTGTGACTCTTCGTAGTCTTGTTGTCTGATAGCTTATTGATTTTTTATTGTCATGATGATAGAGTATGCAGTATTTCGATATCTGACTCTGCATTCATTTCGTTCTCGTATTTGATGAGATTTATTTAATCTTCTTGTTGTCAACAAGGAATGATTTGAATTTCCTCAGTGTTGGTAGAAGCATGGGTAATCTGCCACTACTCATGTGTTTAGGATTGACCCTATTATCACATGGGATAGTCTTCTTGTCGGTAGGGGCCCATCCCGTTATCACAGGGAACCCGCTATCATTCAAATGTTTAGGATCGACCCCGTTATCACACGGGATATTTTCTTGTGGGTAGGGGCGCATCCCGTTATCACAGGGAACCCGCTGCCGTTCAAATGTTTACGATAGACCCCGTTATCACAGGGGATATTTCTCTTTGTAGATGACCCGTTATCACTCATGGGTAGGAGCTCGTCCGTTATCACAGGGGAACCCGTTACCGCTCATGGGTAGGAGCTTTTTCTTTGTAGATGACCCGTTACTGCTCATGGGTAGGAGCCCACCCGTTATCACAGGGGGACCCGTTACCTCTCATGGGTAGGAGCCTTTTCTTTGTAGATGACCCGTTACCGCTCATGGGTAGGAGCCCGCCCGTTATCACAGGGGAACCCGTTACCGCTCATGGGTAGGAGCCTTTTCTTTGTCGATGACTCGTTACCGCTCATGGGTAGGAGCCCGTCCGTTATGACAGGGGAACCCGTTACCGCTCATGGGTAGGAGCCTTTTCTTTGTCGATGACCCATTACCGCTCATGGGTATGAGCCTGCCCGTTATCACAGGGGAACCCGTTACCGCTCATGGGTAGGAGCCTTTTCTTTGTCGATGACCCGTTGCCGCTCATGGGTAGGAGCCCGCCCGTTATCACAGGGGAACTCGTTACCGCTCATGGGTAAGAGCCTTTTTTTTTGTCCCTTGGTGACTCTGTCGTCGTGGAGTCTATGAGTCTTTAGGCCCTGTAAAACATCACAGACAAGAAAGGTTTTCCGATGTAAAGCTTATGTGACAGCATGAAATGATGCGCACGTGTTATCTGCGGAAAGTTCCCTCAATCTCGGAATCTCGGTTTTATGAAAGAAAATGTGTTCCCATTGTGTTCTAACGCGCCTGTTGTAGCTATTTGTACATGTTTGCACTTGTTGCACCTGTTTAGATGGACAATATTGAATAATCTGGGGCGGTGCCCCCTGAATCCCTTCTTTTCTTTTAAAAAGCAAGGGTTTAATATCCCCTATGTCTTTTTTGGGCATAGTAATGTGTGATCCTTCGGGTTATGTACCTGGAAGAGAGCGATGTGTTTAACATATATCTATGGGAAAATTCCCCAAATTCTTCGTGCAATTCTCTGCACTTCCGTATTATCCGATTAGGACATATCCCTTTATGAAATATGAAATTCCATAAAGCAAAAATAAAAAGTAGTGACGGATTACGGTCGAAGGCTAGGTAAACCCAACCCGCCTACGTATCCCGTTGAATGGGGAATCAGACCGGCGTAGTTCCCCCTGTTTTATTTACATGCTGACCCACGAAGGAGCAAGATAAAAGATAACGGGTCGAAGGCTAGGTAACCCTAACCCGCCTACGTATCCCGTTGAGTGGGGAATCAGACCGGCGTAGTTCCCCCTGTTTTAAGTTTACAAACTAACCCACGATGGGGCAATGTTTCAATTGTTCAAGCATAAATTAAAAACTACTGAAATTTAAGATATTGTTCTGTTTGTTCCTCATAGCGATCACTCAGTGCGCGGAATGTATTCTTGGTGTGGGACTTGTAACTCTTGTCTTCTTCTGATTCTAGGGTGTTTCAGCGAGTCCACATAGCACATCCATCCTTGTACCTGGTCGCCTAGAATTTCGCGGACTCCTTTAGGTGTCGGGAATTTGATCTTCTGGTAATAAGTAGAGACCACTGCCCTGATCTGGTTGAGTGCCAGTTTGCCAATGATGCGTGGTAGGGGAACGGAATGTCGACTACTGTGTATTTTATCGGCGTCACCCAGGTGCGTGGGTTTCTCCCGAACATTGTGGGCAATATAATTTGTCCGAGTGGAACTACCTCTGCTCCGCCAAATCCGGTCAATGGGGTGGATATCGGCTCTAGCCGGCTTGGGGCTATCATCATGTGCTCGTAGGTTTCTGAGAATATCAGGTTTGCGGAGCTCCCGCTATCCACCAAAACTTTATGCACCTGATATCCATCCACATTAATAGTAATAACCAAAGGGCAGTCTAGTTTACCTGCGGTCAGGGCCAACGGACTAAGTTGCTCCAAGTCTCTCCTGGTGAAAGAGATCTCCTATTCCAAGTACTCTTCTGGCATGATTGCATTTGTGTACCCAATGTAGGCTCCGCCCTGGACTCTTCGTGTTATAGCTTCTCGGCCACGAGCAGTGTCGGCTCCCAAGGCACCTCCATTGATCATGTTTATGACGCCTCTGCTCGGGGCATTCACTATGGTCCTACCACGCTCCTCATGTGTCTCAATCATCTTCTTGTTTCCTCTCCTGGGTGAGTAATCTCTTCTAGGGGATAAAGAATGTCCTGCCACCCTAGCATCTTCCTTGGCGCTTCTGACAAATTCGACCAATTTTCCTTCTTTAATCAATCTTTCAATTTCATTCCTCAGGTGCGTACAATCCTCTATCCTGTGTCCAGGTTGACGGTGGTATGCACAGTATTTGTCCGACGGCTTCATCCCGGGAGTCTCATTCAACGGCCTGGGTTTTGTCAACCATCTGTTTCTCTTTGCCACAGCCATCACCTCCAGAATGCCTCTATTCAATGGGGTGTATCCTTTCTCTGTTGTGATCTCTGTCCGCGTTCCTGCTGGAAAATGAACCTTGACGTGTTGCCATCATCTCGTCCTCGTAAACCATTTGGTTCGCGAGCATGTTGATTTGTGCTAGCTATGGTGGGCTCAGTCAATTTGATTAGCTCGCCGGCGAACCTGCGATGGGTCGTACCCTTGAACAGGTTGGTCTTCATTCTATTTTGGCTAGAGAACTGGTTCTCGAACTTTTCCCTTAGTTGCTCGTAGTCCGTTATGGATCTGGCCTCCAGCCTAGCGAACCAATCCAGTGCAGTGCCCGTTAAAGTGGTGGATAGGATCTTCGCCTTTATGTTTCTTGAGTAGTTGTGCAGATTCAAAATGTTATCGACGTGATGGAGATGATCTGTAGGATCACTTCTTCCGTCGTATGGCTTGATCACTGGGATCTTATTCCCTCTTTGCAATACCTCGGCCTCTATCTCATCCGAAAACGGGGTCCTGCTGCGACCCTTCCAATGACTCTGAGTTACCTTCTTCGTCAACTCCGCCCTCTCACGGTCTAGTTGTTCCATCCTCCTCGATATTACCTGCAGTACTTCTGCATCCTCATTCTTTGAATGTGCAATCTCAGCGCGGTCGCGACCGCGTTCCATTCTTATGATTATTTTCGCCCTCTCGCGGTCAAGTCGTTCCATCCTTCTTGCTATCTCTCGGTCCAGGGTCCTAGGGTCCCGTCTATCCGACCTGCCATAAGCAGCGGTCGATATCTCTCTGAATGAGTCCCCCGTATCCTTCTGTTCATCATATCCTTGCCTTGCCCTTCTCTCACCCGCTCGGGATTCGTAGGGCCTTGCCCGAATGTCCCTTGTCCTTTGTTCCGCCAGTCTTGGAAGCAAAGTCTCCAATGTAGTGTCAAGCGCCGCTTTTACAGAAGCGTTGATCTGCGATAGCATCTCTGGGGTTATGGCGGCAGGGGGAATGGTGCTCTGACCCACAGCCATCGTCTCCTCTGAACCGGGAAGATCCGCGTTTGGCACCTCGGTCATCGGGACATCTGCTGCCGGGTTTTCAGTGGTCGGGCCCTCAGTAGCAGGTTCCGCCATATTTGGTATGGCGGGGGTTGAACCAAAATTCGCGGCTCGCGGTGGCCTCCCGGGCCCGCGCCTACGTCGCAGTTCATTCTGTGCTGGAGGAAGCTCCATCTCAGCTTGGGTCATTGTCTGTTCTTGGTCAGTCGGCTGTTGAGGGGATGGTGTGTCCTCAATTCTCGTGTTTCTAGTCACAACTCCGTTAAACACGGATCGGGTCCTCCTTCCTTGCATCTTGGCGTCCTCGTCCGTGAACTGGTGTTCCCACAGACGACGCCACTGATTTGGCAATAGATCGTATTATATATATATATATATATATGTGTGTGTGTGTGTGTGTGTGTGTGTGTGTGAGTCAGTTACAAGTGAGTGATCTAATAATACAATGAATCTATCTCAAATCAGGCTTACACTATGTATCTCGCGTAGACTTGGTCCAGAACACCTCGAACTAACGCATCGATGCTTGGACGGCAGTGGTATATCGGTGACTAGATGAGACGTATACCAGTGATCGTCTTCGATGTGATATCGAGGACGCCCCTCTATGTGATATCGGTAGTGTGGCTGTATGACGTATCAATAGAGCACCAGGTTATCCCAATATCGAGTACGATATCGAGAGTGAGATCGGGGATGTGTTTCGATGCGATGCGTGGTAGCTGAGTGATAATAATTGCTTACTTTGGGATCCGGGTACTGCGTATTTATAGACCTCGGGATCCGGAGACCACAGTAACATATCGGTGATTATTACTGATATGATATCGAAAGTGGTCCCCGATATGGTCAAATATGGGCCTGGTTTGGGCCAGGCCCAATACGCGGGAAATGTCCATATCAGTGATTAACTCAAAAGGTACGTTCATCATTTATCTTACTTAATCTTAGATGTTTTCTTACTAATAAATTTGTTCA
The DNA here is from genome assembly GCA_948329865.1 of Linaria vulgaris. Lineage (NCBI taxonomy): Eukaryota > Viridiplantae > Streptophyta > Magnoliopsida > Lamiales > Plantaginaceae > Linaria > Linaria vulgaris. The sequence goes on along the minus strand of OX415249.1, from coordinate 79,239,561 downwards.
TAATATATGATAAATTTAATAATCTTTCCTTGATCTTATCTTCTATTTTAATGTGTTTGGAATAATGCATGTTATGTTTTTATTAAATACCGTGATTCCTGACTTCACTTATTATTAAATTACTTAAGCTTATGTTTTTGCCTGTTTTCTTATTTTTCTTTATTTTGTTTTGGGATTCCTCAAGTACTCAATTTTTTTTTTGTGTATTAACAGAACATTTTATATTAGAAGTGAAGATTTTGAAATAAGCAAAACTATAACTGATCATTTTTAATTTTTTATAAAATAGACACTTTCTTAGGCGATTTAATTTTCTCTTCACGGTTTTTTCTTAATTTTTGTATGGGTATTAATTACGAGTTAGTGCACCCAATTTCTTAAACTTTCTTTTATTGTTCTTCTGATTAACTGGAAGGATACCCTAACAACTTTGATTAAGAAGTATCACAAATTTAGTACGTGGAGTTGTTTCTGAAGTAATATGCAGATATATGGTTAAGATTAGATAAAATAGAGATATGGTGATATCTATATAATATCTTTGCCAAACACGTTTAAGAAATTCAAAATTTTCAAATAACTACTTAATTACATTCCTACATTTTACATATCTCAATTTCGCAATATATAGATAAGTACGTTGCTTTAATTTAATTTGTACTTCTATTGGAATTTTAATTTGAAACTTTTAGATGCTTATGTATTTTTATTAGCACGTTATTTTAACTTTTTCAGATTATGGATTATCAGGAAACAAACTCCAAACAAAGAGCGAGAAACAGTAAATTATAGGCTTTAGAGTTCAAATCTACACATGAGAGTTGTAGAAAAATCTATTTTTAGTGTAAGTTTTGATTATCTTTGAATTGCTTTCTTTGCAGGTAAGTCATTTCATCTCTTATTTGCTTACATTTTCTTTCTAGCTACTTTAAGGGATTTGAGTAGATTTGTTTAGAACTTTTTATATCTTTTTTTATTCATATCTTGGATATGTTTTGCTTTTTTAATTACGGAAACATTTCTTTGTTTGGAGATCCATTCTCTTTCTAATTGTTGAATTTTTACGATACAAAGTGAAGTGGTTTAAAGGGGATATTTTAGCCTATTTTGTTATCTTTCTGAATGTTTGTAGGAGGTGGACTTTTTTTATGGCTATTTTTAATCTTTGTTAGTATTGATAATTATGTGACATCAGTGCACACAAAATGAGCTGATTGTGATTGTTGTTAGACTTTTTTAATTTCAATTAGATCTCTGTTTCTTTCTAGAGGAGCGATTGAAGCTATAAGAATTTAACTTTAGTTTCTCTTTTGTTAATAAATTTCCACGCTCCAATGATGTTTATCTAATTTATAATATCGTCTACATCTTAACAAGTTCTATTTAAACTATTCTTAATGCATCTGATGCATAACAAAAGTTTTTCCTATTAGTTATTTCTCAATGCTTTTTTTTTTACTAAAATGTTTAAAATATACCCATTACACTTAACACTGCTTAAAAAAAATAATTTAGGCAGTTACGGTGTTGATGTACTAAATATATAAAAGAAAAATACCTTAAAATCAAAATACTCTTTACACCAAAAAAAAAAAAAAAATGCACGCGGTCCTCCGTGTGCACACTACTAAAAGAAAATAGTTTTTGTTGGACCATGGAGTCCAAAACCCCCCACTTCCCACTAGGATTAATTATTTCACAAATTTCAAATTGCATATTTGGTCTTATCTTGAGTGTTTTGCTAAAGATACACTAATCCGTGAAATTGTTAAAATTTAAATTTAAATTGAGTTAGTTACCACAAATCTTCACTATTTAACAACTTTCCCTCAATGGTCTCCAAACTCCCATTCTCTCCAACTTTGGGCGTGGTTACTCGCGATATAAAAACAAAAACCTCTATTCTCTAACAAATAATTATTGAAGATAACATCTCTATATATATTCAAACTAGCCACAAAGGCGCACGCGGAGACCGCGTGCATCTTCTTCTTTTATCTAATGCATGGTCGTTTAATGTATTTCTGTAAATAAAAATGCATTTGTCTACAATAGTTCTAAGATATGAAGATTACTCGGTGACATGCAATTTATAGGGAAAAAAATAATAATACCATGTTATCTTCTTTGGAATATATAGCTCATTTTAGTATGACAATTTCAAATTGTTGAAATGTGTGATATGAAAAAAGTATATCTATCATCCAAGATAATATGATCAGAAAGCAAACGATTGGAATATGCTTATTAACTATTACTATTAAAATATCTAAATGGAATGCACAAACACAATAAATAGCGAACATAAATGCAATGCCCTTACGTGAATAATTATTAAATAATCTCCATCTCTTCACTTAAAATTGTTGTCTACAAAATATTTTTATTCTTTAAGCATTTTTTGCAACGTGTGTCGGCATGGACTATGGCATATTAACGGACAACAATTATCTGGATTGAATCTCGAATGCCCTGCATAAAAAATCAACACCTTTTAATTTTCCAGTAATAAATAAATATGAATGGTTTAAATAAATATGGAATGAACCATTCATGATGAAATCAATATTTGAATACCCATTTTGTACGTGAATAATAAGCTTAGTCTAAAAGATGCAAAAAATTGAACATGTATATGAACGTGAGAGAGAAAATTTGGCACAGTGATAACATTACACGATACACAAACTTTTATTGAATTGAAAACGTAATTACAATAGTCAAATTAAAGAAAAATAACTTTTATGTCAATAGTGCTTGGAGATCACTAATAGATACGTATACTGAAAAAACAGATACATTTTTGACAGATATACCAGTATATAGATCAAATATTTCGCTTGTCCAACATTTTGAGCAATTGGACTTGTTAATAGTGCCTCAATTTTTTGCTGAAAAAAAGAAAAGGAAATTATCAGAATATATTCAGTATAAAAAATAAAAAAAGGGAGCTCAATTAATGATTAGGATTTGATTGTAAATTTCTAATATTTATCTTTATATTTAACCTGAAAAGATAAGAGAAAAAATAATTAATAACAACAAATAACAAATAGTAAAATAACGAAAAAAATCAAAAAAATTAAGACGTAATTGGTAAACCTGTAGCCCTAATCTTCATTAAATCTTATAAAGTTAGTGAAAGATATTCCCCAGAGAATCAGAATTCCGATGATAAAGTGAAAAAGACGCATCATAAATTAAACTGATTAGAAACACTTCCTGATTTGTATTTGTATGAGGTAACATCCGATTAAATGGGGAGTGGCCGAGTGGGTTATTTGTTTTCATTTGAATTTGGAAACTGAAAATATTTGAACTACAACGGATAAGAATAACTTATCTTTTTGTTTTTTTAATTGCTTGATAATTATTAACTTCAAAAAATTTGAGTATTCTTTGAATTTTAAGCTTTTTTATTCTTTTTTTTCCTACCGAGAAGTTGAGATATTTGGGGTAGTGGGGAGTTTGGTCTTGGTGTCACAAACTTCCATGTGATGCCTTTACTTATATTATTAATAGATATCTCAACTCTATCTCTAACAAATAATTATTGAAGATAACATCTCTATATTCAAATATCTCAACTCTTTCTCTAAAAAATAATTATTGAAGATAACATTTCTATATTTAAATATCTTAACTTTCTGTCATTTGTATTATGGTCCATCGACCATGGAGTCCAAAACCCCCACTTCCCACTATGAATAGTTATTTAACAAATTTCAAATTGCATAGTTAGTCTTATCTTGAGTGTTTTGCTAAAGATACACTAATCCGTGAAATAATTGAAATTCAAATTTAAACTGAGTTAGTTACCACAAATCTTTACTATTCAACAACTTCCCCTATATTTTCTCCAAACTCCCACTCTCTCCAACTTTGGGCGTGGTTACTCGCGGTATATAAAAATAAACCTCTCTTCTCTAACAAATAATTATTGTAATACATGGTCCATGCAACATTGTTAGGATCTAAAGATCTTAACGGGTTTGTTCTACTTCGAGTGAGAACGAAACTCCTAAGAATGGAGATGAGAAGCTAGAATTTAATTAAAAAAACTATTTAATTTCTTTCTTCTTCTTAAAAATAATGCTTACAAGACCTTACATAAATAGCAAATAAAAATAACTTCTAATACCCACTAACACCATTAACCACTATCTCTAATTAACTATCCACTAACTTAAAACCAAAGCACTAACTTTAATTAGGTGCCCAAACACACGGTTCTAACTTCTAAACAACAACAACATAATAATAATAAGAATAGTAATAGTAATATAATTGAACATAAACTGCTATATATAATTTAACTAAAATAACTAGGTCCATAACATTTGATTTGGCGATAGATCGTTATATATATATATATATATATATACATATATATATATATATATATAAGTAGTCTGGCAATACAACGAGCCTATCTCAAATCAGACCTACACTACGTGTCTCGTGTAGGCTTGGTCCGGAACACCTCGGACCCAATGCTTCGATGCTTGGATGGGAGTGGAATATCGGTAAATGGATCAAACGGACGTCGGTGATCGCCCTCGATGTGATGTCGGTGATCGCCTTCGATGTGATGTCGAGGATGACCCCAGATGTGATGTCGAGGATGACCCCCGATGTGATATCGGAGATGGCCCCCGATGTGATGTCGGTGACGAGATGGTATAACGTGTCACAGGTGCGCGTGGATGCCCCGATATCGAATAAGATATCGAAAGGGATATCGGTGATATGTTTCGATCTGACGAGTGGTAGCCGAGGGTTAATAATTGCTTGTTTTGGGATTCGGGCACCGCGTATTTATAGACCTCGGGATCCGGGGACCATAGTAACATATCGGTGATGATTACCGATATGAGATCGAAAGTTATCCCCGATATGCTCCAAAATGGGCCTGGTTTGGGCCTGGCCCAATATGCGGGAAATGCCCATATCATGTAGTCCCCCAATTTGGGGATTCTTATCTTAGAGATAAGGATTCGCAAATTTAATTTAAAATTTCTGGGTTACCTGTACCCTTCGTCCCGCCAGTTCAAATGACGGAGATCAAACTTGTGGGGAGTGCACTTGTGATGAACGCCGAGTTTGAGCTCCTCGTTTGAATTCTAGTTCCCTTGGTATCTGGGTTCCTTGAAAATTGTGATGGGGTTGCCGGAGCTGTTGTTATATTCTCGCGGCTCTTTGCGTAGTAGGGTAAGAGGTCGGTTTTTACCTTCGACATGATGTCGAAATTCATATTCGATATGATGTCAACCCCCATGTCCTTTATCTGTACATCGAATATTAGTACCGATGTGAGATGGAAACTGTGTTTCGATCTAGTATCTCCGATATCTATAAATAGGGTGTCTGGAAAGTGAAAACCCACTTTGGCTTTTAGCGAAATTTCGTTGTCCCTTCGAAAGACATATCGAATTTGACTTCCGATATAGAATCCGACCTCGGTTTCGATATCTTCCTTCGATTTTAACTTTCGATATCAAATTCGATACCATTTTCGATATCCTGTTCGATTTTGATTTGCATCCTTTAGTGCGTTAATATGTCGTTTGCCGGGGACAGTGTTGGCGCAGGTTCGCCCGAGATGGATTTCGAAGAGGGTGGAATGGAGTTCTCCGAAAATGAGATGTTTGGGCCTGATCAATTGACTGGCGAACAGGGCGATACTGAATTTTCTGCTCCGCCTGAGGCTGCCGGTCCTGATGTGGACGAATGGGGCTTTGAGGTCAGTCCCCAAAATATAGGACCTTAGAAAAATATGAGGATATGACGTCTCGTGTTCCTCATCATGCTGGTTATTATTCTGACAAGTATGACATTCCCGAGGGGTATAAGGTCATATTCCCCGGTGCGGATCAACGAATGCATACTCCACCATAAGGCTGCATTACTGTCAGTGCCAAACACTTCAAGAACGGGTTGCGCTTCCCGATCGATCCTGCGGTTAGTGCTATTATAGCAAGTATTGGGGTCTGCTTGGGACAGTTATCCCCCAATTCTCTGGGCTACATTGTAGCTTTCATTTGTGTTATGAGGGCGTTGGGTGCCCCTTGTGGAGCTAACGAGTTCTGGGAGCTCTTTAGTGTTATGGTCAATAGGAAGGGGTGATAGAGGGTTTATCTGTGTGCGAGCCCAGACGGGTCTTAGGTTCGTGCACTATACTCAATCTAGCTACGAACTTGGAAATAAATGCGAGTATATGTACATCCAGGAGAGGATGGCTGGTGAGTTTGATGCGCTTCCTTGCGTGTGGTGTGAAGACACCAAATATGAGAGACGAACCGTTGTTGGGCGTACTGCACACAACCTCGATTTTCTGAGGAAGTTGATCAACCATCCATACGACGGTACCTTGCTTTGTAGTGACGTAGTTTTGCGAGCAAGTGGGATATCTCCCGTGCGGTATAACGGTCCCTCTAAGCTCAATATGTGTTATATCTTTGTAAATTGATATTCTCCCCTGGACTTATTTCTTGATCCTCTATTTTGTCTGTTTTGTAGCCGAGCTGGTGGACTATTGTAGTCTGGATGCGATAGCGGAACGCAGACAGCCGGGGGCCGAAATCGCTACGGATGACGCCCCTCCACTCGTGAAGAAGAGGGGTCGTGAGGGCGTGCGCAAGAATGCGAAGAAATCTGTGCCCTCCTCGAGTGAAAATACTGCTGGGGTGGGTGATACTTCGCAATATCAACCTGACGTTGGTGTTGGGACGTCCATGGGGAAAAAGAGAAGGAAAGAAGATGGTAGTTCAAGTGGCGAGCACAATGGTCTCTTTCGCTATGTAAGTAGTCTTTATGCCATTCACTGCGTATTTGCTTTGGGTTTTCATTTGATTGAGCGATCAAGTCCTAATTGTGGACGTGCAGGTGGCTGGTTTTCTAAAAGATTTCTTGACGATGGCCATTAAAGGTCAAGCGGACCATGCCGAGTCGCTCCGAGTTACTAATGGTTTGCTCGAGAAACTAGGCGAATACGATCTTGTTGCCGCTGTACAGCTCTAGCATGAGAGAGACGAGGTCATGGGTATTCTGAAGGCCAGCGAGAATAATGTGGGAGCCCAGTTAGATGACAATAAGAGGTTGATCGGAGAGCTTAATAAGTCTCGACTTATCGCTGGTCAAGAAGCATCTCGTCGGGAGGCCCTTGAAGCTGAGGTCGCAATACTGAAGGACCGATTAGCCCAGGCTGAAAGGCAAATGCGGTGCATGACGCTGAGCAAAAGCCAACTTACCAGTGCAGCCAAACAGTTCCTTCTGAGTCGGTCGTATAAGATGATATGTGCTGAGCGGGGCTTGCTGGAACGGGAGGAAGCCAAGGCCTCCGTCATAGGTTAAATCTAGCTGGACGGTGGTTTCATGGATGGTTACGACCCTTTGGCCATAAACCCATTGAAGGGGCCAGACGGGGAATTTCCTGAGGATTCCGATGATGATGACGAAGATCTAGAACCGGAGGCGGAGTACCACGAGATCGTCGAGCAGAAGAGTTTGGCGTTAACACACATCAAAGGGGCCCCTCGTTATCCTGGTTGAGATTCTAGGAGTTTGTATTTTTTTCTTTCGGCGCAGTTGCCTCCTGTAATATGATTTCTGGTTTTACCTGTTAATTCAATCGATCTTTTCTGCGTGTCCTGATATATATTTGTTCATATATAATCCATGGTGTGATTGCTCATGTTACTGTTGGTTCTCCTTGTTATCTCATCTGTCGGTCATACTGGATTATGTCGAGTAATCATGGTTATCGCATGAAGGATCCTCTGTTTCTATTTTTTAACGTACAACCCGCTGTCACAGGGGAACCTTTGAGCCCTCTGAATCACCCTTTTAATATACTATATGTCCTTCTAGGACATAGTAATGGGCGATCCTTTGAGCCATGTACCTATAAGAGGGAGATGTGCTAAACATATATCTAGGGGAATATTCCCCAATTCTTTGTGCCATTCTCTGCACTTCTATAATGTCCGCTTAGGACATATCCCTGCATGAAATATGAGATTGCACCAAGCAACAGATAAAACGGTAATAAAGGATAACGCTCGAGGGCTAGGTAGACCTAACCCGCCTACATATCCCGTTGCATGGGGAATCAGACCGGCGTAGTTCCCCCTATTTTAAGTTTACAGACCAACCCATGATGGGGCAATGTTTTCGTCATTCGAACATAATTTAAAAAGTGCAGAAATTTAAAGTATTGTTCTGTTTGCTCCTCATGGTGATCATTCCTTAGCTTGCCGATCCTGATTTGGTCCGGCTGCTTCTTTCTCTGCTTCTCTAATTCTTGGCAACGCAAGAGAAGTTATGTAACAGAGCCAAGCTTCCTCCTAGTTAGCGACCACTTCTCCGACCCCTCCTCCTGCTGGGAATTTCATCTTCTAATGGAATGTGGATACCACTACTCTTATCGCATTCAGGGCCGGTCTGCCGATTATAACGTTGTATGCCGATGGTACATGCTTGTCTTCATTCGTTTCTGACTGGAAAAGTGGTTCTCCAATCTCTCATTCATCTGCTCGAAGCTTGAAATAGATCCTACTTCGATTCTGTTAAACCAGTCTAATGCTGCTCCAATCAGTGTTGTCTCTATTATTTTTGCCTTAATACCCTCGGGAAAATCTTGTAGGTTCAAGAGACTCTCCACGGCGTGGATGTGATCCCTCGGGTCACTCTTCCCATCATACGGTTTTATGGTTGGAATCTTGTCTCCTCTGTGCAGTACCTCTGCCTCTATCTCATCTGAAAACGGGGTCCTACTGCGACCATTCCCATGACTCTGAGTCACCTTCCTTGCTAACTCCGCCCTCTCGCGGTCAAGCTGTTCCATCTTCCTCACTACCTCTCGATCCAGGACTTCAGGGCCCCATCTCTCCGCCCTAACACAAGCTGCGGGCGATATCTCTCTGAAAGAGTCCCCTCTATCCTCATGTTCCTTAGATCCTTGCCTTGTCTGTCCCTCACCCGGTCCGGATTCCTGGGCCCTTGCCCGAACGTCCTTTGTCCTTTGCTCCACCAGTCGTGGAAGCAAGGTCTCCAATGTAGAGTCCAACGCCGCTCTTATAGAGGCGTTGATCTGCGCTTTGATCTCCGGGGTTACGGCGGCGGGGTGAAAGGCGTTTCGTTCCGCGGGCATTGTCTCCTCCGGGCCGAGAAAATCCGCATTTGGCGTCTCGGCCACTGGAATGTCTGCTGCGGGGTTCTCAGTGGGCGGCCCCTCAGTCTCGGATTCTGCCGCACTTGGTGCAACAAGGGTCGGACCTGCATTCGCGGCTCGCGGTGGCCTCCCTAGCCCGCGCCTTCGTTGCACTGGCGGTAGAGGAAGCTCCATCTCGGCTTGAGCTATTGTTTGTTCTTGGTCAGTTGGGTGTTGAGGGGTTTGTGTGTCCTCCATCTTGGCGCTCCTAGTCTAAGTTCGGATCGGGTCCTCCTTCCGTGCATCTCGGCGTCCTAGTCCGGAAACTGGTGTTCTCGCTGACGGCGCCACTGATTTAGCGATAGATTGTTTTTTATATATATATATTTATATATATATACGAGTGTCGATTACAAATGAGTAGTCTGGCAATACAACGAGCCTATCTCAAATCAGACCTACGCTACATGTCTCGCGTAGGATTGGTCCGGAACACCTCGGACCCAATGCTTCGATGCTTGGATGGGAGCGAAATATCGGTAAATGGATCGAACGGACGTTGGTGATCGCCCTCGCTGTGATGTCGGTGATCGCCTTCGATGTGATGTCGAGGATGACCCCCGATGTGATGTCGATGATGACCCCCGATGTGATGTCGGAGATGGCCCCCGATGTGATGTCGGTGACGAGGTGGTATGACGTGTCACAGGTGCGCGTTGATGCCCCGATATCGAATAAGATATCGAAAGGGATATCGGTGATATGTTTCGATTTGACGAGTGGTAGCTGAGGGATAATAATTGCTTGTTTTGGGATCCGGGCACCGCGTATTTATAAACCTCGGGATCCGGGGACCATAGTAACATATCGGTGATGATTACAGATATGAGATCGAAAGTTATCCCCGATATGCTCCAAAATGGGCCTAATTTGGGCCTGGCCCAATATGCGGAAAATGCCCATATCAACATTCCTTCCCTCTTGAAAAGAGTCTTGTCCTCAAGGCCCAAAAGTTTTAGAACTTTGCTTGGAAATAATGAAAGAGAATGTCCTTTGATGCAAATTCACTTGCTAGACACTTTGCCTTTTCAATCTGTAGAAAGTCAGCCTCTGTCTCGTGCTCTCTGTTTCCCACAATTGATGACAGTTGTTGGCACCCAAATTTTCACATTCACAAACAATGATTTCTTTTTTCTTTTTTCTTTTCCTTTTCTTCCAATTAAATATTTATCTCCCAAAATTAGTAGACTTGCCAATCGTATGTATGCCCATGTTGTGAACAATGGATAATGTTATGAGTATTTGGAACAACTGTCTTGCTGCAAGATCTGAAGAAGGAAAGACATCATCACGCACAAACTTAGAATCAGGAACGTCGACAATCTGAAAATCAAATTTTGATGGTGGTGACGCTGGTGGCGTCGACTTTTGGGTGGTTATATACTTGATTTTGTCATTAGGAACGATAGGAGTCGTAAAGGCTGGCATAGGTGGAGGTGGTGGTGGAGCGGAGGTCACTGTCAATCGATTGAAAGTCGTGGTTGTTGCCTTGCAAGCAATCGATTGGAGATTCATATCGACAATAAAACTCTGAAAGTCTTCATAAAATAGGTGACGTTCGGCACAAATTTCTTCTGTCACATTTTGAATATGTTGGAGAATTTGTTCCATTGATGAAACTGTGGATGAGGATTGTGTTTGAATGGATTTGGGAGGCTTTTGCGAGGTCAAATATGAAAGCACCATTGTTAGGATCTAAAGATCTTAACGGGTTTGTTCTACTTCGAGTGAGAACGGAACTCCTAAGAATGGAGATGAGAAGCTAGAATTTAATTAAAAAACTATTTAATTTCTTTCTTCTTCTTAAAAATAATGCTTACAAGACCTTGCATAAATAGCAAATAAAAATAACTTCTAATACCCACTAACACCATTAACCACTATCTCTAATTAACTATCCACTAACTTAAAACCAAAGCACTAACTTTAATTAGGTGCCCAAATACACGGTTCTAACTTCTAAACAACAACAACATAATAATAGTAATGATAATAAGAATAATAATAATAATATAATTGAACATAAACTGCTATATATAATTTAACTAAAATAACTAGGTCCATAACAAACATGCAATACAGCCATGATCAGATGCCACTTTTCACCAAAGCTTCGGTCATACTGTGGTCAACTCAGGATGTATCCCACAGTTGAATCAAATTGAAAAGTGCTGCTACCCACAGTTGAATCAAATTGAAAAGTGCTGCTAGATACATGATGCTATTCTGAGGATTAGTTTTTCTTTGTTTCTCATTATGAATCTGTCTTGTAATCAGGAAATTGTGAGATTTGTTTGTATTGAGACGATTGATCTTATTTGATCCACTGGAATAAAAAAGCTCTTTATTCCAAAAAAAATAAAATTATTATAGATAACATCTCTATATTCAAATATCTCAACTCTTTCTCTAACAAATAATTATTAAAGATAATATTTCTATATTTAAATATCTTAAATTTCTGTCATTTGTGTTTTTTATATTTTCTAATTTGAATATTTAGCATATTTCTTAATTTAGACCTTCTCTGCAATTCGCCATTTGTATTTGTTTTACAATGTGCTAACTTGAGGGTTACGAACCTGATTACAGTTGTTTTTCTGTGGAGTGACAGTTTAGAATATTCAAGAATTGAATTCATTGGTTCGTGTTGGCAAAGTCAGTGCTCTTCTTATGTCCTAGATCTTATTTTCTTTTTAGTTTATTATATGCAATTTAGTTGTTTTGACTTTCTAATTTATATCCATGTAGGAGCAACTTATAAAGTACAAGACATCCACCTTAGTATTATAAGCAATTGTTATTTTGACGAATTGAAGGTTAAATTTTGCACGATTATTAGCAAATGAACAATACACTTCATTGGTAGCTTTTCTAAATGGTTTAGCTTGTCTAAATAAATAAATACGTACATTGTCATTAGACAATTATTAGAATTCAAAATAATTTTGCATGCGGTACCCGCGTGCGCCTTTTACTAGTGTATATATATATAATTATTTAGTTTTATATATTAGAAGACAATCAAAGAATATATATATATATAAAGCATTTAGTTTTATTTATTAGAAGACAATCAAAGAACGTAAGTTGTACAAAATCTAAACTTGTAGTACGAGGATCTTGACCGGTTGATTCTTTTAAAATATTAAAATGCCCAATTAGAGTCATGCATGCATCTGACTAAATCCTTGACAAAAGTCTTTTGACGGAATTGTAGTATTCGAAATAACTACATCTTCACCCCTTAAAGTAAGTCTGATATCAAGTTATTTAAGAAATGGGATCATATTGCAGAGAAAATTCAAAATAATAAAATAAAAAGGTTAATTGTAATGTACTTAATTATTTTATTGCTTTTAACTTATTTCTAATTGTTCAATATTTCATCATCATCAGTAACTAGCTAGTATTTCTCTAATTGTTTAAGAGGCAGAAAAAGTTTATTATTACGTAGGTCAAAAAGCCGACAAACTTAGAACTGCGAAACTTGACTAAAAGTGTACTTAAAGAAAGAAAATATGTTCTGCGTCCAATTAGTAATGCCGGTAAAGTCAATAGTCTCATTTCTCCGCCATATATTATTAACGATATTTCGTCGGATCGATATGATTATATTCGTTTGTTTATGCTTACGTACCTAGTTACATGCATGCTAAGCGAATCTCACTCTACAGTAACACGGGAAATTTAAAATTCGAAGTTTATACCGACTATGAATTAATTAATTAGTAGAGATTTGTCTTACTTAGATTGGGACGTCCGCAAAGTGTTTAGCCTAATTGCGTGACAACGCTTCCATTCTTACGTTTTATTTGAACATGTCAAAATAACGATTATAAATTTGACAATGGTACACTCGGGAGAATGACTACAATTATTGAATTTAGGATAAGCTATATATTACTTAGGGATGTACATGCATTTGGATGAATTAACACTAGTAATCGATTTTGATCTTGGCAAAACAAAGATTAAAATCAGATTAGTTTAAAACAATTCTATTCGATTCAAAATCATTCAATTTTGATCTAATTTGATTTGAGTCAATTTTGATCTTTTTTTTTTTAAAATGTTAACGAACAAACATTATATAACTTTTTATTTTTCATCTAAAATTGAAGAAAACTTAAATAACATGAATACAATGATAATTTATAAGAAATTCACATGCATTAATGGGTTTCTCATTACAAACTATTAACCCAATGTTCAAAATAAAAACCCCAAAAAAGAAGACAAGTCGTGGTTAGAACTTAGTAATTAGTAAGTTACAATTTCAAGATTATACATATATACTTGATACAAAAGTATTACGACTTTTGAGAAAGGAAAATCCGTGAAGTGTTAATTATTTAGTTAATACATTTAGTTACATAGTAGTATTTCATTAGCACTATATATATTTTATTATTTTATAACTTAATTTAGTACACTATTATATATATATATGTGTGTGTGTGTGGGTGTGTGTGTATGTGTGTATATGTGTGTGTATTTTAAAAGATAAGTATTGAATTCGATCCGATTTTTATCCTCTAAAATCGAGGATCAAATCAAAGGGGGATCCAATCCTAAGCCATAAATTAAACTAAAAGTCAGATCAAATACTAGATTCGATATTTGGATCAGATCATTCGATCGATTTTGAACTAATTCGATCGATATGATTTTTCTACACAGCCCGAATACTAGAATTTAAACTTTTTTTAAAATTGTTATTGATATATAGAGAACGCAATTATAATGTACAAACCTAACGTTGAGTAAAAAAAAAACACCGATGAGCTTCGAGCTTCATTATTTATAAGAGTATATCTACTTTTCATTCTAATATGGGCTAATATGACTAGCCAAGTATGATATGGACTGACCCAATAACAAGGCTAAGAAATATGAACATGTCGAGTATTTACACTCGACAAGCCAAGGAACATGTCGACTATCAATATTCGACATGCCCCTGAACACGACATACTCGGAAATCCGAGAATGGTTATATTCAAGAGAATTCATTAATTACGGGTTACTGTTCACATATGCATTGAGTTTCCATACTCGACATAGTCACTCAACATACACATTTGACTTACCTTCACTCCACGTATGGATATTCGACATACAATCACACTCGTCGTATCTATATTGTAAGATCTTAAAGGGTTTACTTATACTTTAGACAATGTTATAACAGCTAAATGTCTCGACTAGAAAATCTTCAAGTTCATACGAAGTTCCTTCGCCCTGAAATTTCTTATACAAATGAGTACAAAAATATTTTGGCTCTTAAACAAATAAAATGACATTTGACTTATGCTCTAATATCTTGTCTTATAATGTCTTTGAGTCTTCTGCTTTTATAGAGTGCGGAATCTCATACGCGGAAGGACAATTGTTGCACCAGATCTTCGATTTTTCAGACAACTTGCAAACTTATTTTAGTTAATCCGATTTGATCATGTTATACAAGTAAACAGAATATTCCAATGTATATTGCAATGTATATATTCCAAATTAATAATTCCAGAATCAGCTGAATCTTCTTTTCTTATTTTTCCTAACGCGTTAGGATCCTGTTAAATATGGAAACACTAAGATTCACTTCCAGAATATCATTACACATTTTCCTTAAATAACCTGCTATGACAGGATCATGAATGACATGGAAAGATGTGTAAATATTATCAAATCATAATAATAATAATTTAATAATTAAACTAAGAATAATTTAACCCAAATGGTTGGTTCTAACAATGACAAAGAAAATAAAATCAAATATATGTCAAACTATTGGTGTCGTCTGAGGGAACACAACAAGCACAAGCGAAATGGCACCGCCTGCTGACGTTCATAGAGAGAAACAAAACACTCAATGGACAAGAAACCAACATGCCAACATGGGACATACTCTTTCCCCCACGTCCAGATAGTCAATGAAATGTAGTAGCCTTCTTCGCAAGTCTAGGAGCAACCACCGACGTGGTTCAAGATGCCCGAACCACCTCCAGTGGGAACCAAGCAATTTGACTGGACCATGTGGCCGTCGTGTTCCTTCCACAAGAAGTGAGGGCTCAGATCATGGCCACCGTGAAAGCCACTCTACCATTCCCAACTTTCAAGCGTCACCAATTGAGCGACAAAAAAATGCACTACCACCACGACCTCAAGAATCTAGTGTTAGGGGTCGCCTGAAAGGACAAGGGTCTGCAATCATCATGAAGGAGCTGAATCACACAGGGGACAAGCCTGGACTAGGGCCTCAAATGAGCAAGAAGAGAGGGCAGAGGACCCTCCGACGGATCATAAGGAGATAACAAAGAGGATCGAGTGCCTAAACCAAGAAAATGAGGAGGTACAAAGGAAATTGGCTCAGGCAGCTAGACAGAAAAGACTCACTCCCATATGTTAGGAGATTCAGGATGAAGCTTTGGATCAAGGAGAAAAGATCCCGCAGTTGAAGATCTACAATGGGA
Organism: Linaria vulgaris; assembly: GCA_948329865.1. Classification (NCBI taxonomy): domain Eukaryota; kingdom Viridiplantae; phylum Streptophyta; class Magnoliopsida; order Lamiales; family Plantaginaceae; genus Linaria; species Linaria vulgaris. Next base: position 79,223,877 of record OX415249.1, on the reverse strand, counting down.
AGAGTGACCCTCGCGAGCATATATATTACATTGGCGGTATACTGTCGCTTTACAACTTCGCTGAAAATGTTCATGCTTGAATATTTGCCAACACCCTAACGGGATCACCACTCGATTAATTTATAAGAATACCGATGTATGCTTGATAATCAGCTATTAGCAGCTAAAGGAGAAAGTTTAGGAACCAATTCTCCATCTAAAAGAGAACTACTACCAATCACAACCACCTTTACTGTGTCAAGAATGAGGATAAGAAGAACGGTGAGGGACTCCATGAAAAGGTTCAATTAGGAATTATTGAATGTAGATGAACCAAAGGGTGAATTCGTCACCAACATCCTTTTCACGACTACTAGAAACAAGCTATTTGTGGCCGCATTGTTCGACAAGGAACCTACCACCATTAATCATATCAGTGAGCTGGCATACAAGACAATGCATCATGAAGAGATGATGGCGACTAAAAACGTTTACAATCATGCCTACAACATAATAAGAGGAAAGGAGGATATAGGATGGAATAGATACATGAATAACCGTTAAGCCTCCAACGCACTACCCATTGCTGAAAAGGATATCACGACTCTCTTTACTATCGTAATAAAGGAAAGGTTGGCTAAATGACTTGAAGAGGATGAAAGACTCGCCTCCCACGAGGTTATCTAAGAAATACTGCAAGTAGCACCGCCAGAATGGCCATGGAATTGAAGATTGCAAAACCTTAAAGAATGAGACTAACACACTGATCAGAGAAGGGTGGTGTTCCTCGAGCTGCCCAGAAAGTTGAAGCGACAGTTAGCACCGCTTCATAGGAGGAGATTCGAAACTTGTTCCTTGAATATGGTGCTTCAGGCCGGAACGTGGAGGTGACGGTTCCGTCAGCAGATCAGAGGGGTAATTCTCCTCCAGCGAAGCACTTAACACTGTATTATTCTCAGGTAAAGGCGGGATTGCGTTCCTTTTTCCCGCCTTTTTACTGCAAAAATTTTAAGTACTGTGATGTATGCCCTAGTCAACTCACCCCCAATTCATTCATGGCCTTAGCTTTATTTGTCTTCTGGTGTTTGGTGAGGGGAGTCGAGTGCACGAGGGATAGGTTTTTTGCAATTTTTGAGTTGAAGGTGTCTCTGGGGCGGGGGGGGGGGGGGGGGGGGCTCATTTCTACTGTTTTAGCCATCGGAACAAGGACGACCGTATCTCCGAGGGCAATGTCAGTTCTCACAGCACATGGAAGAATAAATTTTTCTATGTCTGTCCCACCGAGGGGAAATGGAACATGCCACTTACTTGGAGGGAGCCCAAGTTCCCGGAGAGGGTGTTGAACGATACATTGGTGTTTTCACCTTTGTTTTCTGCGAAACCTTTGGTGGAGTTGGGGGATTTCGCTCATCTCTATCGGACCGTGGGCTTGCGGTATATTACCCTGATAGATAAAATCGAGACCCCTCTGGCTATCCCCGCGAAATACTTCAACGCTTTTGGTAAACTCTTATGCTTATATTTTTTTATTTTTTATGTATTTTTCTGATTTATCTGACTTTTAGCTGTTTTGCAGTCGACATTTTACGGCCGTATATGGCGGAAGGTGCCAGTGGCTCGGATGGTAATGAGGAGACGAGAATTCAGGAAGGGATGTTGACGTCGGGGGAAGGTGAAGTCCATGCGGCTGCGGAGGGTAAGGCAGAGCGAGTAAGGACAGCTCAATCCCGGTCATCTAGTGGAACATCCCATACCCCAAAAGAAGCGGGTTTGGATGTAACTTCCGCGGATGCGATCCTCCTGGGGTCGTTCTCGTTAGGGGGAGCAGAAGATGATGTAGGGATAGGGGGATGCCCTTGCCCCCCTTAGATGCTATCGACGCGTCTTCACCCTCGGAGATATCGGGGGATTCTGTGGATGTATTACTGGCAACTCCTCCTAAAGGAAAAGCCTCCCTTGCTGAGAACGAGGGAGTATCTTTGCTGGAAAACACTCTCGATTTGGGTAAGTTTCTTAAGATTAACGGTTTTCCATTTGTTTTTCTTTTTTTAGGGGATAAGTTACTTACTTGGGGAAGTCTTTAATTTGCAGAGGGTGACTTTTTTAATTTTGAAGGTGGATCCTTTCCTTCGGATCCTTCTGCTCCTCCAACTTCCGATGATCTGATGCTTTTATTGGATGAGCTGATGGCCGCAGCTCCCTCTTTTGCAGATCATTCCCCTCCAAGTTTGTTTACCGCCATACAATCAGACAACCCCGTGGTCACTCAGGTGCCTATGTCGGGGGGGATATCATCGGGGGGACCTTCCGCATCAAGGCAAGAGCCTAGCCCGGAGGAGGCTCAGGTGGCCTTCGATACCATTACTCGATTCATGGCTGCTGCTAACTCTCTTCCATCGGAGGGGTGGAAATTTGTCCAAGCTTGCACGAATTGCGTGGCTATGCTGGTAAGACTTATTTTTTACTTATCTTATTTGTTTAAGGTCTAGCGTTGGGGGTCTTTATTCTTTTGTTTTGTTTTTTAGGCGCCTAAAATGCTTCCTCTTCTGTTACTTGAGGTTGGGATGTTGCAAAAGTTGGCGACCGTGGCTGAAGAGAAGTCCCCAAAGACAGAGGAAGAAAATAAGAGTCTCCGGGAGAGGATAGAGAAATACGACGCTTCATGGTCTAAGCTCACGAAGCAGCTTCAGGAAGTAAGGGCAGAAAACAAGCAGCTCCAATCATCCGTATCGGAGATGGAGGCCTCGGGGTTGGTGCTGAAAGAAAGGGTTGCCTCCCTCGAAGAAGAAAAGGTTGCCTAGGGGGTAAAGCAAAAAGCGTTGGAGCATAGCTTGTCCCAAGCGCTTGGTCGGGTGGATGCTCTTACTGCAGAGTTATCGAAAGCCCCAGGTACGGGGGGCATCTCTCCCAATGAGATGCAACAGAAGCTGACTGTTGCAGTTAAACAAACTCAGGATTAGGCCCACGTCCAAGTCAAGGAGTTATATGTCCGCAGGAATCATGGCTACTTGGTTGGACATGTAATGTGGGGGTTTCTTCAATGCTTCGGGCAGGTGCGCAGGAAGATAGCTCCCAATGTTGATCCGTGTCAGATAAATATTGCAGAGATGCAGAGGCCTACGTTGGAACAAGCCTATTCTCTCTTTTTGAAGAATAGTTCTCAGTTTCCTCCTTCTTCTTCTGCCCCAACCCGGGTTCCCTTGACCGCCGTGGTTCCGCTGCCTTCAGCTCGTCCCTCTCCCAGCACGGGGGCGCAAGCTGGTCCTTCTGGTGCTCCCTCTTTTACAAGTGCTCCGACTCTTTCTTCTGCAAATGTGCCTACTCCTGCATCCACGAGTGCTCTACCTCCCCCGTCTTAGAGACCTCTTTTCTTCTAGCATAATTGTATTTTGTTTTTTGTTTTAATGAGACTTGTCCTTGTAATTTAAATAAAGTGCACGTTTTTAAGGGATTTGTCTCTTACATGGGTTTTTATTTTTGTCCTTTTCATGTTTTGTCATTTTTATGTTTTGTTAATATTGACTTGTTATAAATAGAGTAGTTGTGCTTTGTCACATCTAGGAATCAGAGTTACTCTTTAAAAAAAAACTTTTAATCTTATCTGGGAGTCTTAAATGATAGAAATTGCGTGCTTCTTTTTCCCATTTGCATGGGGTAGGTGGGAGTATGTCTCTGGTTGACTTTGAGAGATGATGACACGTGGAACTTCGTGTCTCTTCTTTATTGGTTGTGAGAACCGCAGAATCCGGGTGGTCGTGCTCTTGGTGGTGGGCTCCTTATACTTGCTATAAATTACTTTCTCATGAATTGTCATTTTCATCATGCAAATGATTCCTAAAGAACACTTGTTATCTGAAAAAGGCAATTTTTGTCTTTAAGTGCCTTGTTCTAAGTGCCTTGTTCTTTGAAAAAAGTTTAGCAAACTTAGATAAGCTTGCCATGACACTTCTCCGTTCTACACGTTCTCAAGGGGGTCTTACTCCTTCTCGTAGGTCCCCTTCTGTGCATATGGTGCGACGAATACCAAGTGAGACTTCTATAGAAACCACAGAATCTGCAGACTCGGTGGCAGCACTGTTCGTGGAGTACAACTTAGACTTAGGCGAATATGACTTAGTGCTACCTAGGACTGACCAACGGGCGTATGACCCTCCCGTTGGGTACATGACTGTATATTCGGATCAAATACGCTGTGGATTGCGTTCTTTCTTTCATCCGTTCTTACGAGCGCTTTTTCGTTATTGGAAAATATTTCCCAGCCAACTTACACCTAACTCCTATCGTTACCTGGTAGGGTATGTTCTTTGTTGTGGGCTTTTGGATTTGCCTTTAACTCCTTATCGGGTGGGGAGTGTCTTTCTATTGCATCCTTGCCCAGGAGATTTACCTTTTTTTAGCTTGGTATACCGTGATCAACGCCGTTCTTTCACAACAATCACTAGACGGGTTACCCCCGAGATGATTGGAAGAGTCGTTTCTTTTATCTAAAGCCTCGTGGGATGGCAGCTTGCGCCTGGGGAGTAGACGTTTGTTGGGGATTAGGCTATGTGGTTCCTTCTGTGGAAGTGGTTACTCGTGAATCAGAGTTTTTGGGAGAGTCTTCGCTATTTAATGGTAGTTATGATATATGCGGCCTGTTGGAGCTATCGGATGCTCTTTCTATGGCTGGTTTACAAGAGGGATCAGCGGCACGAGAGCTTTCTCCTTGTCCTCTCCATACCAATTTCTTTTTCCGTAACGTTCTTCTTTATGTTCCCTCTTTTTTTTTTTCGAAGATATGTTATAGTGGGCTAATGTTATAATCTAATATGTGTTGATTCTTTTTATAGGGTCCGAAATGGATTTTTTTGCCATAGGGAGATCCAGAAGAGCTCTCGAGAGTAGCGGCTCCGAGGATCTATCCCTTTTAGAGGGGGACTCGGGCCGTTTTCCATTACGACTTGTCGGGGATTCTTTCCGAAGATTTCCCGGAGTTGGGGAGTCGAGAGTTTCTTCAAGCCCGTTGCTTTCCTTGAGGTTGGGCCCTCGGGCTATCGGATGGGGGCGGTGATTAGAGGGGTTATTCTCCTGGTTTTCGCAGGGATTCCGTTAATGCAATAGAGGAGGGTGGGCCCTCGTCTCCCGATACCCCACCTCCTACCGCCGAGGTAGAACATGGGGAGGGTTCGCAAGTAGCTGAAAGATTTCCTGGGATTAACCCCGATGTGCTTTTTTGCCGGACGTTTCTGAGTGGATTGTTGAATAATTTGGACTGTACTCAGTTGAACGCCCTCCCACTTTCTTTTCTGTAGGATTTGGCTAGTAAGGACCTGTGTAAGGTAACATTTTTTTCTTTTTCATTTTTGGGTACAATTGCTGATGACTTAGATTTTCTTTGGACGGATTATTTCAGCTTTTTATGGTGATCAACGATGTGGGCTCTCGGAAGGACCAAATAACTTCGGAGGAAGAGTTGATCTATCGTCATCGGGATGACCTTGAAAGGGAACTTTTGCTTACCAGGCAAAAGGTGGAACAGCTCCGATGAGATAGGGAGCTGGTGTAGGAAAGCCATCGTGGAGTGGTGAAAGATTTGACAGAGAAATCTTGGGATATGGAAAGGCGTTTGTCTTTGGAGCGAGCACGAGTGGTGTGTTTAGAGCAGAGGGTGGAGGACCTTCGAGGGCAACTGTGCATCTTAGAGGAGCGATTGTCCTTGGTCTTGGAAGAAAAGGATGCTGCTGCTCGGAAACTGCTGAACATGATGCGAAAGCAGAAGGTAGCGCTAATTGTTGGCTCGAACCCAAGCACTTATGGACGTATCCAATGCTCTTGCCCCTCGGGACGTACTCCGATAGCAGTTTAGGGACATGGTGCGCATCGGGTATAGGCTATGCGAGGAAGCCGTGAGATCCTTACCAGGGTTTCCGGCCACTCTAGTGATCCCCCGTTTGAATATAGTGCCTGAATCTCCTGCCACTTCCATGGTAATGATTTCTGAGGCAGTGCCAATGTCGGAAGACATGCCAGTTCCTTCTGTGGATCTTGCAGAACCCATGGATCTTTCAGAGGAACAACGTCGTCAGTTAATTAGGGAAGGAAAGCGGCCACGTGAGGACCCTTAAGTGTTGCGGTGTGTTTTGGGATGTTCTTAATAATGTATAAATTGTTATATAGGCCTGCTGTTGAGAGGCATGTTCAGCTTTCTTTAGTTTATTTTTATTGTGTGTGTATTTTTTGTCTGTTTGTAACAAATGGCCCCTTGAGGTAGGTTTGCCGACAGTCCTTAGAGGGTTGTTTTTCTTGTAGTGGCAAAGCTATCCTTGTTCAGATAATAAAACGAGAGCCATTTATTGTAAACTGTGCTTTATTCATATACATCTTTATTTATATACAAGGCGAGGCTGGTCTCGTACCAGGCTATCGTGATATCAAGCGTCGTATTTTATCAAATTATACGCGTTCCAGGAATTATGGAGTACTTCCCCTTCATGATTTTCTAGGGGGTATGTGGCGCCTCCAACAATTTTAGCTATTTTAAAAGGCCCTTCCCATTTAGGCTGAAGTTTTCCCACGTTTTTGGAAGCTTCTGCTCTTTTTAGTATGATATCTCCGACTTGGAAGAGTCGGGGTCGGACTTGGGCGTTGTAGTGTCGTACCATGCGCGCTATATTTTGTTCCATGTGGACAGCGGCACGGGCCCTTCTTTTTCCAGAAGATCCAGGGCTAGTGCTAGATTAGAGCTGTTGCTTATTTCCTCATATTTCTGAACTCGCCAACTTTCTACCACTACCTCTGGGGTATAACCGCTTCACTTCCATAGGTTAGACTATAGGGGATTTCTCCCGTGGAAGTCCTTTGAGTAGTCCGATAGGCCCATAGAATTCCGGGGATCTCCTCCACCCATCGAGCCTTGTACCAACATAATCTTGCTTTTAGATTTTTTAGCAAAGTTTGGTTGGTCCTTTCTACCTGGCCGTTGGATTGAGGATATCCTACGGAGGTGAAACGATACTTTGTCTCCCACTGACTGCATCATTTTTCTAACTCTTGGCTCGTGAATTGGAGCCCATTATCGCTAACCAAGTGTCGGGGGATGCCAAAACGGCATATAATGTATCTCCATATAAAGTTAATAACCGCCCCCGCGATAATCTTGGCTAAGGGTTCCACCTCCACCCATTTAGTGAAGTAGTCTACAGCCACTAGCAAGTCTTTTAGCCGGCGATGGGAATCAATGGCCCTACGATGTCAATTCCCCACTTGGCAAAGGGACATGGAAGGGGTTCGGATACCCATGGTATCGCAGGTTAACGTACCTGGCGAGCGAAGGTTTGACATGGCTTACAGCGTTTGGCATGTTCTTGACAATCTTTTTCCATTGTGGGCCAGTAGTAGCCTTGGCGAAGTATACGTCCCATCATGCTTTCTCCTCCCGTATGGCTACCACAAGTACCTTCGTGAGTTTCCCGAATAACTTGCTCGGCTTCTGCACGACCTAGGCATCTGACATGGGGGTGGGAGTAAGATCGTCGAAACTATATCTCCTCGTGGAGAAAGTATCTGGCAGTCCTTCGTTCCATTTGCTGCCGTTCCGCTTTATTAGTACGAGCCGCATACTCTTCGGGATGCCTGAGGGTTGCTGTTTCGTATTCACCTCATTTGTTTCCGCTTTTCGGAAGTTGTTGCTTGGAGAAGCGTGATACGACGGGTATGGATTGTAGCAGTTTGGGATGCTATTTTTGATAAAGCATCCGCTTCTTGGTTATCGGAGCGGGGAATTTGTACTATCTGGTAGCTTTTAAACCACGCACTTCTGTGTTGTACAGCCTGCACATATTCTCGAATCCTTTCTTCTCGGGCCTCATAGGCACCTTTTGTTTGTTGCACGATGAGTTGAGAATCACTATGCATTACTATTCTTCTAATCCCTCCATCTCGGGCTAATCTCGGTCCTATTAATAGGGCCTCATATTCGGCTTCATTGTTAGATAGGGGGTAGTTAAGTCTAACGGCAAAGTATAGGGTTTCGTCCTCTACTTCCGTGTTAGATAGGACTATTCCTGCCCCCCCATGAGTAGCCGTGGCGGATCCATCTACAAATAGGTGCCACATAAGGGGGTTTCGAGTAGTCTCCATACTTGCCATTTCTACCACAAAGTCTGCCAGAATCTGGGCTTTAATGGCGGGACGGGGGGCATAGGTGATGTCATACTCTGTAAGTTCAACGGCCCATTTGATGAGTCGGCCCGAGGTTTCGGGTTTATTAAGGATGGTTCGCAAAGGATACTTAGTCAACACTGTTACGGGGTGGCAAAGGAAGTATGGGCGTAACTTCTGCGTGGTAGTGACGAGAGCTAGTACTAACTTATCAGTTTGGGTGTATCGTCCTTCGGCCCCTTGCAATGTTTTTCTAACATAATTTATCGGGTGATGTTCCCTATTATGTTCATTGACTAGTACCACACTTACGGCTTCTTCCCCGATGGCCAGGTATACAAACAAATCTTCTTGGGGGGTGGGTTTCAGTAATAACGGAGGGCGAGTTAGGTAATCTTTTAACTCCCCTAGAGCTCCCTCGCATCGCTTAGTCCATTTGAAATCTTTGATGTTTCTTAGGATTTTGAAGAAAGGTAGTCCTTTATCAGCTGATTTGGAGATGAATCGGCTTAGAGATGCCATTCTTCCCATTAATTTTTGGACTTCTTTGATTATCTTAGGAGTAGGCATATCTAGGAGGGTCTAGGCTTTTTCGGGATTCATTTCTATTCCTTTTCCGTAACCATAAATCCTAAGAATTTACCCCCTTTTATTCCAAAAGAACACTTCCGAGGATTGATTTTCATTCCGAATTAGTCCATAATGGCTAACGCCTTACGGAGATCCTCCGGGTGATCTTCAGCCCGAGGGCTCTTGACAATCATATCATCCACATACACCTCCATCGACTTCCCGATAAGGCCAGCGAACATTAAGTTCACGAGCCTCTGATAGGTGGCACCGGCGTTCTTTAGTCCAAATGGCATCACCAGATTGCAAAAGGTGCCCGCCTGGGTAATGAAGCTAGTCTTGTCTTGGTCTATAGCGGCCATGGGTATCTGGTTGTATCCCTGATCCCCGTCCATCGTGGATAATAGTGCACATCCAGCTGTAGAATCTACCAGTTGATCTATGCTGGGTAGGGGATAGCAATCCTTTGGGCAGGCCTCGTTCAAATTGGTAAAATCAACACACATACGCCATCTTCCTCCTGTTTTGGGTACAAGGACCACGTTGGCTAACCACTCGGGATAATGTACTTCCCGAATCTGATGCAAGTTGAGCAGTCGTTGGATCTCGGACCGTATAATTTTATTCCTGTCCGGTCCCATATTCCTTTTCTTTTGCTGTATGGGTTTGGTTCCGGTTTTGACATTGAGGAAGTGTTGGCATACTTGATTACTTATCCTTCCCGGAGGCCCACCTTCCCAAGCGAAGAGATGTTTGAGCTCCTTAAGTATAAGGGTCACCCCTTCTTCCACTCCTGGATTCATGCCAGTCCCTATCTTAAAAGTTTTAATGGGGGCTCCTTCCACTATTTCAATCATCTTTAGCTCCTCTACAGGTTGTACTTTCAATTCCTCCTCTATTCTCTGCTTTTTGACCGGCAAGTGAATCCCATCTTCGTTTTCAGATGGGATAGCATTCATGCGGCATTCTCGGGCTTTGACTTGGCTACCCCTAACTTCCCCGATGCCTGATGGGGTGGGGAATTTGACCTTAAGGTGTAGGGTAGAGGGATGGCTTCAAAGGTTCGTATTGAAGGTCACCCACATATCGCATTGTACGTTCTGGATGAAGCCTCTACTACCCATAATTTGGTGGATTCGGTGCGCCTCGTGCCAACCTCTCCCCAAGACATAGGTAAAATGACGGTTCTTAGGGTACGACACGCGTCTCCTGAGAATCCGACCAGTGGGACTTCAGCCGCTTCCAGACGGTCTTTCCTTAATCCCATAGCTAAGTAAGTTGAGGAAAAGAGAACATCCACAGAACTACCCGTATCAATTAAGATTCGTTGGACCTCAATGCCAAATATCGTGGCTTCTATGACCAATGGATCCTCGTGAGGATACACAATACCTTTCAAGTCTTCTGGTCCGAAGGCGATAGTAGGTAACTGGGCTTCCTGTACAGAGCACACGGGTGGTCCTTGCTCTACCCGTCTTGCCTCCTTTAAATATTTCTTCTTTTTTCCCGGCGGGGATATAGAAATGTCTCCTCCCTCTATCATATTGATCGTACGGCCCGAGGGAGGATTATCCTCGTAGGATTTGGGAGGGGGTGGCAACCTTTGGCGTGGGGTGTCCTCTCGATTCTGGGTATCTGAAAGTGCAAGTTTTCTGGAATCAATGTTAGACGGTGCAATGTTAGACAATGTTGGGGTAACATTGGATAACATTGAAAGCCGAGAGCTTTTGTGAAAACTGTTCTTTAGTTGCCAAAATTAAGTTTTGCCTTTATTCACCTATTAATCAAGTTCCACGGTTTTAGTTGTTTATATTTATGTCCAGGAAAGTATCTTAAACATAAGGAAGAGCTTTGGAAGATTCCTTACTTGAAGTTTCCATAATTCAAGCTAAGTTGAATAGTCAACTCACACGGTTTCAAAAGAAGGAAACAATATTGGATTCTCTGCAACTGTGATTCTTTCCAAGATTCTGCGAATTAAAGAAGATGTGTTGCCTTGTTAAATCAGTTACAATGGAAACACGATTCTCTGGAAAGATATGAAGTTCACAAGAAGGCAATATTCAACAAGGAAACAACAAGAGTTACCAAAACTGTGAACAACACATCTTGGCATTCAAGACTCAAGAAATCTATAAAGATGTGAAGTTCATCAAGATGAAGACAAGACAATCGTGCCAATAATCCAAAGGATTAATTATTCTTTGTATTGTCTTCATTTTGTTTTGCGAAGTTTTTGTATCAACTGCTTAAGTCTAGTTCATAGAAGTTAAGTAGTTCTTACTTGTCTGCTTCGTTGAGTCCGATCAACAAAGAGCGTGAGTGAATTGTTGTGAGGAACGTTTTTTTGATAAAACCTTTATGGTTATTTCGCCTAAGGCTCGGAAGTTTTTAATAATATTGAAAACTTCTTAAAATTATATCTTCTTGTGTTCTTACTTCCGCTGCACATTATAATTATCAAGAAGATCAAAATAGAGTTAAGGCAATTCCAGCTTAACTCTCAAAAAGTGTTGTGTCAATCCACGGTCCTATAATTTCAATTGGCGTCAGAGCCAAACACCGACTACACTGGTGGTTTGGAGGTGATACAACACCATGGACAGTGTCAATCCTAATACCAACAGGATCCCAGTTTTGGATGGCTCCAATTATGCATATTGGAAGATCAGGATGAGGTCTCACATCAAAGCTATTGATATTCGAGCCTGGCAATCCGTGATCAATGGATACTCTCTTCCAACATTACCAAGAGATGGTGAAGGTGATCTAGTTCCAAAACCAGAAGCAGACTGGACAACAGCAGAGGTAAGTCTCTATAACTCTTATGAAAAAGCTCGTAATGCTATCTGTAGTTGGGTTAATCATCACATGTTCAAGTTAATCCAGAATTGTACAAAAGCCAAACATGCTTGGGATATACTTGAATTACATTGTGAAGGAGATTCTGCTGTTAAAGATTCTAAATATAGACAACTGCTTTTGCAATTTGAAAAACTTGAGATGGGAGAAGATGAAAGTGTTGACAGTTATTTTGAGAAAATTCTTGATATTGCTAACCAATGTGAAAATCTAGGTTTTGCTATGACTAATCAAGAAATGGTTTATAAAGCTATGAGAACACTGTCATCTAAATTTGCTCTAAAGAAAATTGCAATGAGTGAATCTAGAAACCTTGCCAATCTACAGTTTCAAGTCTTGATGAATACTCTTAGAGAATTTGAGATGGAGCTTGCCTCACAACCTAGCAAACATAGGGCTATTGCTTTAAGAGGTTCAAATCTTGACAATGAAAGTGATGATGATTTTGAAATAATTTCTTCAAACTATGGGAAAATTACTAAGAAGTTCAATAAGTTGAATCTTAAAGGAAAAGGTAAAGAGAAGAACCTTAGTAATAGTTCCACGGGTTATAAGAAATTACCTCCTAAGTTTGTGAAGTACATGGCATCAAAACCTACTCCTTTAGAAGCTGATAAGTTAAAAGATGTTCAATGTTTTGAATGTAAAGGATATGGTCACATGGCTAATGAATGTGCTAACACTCTTAGAAAAAGAGGAAATTCTCATTGGGTTTGTGTAGATGATTTCAATGAAGATGACTTTAGTTCTGGAGAAGCTGAAGAACAATCAGAAGAAATTCAAACTGCTGCGCTACTCACTCAGATTGACTGGACACCAGAAGACTCCCTGAACTGCTTCGGATCTCAATGTTACCCCAACATTCAGGATCCAACATCAGAACAAGAGACCTTCTTTGCAGATTGGGATGAATTTGATAATGATTCTGAACCTTATCTTGCGTCCTACTTTGATAAAGCTAACTTTGATTGTTTTCATGGTACAGTGGAGCTAGATGAAGAATACTTCTTTGAAGGTGAAATGTCCCAGGAGGAAATCATTGAAGACCTGAAGTCTATCTACCACAAACTGCTGCTTGAGAATCACAAACTCATCAAGAGCAACAAAAGCTTGAAGGAAGAGATTGAATGCATGAAGGAGATGCTGAAACTGTATGAGAAAGACCTTGACAATACTGAGGCTGAGCTGAAAGAGGTAAAGGTAAAATTAGATAAAGCTGAACAAACCATTAACAAATGGAACTCATCTACATCTTTATTGGATGAAGTGCAAACAATTAGATAAAGCTGAACAAACCATTAACAAACCATTAAGCCTTATTGTAAAAAATATAAAATTGTGATTGAGAAGAAAACAGTAATTAATAGCTGTACCAATGTTAGGAAAACCTCTGATCTGAATGTTATCCCAACATTAGGTAACAAATCTGAAGGACATAAAAGTAGAACCTGGACTGAGAAGATAAAAACTCCTAAGGTTAAAATTGTTTGCAATGTTGTCTTTTCTGCTGTTTACTCTAACCTTGCAGGTAAGTGGTATTTTGACAGTGGATGCTCAAGGCACATGACTGGAAACATTGACAACCTGAAAAATGTAATTCCTTTGACTGTTGGAACAGTTACCTATGGAGGAGGCACCAAAAGGAAAATCATTGGAAAAGGAGTACTAGATGTTGAAGGATTTCCACCACTCAAGGATGTGTTGTTGGTTGAAGGATTGAAAGCAAATCTAATTAGCATAAGTCAACTGTGTGATGACAATCTGCTAGTTACTTTTGATAAAAGTTCATGTGAAGTGTTTAATAGTGACAATGTGTGTGTCATGACAGGTACAAGATCAAAGGATAATTGCTATCTTGCTCAAGATGAAGCTGAATGCTACCATGCCAAGGTAGATGAATCTGTCATGTGGCACAAAAAGTTAGGACATGTGCACTATAGAAATCTGGAAAAACTACAGAAGTTAGAGGCTGTAAGAGGACTACCTAAGTTGACTAGCCCAGGTAAAATTGTTTGTGAAGATTGCCTGAAAGGTAAACAAACAAAAGGTGTTCATCCACCACTACAGGTACAAAGTACTAACCCTAGAACTAACAAGTGCTTTGAATTGCTACATATGGATCGCATGGGTCCTATTGAGGTTAGTAGCCTGAATGGTAAGAAGTATGCTTTTGTTATTGTTGATGATTTTTCAAGATATACATGGATTAAATTTTTGAAAGAAAAATCAGAGGCATTCAACACATTCAAAGTTTTGCATGCTAGTATCAAGAATCTTTATGGCACTTCTGTAGGAAGAATTAGGTCTGACCATGGAAAAGAATTTGAAAATGTAAGCTTTGCTAATTTCTGTGAATCTAAAGGCATTTTCCATGAGTTCTCTGCACCTAAGACACCTCAGCAAAATGGTATTGCTGAGAGGAAGAATAGAACACTTCAAGAGATGGCTAGAGTTATGTTGAATTCTAAAAACCTATCTAAGAAACTCTGGGCTGAAGCTTTGAATACTGCATGTCATATTAGTAATAGAGTTTATCTTAGACCTGGTACTACTATGACACCTTATGAAATCTTGAAGGGTTCAAAACCAACAGTAGCACACTTTCATGAATTTGGTATTAACTGCTATTTGCTAAAAGATACATACCATTTGAGCAAATTTGATCCCAAAAGTGAAAAGTGTATATTTGTTGGATATTCTCCTAATAGTGCTTCTTTCAGGGTCTACAATCCAAGATTGCATACTGTTCAAGAATCAGTGAATGTCATATTTGATGATTTAACTGTTTCTGCAGGTACTGAAGAAGTCACTGGTTCAGATGTTACTCCAACATTGGACTCAACATTGAACACAGACGCTGGAGATGATGAACTGGAAACTGGAACTAATGTTGACTTAACTCTAGAAACCCCCAATGTTAGGCCAACATTTGTGCTGTCAGATTCTGAAGATGAAATGATTCCTGTATCCAGAAGAGATCCCCTTCTTAGAATACAAAGAGATCATCCAGCCTCTCAAGTAATTGGTCAAATTACTGAAAGAGTAAGAACACGCAACAAAGAAAGGGTAAATTACAAGGATATGGCTAAGTTGTGTGTTTGTATGTCTTCTTCATGTACTATTGAAAATGCTTCTTGTTTTGTGTCCTCCATTGAACCTAAGAATGTAACTGAAGCTCTTAAGGATAGTTACTGGATTAATGCCATGCAAGAGGAACTCTTACAATTCACCAAAAACAGAGTTTGGAATCTAGTACCTAGGCCATCACATGTGAATGTAATAGGTACAAAATGGATTTTCAAAAATAAAACAAATGAAAATGGTGTAATTATGAGGAACAAAGCTAGGTTGGTTGCATAAGGTTATACTCAGGTAGAAGGTATAGATTTTGATGAGACTTTTGCTCCAGTAGCTAGGATAGAATCAATTAGATTACTTCTTGCTATTACTTGCTGTCTTAGAATTAAACTCTACCAAATGGATGTTAAAGGTGCCTTTCTGAATGGTTTAATTGACAAAGAGGTTTATGTAGAACAACCTAAAGGCTTCACTGACCCTAAACATCCTGACCATGTGTACAAACTTGAAAAGGCTTTGTATGGTTTAAAACAGGCTCCTAGAGCTTGGTATGAGAGGCTAACTGATTTTCTGTTAGGCCTAGGTTTCAATAAAGGAGATGGAGATAGAACATTGTTTGTCCTTAGAAAAAGCTCTGATATATGCATTGCTCAAATATATGTGGATGATATAGTATTTGGCTCTACTAACAAGTCTACTTTAGACAAATTTGTTGAGTCTATGACAGGGACATTTGAGATGAGCATGATTGGTGAGCTTAACTACTTTCTGGGACTACAAGTCAAGCAGCTGGAGAATGGTATCTTCCTGAACCAGGAGAAGTATGCAAGGAATCTAGTGAAGAGATTTGAGCTACAAGAATCAAAGCCTTGCAAAACTCCTATGTCCTCTTCAGTGAAGATAACAAAAGATGGCACTGGTAGCAATGTTGACCCAACATTGTACAGATCCATGATTGGTAGTTTGCTATATCTCTCTGCCTCTAGACCTGACATCATGTTTTCAGTATGTATTTGTGCTAGGTACCAAGCTGATCCAAAGCAATCTCACTTGATTGCTGTGAAGAGGATTCTTAGATATATCTCTGGAACTTCACCCTTAGGCATTTGGTACTCTTATGACACTAACACTAACTTGGTTGGTTTCAGTGACTCTGACTGGGCAGGTGATGTGGATGATAGGAAATCCACAAGTGGGGGCTGTTTTTATTTGGGGAATAATTTGGTCTCCTGGTATAACAAGAAGCAGAACTGTGTTTCATTATCAACTGCTGAATTAGAATATGTAGCAGCTGGCAGCTGTGTTACCCAACTTGTGTGGCTCAAACACATGCTCTCAGATTATGGGCTAGATAGTGATACACTTCTCATGTTCTGTGACAATCTAAGTGCCATAAGTATCTCTAGGAATCCTGTCCAACATTCTAGAACTAAGCATATAGACATAAGGCATCATTTCCTAAGAGATATGGTAGAGGACAAAGTTATCAACATTGAACATATTGAGACAACAAATCAGCTAGCTGATATGTTTACAAAACCTTTAGATAGTGAGAGATTCTCCAGCCTGAGGAAATCTCTTGGCATGTGTGATATGTGAAAATGTTGAGAAAACCAGTGTTGTCATAACACCACTGACTAGCACTGGTATATTGGTTGTGGTGTAGTAGGTATTCTGTTGTTATTCCTTTGTTGAGTTGCATTCCTTGTGAGTCTCATTTTATCATTGTTTTGTCATATTTGGCTTGTGTGGTTGAACTCTTTGATTAACAACTCTCTCTAGTTATCAGTTTCACATCTTTGGTTTTGAAAAGGTTAAGAAAACTCTTATGTTTGTCTGAGGTTGTGATTGCCTAACATATGGAGAAGCTGGGGTACACAAAGTTCACTACTTTGATGTCTATTCAGTTGTGTCTTATTCATATGGAAGGTGTACATGACATGTGGAGAAGATGGGGTGCATGATGTTGACAGCTTCATTGTTACTCAGTTGTGCTTATTTACATGTTTCTGTTTGTTTGGCCAAGGAACACATGAGGGTGATCCTTTCTACTAGGGTGTTTGAGGTTTCGATTTCTTACATTTAGTAGCACTGATCACTTGGTGATTCTCTTGAATGTAGGTTGGTAAACAAGTATGCATAAGGAATTGGGGTGTTGGGGTGCATGATAAATGAATTGCCAACATTCAAGGCCTTTGTACTTGCCTAACTTGCTGCTGTTAATGTTGTTACAGGGGTGTGTGGAGTTCAGGCTGCCCTCATTCAGTTGTGACATTAGCTTTGTGTTTAGCAACCTTCAGTTTTTGTTCAGATGAGTTATGAAAATAATAAAGTTTTTAAAGAGATGTGTGTTGTGCTGGTTTGAGGAGTTTTTCATTTGTGTTTACCATCTGCCTATTTGACATTACATTGTTGCATTCATATAGAACTGCATTGTTCTCTTTCTTATTTGTGAGTTGTGTCGGTTTAGGCTTAGGGGGAGTATAATTCATGTGTTGAGGCATACAATTGGGTGACATACTGCAGGTGACACACTGATCTGTGACTTTCTATGCTGTGGAAGTGAATTGTTCCTTGAATTCATAACTGCTTATCTCTGTGTGTTTCTTGTTATCTATGTTGCTTACTCATTATTTGGATCTCAACTATATGTCTGAGGTACTCACTTGCTATATTGATTAAGTTTCAGATGTATTTTTGGATGTATCTCAAGCTCTCACATGAATTTGCCTTGGTGAAGCCTGTACCTCCACCTTCGGTTTTGAATGTTATCAAATGTTATCCCAACATTATGCACAGGCGCAGGTCAACATTGAAAACATGAACTTATAAGTTTTCAGTTTTTTTCTGAAAACTGCTCTGGTTAACTGTTAATTAAATATCAAAGCTTGTGCGCGGGAAAACATAGTGGGAAAGATTTTCATGGTTCAAATTTGGTAACTGCCCATTAACATTCACTCTCTCTCCTATTCACGGTTATTATTGAAATCAAAACCCTATTTTCCTTAATTAAACTTGCAAGTTCCTTATTTTTTCCTATTTTGCAAAATTACTCTCAAAATTCTCTCGATCTTCTCTGCGATTACTCTCAAAAACTCTGTACTAACAATGGCAAGCAAGTCCCCCATGCAAACTCTTGCAGATGTTGCCCTAGGAACTGAACCCACAGCTGCACGCACTCGTTCACACACTAGAGGTGTTGCTGCAAAAACAGTTGAGGCCCCTTGTTGGTGCCAAGAGGAAGGCGATTCCCTATGAGCGACGAGGAAAGAAGACCAAACGGGGAGAATCGACCTCCAATGTTGAGCCAACAGTGGAACCAACCACTCCCATCACCAATGAGCCTGAAACTGAGGTAAACACTGCTGAACCCATCCCTGAATTTGATGCTGATATACCTGTTGAGGGGGAGGTTAGTGGCTCTGTTGAAAAATCTGTGGAGATATCTGCGGATCTGTCTATTGACAAGATTGTGAGGAAGTGGATTAGTGCTGAAAAGAAAAAGAAAAGGGCAATGGGGAGAAACTGAAAAATATGTCTGAGTCTGCTAAGGCTAGGGCTGAGGCCAGGAAAAGACAGGCTGAGAGATCAGCTAGGAAGAGGGCTGCTGATGAGGAGAAGAAAGCTGAGGAAAAGAAGAAGGTTGTTGATGCTGAGAGAAAGAGGAAAGGAAAGCAAGTAATGGAAGAGGAAACTGAGGTGATAGATGTTGAGGATGAGGAAGAAGAAAAGGAGAAGGAAGAGGAGACTGAGGAGGAGCAGGATGTTGCTGCTGATGTTGGGGCAACATCAGGAACAGAGGAGTACACTGATGGGCTATATGTGGTCTACCCTTAGGAGGAGGAGAACTGCTATTTTCCCTAGTATCTCTCTCAAAAGTTGGAGAAGAAGTGGGATTTCTTCAAAAGAAGGGAGATTCACACTGAAAGAGCTATAGAGATGGCCAGTTTCAAAGAGGACAAAGTGATGGACTTGCTTGAGGCAAGAGGGCTGCAACAATCAGTGATGGAGCTGAGTGACTATGCTCCTGAGATTGTCATGGAATTCTACCTTAATCTCTCCAAATGGATCAGGGACTACAAATCACCAAAATTTGGAAAGGCTTGGGTGAGGGCGAGAGTCTTCAACATTGACCCCTACACCATCAACAAGATCTGTGGCTTCCCTACTACTGATAAATCTGAGGACCCCTACTATGATGATGTAATTGAGGACTTGACTGGAGGGTTGGTCAAAATCTGGAGAGATGCTCTGCCAACCACAAAACTCACCTCCCTGAGTGCTGTCTTGCACAAGATAGCTTGTTTCAACTGGCTCCCAAGCAAGAATGTGACTGTACTTACCAAGGAATCAGCAATCTTGGTGTACAAAATAAAGAATGGGCTAGCTGTAAATATGGGGGAGAGGATTTTGAAGTCTATGTCTGAAGTTGCTGGAAGGAAGAATGGGATGCTACCCTATCCCTCACTTATCTGCAAAATCCTTGGCAGTCAAGAATTGAAGACAAGTGTCACTGTGGGCTGGAGGAAGAATGATTCTGAATTAACTATTCTCCCAAGCTACTTGTCTGGATCAAGGGTGAGAGACCTTCCATGGAATCCACAAGGAGTGGTGAGACCAAGAACTGAGCAAAAAAGGGCTAAGGAGTTTGCTGGAACTTCAGTGCCAATGTCCAAAGAAGAGGATTGCTTGGTTATCACTTCTGCTTTTGTGGATCATATGCTGAATTGGTATAGGGGGCAGATTGCTGACACTCAGAGGGAGATCGAGGAGAGGAAGGAACACCTCAAAGAACTGGAGGACATTGTGAAAAATTTGGAGGAACTTCCTTCTTCACAAAAAGGGGGAGAGTAGTTCCAATTTTAATTGTAGTCTTCTAGTTTTTTGTTTTGTTTCCTATGAACTGCTAATATCTTTGAACTGCTGGTACATTAATCTCTATTTGGTTTTATTTGATCAAGGGGCTTGTCCTTGATATCTTGCTGTGGCCTGTAACTCTAAGTACTACTGATGAACTGCTCTAATTGCTCTTAACTGCTATTCCTTGTGAAGGAACTTTTTGAACTGTTTTTCTTGTTAACCTTTATGCAGGAAACTTACTGGTTTCAATGTTGAGGCAACATTGATGAATGCTGAGGTCTGAACATATGTACATATGTGGTTGTAGTGATGACCTTTATTCATGTCTTTGTTAAATTAACTTTGATTATGATATCTTGTATTAAGGGGGAGCAGTTTAGTAGTTTAATTTGTTTCTTGTTGATTATAACTTTCTGGATATAAGACTTGATTGGAACAGGTATTGGTTTTGTGAAGAAAGGCAAAAAGGGGGAGATTGAAAGTGTAGGTTTTCTAGAATCAATGTTAGACGGTGCAATGTTAGACAATGTTGGGGTAACATTGGATAACATTGAAAGCCGAGAGCTTTTGTGAAAACTGTTCTTTAGTTGCCAAAATTAAGTTTTGCCTTTATTCACCTATTAATCAAGTTCCACGGTTTTAGTTGTTTATGTTTATGTCCAGGAAAGTATCTTAAACATAAGGAAGAGCTTTGGAAGATTCCTTACTTGAAGTTTCCATAATTCAAGCTAAGTTGAATAGTCAACTCACACGGTTTCAAAAGAAGGAAACAATATTGGATTCTCTGCAACTGTGATTCTTTCCAAGATTCTGCGAATTAAAGAAGATGTGTTGCCTTGTTAAATCAGTTACAATGGAAACACGATTCTCTGGAAAGATATGAAGTTCACAAGAAGGCAATTTTCAACAAGGAAACAACAAGAGTTACCAAAACTGTGAACAACACATCTTGGCGTTCAAGACTCAAGAAATCTATAAAGATGTGAAGTTCATCAAGATGAAGCCAAGACAATCGTGCCAATAATCCAAAGGATTAATTATTCTTTGTATTGTCTTCATTTTGTTTTGCGAAGTTTTTGTATCAACTGCTTAAGTCTAGTTCATAGAAGTTAAGTAGTTCTTACTTGTCTGCTTCGTTGAGTCCGATCAACAAAGAGCGTGAGTGAATTGTTGTGAGGAACGTTTTTTTGATAAAACCTTTATGGTTATTTCGCTTAAGGCTCGAAAGTTTTTAATAATATTGAAAACTTCTTAAAATTATATCTTCTTGTGTTCTTACTTCCGCTGCACATTATTATTATCAAGAAGATCAAAATAGAGTTAAGGCAATTCCAGCTTAACTCTCAAAAAGTGTTGTGTCAATCCACGGTCCTATAATTTCAGTATCGGATCCTCTCTCTTCGGTAATTCCTTCAGATCGAATTCTCTTCCAAACATTGGATCTGGGAGTTTCTTGATTTTTTTCTTGTAAGTAATTTCCCAAGTCTCCGACGCTGAGAAGTCGGTGTATTTCAGTTTTCAGGGTGGTGCAAGCGTTGGTGTCGTGCACCCACACTTTATGGTACTTACAAAATAAACCGAAATCTTTTTTATCATGGGGTCTCCTAACAGGACGGGGCCATTGGAGATCATTACTACCTCTCATAACATTGAGTACTTCCGTCGGGGTGATAGTTAGGGGAGGTAGTGGTGCACGTTGGAGATGTCGCTTCACTGGCCCCCCTTCTTCCCTCCTCTTCGGAGGTGCTTTTCCTTCCCTGGCCTTATCTAGGGTTGCCTTTTCATGTTCTAGATCATGGCGTTCTGCCTGTATTTTGGAGTTTTCTGCTTCCTCCATGATAATATAGGTTTCTGCTTTGTGCATAACCTCATTCATATCTTTAACTTGATTACCCATAAGGTATCGGAAAAAATCCCCGGCCCCTAAGTCCTTGAGCCAAAATATCCGCTATAATGGAGGGATGAGTATTTGTACGTCCAAGGCTTCATCCGAGAAATGTTTCATATATTCTCTAAGAGACTCATCTTTACCTTGTTTTATTGTGAACAAGTGGCTAGCGGATTTTGGGTATCTCCGGTTGCAAGGAAATTGGCATACGAACAAGCATGCCAATTGGTCAAAACAGGAAAGTGTGCCAGGTATCAACTGGGAAAACCAAGCTTGAGCTCGTCCTGCCAGGGTGGTACAAAATACTTGGCACATAACGAAATCCGGCGCGGAAGCTAGGTCCATGGTAGCAATATACTGATGGATGTGATCTTGAGGATCCCTCCCGTCCTTTTCTCCCATGTATAGGGGGGAGGTTGTTGGGGCGCATCCCGGGCGGAACTAGAGCGCGGGCTATTTCAGGAACGAAGGGGGGCCCGTGGTACACAACCTCCTCACCCGGGGCTAGGTTCCTTTGTAGGTTCCTCATATCCCTTCTTAGGTTGGTGACCATGCTCCATAGAGAATGATCTCCAATGGGGGAAATGAGGGGTACCTGGTGTTCTCGGGGATAAGGGACGTCTGTTCCATCTATTTCTCGGGGTATCCTTCCCCTAGCATCCTCAAAGGTATTATTTTGAAGATATTTTAGGGGTGGGAATAATCGCTTTTGCTTGAGTTTGAAGAGATTTCTGGTGTTGTGTTTTATTCTTGAAAAATAGTATATCTTATTGTCTTAGTTTTCTTCCCCTTTTATAGAAGGAGGTTTTGTTGGATACAAGTAAGAATTTTACGGGTGTCAACTTTGTACGGGTATCTTCTTTCTCTTGTTAAAGACAAACAGCTGTTGTGGCTTCTAGATACTTCGGATGAGGGGCATATATTCTGAGGGAGCTAGCGTGGCTTTGTTGATGAGATTCTTATCCATCTATCAGGATAAGGATGGCACGTGTGCTCCGAGGGCTTCCGTTATAATGTGAGAGAAACGAGGGCTCCTTGAAATGAGGCATGCATATTGCTATTTAAAGTTCCCGAAATCGCGCGGTATTTGTACTATGTGAGATATCTGTCGGGGGGATAGAAGATGCTGTATATATCTTTTGGGTGCTATATATTTTTTGGGCTAACAGGTATCAAGCTCTATGTTGGGCTTGGAGGAAAGCGGTAGTGCACCGAGAATGCCAATAAGCACCACCACATCCTTATCCTTGAGTAGAGGGGCGAACACATCAAGGACCAACTTCTCGTCATCATTTCACTCTGCCATAGGCTTTAGATCAAGAACAAGTCATAAGTAAAATCGCTCGACATCGAAATTACGAGTCAGGCCACCCATCGTGATGATTTGCACCACAGTGAAAGTCTGAGCCTTATTTGAATCCTCCAACCCATTCTTCCAGATAATGGTCTAAAGGTTCCATTGAGCATAACCTACTTCGCAATCTGGAGAACTTGACTATCTGTTGGACCCTAATAAGAGGCATAAGAATTAGGCATTTTTTTTCCTGTCATATATTGGACATCATTTAAACGGGAATGGCGAAACATACGCACCTCACTCAATGATTTTTCACGCTCGACCGCCTTTGTTGTCTTTGCATCCACTCTTAACTAAGTGATAAGCACCTCCAACTTCGTGACCCAAGCAACCGCAACATTTCTTTTGTTGGTATCCTTTTATTCCACTAACCTTGTCTTCTCATTGCTCGCCTTCATGGCGTTCGATTAAACATTGAACATCATAGGTCTCGTGGATATGTTGTACCACGTGCATGAGTATCCTCTGTATCCCTGCCTCATTGGCCGATCGTATTCCAAAGAGAAGCGCCTCGTACACATCCTTCAGCTCGGACCAGGACGGCACTCACAGACTCCTGTCTTATGGCCATGTAGAGGAAGAGCATTTCTTTGGGAACGGGCTTCACAAAAAGAGGTGGTTTGACTAATTATTCCTTCAGCTCCTTGAAGGCTTCTTCGCAGTGGCCATTGGAAGTCTTTCACATTTCTGAGGATCTTAAAGAAGGGCAAGCCCTTCTCTGAGGAGCGAGAGATAAACCTGCTTATCGAGGCCATCCTTCCCGTGAGTTTTTACACATCTCACACACTTTTTAGGGACTCCATGTTGAGAATGGATTCGGCTTTCTCGGGGTTGATATCAATCCCCCTCTGAGTGACCATGTACCCTATGAATGTTTCCCCTGGATGTCGAAAGAGCACTTTCGAGGGTTAACCTTCATCCCAAACCGATCTATGATTTTGAAGGCTCGGGCGAGGTCGTGAGCATGGTCTTCTTCTTTCTGAATCTTTACAATCATGTCATCAATGTATACTTCTATCGTATCTCCAATTAGACCTTCAAACATGAGATTGACTAGCCTCTGGTTTGTGGCCCCGGCATTTTTGAGCCCGAATGGCATGACCATATAGCAGAAGGTGCCGATGTTGGTGATGAAGCTAGTATTATCTTGATCGTTGCTCGCCATCGGGATCTAATTATAACCTTAATCTCCATCCATTGTGGACAAGAGGGCGCACCCGGCCGTGGAGTCGACCAGTAGATCAATGCTCGGAAGCAGATAACAGTCCTTGGGACATGTGCTATTAAGGTCGGTGAAGTCAACACATATGCGCCACAGACCTCTTGTCCTTGGGATGAGAACTACGTTAGCCAGCCACTCCGGATAGCGCACCTCTTGAATATGGTGAAGATCGAGCAACTGTTGCATTTCGGGCTTGATCACCTTGTTTCGTTCTGGCCCCATGCTGCGCTTCCTCTGTTGTATGGGCCTGACCGTATGGTACACGTTTATTTCATGCACACATATCTCCTACCTAATTCGCCCGGGGGGGACTGTCCATCCAAGCAAATAGGTTATGGAATTGTTTGAGTGTGGTTGTGTTGGGTTTTTCTACGCCTTTTATGATGTTGGTGCCGATCTTGACCGTCGTTCCCTCGGCTCCTTCCACCAGTTCTATTATTTTGAGTTCTTCTGCATGTTGGACCTGAACCTCCTCTGTACGGACTTTGTTGGCCAGAGGCTCCAGGACCGAGGGCTCGGACTCGAATGGTAGGGCGTTCATGCGACATTCCCGAGCTTGGGTCTGATCTCCCTTGACTACACCTATCCCGGAGGGGGTAGGGAACTTGATTTCAGATGGATGGTAGATGAGACGGCATCGAGGGTTTTTGTTCAAAATTGGTCCTTTATCGTGGCCTCGTTACAAAAATAGTCATTTATTGAGCCTTGATCCAATTTTGGTCCTTTATCGTATTTTTTGGTCCAATTTTGGTACTCTTGCCAAAATTTCTGTCGAATTTGAGGATTTTGACCATTTTCAAGCAATTTTGACCTTCTTGTTTTTTTTTTCTTTTTTTGCATTTGCACCCAAAATAAATTGCACTTTGCACCCCAATATATATATATATATATACGTATATATGTATAAACTTTTAAATATCTTTAAAAAAATTTTAAAGTTATAAAATTATAAAAAACAAAAAAAGTACAATTTAAAAAAATAAATTCATCATCTTCATATATATATATATATACAATTTTTTTATATCTTTAATCATTTATTATGTTATAAAAATTATAACAAACAAAAATATTATTGTTAACCCTAAAAATAAAATAAATAAGGTTACTCCTACTCGAAAAAAAATAATACATGGACAATACTATTGTCACGAGTACTTCCGATGAGATGTACTCACTCCTAATAAGGAGAACCCCTCGGAGGATTGCCCCACCTTTCGGTCGCTGACCTAAAAAGGTTTAAAAGAGCACACGAGGAGGATTGTAAGCGTCCCTTGGAAAGTCAAAAGGTGAATGAAAAACAGATATCAACGCGGCATCGAAAAAAGAGCAAACCCCGATGGATCCGCGTGACTCCGATATCCACCAATGCGCCAAGAGGGACCCCAATGGACCCCGAGTCGCAGGAACTTACAAGAAAACTTCCTTGCTGAACACTCCTCGAAGAAAACCATACTCGGACTATCATCCGAGGACCCATTTTCGGAGAAAAACAAGACATGAATAATAGAGCGCCCAATAAATAGATTCCGAGAACTCAGATAGAAAAATCTCACTTCAAACAGAGCAAATACAGCCCTCGGAAATTGAATACAGCCCTCGGAAACCAAATGCAGCCCTCGGAGATCAACTCAAACCCGTGAAGATCACATTATGCCATCAGAAACCCTGTTACACTGTCGCATTATGTACTCGGAAATCGCCCCAGATCATGGAAGAATGAATCCGAGTCAAGAAAGAGAAGTAAAACCCCTCGGAAAGCATATACATCAGTTCTTACTTTCATGCGAGCATTCCTATTATGCGTCAACAAATGTCTAGCCCCTCGGAAGAATAGCCCTATCAAAACAACCGTACATCAGAGGTCCTCGGAGCTATCAGAAGACACAAAGATCAATCTAGTCAGCGCCTAGTAGATAAGAGATAAAATCTTATCCTAATTTTTACACTTGTATCAAGGTAACGACAACACCTGTCTTTACCAAAACACATGCACAATGACACCTGCCCCTACCAAAATATGTATAAAGGGAGGTGATCAGTGGAAGAAAGATAACTTAGCTTAACTTAATTCGACTTGATACTCAGATATACAGGGAAATGAGGAGGAAAAGTTCAGTAATAAAGGAAGGGAATATTCTTGCAATTCTTGTTATCATATACACCTATCGTTGTCTGTGAATTACGGACACAGCGTTCCAACCCAAATAAATATCTTCCATTAAATATGGAATAATTCCAAACCCGTTAACAAAGTGGCGCCGTCTGTGGGAACACCATAATATCTGTCTTCGAGAACATTCAGCAGATGTCGACTAGGATGGATGATCTTTTCGAGAGCGAAAACTTTCCAACTCCTTACAACGACTCGGAAGAAACCTTGT
Source organism: Linaria vulgaris (assembly GCA_948329865.1). Lineage (NCBI taxonomy): Eukaryota > Viridiplantae > Streptophyta > Magnoliopsida > Lamiales > Plantaginaceae > Linaria > Linaria vulgaris. The sequence continues at coordinate 79,197,538 of OX415249.1, read as the reverse complement.
CCAATTATGAATCAGGTACAAGAGATTTTATTAATATTCCTCGATTTGTCTATGAAAGACTTATAGATGCTACACGAATACCCCGAAGGGATGAACATCTCGGAAACATGTCCTCTGTACCTCTCGAGGACAGGAATTTCCCTTTCGGAAGGAAACGCCCCTCGGACGGCATGGAACCCAAATTCAATTCCTTGGCAACAGGAACCCCGACAAGTGCCCCGAAGGTATGTAAATTATGAAAGAACTCCCGAGAGGGGTCGGGGAGAAATTTCTTGCCCCTCGGAGTATCGGGGAGAGGTTGACCATTCCCTGTGGGGGATGGTGGATGATTTACGAAAAGAATTGGGAGACCTCAAGAGGACCATGGCCCCAGAGGAAGATCCCACATTCAAGACCTCACCTTTCATGCCTGAAATTGCTTTAGCATCCATCCCCTCGGGAATGCGGCCCATCAATATCCCGTTATATACTGGAGAAGATGATGGAAGGGATCCTCATGATCATATTTTGTCGGAATGCACCTATCTTCCGCCCCTGATCATGTGTTATGCCGCGTATTTCCTGTTACTCTCGGAGGGCGGGCCCAATCATGGTTCACTCACCTTCCACCTTGTTCCATTACGAGTTTTGACCGATTAGCTCATTTGTTCGTACGACAATTCGCCTGCAATAGAAGGTACCCCAAATCCGCCACACATCTTTTCACTATTAAGAAGAAAAAGGATGAACCCTTACGAGAGTATATAAAGCGCTTCACGGATGAAGTGCTAGATGTTCCCAACGTTAGCCCGACCATCATGGCGGACATATTAACTCAAGGACTCCGAACAGGGGACTTCTTTAGATACCTTATGGGAAATCGTATGACGGATATGAATGAGCTTATGTAAAAGGCGGAAGTCCACATATTGATGGAGGAGGCCGAGGGAACAAAAAAGCAAATGGAGAAGGAGGATAATGAACATCTAGAGCGCGCTGAGAAGGAGGCAAAGACCAAAGAAAAGAATAAGGAAGGAAAACCTCCTCAGCGCAAGGATGAGGGCGGAGTGGTTAAGAAATTTCTCCGACCCGTACACTTACCTCTGATGACTGTTACTCCCCCGGAAGTACTCAATATAACGAGGGGCAGCAACGAACTGCACTGGCCCAGGCCGGCTAAATTTCCTAACCAAGATAAAGACACTAGAAAATATTGTAAGTACCATAAAACCTACGGGCACACTACGGAAGAGTGTACTACCCTTCGTAGAGAAGTGCTTCGTCTCTTAGAGATAGGATACTTGAAGAATTACCTCAAGGAAAATAATCTGGAGGAACCTAAGGCAAATGTTTGGAAGAGGTCCCGAAGAGAGGAGGAGGAACGAGAAGAGGAAGAAAGGACGCCTATTCGGAAGTCACGAGAGGGGACAGTTGGAAGCTTACGGTCTCAAGAGCGAACCAAAGATCGTCGGCAATATTCACGAGAGAAGACGACAGGGTATAGGAGTCTGCCTCCTCCACCTGACTCTTATAAAAACAATCCCCCCACAGGGAGAACCATTAACATGATTGAAGGAGGTGAAATTTCCATGATACCTCAAGGTAAAAAGAAGAAATATCTGAAAGAAGCTCGACGAGCAGAGCAAGGATTACCTGTCTGCCTTGTCCAAGGATCAAAGCTACCTAGCATTACCTTCGGACATGAAGATCTCGCAGACATACTATACCCACACGAAGACCCATTGGTTATTTCTTCCGTCATCTACGGGTATGAAATCCAACGAATCCTTATAGACACGGGCAGCTCTGTGGACGTACTCTTCTTACCTACTTATCTTGCTATGGGGTTAAAACCAGAAAATTTAGAAAGTGCGGAAGTCCCCTTGGTAGGATTCTCCGGAGAAGCCTGCCAGACCCTTGGAACTGTAACTCTTCCAATGTCATGGGGAAAGGGAGCTCTTCGAAGGACAGAATCTATTAGGTTTTGGGTAGTGGAAGCTTCTTCACGGGCATACAATGTCATCTGCGGAAGACCATCCATTCGAGCCTTCGAAGCTATTCCCTCTACTTTGCATCTCAAAGTGAAATTCCCCACTTCTTCAGGAATTGGAGAAGTCCGGGGAAGTCAATCTAAAGCTAGAGAATGTTGCATGAATGCCATTCCCTCGGAAGAGGACGGGTCATCACTCGGAAATAACAAAAAATGCAAAACTGAGGAAACACGAGTCCAACCTGTGGAAGAGTTAAAGATGGTGGAATTAGTAGAAGGAAGCCCCGAGAGGGTGATCAAAATGGGCACTCACATGATCCCAGCAATAGAAGATCAACTAATTTCTCTCCTCAAACAATTCCACCACCTCTTTACATGGGAAGGAGGACCGCCCGGGCGAATCAGCAGCAAAATATGCCAGCACTTCTTTAATGTGAAGCCCGAGGCTAAACCTGTTCAGCAGAAGAAAAGGAAAATGGGACCCGAACATAATAAGATCATCCGCTCGGAAATACAACGCCTTCTCAGTTTGAAACAAATTCGAGAGGTCATCTACCCAGAATGGTTAGCTAATGTTGTGTTAGTTCCCAAACATGGAGGGAGATGGCGAATGTGTGTTGACTTTACTAACCTCAATGATGCATGCCCAAAGGATTGTTATCCTTTACCGAGCATAGATCAGCTAGTGGACTCTACCGCGGGATGTGCGTTGTTATCGACTCTAGACAGAGATCAAGGATACAACCAAATCCCGATGGCAGCGGTTGACCGAGTTAAAACTAGCTTCATTACAGATGTGGGCAGCTTTTGCTATCTACTCATGCCCTTCGGGCTGAAGAATGTCGGAGCTACTTATCAAAGGTTAGTAAGTCTTATGTTCGTAGGACTTATCGGAAAATCAGTAGAGGTTTACGTGTATGACACTGTAGTTAAAAGTAATACCGCCGAAGAGCATCCCGAGGATATACGGAAGGCGTTGGTCATCATGAACAATTTTGGTATGAAAATCAACCCTAGGAAGTGTTCTTTTGGTATCCGAGGGGGAAAATTTTTGGGATTTATGGTTACGGAGAAGGGGATAGAAGTAAACCCCGAGAAAGCAGAGGCCATTATGGGATTACCCACCCCGAGGACGGTGAAGGATGTTCAAAAGTTAACTGGTAGAATGGCCTCGTTGAGTCGGTTTGTCTCCAAGTCCGCAGAAAAGGGACTTCCCTTCTTCAAGATACTTCGAAATATCAAGGAATTTCAGTGGACCCCCCAATGCGAAGAAGCCCTTGAAGAACTGAAAAGGTACATGTGAAACCACCCTTATTGGTAAAACCTTTACCTTAAGAAGAGTTATTTATGTATCTGTCGGTTGGAGAAGAAGCTATTAGCACTGTTTTAGTTAAAGAACAAGACGAAGAACATCGTCCGGTATATTACGTCAGCAAAACCCTACAGCCCTAACTGAAAAACTTGTCTTAGCGCTGGTTACTACAGCCCAAAAGCTACGCCCCTACTTTCTATCCCACCCGATTACAGTGCTAACAAAGCACCCCCTAAGGGCAATTCCTAATAAGCCTGAATCGTCAGGGAGGTTAATAAAGTGGGCCGTGGAGCTCACCGAGTATGATATTTCCTATGCTCCGAGACCATCCATCAAGGCACAAGTCCTAGCAGACTTTGTAATGGAACTTACGGGCATCGTATCAGAGGAACAGGAACCACTATGGCATGCATATGTAGATGGATCCTCGGTGAGTACGCATGGGGGAGTAGGAATTGTATTTGTGAATCAAGAAGGAGAGGAAGAAATGCTCCATTTCGCAATCAGAATAGATTACCCCCTCTCCAACAATGAAGCCGAGTATGAAGCTCTCCTTATTGGTATGATACTAGCAAAGGAAGGGGGAATGAAGAAAATACTCCTCCATAGTGATTCTCAATTGATTGTTCAGCAAGTCAAGGGATCATATGAAGCAAAAGAAGAAAGAATGCAAGAGTACCTCTGAGTTGTTCGTCAAAGGTCCGAATGGTTTGAAGAGTATGATATAGTTCAAATTCCCCGAAAAGAAAACCAAGAGGCAGACGCTTTATCCAAAATGGCTACTCAGACACCCGCCGTACACACTAGGAGGATTACTCTGCTTCATGTCAACGAGTCTGAAAAAAGTGAAGGCAGAGAGGTAAATACCATCTCAGATCCTTTATCCAGCTGGTTAACTCCTATCAAGGCCTATTTACAGAATCCCGAGGGATACTCCTCTGACAAGAATATTCAGCGAATGATGTTTAGAAAAACTCTTCGATACTTTCTCAAAGATGGGATACTTTTCCGGAGAACGTACTCGTGTCCCCACGCTCGATGCCTTAATGAAGAGGAGGCTCAACTTGCTTTAGCATAAACTCACGAGGGGGTATGTGAAAGTCATACTAGTGGCGAAAGCATGGTCGGACGCTTAATTCGACAGGGCTACTACTGGCCCACGATGGCTAAAGACAGCAAAAGCCATGCCGAAAGGTGTAAACCGTGCCAAGCTTACGCCCCTTGGGTCCATCAACCCGCAGCTCCTTGGGAACCCCATCTAACCCCTTTCCCATTCTCCAAATGGGGCATTGATATACTCGGACCCCTCATCCCTAATGCAGGTCAAAATAAATTTTTGTTAGTAGCCGTTGACTATTTCACCAAATGGGTGGAAGCGGAACCCCTAGCTAGGGTAACCGCAGGGGCTGTTATCAATTTTCTTTGGAGAAGTATCATTTGTCGCTTTGGTGTCCCTCGGAGCCTGGTAAGCGATAACGGTCTGCAATTTACAGATCAAGGATTACAAAAATGGTGCGATCATTGGGAAATAAAACACCGCTTTGCTTCGGTGGGATATCCTCAAGCAAACGGTCAAGTAGAAAGGACCAACAGAACCCTTTTGAAAAACATGAAGGCTCGACTCGATTGGCACAAAGCTAAGTGGGTAGAGGAAGTACCCGGGATACTATGGGCCTATCGGACCACGCAGAGTGTCGCTACGGGTGAAACTCCTTTCAGTTTATCCTACGGATGTGAAGCCATCTTGCCCTCGGAGGTCTTCATAGAAAGTTGGGGAGTTAGGGAATATGAGGAAGTGGCCAATGGCTCAAATTTAGCCCTCGCCCTTGACCTTCTTGAAGAAAAGAGAACCCGAGTGGCCCTCCGAGTGGAAGAATACAAGGCTCGGATGTCACGATATTATAATAACAAGGTAAAACCCCAAAATTTTCAGGTTGGAGATTTGGTAATGAAACGGGTAGGGGCTTCCAAGAATGTGGGCAAGTTGGATCCTCGGTGGGAAGGGCCCTATAAAATAGCGAAAATTGTGGGACCCGCAACCTATCTTTTGACCAATTCCGATGGGGCAGTACTTCACAACACTTGGAACTCATTCAACCTTTGAAAGTATTATGCTTAATGTAATAGTTATGCTTGAATAAGAAAAGTTATTCATATATGAAGGGTCTTATTACAAAAGATAGTTGCTAACAAAAGGATAACTCTACATATGAGTCATCTTAACAACCTAACAAAAAAGCCCATCGTAGTATGAATTAAACTGTAGAAGCTAAGCCCCTCCCATGGGACGTTTTCCTTCTCGGATAAATCGTTGGCGCTGCTCCTCGGAAAGAGAGATTGGGTCGTCAATAAACACAGTCGGAACTGCAGAATCCCTAATGGGTGAAGAAGGGAACCCTCGGAGATCTGACGGATGTTAAGTTCTGGAAGGAGCAAACCAGAGGGAAACTCTGGCAAAGCTTGTACAGCATCTTGGCACAACCGATAACCTATATGCACTAAATCACGCATCTCCCTCTGAAGAGATTCACGAAGGTTGGATGGACCCACCACTTCCAACACGGCCTGGACTTGAGCCATAACCACTGTTACCGCATGAGTACGAGTTATCCCTAGGAGTTGCTGATTCAAAGCATCTCTTTCCATCGTAGCCTGCACTAATTGCTCCTCCGAGGACCGCATGTGGCCACGTAATTCCTCAATTCTCCTTTCTAAATTTAGTACACGTGCTCTTTCAAGCACCAACTGGCGCTCCACTTCCCACGCCTTATCCTTCTCGGATTGTAACATATTGATGTGAGTCTCGTGAGCGGACTCGTGAACTTCCTTCAAACGGGTTATCTCCCCTTGAGCTTCTAAGAGACCTTGCTCCAACTCATCCCGACGGCGGTATACTAAACCCGGGTCAGAAGAAGAGCTTCCATAAGATCCGAGGGCATCTAATACCATATAGATCTGCTCAAAAAACGAAGCAAGCTCCATCAGACATTGATGACAGGTTAGTAACAAACGGAATAAATAAAATAAGTAAAATACCTCACACAGATCTTTGCAAGCTAAGTCCTGGAGAACGGAGACTGGAAGGGTTTTTATCAACCCGCAATCAGTCACATTCAACAAACCACTAAGAAAATTTCGACAGAACCCTACAGCTGATCCGAGGGAGAAACATCCTGACTGTCCTCGGGCGGAAAAGATCTCTCTAGGGAGGGATTCCCCTCGGGTAGCGGTGCGGGAACACGATCAGGGACACCCTCAAGGGGCGACAAGTCCTCCGCACGAGGAGAGAGAAGATACTCCTCTAGTGCATTCACCTCGGCAGAAGTGCGGGGTATAGGTTGTGACACCACGGGAATTATGTGGGAGTCTGCTGGGGAAGAATATGCTATCGGATCCAGACCTCCGAGAGGAGTCATAAAGTTTACTAGGGGGGCTGCTATAGGCGATGCCTCCCGTCCCTCCTCCTCTGAAGAAATATCAACTATTACCTCATTTACGAGGGAATCAGAACCGTCAACTTCCAACAATCTGGAACCACTGTGCAAAGCCCGTCCCAGAAAAACGTCATCGGAAGACCAAAGAGAAAACGCTCCCATTTCTGCGCCTGTAAAGAATATCAGTATGCAAACAATCCGAGGGCACCCAGAAAATTTACAAGTTAAAGAATGATCAGTAAAACTTACGAAAATAAAAGTTACTGTGAATAGGACGAGAAGTAGGGGTACACCCCTCAACCCCCTCTTGCAAACCCGCCAAAATCATGCCCTCAGGGAAATCCAACAGCCTGGACATGTCATAGGAACTAGAAAAAAGTCCCGAGTGAAGTAATGCCTCCCTCACCTGGCCTTGCATTTCGATATTGGGAGCAATATAGCCCAGACCCCATCGGATGGGCACCCCCATGATCTGGCTGATTAACCTCTCGGACGGACAAAGAAAAATCTTCGCCTCTAATCCCCTCTACCAGAGTGGATACTGGATACACGAGTGAAGGTATTTTCCTTGTCCCGATAGGTCAAGCTAAAAAAGGGAGTCCCCTCTGAACAAGGTCGAAGGGTAAATATTGTTCCCACCCGATAAGGGGACATTGGAAGGTTTAAAAGCTCGCAACGCAAGACATATCCCACCAAATGACTATATGAACTTGGTGTTAACTGACTCGGACATACCTGTCAATACCGAAAGAGTATTTGGAAAAAGGGGTGGAAAAAAGTTCGTAACCCACAACGCATATGTTCGCTATAAACAGTCAGATAACCCGAAGGCGGTGCATAAGCTCTCTGGCCCGAGGAAGGCACTATTACGTCATATTCTTCAAAATCCAGGTTATAACCAGTGAAAAGAGATCTTACCGAGTTCTCACACTCTGTACTCGTAGTGGATCCTACACATCCTCTACCTATCAATCTGGACGGATTAAGAGGGATCAAATCAAAATCCGAAGACTCATCTGCCAAAGGGTATGGCTCCCTGCCCATGAATATCTCCCTAATATGATTGACTCTACGTGAATTTGTAGATGAAAGCCTATGAGATACTCCCAAAGAGGAACTAACACCAAATGTCGCCTGGTTTTCGGATAAATTATCCCTCGGAGAAAAATTTTCACGAGAGATAGGAGGAACCCTTGATGGTCCAGAAGGACTCCGAGTGGTATCCCGAGAGGAACCACAAGATGAAATTGAACCGCTTCTTCTATAATAAGGGGGTATCATCTTGTCAGGTAAGTATTATCCTCTTGCTCACAATTATTGACAAACTTTAAAGAAGATCAAAGATTAGCTATGATTATAAGGTTAGAGATAAGTGCATAGTTGGTAAAGTTCCTAAGTGCATATATACTTCTTATTCCTTGATTAAGAGAAGAAGGTTAGGTTCGTATTCTGTAAAGTAAGGGACACGTGTTGAAAATTTTTCTTAATTAAAAATGACACGTACCATACTTAACCATGCAAAGCAACACCTCCTACTTAGGAGATATACTTAGTCAGCAACCTTAAAAGGTTTATCATTATCCACTTTAATTGAATCTTAATAATAAAAACAAAAAGTAGAGAAGGAAAGATTGGATGAAATATTTATTCATTTATGCCGAAGAGCCCTCGGAAAGGGTAATAAGTACAAAGAACATTTATTTAAATACAAGAAATAAAAAGAGCAAGACTAAGCCCCCGTGGTAGAAGAGGGGAAAGCGGTTGTCTCCTCGGCAGAAGTACCCAGCGGAGCAAGGCGAGAAATCGGAGAAAATACCCCCCGGAACCGCTAGCCCTTGGACTCGGGCTACTGGCAGAACGCATCGGGGACGGTGCAGGAGAATCCCGATAAGATAGAAAGCCACCAAATCTCCCCACAAAGTAACGGCAGTAATCAGGAGTTGGCTTCTTCAATTTGCGAAGGTCGAAAGACTTTGAAAAGTCAACGTCCGGCCTTATCAAAGACTTGGCCAATCTGGCACACTCCAAGTAACCCCACAAAAGGTGGCCTGTCAAGAGCTCGTGAGAAGGCGTCTCGGAGACTTCTGAGTGCTGCCTTGATATTTCTTGCTGAGCGAATTGAACTGCAGCATCAACCTTAGCCTGCACCTCATCGGGAGAAAGAAAGTTTGATAACTTCCCCTCGGCTGATTCAGCTCTGTCAGTAACTTGGCCCAGTGTCTCTTGGAGACTCCTTTCCCTTTCACCACCTTCTGCCACTGCCTTCTCAAGATCAGCGATACGAGCAGTGAAAACCTTCTCGGACTCCTCCATTTCCTTCTCCAGAAGAGCTATTTTAGCCGTTTACGCCTTCTCGGATGCCTTCATCTTCTTGTAAGCGGACTCGGCAGCGCTCAAGTTATATTGCAAACCCTCTTTCGCCTTCTCTGCTTCTTTAAAAATGAACTCATAGTCAGAAATCTTGGTGTGGAGAATGTACTCTCTAGTCTGACTCTCTTTATCCCGAACCAAGAGAGGTGCCAATTGCGCTCGGAGTACTTCCACTTCCTCTATGTCCTTTCGACCGCGTTCTTCCACGGCAGTGACCGCCTCCCGAGTCTTTCCAATCTGCGAAAAAGTCAATAAGAAAAAGTTAACACAAATGCATTTTATAATCCCGAAAAGATTAGTATGAAGAAACTTACCATGAGTCCCAACCAGTTAAGGCTGGTGTACAGAAATTGATACCCCTCAGCGGGTGTTGAACTGGAGGAAGCAAAAAACTGGAGAATATCCTGGTAAGCTTCCCCCACTGTCCGAGATGAGAATTGCCCTGCAGGTCCACCAGGAGGAACGGGCGCCTGGAAAGTATGACCTCTCGGAGAGAGAGTCACTGGAACATAGGAGGATACTGGAATACGACTCCCCGGAAGAGCAGCTCCGGGTACTGGAGTCATCACTTCTGAATTTGTGAACACGGCCTGAGAACCGCCAACTGCTATAGATGGACCAGTCTCCCCCATGAGGGAATTCAAGATCCCCTCATTCACCTCTCTGTCCTCGGAAGAAGGGTCAAATTCCCCTTGAATATCCTCGGAATCCCCTCGTGAGGTCTCCTGCTCGGGAATATTGAATTGGGCCAAAAACTCTTCTTCTACAAAAGATAATCATTGAAGGTAAGGAAGAGAATGAAACTAGAAAAAATTATTAATAGAAGAGGACAAGTAATGGACACTTACCATATAAAGAGGGCTTTTCTACCATCGGAGCCTTACCTTTGTCTACGGCCACTGTATCAAAAAGGAAAGCATCAGTACATGAAGAAAGTCTACAGTGAAATGTGAGAAAATTTTACTAAGAACTCGTAAAAACTCACCACGAGGAACTTCTGAAGACGTAGGCTCAGTTGAAGCAGGAGAAGGATCATCGGAAGATAAATCCACCACTTCCATGGTCTTCTGAATAGATTCTCCCTCAACCGCTCTCGGAAACACCCATTCTTTAGATGCCCTCGGAGAACTCCCTATGTCGGATCCAGAAGCAAGTACATCTCCTGTACTAGACTTAGAAACTGGCACTAAAGCCCAAGAAGAAGAAGGAGCTACCTGACGTAGGGGAACAACACTTCTAATAACCCCTGACATGTCTATACACAGTGGAGAGTGATCCTCGTGAACTCCCCCCACCTCCGGAGCTGCGTACTCGCTCCCGGGAGCATTAACCTCATCCTCTTCGTGATCGCCCTCCTCTGGCACATCAGAAACACCACTCGGGGTAGGATCAATTGGACCCGACAAGTAATAATTGGCCATAACCTCTTCTGCATCACCCCAAAGTTAGAATACATAAGTACAACTTATTATTATGCCCAAAAAAGAAATAAAATGAGATAATAAGAAACTTACGAAAAAGATTTTTGGCCTCGGGAGACAAGGACAAAGGCTTCTCCACAGCATCATCGGTAAACACCACATGATGAAGACCGGACGTCTCAAACAACATGGTAAAATCCTCCGATTCCATCAGCTTATGTTGAGAAATCACGGGAGATAAAACTATCTCCGGGTCCAATGTGTACACTGGAGTTGTGCCCTCTCTCCAGTCAAAGGGCATATCCGATCTACCTTGTGCAGGCCTCACAAAAAAATACCTGTTTTTCCAAACACTGTGCGAAGTAATGGCTGCCCCCAAGATCCTCTTCGTGGAATCCCCCGAGTTGTCCCGATGACGAACGTTATAAAAAGGATACCCCCCGGGTGACACCCCACATCAAAGATTGACAGAAAGTGATCTACTCTACACTCCAACCCGTTCAATTGACACCAAAAAACATAAATGCAGAGGGCAGCAAACCCGTTCGGAACCAATTGACTCGGGCTAATGTTGCAAGTTTTAAAAACCTCACAAAAGAAAGGGGACATGAATGAACGCCACCCATACCTTACTTGAGCAAAATAGACTGTCAGCATACCCGGAGGAGGATAGCACGCTCTCTCATCCCTACTCGGAATTTGGAACACCATGTTCTTTTGAAAAGCACCGGTTGAAGTGAACAAATCTAACACCTGTTCACGAGTGGCAATGCTCGGAACCCTCTCCACTTTAGCGAAAGTCCGAAGAGGCGCCTTTTTTGGTTTGGGAACCCTAGCTTTCTTAGAAGAAGTCGCGCCGCCCTCAGAAGAAGAAGCGATCTCTCCTTTACGTTTACGAGTGACAACTCCCACTGGAATACTCCTCACATTTGTAGAAGTATCAATCGGAGCAGTAATTTCTGAGGAAGTAGCAGTAGCAGCAGGGTTCGTGTTGACAGAAGAAGCCATGGATACAATAATATATGAGGAATGCTTTTGAAAAAAGGGAAAAGGAACGAGTAAATCTACTGGAAACTTGAATGGCAAAAGACGGAGAATAGAGGTTAAGAGAAGAGATTCTTGGCTCTGAGAGAAAATTATCGTAGATTAAACTTGTGAGAATGAAGAAGAGAGGGCAACAGTGTCCCTATTTATAACCACGGGCTACAACGGTTAGATGCTTTCAAGACGTGGCAATCATTTACATCTCCACGTAACCGCTACTTAATCACGCCACGCCGTCAAAATTCTGACCGTTGCCAACGGTCAGATGCTTCAAATTTCAAAGCTGGTCAAACAGCAGTCCGCAACCTGCGCCCCGAGATCCTCTCATGCCTGATAACGATACCCTAAGGGTATTCAGGTAAAATCCTTGCAAAACTTTGAATATATATATATATATATATATATATATCTCGGAAAAATATCAAAAGATAAATATAGAGACACCAGAACGAGAAATGACCCCTCGCCTCACTAAGGACGATGATTAAAAATTTCGCTTGTCTTTACGAAGGCAATCGAAATTTGGGGGGGGGGGGGGTAGTGTTAACCCTAAAAATAAAATAAAGAAGGTTACTCCTACTCGAAAAAAAACAATATATGGACAATACTATTGTCACGAGTACTTCCGATGAGATGTACTCACTCCTAATAAGGAGAACCCCTCGGAGGATTGCCCCACCTTTCGGTCACTAACCTAAAAAGGTTTAAAAGAGCACACGAGGAGGATTGTAAGCGTCCTTTGGAAAGTCAAAGGGTGAATGAAAAACAGATATCAACGCGGCATCGGAAAAAGAGCAAACCCCGATGGATCCGCGTGACTCCGATATCCACCAATGCGCCAAGAGGGACCCCAATGGACCCCGAGTCCCAGGAACTTACAAGAAAACTTCCTTGCTGAACACTCCTCGAAGAAAACCATACTCGGACTATCATCCGAGGACCCATTTTCGGAGAAAAACAAGACATGAATAATAGAGCGCCCAATAAATATATTCTGAGAACTCAGATAGAAAAATCTCACTTCAAACAGAGCAAATACAGCCCTCGGAAATCGAATACAGCCCTCGGAAACCAAATGCAGCCCTCGGAGATCAACTCAAACCCGTGAAGATCACGTTATGCCATCAGAAACCATGTTACGCTATCGCATTATGTACTCGGAAATCGCCCCAGGTCATGGAAGAATGAATCCGAGTCAAGAAAGAGAAGTAAAACCCCTCGGAAAGCATATACAGCAGTTCTTACTTTCATGCGAGCATTCTCATTATGCGTCAACAAAGGTCTAGCCCCTCGAAAGAATAGCCCTATCAAAACAACCGTACATCAGAGGTCCTCGGAACTATCAGAAGACACAAAGATCAATCTAGTCAGCGCCTAGTAGATAAGAGATAAAATCTTATCCTAATTTTTACACTTGTATCAAAGTAACGACAACACCTGTCTTTACCAAAACACATGCACAATGACACCTGCCCCTACCAATGTCTATATAAAGGGAGGTGATCAGTGGAAGAAAGATAACTTAGCTTGACTTAATTCGACTTGATACTCAGATATACAGGGAAATGAGGACGAAAAGTTCAGTAATAAAGGAAGGGAATATTCTTGCAATTCTTATTATCATATACACCTATCGTTGTCTCTGAATTACGGACAGAGCGTTCCAACCCAAATAAATATCTTCCGTTAAATAGGAAATAATTCCAAACCCGTTAACAATTATTTTTAGACACATAATTCATCATATATATATATATATATATATATATACAATTTATTTTTATATCTTTAACAATTTATTAAATATATAAAAAATTTAAAAAATTAATTCATCATTTTCATATATATATATGTAATTTATCTTTATATCCTTAACAATTTATAAAAGTTATAAAAATTATCAAAAAAAGTACATTGAAAAAAAAGGAAAAATCATCTTCACCACCCCTTCCCGTAACGCAACCCCCCCCCCCCAACCCCCCTAAATTTCTGCTACACTACCGCTAATGACGGAGATTATTAGTTTTTTAACTTATTTTTCAATATATTTATTTTAATTTTTTTTATAATTTCATAATTTTTGTAAATTGTTAAAGATACAAAAAAATTATATATATAGGAAGATGGTGAATTAATTTTATTTTAAAAGTTATTTATTTATTTATTTATATGTTTAATAACTTTATAAATCTTTAAATTTATAAAAAACAAATTGTGTGTGTGTATTTATATATATATATATATATATATATATATATGAAGGTGATGAATTAATTGTTTTTAATATGTTTTTTGTTTTTTTTATAATTTTTATAAATTTAATAAATTTTAAAAATATAAAATATATATATATATATATGTGTAGATGATGAATTAATTTTTTTAAATGTATTTTTTTTGTTTGTTATAATTTTTATAACTTTTATAAATGGTTAAAGATATAAAAAATTTTTGTGTATATATATATATATATATATATATATATATATATATGAAGGTGATGAATTAATTTTTTTAAAAATGTATTTTTTTGTTTTTTGAAATTTAATAACTTTTATAAATTATTAAAGATATTAAAAAGTTTATATATGTATATATATATATTTGTATATGTATATATGTTTTGGAGTGCAAAGTGCAATTTATTTTAGGGTGCAAATGCGTAAGAAGAAAAAAAGAAGGTCAAAATTGGTCAAAGTTGCCTGAAATCGGTCAAAATTCCCAAAGTTTGTAGAAGTTTTGGTCGGAGGACCCAAATTCGACCAAAAAACACGATAAAGGACAAAAATTGGACTAAGGCTTAGTAAATGACTATTTTCGTAACGAGACCGTGATAAAGGACAAATTTTGAACAAAAACCCATGCGTCGAAGGCTCGGAGAGCTGGTCTCCCGCATATGGAATTGTACTTTCGTGAGGGGGCCTCTACCACCCAAACCTTGGTTAGTTCCGCGTGGCGGCTCACGCCTTCGCCCTAGAACATCAACAAGGTTATGAGCCCCACAGTTTGGCTCTGCTCTCTTGAGAAGCCTACAACGGGAACCTTCATAGGCTCCATCTGATCTCGGGGAATGTGTAGGGCGAGATGTGTTGTCGTGAAAAGTACGTTGATCAAGGTTTCGGTGTCCACGAGGGTGCTTTTGATTTTTGTCCCGATGGTGGCCGTGATCACCAGGGGATCCTCGTGGGGGTATACGACACCTAGTAGGTGTCCGTTCCCAAAGGAGATGGTGGGATGGTCCACCCATCGTGTGGCAAAGACCTCCAACTTTTTGTCTGCATTATGGGCCTTTCTGGTGTAATTTCGTCTTTACTACTTGGTAACGGACATTACCCCTCCTTCAATCATATTAACTGTGCGACCAGTGGGAGGGTTATCACAATAGGTCCGCAGGGGTGGAGGTAATCGTGCCTCTTTCTCAAGTGGATGCTTGCTCATGGGCGCCTCCTCTCGACCCCGCTTTCCTAAGAACGTACCCCTATCGGGCATCACATATTTTTCTAGAAAACCTAAGCCCAGCAATTGGGCGATCTCTTCTTGGAGGTGGTAACAGTCGTTCACCAGGTGCTATAAGGCTTGGTAGTAAGTGCAGAACTTCCTTGAGTTTTTGTACATGTGGGGTCCTTAGGGGCCTGAGGCCATCTGAAGAGATGTTCTTCCCCCATGATGGTCATGACTTCGACGGGGGTTATCATCATGGGAGGTAAGGGTGTTGGCTCTAAATTCTTCTTAACTCTCTCATTCCTACCTCTATCCTTTTCGTCTCATTTTTCTCTATCTTTTACCGAAGAGGAAGTCGGATTCTTGGCAGCCTTTGTTTCCTCTAGAACTTTTTGGCCCTCTTCTAACTCCATGAAGGATTCTGCCTTTTGTATAAAGTCCTCGTTGCTGGCCCGATTCCTCATGAGGTTGGTGGAGAAGTCTCCTGGCAAGAGTACTCTGACAACGATGTTAGAGAGCATACGAGGATCGCTTTGCGCAACATCGATGACCCCATGTGAGAACCGCCTCATGTAGTCCTTGAGGGGCTCGTCTAACTTATGTTGTATGTTGAACAGGTGCCCACACGTCTTAGAAAAGATCGGTTGCATGCAAAATACCTTATAAATATTTGGGTCAACTCCTAGAAGTTGTGCACCATTGTTTGGGAGACTGAGAGATCCAGGATTGCGCCCAACCGGTGAGGGTCGTCCAAAATATTCGGCAGAGGGCATAGTCAGGTGGCGACACGAGATCCATATATGCCAAGTATTGGTTAATGTAATCACGGGGATCGCGGTCGTTACTCTCCCCCTACATAAGTAGGAAGTCATGCGCTTTTCATCCCTGTAGGGATGGGAGCGTTAGCTATGTGAGGTGCGAAAGGTGACCCTCGGTATGACGCTTCCTCCCTAGGGTTGAGATTGCATCGGAGCTCGAGCAATTCTCTCTACATTTCTTCCATCATGTGCCTTAAAGGTCCATCGGGGGTTGGCGAACGTTGGTGCTGACCGAGAGGCTCAGAATAGTAGCACTTGTCTAAACCTGAAGGATTCCAAGCTTGGCCTCCTGCTGAGCTGGAGCGATGGTAGCTTGAGGAATATGGGCGTTTTGATTTGGAGTGGGGCCATTTTGAGCCTAGGCCTCCTCCTGGGAAGGTGGGGGACTCTGCTGCGTCTTTGTTTCAGTGTCGTGATTCTCCATTAATTCACGTTATAGGATCGGTCGATATGATGCGCTTGCGGGTGCTCTTCTCATTTTTCTTCTTGCCATGCAATTTCCTTAAACTTTACTCAGAGAACTTACGGCTTTCCCACAGATATTTCCATTTGGTGATGCAATATCGTCCGGGGTCCGTAGGGTCGGGAACTTCGGAGATATTATCATTAAGTTTTGTTCAGAACG
This sequence comes from Linaria vulgaris, assembly GCA_948329865.1. Classification (NCBI taxonomy): domain Eukaryota; kingdom Viridiplantae; phylum Streptophyta; class Magnoliopsida; order Lamiales; family Plantaginaceae; genus Linaria; species Linaria vulgaris. Next base: position 79,181,104 of record OX415249.1, on the reverse strand, counting down.
CCTATCTCATATTTGAGGAAAAATAGGCAATATTGTTTTATTAAGGATCTTGAGAGAATTACAGTGGGGTAATGTGGGGAGATAACTACTTCTTCGACAGACTGTTCTTTTGCTATTTTGCTAAGTATAATTGAGTGCGAGTAGAGAATTTGGCGAAAAGTCCACTTGTTCTTTTGATGCTGAAATGAGGGCTATTTATAGTGCTAGCCCTTGGGTCTTCGTCCAATGGGAATTGGTCTTCCGTCTGAACTCTGGGTGGGAGCAATGGACAAAGTCGCGAGGGTCTTCTATGCCAATCAAGGTGGGTCTTTTATCTTAACTCCGAGTGGTGGCGATGGCCAATGAGGATGGCCAATGTTGCGAGAGCCTTTTTACGTTAATAGGGGTCGTCTAGCACGAGACGCCTAATAGCATTGGTTGACTGCGTTTCCTCTTACAAGGTAATGATGATGCCTGCTCCAATCGTCTATGTGGGTTGTTCTGAACCAATGAGTGAGAGCCAGTCCTACTCCAATCGTTGGTCTGAACCGGTAGGATTTGTCGCTTTCTGCTCCAATAGCCGTCTTGGACCAATGAGGTATGGTCTTCTATCATAATGAGGGGTGATTGGGAGTTGCTTTAAACATAGGTAGTTGGCACTTCCTTGTATTCTGGTTATGTCGTCGTAAGGTTCGTTCCACCTGGAGAGTCTGGCTATCATCTGGGTCGTGTTTATCCCTGTATATTCCAAGGGGGACTCGTGAAGTCGTACTTCATCTGAGTTGTTGCGAGATCTTCTGAGTTATGTATGTGTTTCGTTATATTGAGACCTTAGATGATAGGTCTTTTTCCTTCGACCCTTCCTTGCATTCACTCATTTTATTATCGTTTTGTATTGTCCTTCTTGCTCAAAGATATTATGGCTAAATGTTGGATACGGGTCGAGTTAGCCAATCAGGGCGTCAGAAGGGGGAGGGGGTGCTCTTGTGATTTTCCTTGTGGGTACCTCAGATCGTGGGTGACTCTGGATTGTTGGGTGAAGTATGCCCGGGTCTTTAGATCCGAGTCGTATTCCCTTATTGGGGCGTTAGCTGGTCGTTATTTGGGGGTACATTCTACATGCATTTAGAACGTGTACCCTCATTAGTGTGTTAGCTGGTCATGACCCGGGAGTACCTTCTCTGTATATTTAGACCTTGTACCCTTATTAGCGTGTTAGCTGGTCGTGACCCGACAGCACCTTTTTCCTAGCCCTTGGTCGTTTTTGTGGGGTGCCCGTTTTTTTTTTCCGAGGGCGTGGTAGATTATGCATCATCACTTATTTCTTTTTTCTTCTTCAAATAAACTTTGTTTCTAACAGACCTTCCATTTATTCAGAATTATTTGGCTACCAAACATTTTTTGTGTTCTAAACGCAATAATTCAGAATCTTAAAAAAAAATATTTCGATAATTTATTACTGGATTATTATTAAATTGTTTTTACTCAGTTAAACATTATTAGCGACCGGAATTTGGTTGTTAATACTTTGAATATTATTAGCCACCGTAGTCCAGCTGCAAATACCTTGTTAGCTACTTGCGACCGAATTCAGGTTGCTAAGTGTAATGGCACCTGGACTCCGGTTGCAAAATTCTTAATCGGAACTCGATCGCAATAACTATAAGGAACCGAATTTTGGTCGCAAAATTAGCGACGGAATACCGTTTGCAATTGCCCGGTTGCGACCGCATTCTGATCGCTAAAACTTTAGCGACGGAAGCAATTGCGACTGAACACCGATCGCTAAAATGTCTTTTGCGACCAGAGATAGGTCAATTAGTGACCGGATTTTCGGACTTTACGGCCATTTACCTTGTAGTGCTATGCATAAGGGGACTACGCATATTTTTACAAATACTTGAGGGTAAGATAAAAATAGAGTTATGAGAGTGGGGTCTAAAACAAATCATACCATCGAGGGTTCTATATCTTTTTCCCTTCTTACAACATAAAATTAAGGGCAAATATATTTTTCTGCCCTATAAGTTATCTAAAAATTCACTTTTGCCCTACCATTTTTCGGGCTAAAAAAATGCCCTGTAACTTTTATATTTTTTTCACAAAATGCCCGTCACGCTTCACAATGGGCCTGGTCTTACTCCCAGCCTACGTGTCATATACAGGGCCATTACTTACGCCACGTCATTTACACTTGGCGACAGGTGGCCAAATATATATATTTTGTTAAATCAAATGACTAGACAAGTGTGGTAATTTACCAAAATACCCTCGCCCATCTGTTGACAAAAGAACAAACACAGAACACACTCACCGATCAAGTCAACTCTTACACTAGTCAAATAGTTAGCCAAAAAGCAGCTCAAAACCCACAATTCTTTTCTTCATCATCGACTTCACGAAACCCTAAATAGCTGGTCGAAAAATTGCGACAAAAGCTATCAAATTAAGGAATTCATGGTTGTTCCTAGGTCTCCTACGAGGATACACGACGCACCTCCCACATACGGTAAGAGGATAGTTGTTTATGTCAATTTTTAGGGATTTGTTAAATACTTGATTTTGTTGGTCCCCAAGTTTTTGTCGTACTTTTGTGTTTGTGGGGTGTTTTTTCAATTTTTTGTAGTTGTAATATGTGGGTATCCGTTATAGGGTTTGATTAAGTCGATTGTGGTCCCCTGGTCCCCCCACAACACTCATGTGGTGTTTTTAATGTATTTTTGGTACTTTTGTTGTAAAACTGTAGGGTTTTATGTGTTTATGGTTTAGTTTTTGTTTCAATTAATTAGTATATTATTTAACTAAAATTTGTTATTTAACTGTTGGTATTGCAGATACAGAGAGCACTGAGATTACAGTCGTGTTGTATCATGGAAGGAAGTTCATTAACATGCCTACAAATGATTACTTAGGTGGGGGAGTGAGCATCTTTGACTATGTGAACTATCAAGAGGTAAACCAAGGCTTCCTCAATGGTCTACTTCTTATATGTGCAACTTAGGAGAATGTAGGTTCTATACTAGGAACACTCTTGGTTTTCTACTTATAGTGAGTGATGAGCAGTTACAAACTATATGTTGTGATCATCTGATGGGCAATAGGGAAGTGTGTTTGTATGTTGATCCATTTATACCTGAAGTAGGATTGAATGAAAGTGAGGGAAGTGATGAATGTTTTCTCAATATCAGAGGAGATTTTCAATCCAACATTTGAAGTGGGGATTATATTCAGAAACAAGAGGGAGATAAAGAAGGCAATACAGTCACATTCAATTATAGAGAGGAGAAGTTTGTGGGTGCTCAAAAGTGATCCAGGGAGGCTGCATGTTAGGTGTTTTGATTCTCTGTGTAGTGGAAGATGAATGTCCTGAAGTTGAAGAATGAAGAGACTTGGATCATTAAGGAGTATAATCCTAGACATGGGTGTGAAGGGAGGTTCCATGTGAAGAATGTCAAATCACCATGGTTGGCTTCTAAATTCATTAACTTATTCAAGTCTTATCCCAAAAGAAGAGCTAAGGGGTTTAGATTGGATGCAGTTAATACCCTGAATGTTGATGTTATTAAGTCACGGGCCTACAGAGCCAAGAGGAAGGCTTTGGATACATTAGAGGGTACCCCAGACAAACAGTTCTCCATGATCTTTGACTATGCTGAGAAGATAAGAAAGAGGAATTCAGGATCTACTGTGGTTGTGGGGACTGAAGAGGTTGGAGGGGAATTGAGATTTAAATTCATGTATGTGTGTTTCAATGCAATGAATATTGGGTGGAAGAAGCTTTTAGGCCATATATTGGTGTTGATGGGTGTTATCTATTGGGACCTCATGGTGGGGTGCTACTGACTGCAATTGGTGTGGATCCTGCAAACAGCACTTATCCAATTGCTTTCGCAATGGTATCAATTGAAAATTTCAAGAATTGGTAGTGGTTTCTTAGTGTATTGAGTACAGGCTTGAATTTGGGAGATGGGACATGCCTGAGTTTTATGTCAGATAAGCAGAAGGGACTCATCAATGCATTCAAAGAAATATTCCATGAGCATCACACAGGTATAATTATAGGAACAGTTAACTGTTAGTTTACTTCTAAGTGAAATTTTCATCAAAGTTATAATTTAATTAACTGTTTGCTTTCTTGTTTCAGGTTTTGTGTAAGGCATTTACTTAGGAACTTCTATAATTCCAGTTTCAGATGAGAGACCTATAGTGATGTTGTTTGGAAAGCAGCTAACACAACCACTGAGGGTCAATTCAAGGATGCCATGAGAGAGCTTGGTGAATTAAGTCAATCTGCATTGAATTGGTTTGATGAAAAACATCCAGTACATTGGAGCAAAGCATATTTCAACACCCTTCCCAAGTGTGATTTGATCCTCAATAACACTTGTGAATCCTTCAACAGCACCATTCTTCATCACAATGTTTGAGTGGATCATAGAGTATCTAATGCAGAAGTTTACAACCAACAGAGACAAATGTGCAAGGAAGTGGTATAATCTCACTGTTTGCCTCAAGATCAAGGAGGAGTTGGACAATAATTCAAAGAAAATTGTTGAATGTGAAAGTGCAGGACTTTCTCGAATAAATGTTAGACGATGCAATGTTAGAAGATGTTGGGTTAACATTGAAGATAACATTGAAAGCCGAGAGCTTGTGCGAAAACTGCTCTTTAGTTGCCAAAATTAAGGTTTGCCTTTATTCACATATTAACCAAGTTCCACGGTTTTAGTTGTTTATGTTTATGTCCAGGAAGGTATCTTTATCATAAGGAAGAGCTATGGAAGATTCCTTACTTGAAGTTTCCATAATTCAAGCTAAGTTGAATAGTCCACTCACATGGTTTCAAAAGAAGGAAACAAGCTAGCTGTTCTTTGCGACGCGATTCTTTCCAGGATTCTGTGAATTGAAGAAGATGTGTTACCTTGTTAAATCGGTAACAATGGAAACACATTCTCAGGAAAGATTTGAAGTTCACAAAGAAGGCAAATATCAACAAGGAAACAACAAGAGTTACCAAAACTGTGAACAACACATCTTGGCGTTCAAGACTCAAGAAATCTATAAAAGATGTGAAGTTCATCAAGATGAAGACAAGACAATCGTGCTAAATAATCTAAGAGATTAATCATTTTTTGTATTGTCTTCGTCTTGTTTTGCAAAGTTTTTGTATCAACTGCTTAAGTCTAGTCCGTAGAAGTTAAGTAGTTCTTACTTGTCTGCTTCGTTGAGTCCGATCAACAAAGAGCGTGAGTGAATTGTTGTGAGGAACGTTTTTGATAAAACTTTTATGGTTATTTGGCCTAAGGCTCGGAAGTTTTTAATAATATTGAAAACTTCTTAAAATTATATCTTCTTGTGTTCTTACTTCCGCTGCACATTATTACTATCAAGAAGATCAAAATAGAGTTAAGGCAATTCCAGCTTAACTCTCAAAAGTGTTGTGTCAATCCACTATCCAAAATTTTCAATTGGCGTCACAGCCAAACACCGACTACACTGGTGTTTTGGAGGTGATACAACACCATGGACAGTGTCAATCCTAATACCAACAGGATTCCAGTTTTAAATGGCTCCAATTATGCATATTGGAAGATTAGGATGAGGTCTCACATCAAAGCTATTGATATTCGAGCCTGGCAATCCGTGATCAATGGATACTCTCTTCCAACATTACCAAGAGATGGTGAAGGTGATCTAGTTCCAAAACCAGAAGCAGACTGGACAGCAGTAGAGGTAAGTCTCTATAACTCTAATGAAAAAGCTCTTAATGCTATCTTTAGTTGGGTTAATCATCACATGTTCAAGTTAATACAAAATTGTACAAAAGCCAAACATGCTTGGGATATACTTGAACTACATTGTGAAGGAGATTCTGCTGTAAAAGATTCTAAATATAGACAACTGCTTTTGTAATTTGAAAAACTTGAGATGGGTGAAGATGAAAGTGTTGACAGTTATTTTGAGAAAATTCTTGATATTGCTAACCAATGTGAAAACCTAGGTTTTGCTATGACTAATCAAGAAATGGTTTATAAAGCTATGAGAACACTGTCATCTAAATTTGCTCTCAAGAAAATTGCAATGATTGAATCTAGAAACCTTGCTAATCTACAGTTTCAAGTCTTGATGAATACTCTTAGAGAATTTGAGATGGAGCTTGCCTCAAAGCCTAGCAAACATAGGGCTGTTGCTTTAAGAGGTTCAAATCTTGACAACGAAAGTGATGATGATTGTGAAATAATTTCTTCAAATTATGGGAAAATTACTAAGAAGTTCAATAAGTTGAATCTTAAAGGAAAAGGTAAAGAAAAGAACCTTAGTAATAGTTCCCCAGGTTATAAGAGATTACCTCCTAAGTTTGTAAAGTACATGGCATCAAAACCTACTCCTTTAGAAGCTGATAAGTTAAAAGATGTTCAATTTTTGAATGTAAATGATATGGTCATATGGCTAATGAATGCGCTAACACTCTTAGAAAAAGAGGAAATTCTCATTGGGTTTGTGTAGATGATTTCAATGAAGATGACTTTAGTTCTGGAGAAGCTGAAGAACAATCAGAAGAGGTTCAAACTGCTGCGCTACTCACTCAGATTGACTGGACACCAGAAGACTCCCTGAACTGCTTTGGATCTCAATGTTATCCCAACATTCAGGATCCAACATCAGAACATGAGACATTCTTTGTAGATTGGGATGAATATGATACTGATTTATCTTGCGTCCGACTGATTGTTTTCATGGCACAGTGGATCTAGATGAAGAATATTTCTTTGAAGGTGAAATGTCCCAGGAGGAAATCATTGAAGACCTGAAGTCTATCTACCACAAACTGTTGCTTGAGAATCACAAACTCATCAAGAGCAACAAAAGCTTGAAGGAAGAGATTGGATGCATGAAGGAGATGCTGAAACTGTATGAGAAAGACCTTGACCAAACTGAGGCTGAGCTGAAAGAGGTAAAGGTAAAACTAAATAAAGGTGAACATACCATTGACAAATGGAACTCTTCTACATCTCTGCTTGATGAAGTGCTGAGTATGAGAAATCAAGGTAAAAATGGTTTGGGCTATGTTGAGAAACCTTCTACTGAAGATGTTAATTCTGCCTACTTGAAAGCTGGTTGTATCAAGGATAACAATAACTTGAGTTGTGAAATCCCTTCTAATAGTGTGAAAAAGCCTACTTTTATCTGTCAATATTGTTTTCAACCTGGTCACATTAAGCCTTATTGTAAAAAATATAAAATTGTGATTGAGAAGAAAACAGTAATTAATTGCAATACCAATGTTAGGAGAACCTCTGATCTGAATGTTATCCCAACATTAGGTAACAAAGCTGAAGGACCTAAAAGTAGAACTTGGATAGAAAAGTTAAAAACTCCTGAAGTTAAAATTGTTTGCAATGTTGACTTTTCTGCTGTTTACTCTAACCTTGCAGGTAAGTGGTATTTTGACAGTGGGTGTTCAAGGCACATGACTGGAAACATTGACAACCTGAAAGAGGTAATCCCTTTGACTGTTGGAACAGTTACCTATAGAGGAGGCACAAAAGGGAAAATCATTGGAAAATGAGTACTGGATGTTGAAGGATTTGCACCACTCAAGGATGTGTTGTTGGTTGAAGGATTGAAAGCAAATTTAATTAGCATAAGTCAACTTTGTGATGATAATTGCTAGTTACTTTTGATAAAAGTTCATGTGATGTGTTTAATAGTGACAATGTCCGTGTCATGACAGGTACAATATCAAAGGATAACTGCTATCTTGCTCAAGATGAAGCAGAATGCTACCATGCCAAGGTAGATGAATCTGTCATGTGGCACAAGAAGTTAAGACATGTGCACTATAGAAATCTGGAGAAACTACAGAAGTTAGAGGTTGTAAGAGGTCTGCCTAAGTTGACTCGCCCAGGTAAAATTGTTTGTGAAGATTGCCTGAAAGGTAAACAAACAAAAGTTGTCCATCCACCACTTCAGGTACAGAGTACTAACCCTAGAACTAATAAGTGCTTTGATTTGCTACACATAGATCTCATGGGTCCTATTGAGGTTAGTAGCCTGAATGGTAAGAAGTATGTTTTTGTTATAGTTGATGATTTTTCAAGATATACATGGATTAAGTTTTTGAAAGAAAAATCAGAGGCATTCAACACATTCAAGATTTTGCATGCTAGTATTAAGAATCTCTATGGTACTTCTGTAGGAAGAATTATGTCTGACCATGGAAAGGAGTTTGAAAATGTAAGCTTTGCTAATTTTTATAAATCTAAAGGCATTTTCCATGAGTTTTCAGCACCTAAGACACCTCAGCAAAATGGGATTGCTGAGAGAAAGAATAGAACACTTCAAGAGATGGCTAGAGTTAGGTTGAATTCTAAAAACCTATCTAAGAAACTCTGGGCGGAAGCTTTGAATACTGCATGTCATATTAGTAATAGAGTTTATCTTAGACCTAGTACTACTATGACACCTTATGAAATCTTGAAGGGTTCAAAACCAACAGTAGCACACTTTCATGAATTTGGTATTAACTGCTATTTGCTAAAAGATAAGAGATTATTTGAGCAAATTTGATCCCAAAAGTGAAAAGTGTATATTTGTTGGATATTCTCCTGATAGTGCTGCTTACAGGGTCTACAATCCAAGATTGCATACTGTTCAAGAATCAGTGAATGTCATTTTTGATGATTTAACTGTTTTTACAGGTACTGAAGAAGTCACTGTTTCAGATGTTACTCCAACATTGGACTCAACATTGAACACAGACGCTGGAGATGGTGAACTGGAAACTGGAACAAATGTTGACTTAACACCAGAAACCCCCAATGTTAGGCCAACATCGGTGCTGTCAGATTCTGAAGATGAAGTGGTTCATGTATCCAGAAGAGATCCCCCTCTTAGAATACAAAGAGATCATCCAGCCTCTCAAGTAATTGGACAAATTACTGAAAGAGTTAGAACACGCAACAAAGAAAGGGTAAATTACAAGGATATGGCCAAGTTGTGTGTTTGCATGTATTCTTCTTGTACTATTAATAAGGCATCTTATTTTGTGTCCTCCATTGAACATAAGAATGTAACTGAAGCCCTTAAGGATAGTTACTGGATTAATGCCATGCAAGAGGAACTCTTACAATTCACCAAAAACAGAGTTTGGAATCTAGTACCTAGGCCATCACATGTGAATGTAATAGGTACAAAATGGATTTTCAAAAATAAAACTGATGAGAATGGTGTAATTATGAGGAACAAGGCTAGGTTGGTTACACAAGGTTATACTCAGGTAGAAGGTATAGATTTTGATGAGACTTTTGCTCCAGTAGCTAGGATATAATCAATTAGATTACTCCTTGCCATTTCTTGTTGTCTTAGGATTAAACTATACCAAATGGATGTTAAAGGTGCCTTTCTGAATGGTTTAATTGACAAAGAGGTTTATGTAGAACAACCTAAAGGCTTTGCTGATCCTAAACATCATGACCATGTGTACAAACTTGAAAAGGATTTGTATGGCTTAAAACAGGCTCCTAGAGCTTGGTATGAGAGGCTAACTGATTTTCTGTTAGGCCTAGGTTTCAATAGAGGAGATGGAGATAGAACATTGTTTGTCCTTAGAAAAAGCTATGATATATGCATTGCTCAAATTTATGTGGATCATATTGTGTTTGGCTTCACTAACAAGTCTACTTTAGACAAGTTTGTTGAGTCTATGACATGAACATTTGAGATGAGCATGATTGGTGAGCTCAACTACTTTCTGGGACTACAAGTTAAGGAGCTGGAGAATGGTATCTTCCTGAACCAGGAGAAGTATGCAAGGAATCTGGTGAAGAGATTTGAGCTACAAGAGTCCAAGCCTTGCAAAACTCCTATGTCCTCTTCAGTGAAGATAACAAAAGATGGCACTGGTAGCAATGTTAACCCAACATTGTACAGATGCATGATTGGTAGTTTGCTATATCTCTCTGCCTCTAGACCTGACATCATGTTTTCAGTACCAAGCTGAGCCAAGGCAGTCTCACTTGATTGCTGTGAAGAGCATTCTTAGATATATATCTGGAACTTCACCTTTAGGCATTTGATATTCTTATGACACTAACACTAACTTGGTTGGTTTCAGTGACTCTGACTAGGCAGGAGATGTGGATGACAGGAAATCCACAAGTGGGGGCTGTTTTTATTTGGAGAATAATTTGGTCTTCTGGTATAGCAAGAAGCAGAACTGTGTTTCATTATCAACTGCTGAATCAGAATATGTAGCAGCTGGCAGCTGTGTTACCCAACTTGTGTGGCTCAAACGCATGCTTTCAGATTATGGGCTAGAGAGTGATACACTTCTCATGTTCTGTGACAATCTAAGTGCCATAAGTATCTCTAGGAATCCTGTCCAACATTCTAGAACTAAGCATATAGACATAAGGCATCATTTCCTGAGAGATATGGTAGAGGACAAAGTGATCAACATTGAACATATTGAGACAACTAATCAAGTTGCTGATATGTTTACAAAACCTTTAGATAGTGAGAGATTCTTCAGTTTGAGGAAATCTCTTGGCATGTGCAATATGTGAAAATGTTGAGGAAACCAGTGTTGTCATAACACCACTGACTAGCACTGGTATATTGGTTGTGGTGTAGTAGGTACTCTGTTGTTTTCCTTTGTTGAATTCATTTCCTTGTGAGTCTCATTTCATCTGTGTTTTGTCATGTTTGGTTTATGTGGTTGAACTCTTTGATTAACAACTCTTTCTAGTTATCAGTTTCACATCTTTGTTTTGAAAAAGTAATAAAACTCTTATGTTGTCTGAGGTTGTGATTGCCTAACATATGAAGAAACTGGGGTACACAAAGTTCACTACTTTGATGTCTATTCAGTTGTGTCTTATTCATATGGAAGGTGTACAGGACATGTGGAGAAGTTGGGGTTCATGGTGTTGACAGCTTCACTGTTACTCAATTGTGCTTATTTACATGTGTCTGTTTGTTTGGCCAAGGAACACATGAGGGTGATCTGTTCTACTAGGGTGTTTGAGGTTTAGATTTCTTACATTTAGTAGCACTAATCACTTGGTGATTCTCTTGAATGCATGTTGGTAAACAAGTATGCATAAGGAATTGGGGTGTTGGGGTGCATGATAAATGAATTGCCAACATTCAAGGCCTTTGTACTTGCCTAACTTGCTGTTGTTAATGTTGTTACTGGGGTGTGTAGAGTTCAGGCTGCCCTCATTCAGTAGTGACATTAGCTTTTTGTTTAGCAACCTTCAGTTTTGGTTCAGACGAGTTATGAGAATAATATAGATTGTTAAGAGATGTGTGCTGTGCTGGTTTGAGGAGTTTTTCATAAAGTGTTTACCATCTGCCTCCTTGACATTACATTGTTGCATTCATGTAGAACTGCATTGTTTTCTTTCTGTTGTTGAGTTGTGTTGGTCTAGGCTTAGGGGGAGTATAATTCATGTGTTGAGGCATACAATTGGGTGACATACTGCAGGTGACACACTTTTCTGTGACTTTCTATCCTGTGGAAGTGAGTTTTTCCTTGAATTCATAACTGCTTATCTCTGTGTGTTTCTTGTTATCTATGTTGCTTACTCATGATTTTGACCTGAACAATATGTCTAAGGTACTCACTTGCTATATTGGTTAAGTTTCAGATGTATTTTTGGATGTATCTCAAGCTCTTACATGAATTTGCCTTGGTGAAGCCTGTACCTCCACCTTCAGGTTTGAATGTTATTGAATGTTATCCCAACATTCTGCACAGTTGTAGGTCAACATTGAAAACAGGAACTTATAAGTTTTTAGTTTTCTGAAAACCGCTCTGGTTAACTGTTAATTAAATATCAAAGCATGTGCGCGGGAAAACATAGTGGGAAAGTTTTTCTTGGTTCAAATTTGGTAACTACCCATTAACATTCATTCTCTTTCCTTATTCACGGTTATTTCAAAAATCAAATCCCTATTTTCCTTAATTGTGCTTGCAATTTTCATATTTGTGCTTACTTTGCAAAATTTCTCTCGCAACTCTCAAATGCTCTCAATTTTCTTCTGCGATTTCTTTCAAAACTTCTCTACTAACAATGGCAAGCAAGTCTCCCATGCAAACTCTTGCAAATGTTGCCCTGGGAAGTGAACCCACTGTTGCACGCACTCGTTCACACACTAGAGGCGCTGCTGCAAAGACAGTTGATGCTCTTGTTGCTGCTAAAAGAAAGGCGATCCCCTACGTGCGACGTGGAAAGAAGTCCAAACAGGGTGAATCGTCCTCCAATGTTGAGCAAACTGCTGATTCAACCACTCCCATCACCAATGAACCTAAAATTGAGGTAAACACAACTGCTAAACCCAACCTTGGACTTGATATTGACTTAACTGTTGAGGGGGAGGGTAGTGAATCCGTTGACAAATCTGTGGAGAAATCCGTGGATGCGTCTGTGGAGAAGATGGTGAGGAAGTGGATTAGGGCTCAAAAGAAAAAGAGAAAGGGCAATGGGGAGAAATTGAAAAATATGTCTGAGTCTGCTAAGGCAAGGGCTGAGGCCAAGAAAAGGCTGGCTGGGAGATTAGCTAGGAAGAGGGATGCTGAGGCTGAGAAGAAGGCTGAGGATGAAAAGAATGCTGCTGCTGCTGAGAGAAAGAGGAAAGGAAAGCAAGTGATGGAAGAGGAAGTAGAGGTGTTGGATGTTGAGGATGAAGAGGAAGAAGAGGAGAAGGAAGAGGAGACTGAAGAGGAGCAGGATGTTGTTGCTGATGTTGGGGGCAACATCAGAAACAGAGGAGTACACAGATGGGTTGTATGTGGTCTATCCTGATGATGATGGGAGCTACTTTTCTCCTTACTATCTCTCTCAAGAGTTGGAGAAGAAGTGGGATTTCTTCAAAAGAAGGGAGATTTACCCTGAAAGAGCTATAGAGATGGCCAGTTTCAAAGAGAACAAGGTGATGGACTTGCTTGAGGCAAGAGGGTTGCAACAATCAGTGATGGAGCTGAGTGACTATGCTCCTGAGATTGTCATGGAGTTCTACCTAAATCTCTCAAAATGGATCAGAGACTACGGATCTCCAAAATTTGGAAAGGCTTGGGTGAGAGGGAGAGTCTTCAACATTGACCCTTACACCATCAACAAGATCTTTGGATTTCCTACTGCTGATGAATCTGAGGACCCCTATTATGATGATGTGATTGAGGACTTGACTGGAGGGTTGGTCAAAATCTGGAGAGATGCTCTGCCAACCACAAAACTCACCTCCCTAAGTGCTGTCATGCACAAGATAGCCTGCTTCAACTGGCTGCCAAGCAAAAATGTCACTGTTTTGACTAAGGAATCAGCAATCTTAGTCTACAAAATCAAAAATGTGCTAGCTGTGAACATGGGGGAGAGGATTGTGAAGTATATGTCTGAAGTTGCTGGAAGGAAAAATGGCATGCTGCCTTTTCCCTCTCTCATCTGCAAAATCCTTAGCAAACAAGGATTAAAGACAAGTGTTACTGTGGGCTGGAGGAAGAATGATACTGAACTGACAATTATTCCAAGCTACTTGTCTGGATCAAGAGTGAGAGACCTTCCATGGAACACAAAAGGAGTGGTGAGACCAAGGGCTGAAAAGAATAAGGCTCAGGAGTTTGCTGAAACTTCAGTGCCTATGTCCAAAGAAGAAGACTGCATGGTCATAACTTCTGCTTTTGTGGATCATTTGCTGAACTGGTATAGGGGGCAGATTGTTGATTGTCAGAGCGAGATTGAGGAAAGAAAGGAACACCTCAAAGAGCTGGAGGACATGGTGAAAATTTTGGAGAAACTCCCTTCTTCACAAAAAGGGGGAGAGTAGTTCCAATTTTAAAATTTTTGTCTTCTAGTTTATGTTTTGTTTCTTAAGAAGTGCTAATATCTTTGAACTGCTGGTACATTAATCTCTAATTGGTTTTATTTAATCAAGGGGCTTGTCCTTGATATCAAGCTATGGTCAGTAACTCTAAGTGCTTCTGTTGAACTGCTTTAACTGCTATTACTTATGAAAGTACATTTTGAACTGCTTGTCTAGTTAACCTTCTGTGCAGGAAACTCATTGGTTTCAATGTTGAGGCAACATTGATGAATGTTGAGGTCTGAACATATGTACATATCTGGATGTAGTGATGACCTTAATGCTTGTCTTTGTTAATTTAACTTTGAGTTTGTTTGCTTGTATTGAGGGGGAGCAGTTTAGTACTTTAATTTTTTTCTTGTTGATTATAACTTTCTGGATATAAGACTTCATTGGAACAGGTGTTGGTTTTGTGAAGAAAGGCAAAAATGGGGAGATTGAAAGTGCATGACTTTCTGGAATCAATGTTAGACGATGCAATGTTAGACGATGTTGGGTTAACATTGAGGATAACATTGAAAGTCGAGAGCTTGTGCGAAAACTGCTCTTTAGTTGCCAAAATTAAGTTTTGCCTTTATTCACATATTAACCAAGTTCCACGGTTTTAGTTGTTTATGTTTATGTCCAGGAAGGTATCTTTATCATAAGGAAGAGCTATGGAAGATTCCTTACTTGAAGTTTCCATAATTCAAGCTAAGTTGAATAGTCAACTCACGCGGTTTCAAAAGAAGGAAACAATCTAGTTGTTCTCTGCGACGCGATTCTTTCCAGGATTCTGCAATTTTAAGAAGATGTGTTACCTTGTTAAATCGGTAATAATGGAAACACATTCTCAGGAAAGACTTGAAGTTCACAAAGAAGGCAAATTTCAACAAGGAAACAACAAAAGTTACCAAAACTGTGAACAACACATCTTGGCGTTCAAGACTCAAGAAATCTATAAAAGATGTGAGGTTCATCAAGATGAAGACAAGACAATCGTGCTAAATAATCCAAGAGATTAATCATTCTTTGTATTGTCTTCGTCTTGTTTTGCGAAGTTTTTGTATCAACTGCTTAAGTCTAGTTCATAGAAGTTAAGTAGTTCTTACTTGTCTGCTTCGTTGAATTCGATCAATAAAGAGCGTGAGTGAATTGTTGTGAGGAACGTTTTTGATAAAACTTTTATGGTTATTTGGCCTAAGGCTCGGAAGTTTTTAATAATATTGAAAACTTCTTAAAATTATATCTTCTTGTGTTCTTACTTCCGCTGCACATTATTACTATCAAGAAGATCAAAATAGAGTTAAGGCAATTTCAGCTTAATTCTCAAAAGTGTTGTGTCAATCCACGGTCCAAAATTTTCAATTGGCGTCAGAGCCAAACACCGACTACACTGGTGGTTTGGAGGTGATACAACACCATGGACAATGTCAATCCTAATACCAACAGGATTCCAGTTTTGGATGGCTCCAATTATGCATATTGGAAGATTAGGATGAGGTCTCACATCAAAGCTATTGATATTCGAGCCTGGCAATCCGTGATCAATTTTCAGAATGTGTGCCATTCAAGAGTGACAACAATAATTACCAGATCACTTCACTAGTTGATGGTTCACAACACTGTGTGAACTTGGTGGACCATAGTTGCACCTGCGGGAATTGGGATTTGAGTGGGATACCATGCAAACATGGGATCTCTGCCATTCTTCCCAGTGGACAACAGCCAATTGACTTCATCTCAGAGTGGTACTCTTTTGAGAGATATAGGATTGCATACGCTCTACCCAGTTATGGTGTATGTGGTAGTGAAATATGGAGTGAAACTGGTTATATGCCTCCACTACCTCCAACATTTGGTTGAAAAGCAGGCAGGCCACAGAAAGCTAGGAGGAGGACACCTGATGAGGAGTCAGTGAGTAAGAAAAAGAAGATTGGGAAATGAGGAATGAATAAGCATGTCAAACATAAAAGGAATCAGAAAACAGTAACATGTGGTTTATGTGGCATCCTAGGTCATAATATACAGACATGTTCATTGAGGAAGTCACATGAAAATGAGGAGATGGAAGATGCTCTGTACAAGGATCTTGATTACACCAATTACTGCCAAAATAAGAAACATAAGAGGTGGGAGAGTTCAAACACAGCACCTGCAGAAAGTGAAGTAGCAGGAGAATCACAAGTAACCTGACCACATTAGAAATATTTTTCCACAATTTTTACTAAAGGAATAAAAGATTGTAACTTATTTATTCTCATCCAGGATTTGGATAACATAAATGACACTCAGGAAGGCATCCTGAATGAGTCTGAAATTGCAAGAAAAATGGAAGAAGAAAGTGGTTCCAGCTGACACTTGGTTCAAGCAATCACAAGTAAGCAACTTATTTTTCAAAATAGTAGCCTATATTGCACATATAGCATTAGTTCTGTAATGTTAAAAAGTTGATGTAATGATATTAACATGCATTGGGGTCTACTCATGATGAGGTCATTGCATCAGACCCCAACCCTAATGTTGGGTGGGTGAGCCACTACTACAAAGCTCCAGCAGTTAAGGTTGTGCCAACTATTCATTCTCAACTCACACAAAGCCAGAACTGTAGCCCTACTCCTAATTTGCACAGAGGAGTGAATATAAGAGCTCCTGCTCCAATGGTGTAGACTCAGGGAAGTCAAACTTATACTGCCCCACCTCTGAATGTGAATGTACAGGTAGCTGCGCCTACATTTTTGTCTGGAGGAAAAAAATATGTAAAGATCTCAAGCCGTGCTTCAGTGATCAATGAAATTAATCAAGCTCAGTCTAAGAAAAAGGGAAAAGAGAAGGTTGATGGTAAGGGTAAGGGGAAGACTGATGGTTAGGGAACATGATGATGTGTGTTGGATAATGGTAGTTATTTTGTGTGTTTACCTTTCTGTCAATTGTTTTGGTTGACTGAATGATTGGTACTGCTATTTTGGGGCACTAATCATGTAATGAACATTGCTGATTTTTGGCATTGATCATTGGATGAACATGGCTGATTTTTGTATTGTAGTACTCATTCAGACTACCAAAATGTTTTGTACATCTAGCAATGTATTAGAGCTAGTGCTTGTGTTGAAGTATTAGTTCTGAAGCGACTTTGCAGATTAATGACATGAGGTTATGTGGACAAAATTCTATGTGTCTTATGCTCTTACTATGGTTTGTTGTTTGTAAATTTACTATCTTGGTGTGTTAGAAAGAGAAAAGGAAACTGAGAATAATTCATAACAACTTGAAAAACAAAAAGGTTAGTTAACCAAATACAGAACACTATTACAAGATCACTACTTATTATTCAAATAATAGAAATGAAACTTGACCAAATCCACATCAATTAATTTCAAAAAAGACAAAGAGTATTTCACTCAAGATCAATAACTTCAGCAGCAGCAATATCAGGAACTTCATCATCAGGCAGAGCGGCGCATTAGTAATAATCGAACAAATCGAACATAAGATCAGCATTGTCAAGTCCATAGAGGCGAAAATAGCGATCATATTGAGTCTCCTACACATCAAAACATAGTTGATCAATAAAATTAGAATTCTCTTGTCATATTAGAGGTGATGTTAAAATGGTTACCCCTGCCATGTCGTAGTTGTCGGCCACATCCACTTCTCTCATTACACCAATAAACCAAACTTTAGGCCTTTCCATAAATAGACGAAATTTGTCGTACTTGTTTCGGTAAATATTCAACGTTTTCTTGATCCTCGAAATCAGGAAAGGGTCGGTGTTACCCTTCTCCATTTGGGTGGAAAAGTACTTCAGACCACGAGCAAGAATATTGGGGTCACTAATTCGATGCCTCGCACCATAGTCAATCACAATATGGAGCAGTTGCTCTTCCAAAAGCTCGTTAGTGCAAGGATCCCTAAATAGGTACTTTAGTCGTTCATCGGATACGCTATCCATTCTTATAATAACATGGAATGCAAAAAAATGGTTAGTGTTCAAATAACAATAAAGAAGAAATTACTTAAACAAATTAGTCGTCACAAACATTATCCGATAGACAACAACATAATACAACTACATTCTAGAAAAAAAAAACATAAAAACACAAAACATTGTGACCATAATAAACAGTAAAAACCACCCGATGAAACAACAAATAAGGGCGGCCTTCGTGACATTGATATTTTCCAAATAACCGTTCAAGGCAAATTCCTCAAGAACACGAATGGGAGTATGAACCACATTAGAAGTGGTAGACACGCGACAACTTAACTCAGTTTTTTCTTGTTCAAAAGTTCCTGAAATCGCATCTTTCCCCTGATTTCTTTTTTTCATTGATGGTGAATTATTCGTGTTACGCGGGTACATAAAAGCTCTTAGTCGAGCATTTTTTTCCAAGTGGAGTTCATCTTCCTAGATGAAATAATTGGGATGACGGACTCTCGTTGAACACACGTAGTAGTATTCGTCGGGTCGTGTGGAAGTCAACTCGGCCATAACGTATATCATTAGACCTCGACCACAATGACATGGAGATTGGTAAACCATCTACAATGAATGGAAAATGTAGAGGTGAGCCAAATACATTTAAAATAAACGTTTAACGATTAATCTCAATTAAGCACTAAACACTATATTAATCCGGTTATATTATCACTGGAAAACAACATAATTTGGGCCATCACAGAATTCGAATTCATACCCTAACCAGAAATTCATACACATGAAACAACAATTACGAAACAACAATTGCAACAACAACTACAGGCAAAGTCGATTAACATTCAAAGTCGATTTTCAAAAATAATGCTTAAGGAAAATTTGTTTACCTTGAATCAACCTCGACGAACTCACCCTTCTGCAACGCATTGATAAAAATAGACAACAATTGTCGTCGATTAGTGCAAAATCGAAACTAAACCCTAAAACCCTAAAAACATTTCCCTAAAATTCATCGAAAAATTAAACCCTCACCTTAATGTGGAGCCGTCGGTGGATGATCTGGAATGGGGTTCTAGGATAATTAAAGGAATCAGAGGAATCGAATCGCCGAATTTGGACCATTTTTCAGAATTTTGATCGGATGGGGAGTTGGTAAGAATTTTGATCGTGTTCTGTGTTTGTTCTTTTGTCAACAGATGGGCGAGGGTCTTGTGGTAAATTATCACACTCGCCCAGTCATTTGATTCAAAGAAAAAAAATTGGCCACGTGTCGTCAGGTGTAAATGAGGTGGCGTAAGTAATGGGCCCCGCAGACGACACGTAGACTGGGAGTAAGACCAGACCCATTGTGAAGCCTGATGGGCATTTTGTGAAAAAAAAAATTATAAGTTACAAGCCATTTTTTTGGCCCCAAAAAGTGTAGGGCAATAGTGAATTTTTAACAGTGTAGAAAAATGTATTTGCCCTAAAATTAACATTCATTAATAAGCTAGCTATATGTCCTACGTACATAGAGTTGTGTCTCTAATTATGGACTTTATAATATAAACAATAGAGCATAAGGCTAAATCGACCGATCTAATCCAAGTCGTAATAATCCCTACCAAGGACCAACAGTCCATTTCGGGATTCATGCTCTTAAAGTCAATTTCATGGCATACATACTTGTTAAAGATTTATTTTTATCTGGAATATAGGATAATTAAGACATCATTAATTGTGACAAGTATGCACAACATTGTTCAACAATATCTACAAAATATTATTTCTCTGTGACAACTTCTTTTAACATTTAATAATTAAGTTATATATTGTAATTTCTTTTCTAACTACCCATTAAGCATTAAGTGACAAAATATGAAATAGTCCTCTCGCTTATATGACAGACTGACTAGCCCCCACCTATTAAATGTGACACGGTATTTCATAAGAAAATAACACACGCACTACACGTATTAAAATATATTTATATATGCAACATTTTTCCCTTGCCCATCGACCCTTATCAGGCTGCCTATATATATTACATTCCAGAAAAATAACACTACCATAAAAATATCTAGTTACTAGTTGTGAACATGGCAAACTCAGGTGGTGATGAGTCTTTAACGTTAGAGCTCATTCGCCAACACCTCCTCGACGACTTCGCTTCCGACAACATGTTCTTAGACAACCTTAACCTCTGTTTCTCCGATTATGATTACATTGCCAACTACAATTTTGGAGAATCGGGCTCCACCTCTTCCGGGTCGGATTCATCATCAACTGACCCGCTCATTTCGCAGTACCTCGATATTGTCTCCGCTGATCATTTCTTTGAGACTCATGCAGCGAAGCCCGAAATTGACAATACTACTTCACAAATGCCTTTTCAACCCGACCCGGAAATCGCAAACGGGTCAGGTCGGGTTTCATTGGGCGCTGGGAGGGGAAGGCGATACAGGGGGGTGAGGAGGAGGCCGTGGGGCAAATACGCGGCAGAGATCCGAGACCCGACCCGGAAGGGATGCCGAATATGGCTTGGGACTTATGAAAGTGAAGTTGATGCAGCCAGGGCTTACGACTGCGCCGCCTTTAAGATGAAGGGGAAAAAGGCTGTTTTGAATTTCCCGTTGGAAGCCGGTAAAGCCATGCCACCGGAAAATGCTGGCCGGAAAAAGAGACGAGGAGATTGATTGGGTATTTGGACACTTGTCGTGTTAACTTTCTTTCATTCGGAGCATGGAAAAACTATATTATGCAGTCATCGTATTGTCGTCGATGTAATTATATATAATATTTTCTTAAATAATAGGAGGCAGTAACCATATTGTAATTCTCATCTCTACTGTTTGTTCATAAAGAAATGACGGATAAAAAAAGGTTATATCGCCTTTGATTTCTCATGAGCATTGATCCAAATTAAGTTAGAATCTTTTATCCTTTGATTTCTCATGTGTCGTAAACAACCAATTTTTTTCAGTGAGGATTGCAAATAAAAATAAAATTGTGATTTATATAAATGTCATGGAGTTTTTTTTTTTTCTGTCCATTACAAGATTTGAAACTATTTTTTTGATCCCTTATCTTTTCGCTTCATAGAAAAAACCCATTAAGTTGCAAAGCTTCGGCAAGATATGCCCATCGGACCTCTAAATTGGGTTCAGATGATTTAACGTGTGTTTGGTATGCCGTCTACATGGAAAAAAAATAAAAAAATCTAGAGTGATGAAGAATATGGTTCGTGATTGTTTTCTTTAAATTGCAAATAAATTGTAGTTATAATACAAGCAATAATAAATATTTTTAAAATAAGAAAGTGAAAATTTTAAAAAGAAAGTTGTAAATCAATTGTTAAAAATAACCAAACAAAAAATATTGTACCAATCTCTTTACGTTTCAGAATTGTAAAACTTTCATTAACCTAAAAATCTTCATAGTTGTAAAAATAATATAATTAAAATGATAATATAAAAAATTATAATATTAAATTACGTCAATGCCATTTACTTTAACATTAACAGATAGAGTCAAACTACAAGAGACTGTTTGTGAAAGGACAAACCTCAATAGGTGGATCAAAATTATCACAACTGTTATGGGTTGTGAGACAATGTAAAATTTATCTTCTACTTCTTTCAGTCGAATGTGGTACGTAAGAGTAGCTCTAGAGCCCTAATCTTGAAAATGGAGTTAGTGTGACTATGTGCCAAGAGGAGTAGAGGAGCAATAAATGGGGAGGCGATGTTTAGTTGTGAAGAATAATAAGATTTGTCTTGGCATATGTTGGCAGTGTGGCCCTTGTAAGCGCACATTCTAATTTCTCGTGAGATATTTGTGGGGCAAGGATTTGTTATTTGACTATCTTTGTAATAAGAAGATAGTATATTATTCTCCCCTTTACAAGGTTAGTGCACTAATCTTTACTCTTTGTAAATACTCATGAATTTTTTACTTTTTGTAGATATGCAAATTTTCCTTTCAGGCCCGATTGTTTAAGGAAAATGAGGAAAAAGAAAAAAAAAACAAGGGAAGATTTTTACTCGAAGTGTTTAGCAATTTGAGATTTTCTCGCCTAAATTTTGTTTTTAACACTAAAAGTATAATTATGATTTTTTTTTAAAAAAAGATTACTAATAAATACAAAAAATCCCTACATATAATAATAAATTTTCCAGACAAATAAATATCATGAGACAAACGCTTGAAAAACTAATGGAGCCTAAAGGGATGAAGTTTACTCATAATAATGTAGCACGAGTTTACTCACTTGGCCGTGTATAAACCAGTGTTTTTAGATCCGGCCCGGTCACAAAATCGGTGAGGCTACTGGGTTGCAGGTCAACAGGTCGGACCAGTTTGTTGACTTTAGTCAACGTTCAAAAAAAATATTATATAAAAATTATATGTATAAAAAAAATTATAAGATTGTGAGAAATATTTTAAGTCACTAATATTTTGTTATATTATAAGAAAAATAAGAATATAGTTATCACAATACTAAAACTTGAACACGTGACCTCCAACAAAACAAGTTATGGTGAATTAGTGAAAACCATTAAGGTATCCAACAATTTAATAAATAATTCAACAAACTATATATTTAATACAAGTTAAAAAATTGTTTTGGATTTTTAAATGTTAGCCAACCGTATCACAAAATTCAATCCAAGAACAATAATATGTGAAACTAAAATCTAGAAAGTGAACTTAGCATCGAACGAATTACTAGGCTTGAAATTCTAGAATGCATGCTTGTTTCGCTTCAAAATCAAATTAAGTATGGAAAACAACGTTTTTTTGAAAATTTCTTGGCCCAAAACGGACGCTCCTACTCAAAGTTGTTGCCTTTCAAAGTTTTGAATTTTTTTTCTTTCTTTTTTTTCAATTTATGAGGCAGTATTGTAATTAGCAAAAAAAATAGGGGGGCTGATTTGCAATTGACAAAAAAGAAAAAAGGCAGGCCGGTTCATAGGCCGTGCCGATTCACTGGGTCTACTGGTCCGACCTAAAAAAAATTTGGTCGACTCGCTGGAGACTAGCAACCCGTTTTTGGGGTAAAATCGGACCGAACAAGGCACCAGTTCTCGGTCGAACCAGCCGGTCCGGTCCGGGTTTCAAAACAGTGGTATAAACAACCAAAATATTCATTAATCGTTGACAATTTACATTTTTAAATAGGTTAAGTGTCTCTTTCGAAGGATAGGACATGTGATCTTTAGGACATGTGATCTTTTTACCTGTATATACTGATATCGGCATTATTTCTCAATTAATCCTAATAAATAATTTCAAACAGTGACAAACCAGTAAATTAAAAACAGTTGTAGAATTAGTAAAATCTTTTCCAAATAAAATTGGAAATCAATATGTTCAAAAACAATAAAAATGAACAGATTAGCAGCTATATGTGATCAGTTGCAGCAGCATTTGAGAGTCAGCTTAAAATCTTGATAGGGGGATTTCCGTATTGCACCGGCCCATATTCGAGGCCCATGGACATCTATGTCAGGGATCAAGCCCGATATACTTGCGTATATCGAATATAACATTCGATACAATATAGGGCGGAACTCTATAAATACACCCGCTCCGCATACCGCGATGGACACATTATTATTACCTAATCCACGTGTTGATATCAAATACCCATATTCGATATCCCTCCCGACATCAGGTTCGACATAGCTTGTAAGATCACATTCGACATAACTGTTCGATATTACCTTTGTGGCCAAGTCCTGACGTGTCCTCGACATCATTCCCGATGTCATCTTCGATATCACCATCAATATAACCTTCGATATCTGCTGTGAGACCCGTTCGTACTCTCTATCTCCAGCATCTGGTGTTCTGGACTAGAGTTGTCCTAGAGCTAGCATTAGTTATAGGAGGCATAGTTTGTAATAGAATCGTACCTCAACATCTGTAATATCCCACCTCGTCATATATATATATATATATATATATATATATACACACGATTTAGTGGCGCCGTCTGTGGGAACACCAGTTCTCAGGGTCAGAGAGCCGCAGAGTAATCAGAGAATGAAGAGACCTCAGATGGCGAAGGAGTCAGGGCAGAAGAAGAAAAAGACAGTAGTAGGACTTAAGAAGATGGAAGCTAATGCATCCGCTGAGCTTTCCAAGAGGGAGAAAGTGATTTTACCATTTCAGAACGAGCCGAAAATGGAGCCCGTTGGAGATTTTGTTACTATTAGCATCGACCCCAAGCGGCCGAACCACACTCTGCAGATTGGATCGACAATGTCACTAGATATAAGGACTACTTTGGTAGAATGTTTAAGGAGGAACGCTGGCATCTTTGCTTGGTTCGACTCGGATTTAAAGGGAATCGACCCCAAAATCATTGTGCATAAGTTGAATGTTGACCCTCGGGCTAAACCGGTGAGGCAAAAGAAAAGGAATTTCAGTAAAGAAAAGAACGAGGCAATGGAGAAAGAAGTGGTTGAGAAGCTCAAGGCATGTCATATCTACGAGATACGTTATTTCGAATGACTTAACAATATACAATTGGTCTTGAAAAAGAGGTTGAGTGGAGAATGTGTGTGGACTATACCGATTTAAATAAACATTGTCCATGAGACCCTTTTCCCATACCAAGGATAGAATTCGTGTGGACTCAACGGTGGGATGCGCCTTGTTCAGTTTCGTGGATGCGAAGAGTGAATTTCACCAGATTTTCATGGCAACAGAGGATCAACCGAAAATGGCTTTTCTTACGGATATTGGCATATACTGCTATCGAGTGATGCCCTTCGGATTGAGGAATGCAGGCACTACCTTCCAAAGGCTAGTGGCCAAGATGTTTTATAACCTAATCGTAAAGTCCATGGAGGTTTACGTACATGATATGTTGATCAAAAGTTTGAAAGCTCAGGATCACGTGAAGCGTTTGGAGCAATCCTTTGGGATCATGAGAAACTATGGAATGAAACTCAATCCAAAGAAATGTACGTTTGGCGTTCCGGAAGGAAAGTTCTTGGGTTATATGGTTAACGAGAGGGGAATCGAAGCTAACCCCGATAAGATTCAGGCAGTTATGAGCTTACCCTCACCGTAGTCGATACGCGACGTACAATGTTTAGTCGGACGCATAACACCATTAGGACAGTTTATTGCAACCTCAGCCAAAAAGAGCCTACTTGAAGAAAGCGACCGATTTTCAATGGACTGGCGATTACGAAAAGGCATTCCAGCAGGTGAAGAGATATCTGATGACCCCATCGTTGTTGGCTAAACCCGACGCAGGAGAAAGGCTCTATTTATACCTGGCGATCTCGACCAATGCTATTAGCACAGATTTGGTCAAAGATATAGGTGGGAAACAGTTGCCTATTCATTATGTCAGTCGTGTGTTCCATGGCGCAGAGAGGAACTATCTGCAAATCGAGCTATTCGCCTTAGCGATAGTAATGACGGCCCAAAAATTGAAGTCGTATTTCCAGTCACACCCCGTAATCGTTATCACAGATAAACCACTTCGACAGATAATGGCGAGCCAAGAAACCAATGGGCGCTTGGTTAAATGGGCGATAAAGTTAAGCGAATTCGGGATAGAATATCGCCCCTGGACCGCCATCAATGCGCAGGTCTTAGCAGATTTTATGGCAAAACTTTAGGGAATAGTGTGGATCACTCTTGCAACCACATCTTTAATATAATCCAAGACCCGAGACCTAGTACCCGGCATTCAACATGGTTGTTACATGTGGATGGGTCCTTGACCGCCAATGGCGAGGGTGTAGGAATCCACCTGGTATCTCTCAGTCCTAGAAAGTTGAAGATAGAATAATATGAACCATTTGTAAAGAGAGTTAGTGCCAGAATACAAAGCTGGTCAGCAAAACAATTGAGTTATGCATGGAGGCTCCAGCTAGTGAGAGCAGTGCTTCTATCAATTCAGAGATTCTGGTGTCATGTACTCCCAATTCCAATGGGGGTCATAACACAAATAGAAAGCTTATGTATAAGCTTCCTGTGGTCAGGAAAGGATAAGGGAAGGAAAAGCTTAGTGGCTTGGAGCAAAGTATGTCAAGAGCATATGCAAGGAGGGCTGGAAATCAAAGAAATCTTAAGCTGGAACAAGGCACTGCTAAGCATGCAGATCATAAATTTGGGGGAAATAAGCAGAAAGAAGACAATATGGACATAGTGGATCCAAGCATACAAGCTCAAAAATGAGTCAATCTGGACAGTAGCAAAGAAGACAGGAGAATCATCCTGGTGGAGGAACTTACTCAGATTGAGAGATGAAATGAAAAGCAAAAGACCAATCACAGAAGAATGGGGAAGAATGACAGCAAGAGAAGAAGTACAAGAATGCTACAAAGCATACCACACAGAGACACCTTCAGTAGGATGGAGTGAACAGGTATGGAATCACATCTCTTTATCGAGAGTTTCATTTCATAACTGGATGGTTATGCAAAGAGGTCTTGCTACCAAGGTTAGACTTAAGAAATACAATATTATAAATGAGTAATTATGTACTATGTCACAATGGAGAGGAGGACCTTGAGCACTTATACTTCCAATGCCCAAAGGCGAAGTTTATACTTGAGCTAGTAATGAGGGCAGTGGGAGTAGGGAATACTTCTGATAACTTGCAGGATTGGAAGGAGATGTTTAGCAGATCTCAAAAGAAAAGCAGCAAGGCATACCAAATAAGAGCAGCAGCACTTGGGAGTGTACTGTACTGGATCTGGAGATGGAGGAATGAAAAGGTATTTGAGGATAGGACAATCCCATCACAAAGGATCATCCAGAGCATTGATAATGAGGTGAGCCTAAGGGTAAGATACAAATGGGGTAAGAAACATAACAAATTTATAAAGAGTACTCTTAGCAATCTTGAAAGATTATTGATGGGAACTAGTTTAACTGCTTGCACTGGAGTTTAACTGTCACAGGTAACCAACTTGAAAGATCTGAAGGCTTGAAAATACAGAGAGGTAACCTTCTCTCACTTCAACCTTTCCAGCACTAGAAGAGTAAGAACAATGTGAGAAGCAACTGTCTTTTAAGCACTCAGAAGCAAGTAGGGGGCACAAGAAGAGTACCGTCACAGGCCTGGCCTGGAGCTGGAATGAAGGCAGTGTACTTATAGATTTTGGATTAGGGGAGAGTCCAAGGAGAATAGCTTCATGGGAGAAGGCTTTCCACGGGTCATAGTCCCAGACTAGAGCTTAGTGGATTCCTTAGCTTGACAGTGCATTGTTCTGTGCATATGAGTTACTAGAGTGTCTAGTTCCTTAGCTTCATATTGGGGTATCCCCATGTATCTTGTAAAACACTCTTTCCAGTTGCAATATATTTACCTTTCGTGCAAAAAAAAAAAAAATTAACAATGGTACACTCGGGAGAATGACTACAATTATTGAATTTTAGGATAAGCTATATATTACTTAGGGCTGTACATGCATTTGGATGAATTAACACTAGTAATCGATTTTGATTTTGATCTTGGCGAAACAAAGATTAAAATCAGATTAGTTTAAAACTATCCTATTCGATTCAAAATCATTCAATTTTGATCTAATTTGATTTGATTCAATTTTGATCTTTTTTTTAAAATATTAACGAACAAACATTATATAACTTTTTATTTTTCATCTAAAATTGAAGAAAACTTAAATAACATGAATACAATGATAATTTATCAGAAATTCACATGCATTAATGGGTTTCTCATTACAAACTATTAACCCAATGTTCAAAATAAAAACCCCAAAAAAGAAGACAAGCCGTGGTTAGAACTTAGTAATTAGTAAGTTACAATTTCAAGATTATACATATATACTTGATACAAAAGTATTACGACTTTTGAGAAAGGAAAATCCGTGAAGTGTTAATTATTTAGTTAATACATTTAGTTACATAGTAGTATTTCATTAGCACTATATATATTTTATTATTTTATAACTTAATTTAGTATACTATTATATATATATGTGTGTGTGGGTGTGTGTGTATGTGTGTGTATTTTAAAAGATGAGTATTGGATTCGATCCGATTTTTATCCTCTAAAATCTAGGATCAAATCAAAGGGGGATCCAATCCTAAGCCATAAATTAAACTAAAAGTCGGATCAAATACTAGATTCGATATTTGGATCAGATCATTCGATCGATGTTGAACTAATTCGATCGATATGATTTTTCTGCACATCTCGAATACTAGAATTTAAAGTTTTTTTAAAATTGTTATTGATATATAGAGAACGCAATTATAATGTACAAACCTAACGCTGAGTAAAAAAAAAACAACGCAGAGCTTCGAGCTTCATTATTTATAAGAGTATATCTACTTTTCATTCTAATATGGGCTAATATGACTAGCCAAGTATGATATGGACTGACCCAATAACAAGGCTAAGAAATATGAACATGTCGAGTATTTACACTAGACAAGCCAAAGAACATGTCGACTATCAATATTCGACATGCCCCTGAACACGACATACTCGAAAATCCGAGAATGGCTATATTCAAGAGAATTCATTAATTACGGGTTACTGTTCACATATACATTGAGTTTCCATACTTGACATAGTCACTCAACATACACATTTGACATACACATTTGACTTACCTTCACTCCACGTATGGATATTCAACATACAATCACATTCGTCGTATCTATATTGTAAGATCTTAAAGGGTTTACTTATACTTTAGACAATGTTATAACAGCTAAATGTCTCGACTAGAAAATCTTCAAGTTCATACGAAGTTCCTTCGCCCTCAAATTTCTTATACAAATGAGTACAAAAATATTTTGGCTCTTAAACAAATAAAATGACATTTGACTTATGCTCTAATATCTTGTCTTATAATGTCTTTGAGTCTTCTGCTTTTATAGAGTGTGGAATCTCATACGCGGAAGGACAATTGTTGCACCAGATCTTCGATTTTTTCAGACAACTTGCAAACCTATTTTAATTCATCCGATTTGATCATGTTATACAAGTAAACAGAATATTCTAATGTATATTGCAATGTATATATTCCAAATAAATAATTCCAGAATCAGCTGAATCCTCTTTTCTTATTTATCCTAACGCGTTAGGATCCTGTTAAATATGGAAACACTAAGATTCACTTCCAGAATATCATTACACATTTTCCTTAAATAACCTGCTATGACAGGATCATGAATGACATGGAAAGATGTGTAAATATTATCAAAACATAATAATAATAATTTAATAATTAAACTAAGAATAATTTAACCCAAATGATTGGTTCTAACAATGACAAAAAAAATAAAATCAAATATATGTCAAACTATTGGTGTCGTATGAGGGAACACAACAAGCACAAGCGAAATGGCACCGCCTGCTGACGTTCATAGAGAGCAACAGAACACTCAATGGACAAGAAACCAACAGGCCAACATGGGACATACTCTTTCCCCCACGTCCAGATAACCAATGAAATGTAATAGCCTTCTTCGCAAGTCTAGGAGCAACCACCGACGTGGTTCAAGATGCCCGAACCACCTCCAGTGGGAACCAAGCAATCTGACTGGACCATGTGGCCGTCGTGTTCCTTCCACAAGAAGTGAGGGCTCGGATCATGGCCACCGTGAAAGCCACTCTACCATTCCCAACTTTCAAGCGTCACCAGTTGAGCGACAAAAAAATGCACTACCACCACGACCTCAAGAATCTAGTGTTATGGGTTTCCTGCAAGGACAAGGGTCTGCAATCATCATGAAGGAGTTGAATCACACAGGGGACAAGCCTGGACTAGGGCCTCAAATGAGCAAGAAGAGAGGGCAGAGGACCCTCCGACGGATCATAAGGAGATAACAAAGAGGATCGAACGCCTAAACCAAGAAAATGAGGAGGTACAAAGGAAATTGGCTCAGGCAGCTAGACAGAAAAGACTCACTCCCATATGTTAGGAGATTGTGGATGAAGCTTTAGATCAAGGAGAAAAGATTCCGCAGTTGAAGATCTACAATGGGAAGAGTGACCCTCGCGAGCATATATATTACATTGGCGGTATACTGTCGCTTTACAACTTCGTTGAAAATGTTCATGCTTGAATATTTGCCAACACCCTAATGGGATCACCACTCGATTAATTTATAAGAATACCGATGTATGCTTGATAATCAGCTATTAGCAGCTAAAGGAGGAAGTTTAGGAACCAATTCTCAATCTAAAAGAGAACTACTACCAATCACAACCACCTCTACTGTGTCAAGAAGGAGGATAAGAAGAACGGTGAGGGACTCCATGAAAAGGTTCAATTAGGAATTATTGAATGTAGATGAACCAAACGGTGAATTCGTCACCAACATCCTTTTCACGACTACTAGAAACAAGCTCTTTGTGGCCGCATTGTTCGACAAGGAACCTACCACCATTAATCATATCAGTGAGCTGGCATACAAGACAATGCATCATGAAGAGATGATGGAGCCTAAAAACGTTTACAATCATGCCTACAACATAATAAGAGGAAAGGAGGATATGGGATGGAATAGAGACATGAATAACCGTTCTAGAAATAAGCCCCCAACGCACTACCCATTGTTGAAAAGGATATCACGACTCTCTTTATTATCGTAATAAAGGAAAGGTTGGCTAAATGACTTGAGGAGGATGAAAGACTCGCCTCCCACGAGGTTATCTAAGAAGTACTACAAGTAGCACCGCCAGAATGGCCATGGCATTGAAGATTGCAAAACCTGAAAGAATGAGACTAACACACTGATCAGAGAAGGGTGGTGTTCCTCGAGCTGCCCAGAAAGTTGAAGCGATAATTAGCACCGCTTCACAGGAGGAGATTCGAAACTTGTTCCTTGAATATGGTGCTTCAGGCCAGAACGTGGAGGTGATGGTTCCGTCAGCAGATCAGAGGGGTAATTCTCCTCCGGCGAAGCACTTAACAGTGTATTATTCTCAGGTAAAGGCGGGATTGCGTTCCTTTTTCCTGCCTTTTTACTGCGAAATTTTTAAGTACTGTGATGTATGCCCTAGTCAACTCACCCCCAATTCCTTCACGACCCTAGCTTTATTTGTCTTCTGGTGTTTGGTGAGGGGAATCGAGTGCACAAGGGATAGGTTTTTTGCAATTTTTGAGTTGAAGCTGTCTCCGGGGGGGCTCAGTTCTACTGTTTTAGCCATCGGAACAAGGACGACCGTATCTCCAAGGGCAATGTCAGTTCTCACAGCACATGGAAGAATAAATTTTTCTATGTCTTTCCCACCGAGGGGAAATAGGACATGCCACTTACTTGGATGGTGCCCAAGTTCCCGGAGAGGGTGTTGGACGATACATTGGTGTTTTCACCTGTGTTTTCTGCGAAACCTTTGGTGGAGTTGGGGGATTTTGCTCGTCTCTATCGGACCGTGGGCTTGCGGTATATTACCCCGATAGATAAAATCGAGACCCCTCTGGCTATCCCCGCGAAATACTTCATCGCTTTTGGTAAACTCTTATGCTTATATTTTTTATTTTTTATGTATTTTTCTGGTTTATCTGACTTTTAGCTGTTTTGCAGTGGACATTTTATGACCGTATATGGCGGAAGGTGCCAGTGGCTCGGATGGTAATGAGGAGACGAGAATTCAGGAAGGGATTTTGACGTCGGGGGAAGGTGAAGTCGATGCGGCTGCGGAGGGTAAGGCAGAGCGAGTAAGGACAACTCAATTCCGGTCATCTAGTGGAACATCCCATACCCCAGAAGAAGCGGGTTTCGATGTAACTTCCGCGGATGCGGTCCTCATGGGGTCGTTCTCGTTAGGGGGAGCAGAAGATGATGTAGGGATAGGGGGATGCCCTTGCCCCCCTTAGATGCTATCGACGCGTCTTCACCCTCGGAGATATCGGGGGATTCTGTGGATGTATTACTGGCAACTCCTCCTAAAGGAAAAGCCTCCCTTGCTGAGAACGAGGGAGTATCTTTGGTGGAAAACGCTCTTGATTTGGGTAAGTTTCTTAAGATTAATTGTTTTCCATTTGTTTTTCTTTTTTTAGGGGATAAGTTACTTACTTGGGGAAGTCATTAATTTGCAGGGGGTGACTTTTTTAATTTTGAAGGTGGATCCTTTCCTTCGGATCCTTCTGCTCCTCCAACTTCCGATGATCCGATGCTTTTATTGGATGAGCTGATGGCCGCAACTCCCTCTTTTGCAGATCATCCCCCTCCAAGTTTGTTTACCGCCATACAATCAGACAACCCTGTGGTTACTCAGGTGCCTATGTCGGGTGGGATATCATCGGGGGGACCTTTCGCATCAGGGCAAGAGCCTAGCCCTGAGGAGGCTCAGGTGGCCCTCGATACCATCACTCGATTCATGGCTGCTGCTAACTCTCTTCCATCAGAGGGGTGGAAATTTGTCCAAGCTTGCACGAATTGCGTGGCTATGCTGGTAAGACTTATTTTTTACTTATCTTATTTGTTTAATGTCTAGCGTTGGGGGTCTTTATTCTTTTGTTTTGTTTTTTAGGCGCCTAAAATGCTTCCTCTTCTGTTACTTGAGGTTGAGAAGTTGCAAAAGTTGGCGACCGCGGCTGAAGAGAAGTCCCGAAACACAGAGGAAGAAAATAAGAGTCTCCGGGAGAGGATAGAGAAATACGACGCGGCATGGTCTAAGCTCACGAAGCAGCTTCAGGAAGTAGGGGCGGAAAACAAGCGGCTTCAATCATCCGTATCGGAGATGGAGGCCTCGGGGTTGGTGCTGAAAGAAAGGGTTCCCTCCCTCGAAGAAGAAAAGGTTGCCTGGGGGGTAAAGCAAAAAGAGTTGGAGCATAGCCTGTCCTAAGCGCTTGGTCAGGAGTTATCGAAAGCCCCAGTTACGGGGGGCATCTCTCCTGAGGAAATGCAACAGAAGCTGACTGCTGCAGTTAAACAAGCCCAGGATTAGGCCCTCATCCAAGTCAAGGAGTTATATGTCCGCAGGAATTATGGCTACTTGGTTGGACATGTAATGTGGGGGTTTCTTCAATGCTTCGGGCAGGTGCGCAGGAAGATAGCTCCCAATGTTGATCCGTGTCAGATAAATATTGCGGAGATGCAGGGGCCCACGTTGGAACAAGCCTATTCTATCTTTTTGAAGAATAGTTCTCAGTTTCCTACTTCTTCTTCTGCCCCAACCCGGGTTCCCTTGACCGCCGTGGTTCCGCTGCCTTCAGCTCGTCACTCTCCCAGCACGGGGGCGCAAGCTGGTCCCTCTGGTGCTCCCTCTTCTACAAGTGCTCCGACTCTTTCTTCTGCAAATGTGCCAACTCCTGCATCCACGAGTGCTCTACCTCCCCCGTCTTAGAGACCCCTTTTCTTCTAGCATAATTGTATTTTGTTTTTTGTTTTAATGAGACTTGTCCTTGTAATTTAAATATAGTGCACGTTTTTAAGGGATTTGTCTCTTACATGGGTTTTTATTTTTGTCTTTTTCATGTTTTGTCCTTTTTATGTTTTGTTAAGATTGACTTGTTATAAATAGAGTAGTTGTGCTTTGTCACATCTAGGAATCAGAGTTCCTCTTTTAAAAAAAACTTTTAATCTTATCTGAAAGTCTTGAATGATAGAAACAGCGTGCTTCTTTTTCCCATTTGCATGGGGTAGGTGGGAGTATGTCTCCGGTTGAATTTGAGAGATGATGACACGTGGAACTTCGTGTCTCTTCTTTATTGGTTGTGAGAACCGCAGGATCCGGGTGGTCCTGCTGTTGGTGGTGGGCTCCTTATACTTGCTATAAATTACTTTCTCATGAATTGTCATTTTCATCATGCAAATCATTCCTAAAGAACACTTGTTAACTGAAAAAGGCAATTTTTATCTTTAAGTGCCTTGTTATGAGTGCCTTGTTCTTTGAAAAAAGTTTAGCAAACTTAGATAAGCTTGCCATGACACTTCCCCATTCTACACGTTCTCAAGGGGGTCTTACTCCTTCTCGTAGGTCCCCTTCTGTGCATATGGTGCGACGAATACCAAGTGAGACTACTATACCTGGTCCTCGTCGTGGGGGGGGGGGGGGGGGATGTTCCCCTTCCCCTTCGAGCAGACATGTTGCTGTCGCATAACATCAGGGATGTGTTCATGAGCAGGGAGGCTTATCTCTCGATAGATCTACTATCGGTTTTTCATACGATCACAGTGAATCCTCGAATGCTGATAGGGGGGCCGTATTGGATTGGTAGAAACCACGGAATCTGCAGACTCGGTGGCAACACTGTTCGTGGAGTACAACTTAGACTAAGGCGGATATGACTTAGTGCTACCTAGGAGTGACCAACGTGCGTATGACCCTCCCGTTGGGTACATGACTGTATATTCGGATCAAATACACTGTGGATTGCGTTTGTTCTTTCATCCATTCTTACGAGCGCTTTTTCGTTATTGGCAAATATTTCCCAGCCAACTTACACCTAACTCCTATCGTTACCTGGTAGGGTATGTTCTTTGTTGTGGGCTTTTGGATTTGCCTTTAACTCCTTATCGGGTGGGGAGTGTCTTTCTATTGCGTCCTTGCCCAAGAGATTTACCTTTTTTTAGCTTGGTATACCGTGATCAACGCCGTTCTTTCACAACAATCACTAGACGGGTTACCCCCAAGATGATTGGAAGAGTCATTTCTTTTATCTAAAGCCTCGTGGGATGGCAGCTTGTGCCTGGAGAGTGCCCGTTTGTTGGGGATTAGGCTATGTGGTTCCTTCTGTGGAAGTGGTTACTTGTGAATCAGAGTTTTTGGGAGAGTCTTCGCTATTTAATGGTAGTTATGATATATGCGCCTGTTGGAGCTGTCCGATGCTCTTTCTATGGCTGGTTTACAGGAGGGATCAGCGGCACGAGAGCTTTCTCCTTGTCCTCTCCATACCAATTTCTTTTTCCGTAACTTTCTTCTTTATGTTCCCTCTTTTGTTTTTTGAAGATATGTTATAGTGGGCTAATATTATAATCTAATATGTGTTTATTCTTATTATAGGGTCCGAAATGAATTTTTTTGCCATATGGAGATCCAGAAGGGCTCTCGAGAGTAGCGGCTCCGAGGATCTATCCCCTTTAGAGGGGGACTCGGGCCGTTTTCCATTACGACTCGTCGGGGATTCTTTCCGAAGATTTCCCGGAGTTGGGGAGTCGAGAGTTTCTTCAAGCCCGTTGCTTTCCTTGAGGTTGGGTCCTCGGACTATCGGAGGGGGCGGTGATCAGAGGGGTTATTCTCCTGGTTTTCGCAGAGATTCCGTTAATGCAATAGAGGAGGGTGGGCCCTCGTCTCCCGATACTCCACCTCCTACTGCCGAGGTAGAACATGGGGAGGGTTCGCGAGTAGCTGAAAGGTTTCCTGAGATTATCCCCGATGTGATTTTTTACCGGACGTTCCTGAGTGGATTGTTGAATAATTTGGACTGTACTCAGTTGAACGCCCTCCCACTTTCTTTTCTGCAGGATTTGGCTAGTAAGGACCTGTGTAAGGTAACATGTTTTTCTTTTTCATTTTTGGGTACGATTGTTGTTGACTTAGATTCTCTTTGGACGGATTATTTCATCTTTTTATGGTGATCAACGATGTGGGCTCTCGGAGGGACCAAATAACTTCGGAGGCAGAGTTGATCTATCGTCATCGGGATGACCTTGAAATGGAACTTTTGCTTACCAAGCAAAAGGTGGAACAGCTCCGAGGAGATAGGGAGGTGGTGTAGGAAAGCCATCGTGGAGAGGTGAAAGATTTGACAGAGAAGTCTTGGGATATGGAAAGGCGCTTATCTTTGGAGCGAGCACGGGTGGTGTGTTTAGAGGAGAGGGTGGAGGACCTTCGAGGGCAACTGCGCATCTTAGAGGAGCGATTGTCCTTTGTCTTGGAAGAGAAGGATGTTGCTGCTCGGAAACTGCTGGAAATGATGCGAAGGAAGGAGGTAGCGCTAATGTTGGCTCGAACCCAAGCACTTATGGACATATCCAATGCTCTTGCCCCTCGGGACGTACTCCGAGAGCAGTTTAGGGACATGGTGCGCATCGGGTATAGGCTATGCGAGGAAGTCGTGAGATCCTTACCAGGGTTTTCGGCCACTCTAGTGATCCCCCGTTTGAATATAGTGTCGGAATCCCCTGCCACTTCCATGGTAATGATTTCTGAGGCAGTGCCAATGTCGGAAGACATACCTGTTCCTTCTGTGGATCTAGCAGAACCCATGGATCTTTCAGAGGAACAACGTCGTCAGTTGATTAGGGAAGGAAAGTGGCCACGTGAGGACCCTTAAGTGTTGCGGTGTGTTTTGGGATGTTCTTAATAATGTATAAATTGTTATATAGGCGTGCTGTTGAGAGGCATGTTCAGCTTTCTTTAGTTTTTGTTTATTGTGTGTGTATTTTTTGTCTGTTTGTAACAAATGGCCCCTTGAGGTAGGTTTGCCGACAGTCCTTAGAGGGCTGTTCTTCTTGTAGTGGCAAAGCTATCTTTGTTCAGATAATAAAACGAGAGCCATTTATTGTAAACATTGCTTTATTCATATACATCTTTATTTATATACAAGGGGAGGCTGGTCTCGTACCAGGCTACCGTGATATCAAGCGTAGTATTTTATCAAATTATACGCGTTCCAGGAATTATGAAGTACTTCCCCTCCATGATTTTCTAGGAGGTATGTGGCGCCTCCAACAATTTTAGCTATTTTAAAAGGGCCTTCCCATTTAGGCTGAAGTTTCCCCACGTTTTTTGAAGCTTCTGCTCTTTTTAGTACGAGATCTCCGACTTGGAAGAGTCGGGGTCGGACTTCGGCGTTGTAGTGTCGTGCCATGCGCGTTTTATATTGTTCCATGTAGACAGCTGCGCGGGCCCTTCTTTTTCCAGAAGATCCAGGGCTAGGGCTAGATTAGAGTTGTTGCTTATTTCCTCATATTCCGGAACTCGCCAACTTTCTACCACTACCTCTGGGGTATAATCGCTTCACTTCCATAGGTTAGACTATAGGGGGTTTCTCCCGTGGCAGTCCTTTGAGTAGTCCGATAGGCCCATAGAATTCCGGGGATCTCCTCCACCCATCGAGCCTTGTGCCAACCTAATCTTGCTTTTAGATTTTTTAGCAAAGTTTGGTTGGTCCTTTCTACCTGGCCGTTGGATTGAGGATATCCTACGTTGGTGAAACGATGCTTTATCTCCCACTGACTGCACCATTTTTCTAATTCTTGGCTCGTGAATTGGAGCCCATTATCGCTAACCAAGTGTCGGGGGATGCCGAAACGACATATAATGTATCTCCATATAAAGTTAATAACCGCCCCCGCGGTAATCTTGGCTAAGGGTTCCGCCTCCACCCATTTGGTGAAGTAGTCTACAGCCACTATCAAGTATTTCTTTTGGCCGGCGGTAGGGATCAATGGCCCTACGATGTCAATTCCCCACTTGGAAAAGGGACATGGAAGGGGTTCGGATACCCATGGTATCGCAGGTTGACGTACCTTGCGATCGAAGGTTTGACATGGCTTACAGCGTTTGGCATGTTCTTGACAATCTTTTTCCATTGTGGGCCAGTAGTAGCCTCGGCAAAGTATACGTCCCGTCATGCTTTCTCCTCCCGTATGGCTACCACAAGTACCTTCGTGAGTTTCCCGAATAACTTTCTCGGCTTCTGCACGACCTAGGCATCTGGCATGGGGGTGGCAGTAAGATCGTCGAAACTATATCTCCTCGTGGAGAAAGTATTTGGCAGTCCTTCGTTCCATTTGCTGCCGTTTCGCTTTACTAGTACGAGCCGCATACTCTTCGGGATGCCTGAGGTAGGCTAGTATAGGCTCCCTTCAATCATCTCATGAGGGTTGTTGTGTCGTATTCACCTCCTTTATTTCCGCTTTTCAGAAGTTGTTGCTTGGAGAAGCGTGATACGACGGGTATGGATTGTAGCAGTTTGGGATGGTATTTTTGATAAAGCATCCGCTTCTTGGTTATCGGAGCGGGGAATTTGTACTATCTGGTAGCTTTCAAACCACACACTTCTGTGTTGTAGAACCTGCACATATTCTCGCATCCTTTCTTCTCGGGCCTCATAGGCACCTTTTGTTTGTTGCACGATTAGTTGAGAATCACTATGCATTACTATTCTTCTAATCCCTCCATCTCGGGCTAATCTCGGTCCTATTAATAGGGCCTCATATTCGGCTTCATTGTTAGATAGGGGGTAGTCAAGTCTAATAGTGAAGTATAGGGTTTTGTCCTCTACTTCCGTGTTAGATAGGACTATTCCTGCCCCCCCCCCCCATGAGTAGCCGTGCCGGATCCATCTACAAATAGGTGCCACATAGGGGGGTTTCGAGTAGTCTCCACACTTGCCATTTCTACCACAAAGTCTGCCAGAATCTGGGCTTTAATGGCGGGACGGGGGGCATAGGTGATGTCATACTCTGTAAGTTCAACGGCCCATTTGATGAGTCGGCTCGAGGTTTCGGGTTTATTAAGGATGGTTCGCAAAGGATACTTAGTCAAGACTGTTACGGGGTGGCAAAGGAAGTATGGGCGTAACTTCCACGCGGTAGTGACGAAAGCTAGTACTAACTTCTCAGTTTGGGTGTATCGTCCTTTGGCCCCTTGCAATGTTTTACTAACATAATATATCGGGTGATGTTCCCTATTATGTTCCTTGACTAGTACCGCACTTACGGCTTCTTCCCCGATGGCCAGGTATACAAACAAATCTTCTTGGGGGGTGGGTTTCATTAATAACGGAGGGCGAGTTAGGTAATCTTTTAACTCCCCTAGAGCTCCCTCGCATCGCTCAGTCCATTTGAAATCTTTGATGTTTCTTAGGATTTTGAAGAAAGGTAGTCCTTTATCAGCTGATTTGGAGATGAATCGGCTTAGAGATGCCATTCTTCCCATGAGTTTTTGGACTTCTTTGATTGTTTTAGGAGTAGGCATATCTAGGAGGGTCTGGGCTTTTTTGGGATTCATTTCTATTCCTTTTTCCGTAACCATAAATCCTAAGAATTTACCCCCTTTTATTCCAAAAGAACACTACCGAGGATTGATTTTCATTCTAAATTAGTCCATAATGGCTAACCCCTTACGGAGATCCTCCGGGTGATCTTCAGCCCGAGGGCTCTTGACAATCATATCATCCACATACACCTCCATCGACTTCCCGATAAGGCCAACGAACATTAAGTTCACGAGCCTCTGATAGGTGGCACCGGCGTTCTTTAGTCCAAATGGCATCACCAGATAGTAAAAGGTGCCCGCCTCGGTAATGAAGCTAGTCTTTTCTTGGTCTATGGCGGCCATGGGTATCTGGTTGTATCCCTGATCCCCGTCCATCGTGGATAATAGTGCACATCCAGCTCTACCAGTTGATCTATGATGGGTAGGGGATATCAATCCTTTGGGCAGGCTTTGTTCAAATTGGTAAAATCAACACACATACGCCATCTTCCCCATGTTTTGGGTACAAGGACCACGTTGGCTAACTACTCGGGATAATGTACTTCCCGAATCTGATGCAAGTTGAGCAGTCGTTGGATCTCGGACCGTATACTTTTATTCCTATCTGGTCCCATATTTCTTTTCTTTTGCTGTATGGGTTTGGTTCCGGTTTTGACATTGAGGAAGTGTTGGCATACTTGATTACTTATCCTTCCCGGAGGCCCACCTTCCCAAGCGAAGAGATGTTTGAACTCCTTAAGTATAAGGGTCACCCCTTCTTCCAATCCCGGTTTCATGCCAGTCCCTATCTTAACAGTTTTAGTGGGGGCTCCTTCCACTATTTCAATCATCTTTAGCTCCTCTACAGGCTGTACTTTCAATTCCTCCTTTATTCTCTATTTTTTGACCGGCAAGGGAATCCTATCTTCGTTTTTAGATGGGATAGCATTCATGCGGCATTCTCGGGCTTTGACTTGCCTACCCCTAACTTCCCCGATGCCTGATGGGGTGGGGAATTTGACCTTAAGGTGTAGGGTAAAGGGATGGCTTCAAAGGTTCGTATTGAAGGTTTCCCACATATCGCATTGTATGTTCTAGAGGAAGCCTTTACTACTCAGAATTTGGTTGATTCGGTGCGCCTCGTGGCACCCTCTCCCCAAGA
The DNA here is from genome assembly GCA_948329865.1 of Linaria vulgaris. Lineage (NCBI taxonomy): Eukaryota > Viridiplantae > Streptophyta > Magnoliopsida > Lamiales > Plantaginaceae > Linaria > Linaria vulgaris. Next base: position 79,141,315 of record OX415249.1, on the reverse strand, counting down.
CATAGGTAAAATGACGGTTCCTAGGGTACGACACGTGTCTCCTGAGAATCCGACCAGTGGGACTTCAGCCGCTTCCAGGCGGTCTTTCCTTAATCCCATAGCTAAATAAGTTGAGAAAAAAAGAACATCCACGGAACTACCCGTATCAATTAAGATTCGTTGGACCTCAATGCCAAATATCGTGGATTCTATGACCAATGGATCCTCGTGAGGATACACAATACCTTTCAAGTCTTTTGGCCCGAAGGCAATAGTAGGTAACTGGGCTTCCTGTACGGAGCCCATGGGTGGTCCTTGCTCTACCCGTCTTGCCTCCTTCAAATATTTCTTCTTTTTTCCCGGCGGGGATACAGAAATGTCTCCTCCCTCTATCATATTGATCGTACGGCCCGATGGAGGATTATCCTCGTAGGATTTGCGAGGGGGGTGGCAACCTTTGGCGCGGGGTGTCCTCTCGATTCTGGGTATCGGATCCTCTCTCTTCGGTAATTCCTTCAGATCGAATTCTCTTCTAAACATTGGATCTGGGAGTTTCTTGATTATTTTCTTGTAAGTAATTTCCCAAGTATCCGACGCTGAGAAGTCGGTGTATTTCAGTTTTTAGGGTGGTGCAAGCGTTGGTGTCGTGCCCCCACGCTTTATGGTACTTACAAAATATACCGGAATCTTTTTTATCATGGGGTCTCCTAACAGGACGGGGCCATTGGAGATCATTACTACCTCTCATAACATTGAGTACTTCCGTCGGGGTGATAGTTAGGGGAGGTAGAGGCGCAGGTTGGAGATGTCGCTTCACTGGCCCCCCTTCTTCCCTCCTCTTCGGAGGTGTTTTTCCTTCCTTGGCCTTATCTGGGGTTGTCTTTTCATGTTCTAGATCATGGCATTCTGCCTGGATTTTGGAGTTTTCTGCTTCCTCCATGATAATATAGGTTTCTGCTTTGTGCATAAGCTCATTCATATCTTTAACTTGATTACCCATAAGGTATCGGAAAAAATCCCCGGCCTTAAGTCCTTGAGCCAAAATATCCGCTATAATGGAGGGATGAGTATTTAGTATATCAAAGGCTTCATCCGAGAAACGTTTCATATATTCTCTAAGAGACTCATCTTTACCTTGTTTTATTGTGAACAAGTGGCTAGCGGATTTTGGGTATCTCCGGTTGCAAGCAAATTGGCGTACGAACAAGCATGCCAATTGGTCAAAACAGGAAATTGTGCCAGGTATCAACTGGGAAAACCAAGCTTGAGCTCATTCTTCCAGGGTGGTACGAAATACTTGGCACAGAACGAAATCCGGCGCGGAAGCTAGGTCCATGGTAGCAATATAGTGATGGATGTGATCTTGAGGATCCCTCTTGTCCTTTTCTCCCATGTATAGGGGGAGGTTGCTGGGCGCATTCCGGGCGGAACTAGAGGGTGAGCTATTTCAGGAACGAAGGGGGACCCGTGGTACACAACCTCCTCACTCGGGGCTAGGTTCCTCATCTCCCTTCTTAGGTTGGTGACCATGCTCCATAGAGAATGATCTCCAATGGGGGAAATGAGGGGTACCTGGTGTTCTCGGGGATAAGGGACGTATGTTCCATCTATTTCTCGGGGTATCCTGCCCCTAGCATCCTCAAAGGGAGTCCGTCTTTCTCTGACCGAGGGGTAGGTATCCCTTCGGGGAGGGGCTAACTGGAATCGGGATCTTGGGCGGGACTCATATTCTTCCGAGTAGGGTCATTCCCTATGATCTCGCGTAGAAAATTCCTCTCGGGGGCAAGCCCCTTTCGGTCTGTCTCTCCGAGTGGCTCTTTTCACAAGGCGTTCAAACACCGATCGAGGGATATTTATGAAACTCCATCTTCCTGCTATTCGTGACGAGTACGTTTCTAAGTGTTCTCTAGGTATAGATTCCGTGGAATTTCGTGGATTAGAGCTAGGAGAATTACTCATGATGACTCATTCTTTCTTTGTGAAGAGATCTCTTCAAACGTTCTCAAAGGCAAGTTATAAGAAGGTTCCCACAGGCGGCGCCATTTTGTTAACGGTAGTATTATTTTGAAGATATTTTGGGGGTGGGAATAATCGCTTTTTCCTGAGTTTGAAGAGATTTCTGGTGTTGTGTTTTATTCTTGAAAAACAGTATATCTTATTTTCTTAGTTTTCTTCTCCTTTTATAGAAGGAGGTTTCGTTGGATACAAGTAAGAATTTTACGGGTGTCAACTTTGTACGGGTATCTTCTTTCTCTTGATAAAGACAAACAGCTGTTGTGGCTTCTAGATACTTCGGATTAGGGGCAGATATTCTGAGGGAACTGGCGTGGCTTTCTTGATGAGATTCTTATCCATCTATCAGGATAAGGATGGCACGTGTGCTCTGAGGGCTTCCGTTATAATGTGAGAGAAACGAGGGCTCCTTGAAAGGAGGCAAGCATATTGCTATTTAAAGTTTCCGACATCGCACGCGCTATTTGTACTCTGTGAGATATTTGTCGTGGGGATAGAAGATGTTGTATATAGCTTTTGGGTGCTATATACTTTTTGGGCTAACAGGTATCAAGCTCTATGTTGGGTAGAGGGGCGAACACATCAAGGACCAACTTCTCGTCATCATTTCACTCTGCCATAGGCTTTAGATCAAGACCAAGTGATAAGTACAATCACTCGACACCGAAATTATGAGTCGGGCCACCCATCGTGCTGATTTACACCACAGTGAAGGTCTGAGCCTTATTTGAATCCTCCAACTCATTCTTCAAGATAATGGTCTAAAGGTTCCATTGAGCATAACCTACTACGCAATCTGGAGAACTTGACTATCTGTTGGACCCTAATAAGAGGCATAAGAATTAGGCATTTTTTTTCCTGTCATATATTGGACATCATTTAAACGGGAATGGCGAAACATACGCACCTCACTCAATGATTTTTCACGCTCGACCGCCTTTGTTGTCTTTGCATCCACTCTTAACTAAGTGATAAGCACCTCCAACTTCGTGACCCAAGCAACCGCAACATTTCTTTTGTTGGTATCCTTTTATTCCACCAACCTTGTCTTCTCATTGCTCGCCTTCACGGCGTTCGATTGAACATTGAACATCGTAGGTCTCGTGGATATGTTGTACCACGTGCATGAGTATCCTATGTATCCCTGCCTCATTGGCCGATCGTATTCCAAAGAGAAGCGCCTCATACACATCCTTGTTCTTGGATACTGGGTACTCCAAATCGAAGGCAAATTCCGCAATGGTTTCTTGTTCGTCTCGAGCTATTTTACTGAAAATTATGTCAACCAAACCGTGGGTGTTGGTAGAGGACCCATCTATGTGGAGGTGACATAGGGGCTCAGGCTCTTCTTCTTCAAGTTCCTCGTACATTTCTATGACGAAGTCGGCGAGCACTTGAGCTTTTATGGCCGGTTGGGGGAATAAGTAATATCAAATTTTTCCAACTCTATAGCCTACTTGATCATTCGTCCCGATACATCAAGATTGTTGAGGATAGTGCGGATGGGATGCTTCGTGAGCACAGTGATCGAACGAGCCAATAAGTAAGCTCAGAGTTTTTGGGCCATGGAAACGAGTGGTAACCCGACCTTCTCTATGCATGAGTACCGAGTCTCGGCGTCCAGGGGGTCTTGCGGATATAGTAGATTGGTAGGTGCTCTCACCCTTTAGCTCGGACCAGGACGACACTCACAGACTCCTGTCTTATGGCCATGTAGAGGAAGAGAATTTCTTTGGGAACGGGCTTCACAAAAAGAGGTGGTTTGACTAAGTATTCCTTCAGCTCCTTGAAGGCTTCTTCGCAGTGGCCATTGGAAGTCTTTCACATTTATGAGGATCTTAAAGAAGGGCAAGCCCTTCTCCGAGGAGCGAGAGATAAACCTGCTCATCGAGGCCATCCTTCCCGTGAGTTTTTGCACATCTCACACACTTTTTGGGGACTCCATGTTGAGAATGGCTTCGGCTTCCTCGGGGTTAATATCAATCCCCCTCTGAGTGACCATGTACCCAATGAATTTTTCCCCTGGATGTCGAAAGAGCACTTTCGAGGGTTAACCTTCATCCCAAACCGATCTATGATTTTGATGGCTCGGGCGAGGTCTTGAGCATGGTCTTCTTCTTTCTGACTCTTTACAATCATGTCATCAATGTATACTTCCATCGTATCTCCAATCAGACCTTCGAACATGAGATTGACTAGCCTCTGGTTTGTGGCCCCAACGTTTTTGAGCCCGAATGGCATGACCATATAGCAGAAGGTGCCGATGTTGGTGATGAAGCTAGTCTTATCTTGATCGTTGCCCGCCATCGGGATCTAATTATAACCTTAATCTCCATCCATTGTGGAGAAGAGGGCGCACCCGGCCGTGGAGTCGACCAGTAGATCAATGCTCGGAAGCAGATAACAGTCCTTGGGACAGGTGCTATTAAGGTCGGTGAAGTCAACACATATGCGCCACAGACCTCTTATCCTTGGGATGAGAACTACGTTAGCCAGCCACTCCGGATAGCGCACCTCTTGAATCTGGTGAAGATCGAACAGCTGTTGCATTTCGGGCTTGATCACCTTGTTTCGTTCTGGCCCCATGCTGCACTTCCTCTGTTGTATGGGCTTGACCGTATGGTACACGTTTATTTCGTGCACACATATCTCCTAGCTAATTCGCCCGGGGGGACTGTCCTTCCAAGCAAATAGGTGATGGAATTGTTTGAGTGTGGTTGTGATAGATTTTTCTACGTCTTCTCTGATATTGGTGCCGATCTTGTCCGTCGTTCCCTCGGCTTCTTCCACCAGTTCTATTATTTTGAGTTCTTCTGCATGTTGGACCCGAACCTCCTCTGTATGGACTTTCTTGGCCAGAGGATCCAGGACCGAGGGCTCGGACTCGAATGGTAGGGCGTTCATGCGACATTCCCGAGCCTGGGTCTGATCTCCCTTGACTACACCTATCCAGGAGGGGTAGGGAACTTGATTTCAGATGGAGGGTAGATGAGACGGCGTCGAGGGTTTTTGTTCAAAATTGGTCCTTTATCGTGGCCTCGTTACAAAAATAGTCATTTATTGAGCCTTGATCCAATTTTGGTCCTTTATCGTGTTTTTTGGTCCAATTTTGGTCCTTTGGCCAAAATTTCTGTCGAATTTGAGGATTTTGACCATTTTCAAGCAATTTTGACCTTCTTGTTTTTTTTTTCTTTTTTTGCATTTGCACCCAAAATAAATTGCACTTTGCACCCCAATATATATATATATATGTATATATGTATAAACTTTTTAATATCTTTCAATTTTTTTTAAAGTTATAGAATTATAAAAAACAAAAAAAGTACAATTTAAAAAAATAAATTAATCATCTTCATATATATATAAACAATTTTTTTTATATATTTAATCATTTATTATGTTATAAAAATTATAAGAAAAAAAAATATTATTTTTAAACACATAATTCATCATCTAAATATATATATATAATTTGTTTTTATATCTTTAACAATTTATTAAATATATAAAAATTTTAAAAAATTAATTCATCATTTTCATATATATATATATATATATATAATTTATCTTTATATCCTTAAAAATTTATAAAAGTTATAAAAATTATCAAAAAAAGTACATTGAAAAAAAAGGAAAAATCATCTTCACCACCCCTTCCCGTAACGCACCCCCCACCACCCCCCCTAAATTTCCGTTACGCTACGCTAATGACGGAGATTATTATTTTTTGAATTTATTTTTCAATATATTTATTTTAATTTTTTTTATAATTTCATAATTTTTGTAAATTGTTAAAGATACAAAAAAATTATATATATAGGAAGATGGTCAATTAATTTTATTTTAAAAGTTATTTATTTATTTATTTATATGTTTAATAACTTTATTAATCTTTAAATTTATAAAAAACAAATTGTGTGTGTATATATATATATATATATATATATGTGAAGGTGATGAATTAATTGATTTTAATATGTTTTTTGTTTTTTTATAGTTTATATAAATTTAATAAATTTTAAAGATATATATATATATATATATGTAGATGATGAATTAATTTTTTTAAATGTATTTTTTGTTTGTTATAATTTTTATAACTTTTATAAATGGTTAAAGATATAAAAATATTTGTGTATATATATATATATATATATGAAGGTGATGAATTAATTTTTTTAAAAATGTATTTTTTTGTTTTTTATAATTTTATAAATTTTATAAATTATTAAAGATATTAAAAAGTTTATATATGAATATATATATATATGTATATGTATATATATATATGTTTTGGGGTGCAAAGTGCAATTTATTTTAGGGTGCAAATGCGTAAAAAGAAAAAAAGAAGGTCAAAATTGGTCAAAGTTGCCTGAAATCGGTCAAAATTCCCAAAGTTTGTAGAATTTTTGGTCGGAGGACCCAAATTCAACCAAAAAACACGATAAAGGACAAAATTTGGACTAAGGCTCAATAAAGGACTATTTTCGTAACGAGACCGTGATAAAGGACCAATTTTGAACAAAAACCCATGCGTCGAAGGCTCGGAGAGCTGGTCTCCCGCATATGGCATTGTACTTTTGTGAGGGGGCCTCTACCACCCAAACCTTGGTTAGTTCCACGTGGCGGGTCACGCATTCGCCCTAGAACATCAACAAGGTTATGAGCCCCACTGTTTGGCACTGCTCTCTTGAGAAGCCTACGACGGGAACCTTCATAGGCTCCATCTGATCTCGGGGAATGTTTAGCGCGAGATGTGTTGTCGTGAAAAGTACATTGAGCAAGGTTTCGGTGTCCACGAGGGTGCTTTTGATTTTTGTCCCGATGGTGGCCGTGATCACCAGGGGATCCTCGCGGGGGTATACGACACCTAGTAGGTGTTCGTGCCCAAAGGAGATGGTGGGATGGTCCACCCATCGTGTGGCAAAGACCTCCAACTTTTTGTCTGCATTATGGGCCTTTCGGGTGTAATTTCGTCTTTACTACTTGGTAACGGACATTACCCCTCCTTCAATCATATTAACTGTGCGACCAGTGGGAGGGTTATCACAATAGGTCCGCAAGGGTGGAGGTAATCGTGCCTCTTCCTCAGGTGGCTGCTTGCTCATGGGTGCTTCCTCTTGACCCCGATTTCCTAAGAACGTACCCCTATCGGGCATCACATATTTTTCTAGAAAACCTAAGCCCAGCAATTGGGCGATCTCTTCTTGGAGGTGGTAACAGTCGTTCGCCAGGTGCTAGAAGGCTTGGTTGTAAGTGCAGAACTTCCTTGAGTTTTTGTACCTGTGGGGTCCTTAGGGGCCTGAGGCCATCTGAAGAGATGTTCTTCCCCCATGATGATCATGACTTCGACGGGGGTTATCATCATGGGAGGTAAGAGTGTTGGCTCTAAATTCTTCTTAACTCTCTCAATCCTACCTCTATCCTTTTCGTCTCGTTTTTCTTTTATCTTTTACCGAAGAGGAAGTCGGAGCCTTGGCAGCCTTTGTTGCCTCTAGAACTTTTTGGCCCTCTTCTAACTCCATGATGGATTCTGCCTTTTGTATAAAGTCCTCGTTGCTGGCCCGATTCCTCATGAGGTAGGTGGAGAAGTCTCCTGGTAAGAGTCCTCGGACAATGATGTTAGAGAGCATACGAGGATCGCTTTGCGCGACATCGATGACCCCATTTGAGAACCGCCTCATGTAGTCCTTGAGGGGCTCGTCTAACTTATGTCGTATGTTGAACAGGTGCCCACACGTCTTAGAAAAGATCGGTTGCATGCGAAATGCCTTACAAATATTTGGGTCAACTCCTAGAAGTTGTGAACCATTGTTTTGGAGACTGAGAGATCCAGGATTTCACCCGACCGGTGAGGGTCGTCCAAAATATTCGGCAGAGGGAATAGTCAGTGGCGACACGAGATCCATATATGCCAGGTATTGGTTAATGTAATCACGGGGATCGCGGTCGTTACTTTCCCCCCACATAAGTAGGAAGTCATGCGGGCTTCATCCCTGTAGGGATGGGAGCGTTAACTATGTGAGGTGCGAAAGGTGACCCTCGGTATGACGCTTCCTCCCTAGGGTTGAGATTGCATCGGAGCTCGAGCAATTCTCTCTACATTTCTTCCATCATGTGCCTTAAAGGTCCATCGGGGGTTGGCGAACGTTGGTGCTGACCGAGAGGCTCAGAATAGTAGCTCTTGTCTAAACCTGAAGGATTCCAAGCTGCCTCACGTGGCCGAGGGGGTTATCGCGGTGCCCACACTTCTAGGGGTGTGTCCACCAAGCTTTCTGAGTGCAACGATGGTGGCCCCCTTCTCCGGCGAGAGGGAGGAGCGCGAGCCTCGCTGTGTGGTGAGCCCTCAAATCTGGCCCATGGAGTTGGGGCAAATCGATGGCGATTAGGATTATAGGCTCTTCTGGGTGATCCCGATCATGGCCACGACCCTCCTTGGATGTAGGCCTTATATTTCCATTAAATCGGGTGAACATGTTACGATACATGTCCTAGGGCACTTGCACGTAACCCATGCCGGGCTTGGCCTCCTGCTGAGCTGGAGCGATGGTAGCTTGAGGAATATGGGCGTCTTGATTTGGAGCGGGGCCATTTTGAGCCTAGGCCTCCTCCTGGGAAGGTGGGCGACTCTGCTGCGTCTTTGTTTCAGTGTCGTGATTCTCCATTAATTCACGTTCTATGATCAATCGATATGATGCGCTTGCGGGTGCTCTTCTCATTTTTCTTTTGCCATGCAATTTCCTCAAACTTTACTTAGAGAACTTACGGCTTTCCCACAGATATTTCCATTTGGTGATGCAATATCGTCCGGGGTCCGTAGGGTCGGAAACTTTGGGAATATTATCATTAAGTTTTGTTCAGAACGCCTATCTCATATTTGAGGAAAAATAGGCAATGTTGTTTATTAAGGATCTTGAGTGAATTACAATGGGGTAATGTGGGGAGATAACTACTTCTTCGATGGACTGTTCTTTTGCTATTTTGCTAAGTATAATTGAGTGCGAGTAGAGAATTTGGCAAAAAGTCCACTTGTTCTTTTGATGCTGAAATGGGGGCTATTTATAGTGCTAGCATTTGGGTCTTCGTCCAATGGGAATTGGTCTTCCGTCAGAACTATGGGTGGGAGCAATGGCCAATGCTGCGAGGGTCTTCTATGCCAATCAAGGTTGGTCTTTTATCTTAACTCCGAGTGGTGGCGATGGCCAATGAGGATGGCCAATGTTGCGAGAGCCTTTTTACGTTAATGGGGGTCGTCTAGCACGAGACGCCTAATAGCATGGGTTGACTGCGTTTCCTCTTACCGGGTAATGATGATGCCTGCTCCAATCATCTATGTGGGTTGTTCTGAACCAATGAGGGAGAGCCAGTCCTACTCTAATCGTTGGTCTGAACCGGTAGGATTTGTCGCTTTCTACTCCAATAGCCGTCTTGGACCAATGAGGTATGGTCTTCTATCATAATGAGGGGTGATTGGGAGTTGCTTTAAACATAGGTAGTTGGCACTTCCTTCTATTCTGGTTATGTCGTCGTGAGGTTCGTTCCACCTGAAGGGTCTGGATATCATCTAGGTCGTGTTTATCCCCGTATATTCCAAGCGGGACTCGTGAAGCCGTACTTCATCTGAGTTGCTGCGAGATCTTATGAGTTATGTATGTCTTTCGTTATATTGAGACCATAGATGATAGGTCTTTTTCCTTCGACCCTTCCTTGCATTCACTCATTTTCTTATCGTTTTGTATTGTCCTTCTTGCTCAAAGATATTATGGCTAAATGTTGGATACGGGTCGAGGTAGCCAATCAGGGTGTCTGCATATCAGCCTGGGGGGAGAAGGGGGAGGGGGTGCTCTTGTGATTTTCCTTGTGGGTACCCCAGATCGTGGGTGACTCTGAATTGTTGGGTGAAGTATGCCCGAGTCTTTAGGTCCGAGTCGTATTCCCTTATTGGGGCGTTAGCTGGTCGTTATTTGGGGGTACATTCTACATGCATTTAGAACGTGTACCCTCATTAGTGTGTTAGTTGGTCATGACTCGGGAGTACTTTCTCTGTATATTTAGACCTTGTACTCTTATTAGCGTGTTAGCTGGTCGTGACCCGACAATATCTTTTTCCTAGCCCTTGGTCGTTTTTGTGGGGTGCCCGTTTTTTCTTTTTCCGAGGGCGTGGCAGATTATGCATCATCACTTATTTCTTTTTTCTTCTTCAAATAAACTTTTTTTCTAACGGACCTTCCATTTATTCAGAATTATTTGGCTACCAAACATTTTTTGTGTTCTAAACGCAATAATTCGGAATCTTTCAAAAAAAAAAATATTTTGATAATTTATTATTGGATTATTATTAAATTGTTTTTACTCAGTTAAACATTATTAGAGACCGGAATTTGGTTGCTAATACTTTGAATATTATTTGCCACTGTAGTCCAGCTGCAAATACCTTGTTTGCTACTTGCGACCGAATTCAGGTTGCTAAGTGTAATGGCAACTGGACTCCGGTTGCAAAATTCTTAACCGGAACTCGATCGCAATAACTATAAGCAACCGAATTTTGGTTGCAAAATTAGCGATGGAATAGCGGTTGCAATTGCCCGATTGCGACCGCATTCCGATCGCTAAAACTTTAGCGACGGAAGCAACTGTGACTGAACACCGATCGCTAAAATGTCTTTTGCGACCAGAGATAGGTCAATTAGTGACGGGATTTTCGGACATTACGGCCATTTACCTTGTAGTGATATGCATAAGGGGACTACGCATATTTTTACAAATACTTGAGGGTAAGATAAAAATAAAGTTATGAGAGTGGGGTCTAAAACAAATCATACCATCGAAGGTTCTATATCTTTTTCCCTTCTTACAACATAAAATTAAGGGCAAATATATTTTTCTGCCCTATAAGTTATCTAAAAATTCACTTTTGCCCTACAATTTTTCGGGCTAAAAAAATGCCCTGTAACTTTTATATTTTTTTCACAAAATGCCCGTCAGGCTTCACAATGGGCGTGGTCTTACTCCCAGCCTACGTGTCATCTGCAGGGCCCATTACTTACGCCATGTCATTTACACTTGGCTACACGTGGCCAAATATATATATTTTTTTAAATCAAATGACTGGACGAGTGTGGTAATTTACCACAATACCCTCGCCCATCTGTTGACAAAAGAACAAACACAGAACACACTCACCGATCAAGTCAACTCTTACACTAGTCAAATAGTTAGCCAAAAAGCAGCTTAAAACCCCCAATTCTTTTCTTCATCATCGACTTCACGAAATCCTAAATAGCTGGTCGAAAAATTGCGACAAAAGCTATCAAATTAAGGAATTCATGGTTGTTCCTAGGTCTCCTACGAGGATACACGACGCACCTCCAACATACGGTAAGAAGATAGTTGTTTATGTCATTTTTTAGGGATTTGTTAAATACTTGATTTTGTTGGTCCCCAAGTTTTTGTCGTACTTTTGTGTTTGTGGGGCGTTTTTTCAATTTTTTCTAGTTGTAATATGTGGGTATCCGTTATAGGGTTTGATTAAGTCGATTGTGGTCCCCTGGTCCCCCCACAACACTCATGTGGTGTTTTTAATGTATTTTTGGTACTTTTGTTGTAAAACTTTAGGGTTTTATGGGTTTATGGTTTAGTTTTTGTTTCAATTAATTTAGTATATTATTTAACTAAAATTGGTTATTTAACTGTTGGTATTGCAGATACAGAGAGCACTGAGATTACAGTCGTGTTGTATCATGGAGGGAAGTTCATTAACATGCCTACAGATGATTACTTAGGTGGGGGAGTGAGCATCTTTGACTATGTAAACTATCAAGAGGTAAACCAAGGCTTCCTCAATGGTCTACTTCTTATATGTGCAACTTAGGAGAATGTAGGTTCTATACTAGGAACACTCTTGGTTTTCTACTTATAGTGAGTGATGAGCAGTTACAAACTATATGTTGTGATCATCTGATGGGCAATAGGGAAGTGTGGTTGTATGTTGATCCATTTATGCCTGAAGTGAATGAAGTGCATGCAATGCCTGAAGTCCCTGAAGATCATGAAGTTCCTGAAATTCCTCAAGTTCATGAGGTTCATGAAATTTCTGAAGTAGATGATATTGGTGAGGAGAGTAATGTAGATGAAGAAGGACTGAACTTTAACTTTTATGAAGATGTGGGATTAGATGATGACAGTGATGATGGGGATTATAATATGTAAAGTGATGAGAGTGATGATGATGTTATATTTTCTGAGTTTGTTGATGATAGTATAGTGCATACATATGAAGCAGTTGATGAGCTAGATAGTGGGATAGATGATGAAGATGTGGTTTTCAGGCCCAAAAGGTATAGGAACACTGATATAGGATTGAATGAAAGTGAGGGAAGTGATGAATGTTTTTTCAATCAAGAGGAGATTTTCAATCCATCATTTGAAGTGGAGATTATATTCAGAAACAAGAGGGATATAAAGAAGGCAATATAGTCACAAGCAATTATAGAGAGGAGAAGTTTGTGGGTACTCAAAAGTGATCCAGGGAGGCTGCATGTTAGGTGTTTTGATTCTCTGTGTAGTGGAATATGAATGTCCTGAAGTTGAAGAATGAAGAGACTTGGATCATTAAGGAGTATAATCCTAGACATGGGTGTGAAGGGAGGTTCCATGTGAAGAATGTCAAATCACCATGGTTGGCTTCTAAATTCATTAACTTATTCAAGTCTGATCCCAAAAGAAGAGCTAAGGGGTTTAGATTGGATGCAGTTAATATAATGAATGTTGATGTTACTAAGTCACGGGCCTACAGAGCCAAGAGGAAGGCTTTGGATACATTAGAGGGTACCCCAGACAAACAGTTCTCCATGATCTTTGACTATGCTGAGGAGATAAGAAAGAGGAATCCAGGATCTACTGTGGTTGTGGTTACTGAAGAGGTTGGGGGGGAATTGAGATTTAAATGCATGTATGTGTGTTTTAATGCAATGAAGATTGGGTGGAAGAAGTTTGTAGGCCATATATTGGTGTTGATGGGTGTTATCTATTGGGACCTCATGGTGGGGTGCTACTGACTGCAGTTGGTGTGGATCCTGCAAACATCACTTATCCAATTGCTTTTGCAATGGTATCAATTGAAAATTTCAAGAATTGGGAGTGGTTTCTTAGTGTATTGAGTACAGGCTTGAATTTGGGAGATGGGACATGCCTGAGTTTTATGTCAGATAAGCAGAAGGGACTCATCAATGCATTTAAAGAAATATTCCCTGAGCATCACACAAATATAATTATAGGAACAGTTAACTGTTAGTTTACTTCTAAGTGAAATTTTCATCAAAGTTATAATTTAATTAACTGTTTGCTTTCTTGTTTCAGGTTTTGTGTAAGGCATTTACTTAGGAACTTCTATAATGCCAGTTTCAGAGGAGAGACCTATAGTGATGTTGTGTGGAAAGCAACTAACACAACCACTGAGGGTCAATTCAAGGATGCCATGAGAGAGCTTTGTGAATTAAGTCAATCTTCATTGAATTGGTTTGATGACAAACATCCAGTACATTGGAGCAAAGCATATTTCAACACCCTTCCCAAGTGTGATTTGATCCTCAACAACACTTGTGAATCCTTCAACAGCACCATTTTTCATCACAATGTTTGAGTGGATCATAGAGTATCTAATGCAGAAGTTTACAACCAACAGAGACAAATGTGCAAGGAAGTGGTATAATCTCACTATTTGCCTCAAGATCAAGGAGGAGTTGGACAATAATTCAAAGAAAATTGTTGAATGTGAAAGTGCAGGACTTTCTGGAATCAATGTTAAACGATGCTTGAAAGCCGAGAGCTTGTGCGAAAACTGCTCTTTAGTTGCCAAAATTAAGTTTTGCCTTTATTCACATATTAACCAAGTTCCACGGTTTTAGTTGTTTATGTTTATGTCCAGGAAGGTATCTTTATCATAAGGAAGAGCTATGGAAGATTCCTTACTTGAAGTTTCCATAATTCAAGCTAAGTTTAATAGTCAAGTCACACGGTTTCAAAAGAAGGAAACAAGCTAGCTGTTCTCAGCGACGCAATTCTTTCCAGGATTCTGCGAATTGAAGAAGATGTGTTACCTTGTTAAATCTGTAACAATGGAAACACATTCTCAGGAAAGATTTGAAGTTAACAAAGAAGGCAAATATCAACAAGGAAACAACAAGAGTTACCAAAACTGTGAACAACACATCTTGGCGTTCAAGACTCAAGAAATCTATAAAAGATGTGAAGTTCATCAAGATGAAGACAAGACAATCGTGCTAAATAATCCAAGAGATTAATCATTCTTTGTATTGTCTTCGTCTTGTTTTGCGAAGTTTTTGTATCAAATGCTTATGTCTAGTTCATAGAAGTTAAGTAGTTCTTACTTGTCTGCTTCGTTGAGTCCGATCAACAAAGAGCGTGAGTGAATTGTTGTGAGGAACATTTTTGATAAAACCTTTATGGTTATTTGGCCTAAGGCTCGGAAGTTTTTAATAATATTGAAAACTTCTTAAAATTATATCTTCTTGTGTTCTTACTTCCGCTACACATTATTACTATCAAGAAGATCAAAATAGAGTTAAGGCAATTCCTACTTAACTCTCAAAAGTGTTGTGTCAATCCACGGTCCAAAATTTTCAATTGGCGTCAGAGCCAAACACCGACTACACTGGTGGTTTGGAGGTGATACAACACCATGGACAATGTTAATCCTAATACCAACAGGATTCCAGTTTTTGATGGCTCCAATTATGCATATTGGAAGATCAGGATGAGGTCTCACATCAAAGCTATTGATATTCGAGCCTGGCAATCCGTGATCAATGGATACTCTCTTCCAACATTACCAAAAGATGGTGAAGGTGTTCTAGTTCCAAAACCAGAAGCAGACTTGAAAGCAGCAGAGGTAAGTCTCTATAACTCTAATGAAAAAGCTCTTAATGCTATCTTTAGTTGGGTTAATCATCACATGTTCAAGTTAATACAGAATTGTACAAAAGCCAAACATGCTTGGGATATACTTGAACTAGATTGTGAAGGAGATTCTGCTGTAAAAGATTCTAAATACAGACAACTGCTTTTGCAATTTGAAAAACTTGAGATGGGTGAAGATGAAAGTGTTGACAGTTATTTTGAGAAAATTCTTGATATTTCTAACCAATGTGAAAACCTAGGTTTTGCTATGACTAATCAAGAAATGGTTTATAAAGCTATGAGAACATTGTCATCTAAATTTGCTCTCAAGAAAATTGCAATGAGTGAATCTAGAAACCTTGCTAATCTACAGTTTCAAGTCTTGATGAATACTCTTAGAGAATTTGAGATGGAGCTTGCCTCACGGCCTAGCAAACATAGGGCTGTTGCTTTAAGAGGTTCAAATCTTGACAATGAAAGTGATGATGATTGTGAAATAATTTCTTCAAATTATGGGAAAATTACTAAGAAGTTCAATAAGTTGAATCTTAAAGGAAAAGGTAAAGAAAAGAACCTTAGTAATAGTTCCCTAGGTTATAAGAAATTACCTCCTAAGTTTGTGAAGTACATGGCATCAAAACCTACTCCTTTAGAAGCTGATAAGTTAAAAGATGTTCAATGTTTTTAATGTAAAGGATATGGTCATATGGCTAATGAATGTGCTAACACTCTTAGAAAAAGAGGAAATTCTCATTGGGTTTGTGTAGATGATTTCAATGAAGATGACTTTAGTTCTGGAGATGCTGAAGAACAATCAGAAGAGGTTCAAACTGCTGCGCTACTCACCCAGATTGACTGGACGCCAGAAGACTCCTTGAACTGCTTTGGATCTCAGTGTTATCCCAACATTCAGGATCCAACATCAGAACATGAGACCTTCTTTGCAGATTGGGATGAATATGATACTGATTCTGAACCTTATCTTGTGTCCGAATTTGATGAATCTAACTTTGATTGTTTTTATGGCACAGTGGATCTAGATGAAGAATATTTCTTTGAAGGTGAAATGTCCCAGGAGGAAATCATTGAAGACCTGAAGTCTATCTACCACAAACTGCTGTTTGAGAATCACAAACTCATCAAGAGCAACAAAAGCTTGAAGGAAGAGATTGGATGCATGAAGGAGATGCTGAAACTGTATGAGAAAGACCTTGACAAAACTGAGGCTGGGCTGAAAGAGGTAAAGGTAAAACTAAATAAAGGTGAACATACCATTGACAAATGGAACTCTTCTACATCTCTGCTTGATGAAGTGCTGAGTATGAGAAATCAAGGTAAAAATGGTTTGGGTTATGTTGAGAAACCTTCCTCTAAAGATGTTAATTCTGCCTACTTGAAAGCTGGTTTTATCAAGGATAGCAATAACTTGAGTTGTGAAATCCCTTCCAACACTGTGAAAAAACCTACTTTTATCTGTCAATATTGTTTTCAACCTGGTCACATTAAGCCTTATTGTAAAAAATATAAAATTGTGATTGAGAAGAAAACAGTAATTAATTGCAATACCAATGTTAGGAGAACCTCTGATCTGAATGTTATCCCAACATTAGGTAACAACGATGTAGGACATAAAAGTAGAACTTGGATAGAAAAGTTAAAAACTCCTAAGGTTAAAATTGTTTGCAATGTTGTCTTTTCTGCTGTTTACTCTAACCTTGCAGGTAAGTGGTATTTTGACAGTGGGTGTTCAAGGCACATAACTGGAAACATTGACAACCTGAAAGAGGTAATCCCTTTGACTGTTGGAAGAGTTACCTATGGAGGAGGCACAAAAGGGAAGATCATTGGAAAATGAGTACTGGATGTTGAAGGATTTCCACCACTCAAGGATGTGTTGTTGGTTGAAGGATTGAAAGCAAATTTAATTAGCATAAGTCAACTTTGTGATGATAACTTGCTAGTTACTTTTGATAAAAGTTCATGTGATGTGTTTAATAGTGACAATGTCCGTGTCATGACAGGTACAAGATCAAAGGATAATTGCTATCTTGCTCAAGATGAAGCAGAATGCTACCATGCCAAGGTAGATGAATCTGTCATGTGGCACAAGAAGTTAGGACATGTGCACTATAAAATCTGGAGAAACTACAGAAGTTAGAGGCTGTAAGAGGACTGCCTAAGTTGACTAGCCCAGGTAAAATTGTTTGTGAAGACTGCCTGAAAGGTAAACAAATAAAAGTTGTCCATCCACCACTTCAGGTACAGAGTACTAACCCTAGAACTAATAAGTGCTTTGATTTGCTACACATGGATCTCATGGGTCCTATTGAGGTTAGTTGCCTGAATGGTAAGAAGTATGCTTTTATTATTGTTGATGATTTTTCAAGATATACATGGATTATGTTTTTGAAAGAAAAATCAGAGGCATTCAACACATTCAAGATTTTGCATGCTAGTATTAAGAATCTCTATGGTACTTCTGTAGGAAGAATTAGGTCTGACCATGGAAAGGAGTTTGAAAATGTAAGCTTTGCTAATTTTTGTGAATCTAAAGGCATTTTCCATGAGTTTTCAGCACCTAAGACACCTCAGCAAAATGGGATTGCTGAGAGGAAGAATAGAACACGTCAAGAGATGGCTAGAGTTATGTTGAATTCTAAAAACCTATCTAAGAAACTCTGGGCTGAAGCTTTGAATATTGCATGTCATATTAGTAATAGAGTTTATCTTAGACCTGGTACTACTATGACACCTTATGAAATCTTGAAGGGTTCAAAACCAACAGTAGCACACTTTCATGAATTTGGTATTAACTGTTATTTGCTAAAAGATAGAGATTATTTGAGCAAATTTGATCCCAAAAGTGAAAAATGTATATTTGTTGGATATTCTCCAAATAAGGCTGCTTACAGGGTCTACAATCCAAGATTGCATACTGTTCAAGAATCAGTGAATGTCATTTTTGATGATTTAACTGTTTCTACAGGTACTGAAGAAGTCACTGGTTCATATGTTACTCTAACATTGGACTCAACATTGAACACAGACGCTGGAGATGCTGAACTGGAAACTGGAACAAATGTTGACTTAACACCAGAAACCCCCAATGTTAGGCCAACATCGGTGCTGTCAGATTCTGAAGATGAAGTGGTTCATGTATCCAGAAGAGATCCCCCTCTTAGAATACAAAGAGATCATCCAGCCTCTCAAGTAATTGGACAAATTACTGAAAGAGTTAGAACACGCAACAAAGAAAGGGTAAATTATAAGGATATGGCCAAGTTGTGTGTTTGCATGTCTTCTTGATGTACTATTAATAATGCATCTTGTTTTGTGTCCTCCATTGAACCTAAGAATGTAACTGAAACCCTTAAGGATAGTTACTGGATTAATGCCATGCAAGAGGAACTCTTACAATTCACCAAAAACAGAGTTTGGAATCTAGTACCTAGGCCATCACATGTGAATGTAATAGGTACAAAATGGATTTTCAAAAATAAAACTGATGAGAATGGTGTAATTATGAGGAACAAAGCTAGGTTGGTTGCACAAGGTTATACTCAGGTAGAAGATATAGATTTTGATGAGACTTTTGCTCCAGTAGCTAGGATAGAATCAATTAGATTACTCCTTGATATTGCTTGCTGTCTTAGGATTAAACTATACCAAATGGATGTTAAAGGTGCCTTTCCAAATGGTTTAATTGACAAAGAGGTTTATGTAGAACAACCTAAAGGCTTTGCTGATCCTAAACATCCTGACCATGTGTACAAACTTGAAAAGGCTTTGTATGGCTTAAAACAGGCTCCTAGAGCTTGGTATGAGAGGCTAACTGATTTTCTGTTAGGCCTAGGTTTCAATAGAGGAGATGGAGATAGACCATTGTTTGTCCTTAGAAAAAGCTCTGATATATGCATTGCTCAAATTTATGTGGATGATATTGTGTTTGGCTCCACTAACAAGTCTACTTTAGACAAGTTTGTTGAGTCTATGACAAGAACATTTGAGATGAGCATGATTGGTGAGCTCAACTACTTTATGGGACTACAAGCTAAGCAGCTGGAGAATGGTATCTTCCTGAACCAGGAGAAGTATGCAAGGAATCTGGTGAAGAGATTTGAGCTACAAGAGTCCAAGCCTTGCAAAACTCCTATGTCCTCTTCAGTGAAGATAACAAAAGATGGCATTGGTAGCAATGTTGACCCAACATTGTACAGATCCATGATTGGTAGTTTGCTATATCTCTCTGCCTCTAGACCTGACATCATGTTTTCAGTATGTGTTTGTGCTAGGTACCAAGCTGAGCCAAGGCAGTCTCACTTGATTGCTGTGAAGAGTATTCTTAGATATATCTCTGGAACTTCACCTTTAGGCATTTGGTATTCTTATGACAGTAACACTAACTTGGTTGGTTTCAGTGACTCTGACTGGGCAGGTGATGTAGATGACAGGAAATCCACAAGTGGGGGCTGTTTTTATTTGGAGAATAATTTGGTCTTTTGGTATAGCAAGAAGCAGAACTGTGTTTCATTATCAACTGCTGAATCAGAATATGTAGCAGCTGGCAGCTGTGTTACCCAACTTGTGTGACTCAAACACATGCTTTCAGATTATGGGCTAGAGAGTGATACACTTCTCATGTTATGTGACAATCTAAGTTCCATAAGTATCTCTAGGAATCATGTCCAACATTCTAGAACTAAGCATATAGACATAAGGCATCATTTCCTGAGAGATATGGTAGAGGACAAAGTGATCAACATTGAACATATTGAGACAACTAATCAGCTTGCTGATATGTTTACAAAACCTTTAGATAGTGAGAGATTCTTCAGTTTGAGGAAATCTCTTGGCATGTGCAATATGTGAAAATGTTGAGGAAACTAGTGTTGTCATAACACCACTGACTAGCACTGGTATATTGGTTGTGGTGTAGTAGGTACTCTGTTGTTTTCCTTTGTTGAATTCATTTCCTTGTGAGTCTCATTTCATCTGTGTTTTGTCATGTTTGGTTTATGTGGTTGAACTCTTTGATTAACAACTCTTTCTAGTTATCAGTTTCACATCTTTGTTTTGAAAAAGTAATAAAACTCTTCTGTTTTCTGAGGTTGTGATTGCCTAACATATGAAGAAGCTGAGGGTACACAAAGTTCACTACTTTGATGTCTATTCAGTTGTGTCTTATTCATATGGAAGGTGTACAAGACATGTGGAGAAGTTGGGGTGCATGATGTTGACAGCTTCACTGTTACTCGGTTGTGCTTATTTACATGTTTCTGTTTGTTTGGCCAAGGAACGCATGAGGGTGATCTGTTCTACTAGGGTGTTTGAGGTTTAGATTTCTTACATTTAGTAGCACTAATTACTTGGTGATTCTCTTGAATGCAGGTTGGTAAACAAGTATGCATAAGGAATTGGGGTGTTGGGGTGCATGATAAATGAATTGCCAGCATTCAAGGCCTTTGTACTTGCCTAACTTGATGCTTGTTACTGGGGTGTGTGGAGTTCAGGCTGCCCTCATTCAGTAGTGACATTAGCTTTGTGTTTAGCAACCTTCAGTTTTGGTTCAGATGAGTTATGAAAATAATATAGATTGTTAAGAGATGTGTGCTGTGCTGGTTTGAGGAGTTTTTCATAAAGTGTTTACCATCTGCCTCCTTAACATTACATTGTTGCATTCATGTAGAACTGCATTGTTTTCTTTTTGTTTTTGAGTTGTGTTGGTCTAGGCTTAAGGGGAGTATAATTCATGTGTTGAGGCATACAATTGGGTGACATACTGCAGGTGACACACTTTTCTATGACTTTCTATGTTGTGGAAGTGAATTTTTCCTTGAATTCATAACTGCTTATCACTGTGTGTTTCTTGTTATCTATGTTGCTTACTCATGATTTTGATCTGAACAATATGTCTAAGGTACTCACTTGCTATATTGGTTAAGTTTCAGATGTATTTTTGGATGTATCTCAAGCTCTCACATGAATTTGCCTTGGTGAAGCCTGTACCTCCACATTCGGGTTTGAATGTTATTGAATGTTATCCCAACATTGTGCACAGTTGCAGGTCAACATTGAAAACAGGAACTTATAAGTTTTTAGTTTTCTGAAAACCGCTCTGGTTAACTGTAATTAAATATCAAAGCATGTGCGCGGGAAAACATAGTGGGAAAGTTTTTCTTGGTTCAAACTTGGTAACTACCCATTAACGTTCATTCTCTTTCCTTATTCACAGTTATTTCAAAAATCAAAACCCTATTTTCCTTAATTGTGCTTGCAATTTTCATATTTGTGCTTACTTTGCAAAAAATTTCTCGCAACACTCAAATTCTCTCAATTTTCTTCTGTGATTTCTTTCAAAACTTCTCTACTAACAATGGCAAGCAAGTCTCCCATGCAAACTCTTGCAGATGTTGCCCTGGGAAGTGAACCCACTGCTGCACGCACTCGTTCACACACTAGAGGCGCTGCTGCAAAGACAGTTGATGCTCTTGTTGCTGCTAAAAGAAAGGCAATCCCCTACGTGCGACGTGGAAAGAAGTCCAAACAGGGAGAACCGACCTCCAATGTTGAGCCAACTGCTGATTCAACCACTCCCATCACCAATGAACCTAAAATTGAGGTAAACACAACTACTGAACCCAACCCTAGACTTGATATTGACTTAACTGTTGAGGGGGAGGGTAGTGAATCTATTGACAAATCTGTGGAGAAATCCGTGGATGCGTCTGTGGACAAGATGGTGAGGAAGTGGATTAGGGCTCAAAAGATAAAGAGAAAGGGCAATGGGGAGAAATTGAAAAATATGTCTGAGTCTGCTAAGGCAAGGGCTGAGGCCAGGAAAATGCTGGCTGAGAGATTAGCTAGGAAGAGGGATGATGAGGCTGAGAAGAAGGTTGAGGATGAGAAGAAGGCTGAGGATGAAAAGAATGTTGTTGTTGCTGCTGCTGAGAGAAAGAGGAAAGGAAAGCAAGTGATGGAAGAGGAAGTAGAGGTGTTGGATGTTGAGGATGAAGAGGAAGAAGAGGAGAAGGAAGAGGAGACTGAAGAGGAGCAGGATGTTGCTCCTGATGTTGGGGCAACATCAGGAACAGAGGAGTACACAGATGGGCTGTATGTGGTCTATCCTGATGATGAGGGGAGCTACTTTTCTCCTTACTATCTCTCTCAAGAGTTGGAGAAGAAGCGAGATTCCTTCAAAAGAAGGGAGATTCACACTGAAAGAGCTATAGAGATGGCCAGTTTCAAAGAGAACAAGGCGATGGACTTGCTTGAGGCAAGAGGGTTGCAACAATCAGTGATGGAGCTGAGTGACTATGCTCCTGAGATTGTCATGGAGTTCTACCTAAATCTCTCAAAATGGATCAGGGACTGCGGATCTCCAAAATTTGGAAAGGCTTGGGTGAGGGGGAGAGTCTTCAACATTGACCCTTACACCATCAACAAGATCTATGGATTTCTTACTGCGGATGAATCTGAGGACCCCTATTATGATGATGTGCTTGAGGACTTGACTGGATGGTTGGTCAAAATCTCGAGAGTTGCTCTGCCAACCACAAAACTCACCTCCCTGAGTGCTGTCTTGCACAAGATAGCTTGCTTCAACTGGCTGCCAAGCAAAAATGTCACTGTTTTGACTAAGGAATCAGCAATCTTAGTCTACAAAATCAAAAATGGGCTAGCTGTGAACATGGGGGAGAGGATTGTGAAGTCTATGTCTGAAGTTGCTAGAAGGAAAAATGGCATGCTGCCTTTTCCCTCTCTCATCTGCAAAATCCTTATCAACCAAGGATTGAAGACAAGTGTTACTGTGGGCTGGAGGAAGAATGATACTGAACTGACAATTCTTCCAAGCTACTTGTCTGGATCAAGAGTGAGAGACCTTCCATGGAACACAGAAGGAGTGGTGAGACCAAGGGCTGAAAAGAAGAAGGCTCAGGAGTTTGCTGGAACTTCAGTGCCTATGTCCAAAGAAGAAGGCTGCATGGTCATAACTTCTGCTTTTGTGGATCATTTGTTGAACTGGTATAGGGGGAGATTTCTGATTGTCAGAGGGAGATTGAGGAAAGAAAGGAACACCTCAAAGAGCTGGAGGACACGGTGAAAATTTTGGAGAAACTCCCTTCTTCACAAAAAGGGGGAGAGTAGTTCCAAATTTAAAATTTTTGTCTTCTAGTTTATGTTTTGTTTCTTAAGAAGTGCTAATATCTTTGAACTGCTGGTACATTAATCTCTAATTGGTTTTATTTGATCAAGGGGCTTGTCCTTGATATCTAGCTATGGCATGTAACTCTAAGTACTACTGTTGAACTGCTTTAACTGCTATTACTTATGAAAGTACATTTTGAACTGCTTGTCTAGTTAACCTTCTGTGCAGGAAACTCACTGGTTTCAATGTTGAGGCAACATTGATGAATGTTGAGGTCTGAACATATGTACATATCTGGATGTAGTGATGACCTTAATGCTTGTCTTTGTTAATTTAACTTTGAGTTTGTTTGCTTGTATTGAGGGGGAGCAGTTTAGTAGTTTAATTTGTTTCTTGTTGATTATAACTTTTTGGATATCAGACTTGATTGGAACAGGTGTTGGTTTTGTGAAGAAAGGCCAAAAAGGGGAGATTGAAAGTGCAGGACTTTCTGGAATCGATGTTAGACGATGCAATGTTAGACGATGTTGGGTTAACATTGAGGATAACATTGAAAGCTGAGAGCTTGTGCGAAAACTGCTCTTTAGTTGCCAAAATTAAGTTTTGCCTTTA
Organism: Linaria vulgaris; assembly: GCA_948329865.1. NCBI lineage: Eukaryota > Viridiplantae > Streptophyta > Magnoliopsida > Lamiales > Plantaginaceae > Linaria > Linaria vulgaris. The sequence goes on along the minus strand of OX415249.1, from coordinate 79,117,647 downwards.
TTCACATATTAACCAAGTTCCACTATTTTAGTTGTTTATGTTTATGTCCAGGAAGGTATCTTTATCATAAGGAAGAGCTATGGAAGATTCCTTACTTGAAGTTTCCATAATTCAAGCTAAGTTGAATAGTCAACTCACACGGTTTCAAAAGAAGAAAACAAGCTAGCTGTTCTCTGCGACGCGATTCTTTCCAGGATTCTGCGATTTGAAGAAGATGTGTTACCTTGTTAAATCGGTAACAATGGAAATACATTCTCAGGAAAGATTTGAAGTTCACAAAGAAGGCAAATATCAACAAGGAAACAACAAGAGTTACCAAAACTGTGAACAACACATCTTGGCGTTCAAGACTCAAGAAATCTATAAAAGATGTGAAGTTCATCAAGATGAAGACAAGACAATCGTGCTAAATAATCCAAGAGATTAATCATTCTTTGTATTGTCTTCGTCTTGTTTTGCGAAGTTTTTGTGTCAACTGCTTAAGTCTAGTTCATAGAAGTTAAGTAGTTCTTACTTGTCTACTTCGTTGAGTCCGATCAACAAAGAGCGTGAGTGAATTGTTGTGAGGAACGTTTTTGATAAAACCTTTATGGTTATTTGGCCTAAGGCTCGGAAGTTTTTAATAATATTGAAAACTTCTTAAAATTATATCTTCTTGTGTTCTTACTTCCGCTGCACATTATTACTATCAAGAAGATCAAAATAGAGTTAAGGCAATTCCAGCTTAACTCTCAAAAGTGTTGTGTCAATCCACGGTCCAAAATTTTTAGAATGTGTGCCCTTCAAGAGTGACAACAATAATTACCAGATCACTTCACTAGTTGATGGTTCACAACACTGTGTGAACTTGGTGGACCATAGTTGCACCTGTGGGAATTGGGATTTGAGTGGGATACCATGCAAACATGGGATCTCTGCCATTCTTCACAGTGGACAAAAGCCAATTGACTTCATCTCAGAGTGGTACTCTTTTGAGAGATATAGGATTGCATATGCTCTACCCATTTATGGTGTATGTGGTAGTGAAATATGGGGTGAAACTGGTTATATGCCTCCACTACCTCCAACATTTGGTAGAAAAGCAGGCAGGCCACAGAAAGATAGGAGGAGGACACCTGATGAAGAGTCAGTGAGTAAGAACAAGAAGATTGGGAAATGAGGAATGAATAAGCATGTCAAACATAAGAGGAATCAGAAAACAGTAACATGTGGTTTCTGTGGCATCCTAGGTCATAATATACACACATGTTCATTGAGGAAGTCACATGAAAATGAGGAGATGGAAGATGCTCTGTACAAGGATCTTGATTACACCAGTTACTGCCAAAATAAGAAACATAAGAGGGGGGAGAGTTCAAACACAACACCTGTAGAAAGTGAAGTAGCAGGAGAATCACAGGTAACCTGACCACATTAGAAATATTTTTCCACAATTTTTACTAAAGGAATAAAAGATTGTAACTTATTTATTCTAACCGATTTGTAGGAAAATGGAGCAGTTAATCTCATCCAGGATTTGGATAACATAAATGACACTCATGAGGGCATCCTGAATGAGTCTGAAATTGCAAGAAAAATGGAAGAAGAAAGTGGTTCCAGCTGACACTTGGTTCAAGCAATCACAAGTAAGAAACTTATTTTTCAAAATAGTTGCCTATATTGCACATATTGCATTAGTTCATGTAATGTTAAAAAGTTGATGCAATGATATTAAGATGCATTGGGGTCTACTCATGATGAGGTCATTGCATCAGACCCCAACCCTAATGTTGGGTGGGTGAGCCAATACTACAAAGCTCCAGCAGTTAAGCTTGTGCCAACTATTCATTCTCAACTCACACAAAGCCAGAACTGTAGCCCTACTCCTAATTTGCACAGAGGAATGAATATAAGAGCTCCTGCTCCAATGGTGCAGACTCAGGGAAGTCAAACTTATACTGCCCCACCTCTGAATGTGAATGTACATGTAGCTGCACCTACATTTTTGTCTGGAGGAAAAAAATATGTGAAGATCTCAAGCCGTGCTTCATTGATCAATGAAATTAATCTAGCTCAGTCTAAGAAAAAGGGAAAAGAGAAGGTTGATGGTAAGGGTAAGGGGAAGACTGATGGTTAGGGAACATGATGATATGTGTTGGATAGTGGTACTTATTTTGTGTGTTTACCTTTCTGTCAATTGTTTTGGTTGACTGAATGATTGTTACTGCTATTTTGGGGCACTAATCATGTAATGAACATTGCTGATTTTTTGCATTGATCATTGGATGAACATGGCTGATTTTTGTATTGTAGTACTCATTCAGACTACCAAATTTTTTTGTACATCTAGCAATGTATTAGAGCTAGTGCTTATGTTGAAGTAATAGTTCTGAAGCGACTTTGCTGATTAATGACATGAGGTTATGTGGACAAAATTCTATGTGTCTTATGCTCTTACTATGGTTTGTTGTTTGTAAATTTACTATTTTGGTGTGTTAGAAAGAGAAAAGGAAACTGAGAATAATTCATAACAACTTGAAAAACATAAAGGTTAGTTAACCAAATACAGAACACTATTACAAGATCACTACTTATTATTCAAATAATAGAAATGAAACTTGACCAAATCCACATCAATTAATTTCAAAAAAGACAAGGAGTATTTCACTCAAGATCAATAACTTCAGCAGCAGCAATATCAGGATCTTCATCATCAGGCAGAGCGGCACATTAATAATAATCGAACATAAGATCGGCATTGTCAAGTCCATAGAGGCGGAAATAGCGATCATACTGAGTCTCCTACACATCAAAACATAGTTGATCAATAAAATTAGAATTCACTTGTCATATTAGAGGTGACGTTAAAATGGTTACCCCTGCCATGTCGTAGTTGTCTGCCACATCCACTTCTCTCATTACACCAATAAACCAAACTTTAGGCCTTTCCATAAATAGACGAAATTTGTCGTACTTGTTCCGGTAAATATTCAACATTTTCTTGATCCTCGAAATCGGGAAAGGGTCGGTGTTACCCTTCTCCATTTGGGTGGAAAAGTACTTCAGACCACGAGCAAGAATATTGGGGTCACTAATTCGATGCGTCGCACCATAGTCAATCACAATATGGAGTAGTTGCTCTTCCAAAAGCTCGTTAGTGCAAGGATCCCTAAATAGGTACTTTAGTCGTTCATCGGATACGCTATCCATTCTTATAATAACATGCAATGCAAAAAAATGATTAGTGTTCAAATAACAATAAAGAAGAAATTACTTAAACAAATTAGTCGTCACAAACATTATCCGATAGCCTACAACATAATACAACTACATTCTAAAAAAAAAACATAAAAACACCAAACATTGTGACCATAATAAACAGTAAAAACCACCCGATGAAACAACAAATAAGGGCGGCCTTCGTGACATTGATATTTTCCAAATAACCATTCAAGCCAAATTCCTCAAGAACACGAATGGGAGTATGAACCACATTAGAAGTGGTAGACACGCGACAACTTAACTCAGTTTTTTCTTGTTCAAAAGTTCCTGAAATCGCATCTTTACCCTGATTTCTTTTTTTCATTGATGGTGAATTATTCGTGTTACGCGGGTACATAAAAGATCTTAGTCGAGCATTTTTTTCCAAGTGGAGTTCATCTTCCTAGATGAAATAATTGGGATGACGGACTCTCGTTGGACACACGTAGTAGTATTCGTCGGGTCGTGTGGAAGTCAACTCGGCCATACCGTATATCATTAGCCCTCGACCACAATGACAAGGAGATTGGTAAACCATCTACAATGAATGGAAAATGTAGAGGTGAGCCAAATACATTTAAAATAAACGTTTAACGATTAATCTCAATTAAGCACTAAACACTATATTAATCCGGTTATATTATCACTGGAAAACAACATAATTTGGGCCATCACAGAATTCGAATTCATACCCTAACCAGAAATTCATACACATGAAACAACAATTACGAAACAACAATTGCAGCAACAACTACAGGCAAAGTCGATTAACATTCAAAGTCGATTTTCAAAAATAATGCTTAAGGCAAATTTGTTTACCTTGAATCAGCCTCGACGAACTCACCCTTCTGCAACGCACTGATAAAAATAGACAACAATTGCCGTCGATTAGTGCAAAATCGAAACTAAACCCTAAAACCCTAAAAACATATCCCTAAAATTCATCGAAAAATTAAACCCTCACCTTAATGTGGAGCCGTCGGTGGATGATCTAGAATGGGGTTCTAGGATAATTAAAGGAATCAGAGGAATCGAATCGCCGAATTTGGACCATTTTTTAGAATTTTGATCGGATTGGGAGTTGATAAGAATTTTGATCGTGTTCTGTGTTTGTTTTTTTGTCAACAGATGGGCGAGGGTCTTGTGGTAAATTACCACACTCGCCCAGTCATTTATTCAAAGAAAAAAGATTGGCCACGTGTTATCAGGTGTAAATGAGGTGGCGTAAGTAATGGGCCCTGCAGACGACACGTAGACTGGGAGTAAGACCAGACCCATTGTGAAGCCTGATGGGCATTTTGTGAAAAAAAAAAATTATAAGTTACAGGCCATTTTTTTGGCCCCAAAAAGTGTAGGGCAATAGTGAATTTTTAACAGTGTAGAAAAATGTATTTGCCCTAAAATTAACATTCATTAATAAGCTAGCTATATGTCCTACGTACATAGAGTTGTGTCTCTAATTATGGACTTTATAATATAAACAATAGAGAATAAGGCTAAATCGACCGATCTAATCCAAGTCGTAATAATCCCTACCAAGGACCAACAGTCCATTTCGGGATTCATGCTCTTAAAGTCAATTTCATGGCATACATACTTGTTAAAGATTTATTTTTATCTGGAATATAGGATAATTAAGACATCATTAATTGTGACAAGTATGCACAACATTGTTCAACAATATCTACAAAATATTATTTCTCTGTGACAACTTCTTTTAACATTTAATAATTAAGTTAGTGTAATTTCTTTTCTAACTACCCATTAAGCATTAAGTGACAAAATATGAAATAGTCCTCTCGCTTATATGACAGACTGACTAGCCCCCACCTATTAAATGTGACACGGTATTTGATACGGCCCAACATCCACCTATTAAATGTGACACGGTATTTGATACGGCCCAACATCGTACAATGAATAGTGCGAGGCCCAGTCGGATAAAGAATAAGCCCACTTAGCTTAGAAATTTTGGAGAGTAGCTAATGAAGTTATCTTGGTCTTAAATTAGGAATTTATATTTAATTAGAGTAATATTTGATTTCTATTTCCTTTAGTAGTCTAGGTTTAGTTGGTTAAGGATTATTAGTCTTATTATAAATAGTTTGAGTTATGTAATTTTTATTCATTCAAGAACAATAAATCTTAGTTTAATTTAATTTTTTGCTCTCTCTTCTCTCCCAAATAACTCTTGGAGCTCGTTCTAGCTCGAATAGAACTCTATCCCTAACAATTGGTGCTTTCATTGCTTTTTGAATTCATTAATTTTGGCTTGTTATCATGGCTCCTCGAAAAGATGGAACAGCTACGTCTGAAGATTCAAACCTCGCTAAGTCCGTTCGCCAAATACAGTCAGACATGGCAGAATTCAAAGCAACATCAGCAAAGGATATGGCAGAATTCAAAGCAACATCAGCAAAGGATATGGTAGAATTACGAGCAACATCAGATTCCATGTTCCAGATGTTGGCTGATTTAAAAACAGCCATGGACCAATCTCGGAATACCACTGGCCCACAAGGGCCCCAATATCAGTCGTATCAGGTTCATAGCCTATCCCATTCACAAGCTTTTAATTCTTATGCGCCGAGCACTGATTCGCTGCCAAAGCCACCTAAGGTGCATCTGCCGCCCTTTGATGGCTCCAACCCTAGAGAGTGGGTTGCTCAGGCCCAACACTATTTCAGACTGTACCATGTTCCGCCCGAACATCGTATTTCGCATATTTCATTCTATATGCAAGGTACCGCCCTGAGTTGGTTTAATTGGATGACTAATAACGAGATGATCCGTACATGGGACGCGTTTGTTCAAGATTTATTTTCCAGATTTGGCCCATCATCCTTTGAGAATCATCAGGCTGAGCTTTTTAAACTAAGTCAAGTTGGGACAGTAATGGATTATCAAAAAGAATTTGAACAACTTTCTAACTCTGTGACAGGTTTATCCCATGAAGCGCGCATGGATTGTTTTATTTCAGGGTTACGAACAGATATTCGTAATGAATTTGCGGTTCTGAAACCACATTCCATGCATCATGCAGTTGGTTTAGATAAATTATTTGAGAAAAAAAATTTGGAAAGCAGACCCCGATTTGTTCATAGACCGCAAGCAGCTTCGCCACCAATTTTGCCTACACCGACGCTCGCCTTACCCCCACCCCAATCTAAGCCTCCTTTACCAATCCGCCGTTTATCTCCTAGTGAGATGCAGGCACGCCGATTAAAGGGTCTTTGTTTTAATTGTGATGAAAAATTTGGACCCCTACATCGGTGTAAGACTCCTTAGTTTTTAATGTTGCTGGAGGAGGAGGGCCCCCCTGAGGATGTCGTGGATCATGATAGTACTACTTATTCATTACCAGAGCACGACAACATACATGTTGTGGTCGAGGAATCACCCGTCGGCCAGTTCCACCTGTCACTGGCAGCCTATCTGGGTCTCACTTCACCACAAACGTTGCGTTTAATAGGCTCTATTAAAGGTCAGCCCCTAACCATTTTAATAGATATTGGTAGTACTCATAATATTATCCAGCCCCGCTATGCTACTCAGTTGCAGTTGCCTGTTTTGGAAGCAACCCCAATCAAAGTAATGGTTGGTAATGGAACGTTTCTACAATGTGAGGGTCGTTGTGCCAACACAAAGCTACGCATTAAGAACACTGACTTCCATGTTCCTTTACTGGTTTTACCAATCCAAGGTGCAGATTTGGTTTTAGGCATTGAGTGGTTGCGTGAGTTAGGAGAAATCAAGGCCAACTTTGTAGTCCCTAGAATTTCCTTCGAATGGGGAGGGCAACAGATTGTCCTCGAGGGGCACTCTGCTATTTCCGAAGCCACGCCGTCACAGGTACGTCGCATGGTACAAACAGACTATGTTGCTTCTATTCACATGTTATCGGTGGTTTCCAGGCAAGAGGCTGAGGAGGGTATTCACCCCACTACAATGTCGAAGTTTACACCTGAGATAACCAAACTCATTCAGGACTTTGACATTATTTTCTCTAAGCCTAAGAGTTTGCCTCCTCACCGAATACATGATCATCATATTCACCTTGACCCACAATCAAAGCCAGTGAACTCACGACCTTATCGTTACCCTCATTACCAAAAAGCAATCATGACTGAATTAATTTCAGAAATGCTTGTTGCTGGTCAAATTCGTCCATTTTCCTCTCCTGTTTTGCTGGTGGGCAAGAAAGATGGAACCTGGCGATTTTGTGTTGACTACAGGGGTTTGAACGCTATCACTATCAAAGACAGGTTTCCAATTCCAACTGTTGACGAATTGTTGGACGAATTAAAAAGGGCGACGATATATACCAAGTTGGATTTAAGATCAGGTTATCACCAAATCCGTGTTGCTGCACGAGACATTCACAAAACCGCATTTCGTACATGTGACGGGCACTATGAATTTGTCGTCATGCCTTTCGGCCTAACGAATGCTCCGTCCACTTTCCAATCGGCCATGAACGATCTGTTCCGTGAGCATTTGCGTAAATTCGTTTTGGTGTTTTTCGATGATATATTGATCTATAGCGACACTTTAGAAAGTCATTACTTTCATTTAAAATTGGTTTTCCAACTACTGTTGACTAACCAATATTTTGTTAAACTCTCTAAATGTGTTTTTGCGGTCCATCAAGTTCATTATTTGGGTCATATCATTTGTTCTGGTAGTGTTTGTGTTGATCCAGATAAAGTGTATGCAATGGTTGCTTGGCCTATGCCAACGTCACTCACGGCCCTACGGGGATTTTTGGGGCTTACGGGATACTATCACCGGTTTGTTCAGCATTATGCTACCGTCGTCGCTCCCCTCACATCTTTATTAAAGTCAGGCGGGTTTACATTGGGTACACAGGCTCAGCAAACCTTTGACGAGCTAAAAACGAAAATGCAACAGCTACATATGCTAACATTGCCAGATTTTAATACAACTTTTAAACTAACTACTGATGCTTCCGCCGTTGCAGTTGGTGCAGTTCTCTCTCAAAATTAGCGGCTGTTGGCGTTCTTCAGCAAGAAATTATCCCCGCGCATGAGTGTAGATTCCGCCTACAATAAAGAATTTTATGCATTATCAGAAGCTGTCAAAAAATGGCGCCATTATTTACTTGGTCGTAAATTCATTATCTATACAGATCAGCAAAGTCTACGACACCTTCTTAACCAGAGTATACACACACCAGCTCAACAAAAGTGGATAGTCAAACTAATTGGTTTGGATTATGAGGTTCGTTACAAACCTGGACGTGACAACGTCGTGGCAGATGCTTTGTCTCGGGTTGATGCTAGTGCTCTCCTGGCGATATCTTACCCCACTTCTTCCTTGATCCATGAGTTGCGCCAATTTTTCACATCCTCGCAAGATGGCAAACAGTTAGTCAAGGAGTATGAACAGTTGGCAAATACAGATCTCGCATATAAGGTGCACGATGGTTTACTATTTTACAAGAATAAAATAGTTGTTCCAGACTCGAGTGGACTACACCCTACCCTACTTGGTGAATTTCATTCTACACCGCAAGGTGGACATTCGGGTATTTCAGGGGTTTTTTATTGGAAAAATATGAAGAAGACAGTTCAAGCATTTATTCAATCTTGTCAAGTGTGTCAACAACAGAAATATCTCACCAAAGCCCTACGGTCTGTTAAATCCATTGCCTGTTCCAGAACAAGTTTGGTGTGACGTGAGCATGGATTTCATAACTCATTTACCAATGTCTCATGGAAAAACAGCGATATGGGTTATTGTTGATCAATTGACCAAATTTGCTCGTTTTACAGCTCTACCTACCAAATTTACTGCTGCTTATTTGGCTTCTATCTTTTTAACTAATATTTATAGTGTGCACGGCTTACCCCGTTCAATTGTTTCAGACAGAGATCCCATTTTTTTAAGTAAATTTTGGGCAGAACTTTTCAAGCAAATAGGTACAAATCTACATTACAGTTCAGCCTATCATCCCGAATCAGATGGCCAAACTGAGGTGGTGAATCGATCTTTGGAATGTTATCTCCGCTGTTTTAGTATGGAAGAACCAAAACAGTGGTCGAGATTTCTTCCGCTGGCACAATTTTGGTACAATTCATGCAAACATTCAAGTACACAAGTTTCGCCATATGAAGCACTTTTTGGTAGAAGTCCATATACTATCCCGATCTACATCACAGGCGCATCTACTAATCAAGCAATCGACACGACACTCACAATTAGGACTCAAATGCTCAACAAAATCAAGAGTAGTTTGCACACCGCACAACAACGAATGACAAGCCAAGCTAATAAACATAGATCTGACATAACGTTCGAAAGCGGTCAGTGGGTATACCTGAAGTTGCCCAGCTACCGACAGATCTCGGTTCGTCGTGCAGACTTTCACAAACTGTCACGCCGCTTCTACGGGCCTTTCCGCGTGGTTCGACGCATCGGAGCAGTGGCGTACGAGCTCGAGTTGCCCGCCGGGTCGCGGATCCACCGTGTGTTCCACGTGTCGCTCCTTCGACCGCACCACGGGCCTCCACCGGACATCACCGTCGCGCTACCGTGGCTGACCGCGGATGACGTGGTGATTTCTCCGCCCGAGCAGGTGTTAGATCGTCGTGTGGTATGGCGAAATGGGCGTAAGATAACGGAATGCTTGGTAGCTTGGATGGGCTCGTCGATTGCGGACGCATCTTGGGTCGAGGAAGGGGATTTGGATCGGTTTTTGCGAGAGAGGGATGGGAGACGGACGGATCGGGTGAAAGACGTCGCTTGGGTTGAACAAGGCGAGTTGGAGAAGCTTATGGGCAAGGGCGATGGCGGAATGGAGAAGCGGGTTGAGGAGGAAGAGGAAAATGGCGATTTGGTGGAGACGGGTGGCGAAATGAGGAAGACGGCCGAAAATGAAGGAAGAAACATTGAGGATGAAAACCCTAAGGAAGAAAATGAGGGGCGGCCGCCTGCTATTGTGGGTGTGACAAATGAGAACCCTAATGTCACCCAAGGCTTTATATCATCAGGCCTATGCGAATTGGGCCGTGAAGAGCTGCAACTGGGCCTTGAGGACAAGGCCTCTTTTTCAGAGGCGGGCATTGATACGGCCCAACAGCATACAATGAATACTGCGAGGCCCAGTCGGATAAAGAATAAGCCCACTTGGCTTAGGGATTTTGGAGAGTAGCTAATTAAGTTATCTTGGTCTTAAATTAGGAATTTATATTTAATTAGAGTAATATTTGATTTCTATTTCCTTTAGTAGTCTTATTATAAATAGTTTGAGTTATGTAATTTTTATTCATTCAAGAACAATAAATCTTAGTTTAATTTAATTTTTTGCTCTCTCTTCTCTCCCAAATAACTCTTGGAGCTCGTTCTAGCTCGAATAGAACTCTATCCCTAACAGAATTTCATAAGAAAATAACACACGCACTACACGTATTAAAATATATTTATATATGCAACATTTTTCCCTTGCCCATCGACCCTTATCAGGCTGCCTATATATATTACATTCCAGAAAAATAACACTACCATAAAAATATCTAGTTACTAGTTGTGAACATGGCAAACTCAGGTGGTGATGAGTCTTTAACGTTAGAGCTCATTCGCCAACACCTCCTCGACGACTTCGCTTCCGACAACATGTTCTTAGACAACCTTAACCTCTGTTTCTCCGATTATGATTACATTGCCAACTACAATTTTGGAGAATCGGGCTCCACCTCTTCCGGGTCGGATTCATCATCAACTGACCCGCTCATTTCGCAGTACCTCGATATCCTCTCCACTGATCATTTCTTTGAGACTCATGCAGCGAAGCCCGAAATCGACAGTACTACTTCACAAATGCCTTTTCAACCCGACCTTCAAAGCGGAAACGGGTCGGGCCGGGATGCCTTGGGCGCTGGGAGGGGAAGGCGATACAAGGGAGTGAGGAGGAGGCTGTGGGGGAAATACGCGGCAGAGATCCGAGACCCGACCCGGAAGGGATGCCGGATATGGCTTGGGACTTATGAATGTGAAGTTGATGCGGCCAGGGCTTACGACTGCGCCGCCTTTAAGATGAAGGGGAAAAAGGCTGTTTTGAATTTCCCGTTGGAAGCCGGTAAAGCCGTGCGACCGGAAAATACTGGCCGGAAAAAGAGACAAAAAGATTGATTGGGTATTTGGAGACTTTCTTGCTCTCGGAGCATGGAAAAACTATTTTATATTGTCGTCCATGTAATTTAATAAAATAGTTATATTATAATATTTTCTTTAATAATAGAAGGGAGTAACCATATTGTAATTCTCATCTCTACTGTTTGTTCATAAAGAAATGGCTGTAAAAAAAGTTATATAGCCTTTGATTTCTCATGATGAGCATGGATTGATCCAAATTAAGTTAGAATCGTTTAGCCTTTGATTTCCCATGTGTCATAAACAACCAAACTTTTTTCAGTGAGGATTGCAAATAAATAAAAGAGAGAATTATAAAAACTACCCCTCAATACAAACTTTCTCTCATGTTTGAAAATTACACAAATTATCCTTATAGTCGAAAAAATTAAAATAATTAAGACAACCTTCAAGTCATAGCAGAGACTAAAATTCGCAGATTTTTTTTTAGGATATTATTTGTTTTAAATTTTTTTTGTCTTTTTGAACGAAATAAATGGGATCTAATGCAACAATTTTGATTTAATTTTTATTTTTTTTATAAAATAAATAAAGAGCACGAACTTACATTCAATAAAATGTATAAAACATTATGCAAAAAATCGGCCATGAGGGTAGTGTGTGTAATTTCTCAAACATTGGGTGGTTTGTGTAATTACCCCGTAATTGAGGGGTAGTTTTTGAAATTCTCCTTAAATAAAAAAATTGTGATTTATATAGATGTTATGGGGTGAGTTTTTTTTTTCCTGCCCATTATAAGATTTGAAATTATTTTTTTATCCCTTATCTTTTCACGTCATAGAAAAAGCCCATTTAGTTGCAAGACTTCGACAAGATCCCATCGAACCTCTCCACTGGGTTCAGACGGTTTAACGTGTGTTTTGTTTTACGTGACGTCCACTTATGCGTCCATATGAAGAACAGAAAACGAGTGATAAAGAATATGGTTCTTGATTATTATTTTTTTAAGATTGCAAATCAATTCTAGTTATAATACAAGAAATAATAAATATTTTTAAAATAAGAAAGGGAAGATTCCAAAAAGAAAGTTGTAAATCAATTGTTAAAAATAACCAATCAAAAAATATTGTAACAATCTCTTGTACGTTGCAGAATTGTAAAACCTCATTAATCTAAAAATCCTCATAATTGTAACAATAATATAAAAGTATAATATTTAATTACGTTAGTGCCATTTACTTTTAATACTTGATTGGGTGATCAACTAAGAGAAAGAGATATTCACCAAAGTGGCAAACCACAGGAGAGTGTTTTGTGAAAGGACAAACCTCAAGAGGTGGATCAAAATTACCCTAACAGCTATGGGTTTTCAGACAATGTAAAAGTAATCTTCTACTTTTTTTAGTCAAATGTGTTATGTAAGAGTAACTCTAGAGCCCTGATCTTAAAACTAGAGTTGATGAGGCTGTGTGGCAAGAGGAGTAAACGAGCAATAAATGTGGAGGCGGTGTTTACTGTTTAGTAGTTGCGAAAAATAGTAAGATTTGTCTTGGCATATGATGGCAATGTACTACAAGAGAAAAGGTCTTTAACGAATGAAAATCTGGTCGCTAATGACCTATTTCCAGTCGCTAAAGACCCTATAGCAACCGGACTTTGGTCGCTAAGTTTGATCGCAATTGCTTCCGTCGCTAAAGCTTTAGCGATGTAAATGTGGTCGCAACGAAGCATTAGCGACGGAGTCCCGTCGCGGTTTGTGTGACTTGAACCCAGTTGCAAATCCTTATTGCGACCGAAATTTGGTTGCTAATACGTTCAAAGGTTTTTGCGACCAGACTGAGGTCACCAATACCTTCAAAATATTAGCCACCGAAATCTAAATGCTAGTACTTCGACCATTATTAGTGACCGGGATCCGGTCGCTAAAGCCTTTGAAAGTATTAGCAACCAAATTTCGGTTGCAAATAATCTTCAACGTATTTGCAACCGGAATTCGGTCGCTAATAATATTTAAAGTATTAGCAATCGAAATCCGGTAGCTAATAATGTTTAAAAGAGTAAAAAAAAATTAATAATATTCTGGTAATATTATTAATTTGTTTTGAATAAATGGAAGGTATTTTAAAAAAAATGTTTATTTGAAGAAGAAAAAAGAAATAGTTTGAAGAATAAAAATCAAGAAATAAGGTAAAGTGTTTGAAGATTTATAAATGATGGAAGAAAATAGGAGGTGTTGGTATATTTTGATGAAATAGATGTTTGGAGATTTAGATAAATTGATGAAAAAATATGAAGAAAAAAAGTATATAACTGTTGTGTAATTTAGATGAAAAGGGAGTGAAAAAATGAAGTATACATAGAATTTGGGGAAAACTTTAGAATTTTCAGAAATTTTGAATCTCCCCACGAACCCCGCCAAGTTTTTTGAGTTTTTGCGATTGGTCGCAAAACCTTGCGACTGGTGTCCATTCGCCCTTTTTCCAATTTAAAAAGGGCTCCCAGCCTTGTAGTGATGGTCCTTATAAGCACACATCCAATTTATCATGAGTGTTAGGATAGATTTGTATAAATATGTTAATTTTATTTTTTGTATAGATATATTGCAAGATATAAGCCTTTGATTAGGTAGTTTTCTTATTGATAGGAGTCCTTGTACTAGTATGTATACTATTCATTAATGTGATATATGTCCTATTGGACTTCCTTGTGATAAAAGGTCCTTCGAAAATAATGACGAGTTTTATAAGCTCTTATCCCAATTTCAGAATGCGACAATCAATGTCTTAACCGATAATACTCTGATAGAATTTTTAAAACAGGTAAAAGATCCTGATCTCATATCTAAAGTAATAGATCAACTTGCTCTAAATGAGTCAGAACCTTCTGATACAAAGGATAAGCTTTCTAATAAGTTACCAGACGAACCAATGGTTCAATCTGGACCATACTCTATGACAGAGGTTCATAGACATCTGAAAGACCGAATGATAGGAAAAACTCATACATCTGCTTTTGATTTGCAGATAGAGGTGAATAATCTCAAAGAAGAGATTAAAAATCTCAAACGAAAAACCAATACTCTCGATATAAGAGTATCTAAATTAGAAGATAATACTCCTTCCCATAATGAAATCACAGACTTTAAAAAGTTCAAGTTTTCAGAAGAAGATGAAAATTACCTATCTACAATGGAAATTATTAAGTCTCAGAAATGGCACATTGAGGCAACGTTGATAATTAATAATTATTTTTCAAAAACTTTTGATATCCTACTTGATAGGGGGGCAGACTTAAATGTCATTCGTAAAGGTTTAATACCAACACGATGTTTTCAAAAAACTACTCATGCATTATCACATGCAGGAGGAAAAAGATTACAAATCGAATATAAACTTTCTAAAGCTTATATTTGCAATAATAATACATGTATCCCTACAAGTTTTTTACTTGCTAAAGATATTACTAACCAAATGGTTTTAGGAACTCCTTTTATTACGAAATTATTTCCTTTAGGAGTTACCGAAGAAGGTTTATCAGGCTCTTATGAAGGGCATAAGGTTTTCTTTAAATGTAAAAACAAACCTTATACGAGAATCTTACATGAAATGTTTGACTATTTACTTCATAAAGAAAGACATTTAAATTTCTTAAAACATGAAATTAATTGTTTAAATATTGAAAGTAATCTGAATAATCCAAGATTACAAGAAAAGATTAAAATCTTGGTAAATTGTTTTTCCATTACAATTTGTAATGACCACCTTAATGCATTTTGGGATAGAAAGAAGCATATTATTTCCCTTCCTTATGAAGAAAATTTTGATGAAACTCAAATTAAAACTAAGGCAAGACCATGCCAAATGAATAAAGAACATTTGGAACTTTGCAAAAAGGAAATTGCTCCGTTACTTCAGAAAAAGCTTATAAGCTCCTCTAATTCACCTTGGTCTTGTACGGCCTTTTATGTTAATAAACATTCAGAGCAAGAACGCGGTGTTCCCCGTCTTGTCATTAATTATAAACCCCTTAAGAAGGCTTTAAAATGGATTAGACATCTTATTCCCAATAAAAAGGATTTATCAGATAAATTATATGATTCTATCATATTTTCCATGTTCGATTTAAAATCAGGATATTGGCAGATTCAAATTAACAAAGAGGATTGATATAAAACTGCCTTTAATGTTCCAATAGGACATTATGAGTGGCATGTTATGCCATTTGGTCTGAAAAATGCACCTTCCGAATTCCAACAAATTATGAATGATATTTCTACTCCATATAGTGAGTTTATAATTGTCTACATAGATGACATTTTGGTTTTTTTCTAAATCAATAGAAATGCACTTTGAACATTTGCAAATTTTTAAACAAATTATAATAAAAAATGGTCTAGTTATATCTAAACCTAAAATGTCTCTTTTCCAGTCTAAAGTTAGGTTTCTTGGACATTATATTGAAAAGGGTAGTATAATACCTATTAACATAAACATTTAATTTGCTGATAAATTTCCGAATGAAATTCGGGAAAAAACTCAATTACAAAGATTTTTAGGAAGTCTAAATTATATTTCTCCTTATTATAAAAATCTTACTCAAGATACGTCTCTTTTATATGAAAGACTTAAAAAGAAACTATGTTCATGGACAGACCAACATACTAATGTCTTTCAAAAGATTAAAGAAAATGTTAAATCTCTGCCTTGCTTAATGCTAAGCAACCCTCAATGGAAGAAAATCATTGATACTGATAGTTCAGAGATTGGGTATGGAGGAATCTTAAAACAACTCAATCCAAGTACAAAACAAGAAATTCTTGTTAGATTCCATTCAGGAAAATGGAATAATGCTCAAAAGAATTATCCTACAGTTGCAAAAGAAATCTTAGCAATTGTTAAATGTGTTTTAAAATTTCAAGATAATTTATACAATCAACACTTTACAATTCAGACTGATTGTAAATCAGCAAAGTTTATGTTTGATAAAGACTTTAATCATGATGTTTCTAAACAAATGTTTGCCAGATGGCAAGCTCACTTAGCACCTTTTGATTTCGAGGTCGTTTATAAAAAGGGTGAAGATAATAGTCTTCCAGACTTCTTTACAAGAGAATATTTAAAATGATTCCACCAGCTAATTACTGTAAAAAATTAGCGAAAGACATTAAGCGTGATAAAAGGCTTCTTGAGGTATTACAAAATCATACTGCGAAAGAATTAGGCTTCCATTATGAAGAAACTCGACAAATGGCGATTCAAATTGCAAAAGATGTTCATAAAAGGCATAAAAAGCTTGCAAGTTTATTATCTGTCTAATTCCTCTTTTCAATTTTACATATATGCATAGTCGAGGATTGATTTCATCCTCTTATAGAGGAAGAGGGGGCAGAGGAAAAGGTCCAGAATATTTGGCCAGACATGGAAATCAGAAGCTTATAGCTGATTCCAGGAATGGCTGGAATCAAAGAAACAACAGAAAAGAGAAAATACCCAGGAAACTGTCAATAGTCCAGAAGGGATGGCATCATATGCTAAAATTACATCAGATGATGATTTCAACACTGGTTTTTTGGAAAATACAAATCCGCAAATTATTCTTCTAATAGAAGATTCAGATCTAAAATGGGAAAAAGAGCCATGGACAATTGTTCGCAGAAAGCTCGATACAACCTATTTTATAACAGGCACATGCACATATAAATCAAGAATGTTTTATGAAACATTACTTCAACATACTGGTTCATGTGAAATCTCACATTTCACAGGTACTCAGAAAGAAATTTATAATTTCTCTAAACTAATAATTAAACATGTAATACATATCGAGGAATGGGGATCTTCGCCAAATCGTGAAAGGGAATCGATACATCCCACTTCAAAAATTCCCATTAAATATAACTATTGGGATTACGTTGAGGCCTTTAATAAGGTGCTTCTTTATGAAAACGATAAGTTCAAACACACGTGGTTTATAAAATTGTGTGGACATCTTTATGACAAAGAGATACCAAATTGGTTTCTCAATTGGTGGAAATTCCATGGCACTTCAGTAAAACTTTTACCAGAAATTTTCAAAGAAAGATTTAAACTTTGGGTAGATATTTGTCCAAAGATTTTTGAAAGACAGCAAAATATTGCTTGTCCAGAAGGAATATCTTCTTTTTATTTCTTTACAGAATTCTCAATTTCATATATATGGAAATGGACCCCTGAGGTGGGAAGAAATGAGGATAATATTCCCTGCATTTTTAGAAAAAGCTATACCAAATTATGGGAAAAAATGTTAAAAAATAACCCAGAGACCAATCAACCAGAGGGTCAAGAGACTCTTCAACAAATTGATGACAAGATAACAATTTATAAACAAATGGTTGATAGCCAAAAGAAAAACAAAATTCAAACTCCCCTTGATCTGATTAAAAGGAAGATCCAATTAAGATCAGGAAAATTGGATAAACAGAGTCTTCTTCAGGCTTATATAGACGAAATCCAAAAAGATATAACCAAAGAAATGGAAGATCTTAATGGATATATTTCAATGGGATCAAATAATGAAAATGAAAATGCATCCCATGAGTTTATGAACCCAACAAGACTTGATGATGAATTTCAAGATGCTCAAGATCCAAATCATTTGGATATTCCAGACATTTTCAAACTCCTTCAGGATGCAATTAAGGAAACAAAAAGAGGAATTTCCTCTACTTCTGACAAAAGTATGGGCCCATAATTCCACATAAAGGTTGATGCAAGCCGTGACATCACGGGAAGGGTAGTTTAGTCAATGACTATGTTACTTTTTAAAAGTAGTTACTGTTTTATAAAACGGATTGTAAAATATTTGAAGTCTGGACTCTATATAAGGACTTCATGTTTTCATTCCTTAGCAGAATTTTCGGAGCCCACTTTTCTCTTTTCTTCTTCTCCTTGTAAACATTTTGTAATCGTCAATAATAAGTTGGAAATAAAATTTTGGTTTGAAGTTCATACGGGCTTGGAGTCCAAGTAAGTTTTATTTATTATTCTTAGTGTTCTTCTTCTTCCTTAGCATAATGACAGGCTAAGTTATTGTTATGTAATAGATTAAGACCTTCGTATGTATATTTTGGAAATGGCAAAGAAACACCCTTTTTATTTAAAGGACTAAAGTTTTCTATCCAAGCTTATATCAATTAGTTAGTTATAATTCTCATAACATGGTTCGAATATTAATCTGGCAAGTTTAAACAAATGACATGTTTTGCAAGACCGTTTCCCCTTTCTGCCGTTTGAATTGGCGTTGGTTGTGGGGAGTTGGGTTGTTGCCTTTTGTCTAGTTTAAACTTTGACGAATTCTTATTCTATAATATCCCCCATGTGTCACTATTGTAACTTACAAAAATGATATAATAACGGGTGCCACTAGGTCCTTGGGTAAGTATAAAAATAAATTGTGTGTGTGTATATATATATATATATATGAAGGTGATGAATTAATTATTTTTAATATGTTTTTTGTTTTTTATAAATTTTATAAATTTAATAAATGTTAAAGATATAATATATATATATATATATATATATATATTGATTTGGCGATAGATCGTTTTATATATATATACAAGTGTCGGTTACAAGTGTATGGTCTAACAATACAACGAGTCTATCTCAAATCAGGCCTACACTACGTGTCTCGTGTAGACTTGGTCCGGAACACCTCGAACCAACGCCTTGATGCTTGGATGGGAGTGGAATATCGGTATATAGATCGAAAAGACGTCGGTGATCGCCTTCGATGTGACGTCGAGGACGAGCCCCGATGTGAGATCGGTGATAATGCGGTGTGATGTGTCATAGGTGTATGTTGTAGTCCCTATATCGAAGTAGATGTCGAAATTGACATCGGTGATATGTTTCGATCTGACGAATGGTAGCTGAGGGATAATCAATTACCTGGTTTGGGATCCGGGCACCGCGTATTTATAGACCTCGGGATCCGGGGATCACAGTACCATATAGGTGATGATTACCGATATGACATCGAAAGTAATCCCCTATGTGCTCCAAAATGGGCCTGGTTTGGGCCTGGCCCAATATGCGGGAAATGCCCATATCATGTAGTCCCCCAATTTGGGGATTCTTATCTTAGAGATAGGGATTCAGAAATTTTATTTAAAATTTTTGGGTTACCTGTACCCTTCGTCCCGCCAGTTCAAATGACGGAGATCAAACTTGTGGGGAATGTATTTGTGATGAACGCCGAGTTTGAGGTCGTCGTTTGAATTCTAGTCCCCTTGGTATTTGGCTTCCTTGAAAATTATGATGGGGTTGTCGGGGCAGTTGTTATATTCTCGTGACCCTTCACGTAGTGGAGTAAGATGTCGGGTTTTAGCTTCGATCTTTTGTCGAAACTCATATTCGATCTAATGTCGAAAGTGCATTTCGATGTAGTAAGGCGTCTGTCTATTGGTAGGGTGATGTCCCCTGCACGCATGTCCGTCTCCATTCTCTTCACTATATCGAATATAGTTACCGATGTTATATCGAAACATAGTTTCGATCTAATATCTGCGATATCTATAAATGGGCCGTCACGAAGGTAAAAAACCCACATTGGCTTTTAGCGAAATTTCGTTGTCACTTCAAAAGACACGTCGAATTTGACTTCCGATATAGACTTCGACCTTGCTTTCGACATCCCTCTCTGATTTGAATTTTCGATATCGAATTCGATACTTATCTCGATATCACTTTCGATCTTGCCTTTCCTCTTTTTAGAGCGTTAAATATGTCGTTTGCCGGAGGTAATGCTGGTGCGGATTTGCCTGAAATAAATTTTGAAGAGGGTGGAGCCGTATTCTCTGAAAATGAGATGTTTGGTCCTGAACAACTGACTGGAGAACAGGGCAGTGCCGAATTTTCTGCTCCGCCCGAAGCTGCCAGCCCTGAAGTGGATGAATGGGGCTTTGAAGTCAGCCCGCCGAAGTATAAGACCTCTGAGAAGTACGAGGATATGAAGTCTCGTGTCCCTCATCATGTCGGGTATTATTCTGATAAGTATGACATTCCGGAAGGTTATAAGATCATATTTCCCAGTGCCGATCAACGAATGCATACTCCACCAAAGGGCTGCATTACTGTCAGTGCCAAGCATTTCAAGAATGGGCTGCGCTTCCCGATTGATCCTGCGGTTAGTGTTATTATAGCAAGTATCGGGGTTTGTTTGGGACAACTATCCCCCAATTCTCTGGGCTACATTGTAGCTTTCATATGTGTCA
The DNA here is from genome assembly GCA_948329865.1 of Linaria vulgaris. Classification (NCBI taxonomy): domain Eukaryota; kingdom Viridiplantae; phylum Streptophyta; class Magnoliopsida; order Lamiales; family Plantaginaceae; genus Linaria; species Linaria vulgaris. The sequence goes on along the minus strand of OX415249.1, from coordinate 79,097,039 downwards.
GGAGGGCGTTGGGTGCCCCCTGCGGAGCTAACGAGTTTTGGGAGCTTTTTAGCGTTATGGTAAATAGGAAGGGTGGTGACAGAGGGTTTTTCTGTGTGCGAGCCCAGACGGGGCTTAGGTTCGTGCAATATACTCAATCTAGCTACGGACTCGGGAATAAGTGCGAGAATATGTATATCCAGCAGAGGACGGCTGGTGAGTTTGATGCGCTTCCTAGCGTGTGGTGTGAAGACATCAAATATGAGAAATCGGCCGATGTCGGCCAAACTGCACATAGCTTTGAGTTCCTGAGGAAGTTGATTAACCACTCATACGACGGTACCCTGTTGTGTAGTGACATAGTTCTATGAGCAAGTGGGATATCTCCGGTGCGCTATAACGGTCCCTCTACGCTCGGTAAGTGTTATATCTTTGTAACTTGATATCTTCCCCTCGATCTATCTCTCGATCCTCTATTTTGTATGTTTGGCAGCCGAACTGGTGGAGTATTGTAGTCTGGATGCAATAGTGCAACGCAGACAACCGGGAGCCGAAACTACTACAGATGACGCACCTCCCCTTGTGAAGAAGAGGGGTCGTGAGGGCGTGCGCAAGAATGCGAAGAAATATGTGCCCTCCTCGAGTGAAAATACTTTCGGGGTGGGTAATGCTTCGCAATCTCAACCTGACGCTGATATTGGGACGTCCATGGGGCGGAAGAGAATGAAAGAAGAGGGTAGTGCAAGTGGGGATCACGGTGCTCTCTTTTGCTCTGTAAGTAGTCTTATCCCATTTACCGTGTATTTCCATTGGGTTTTCGTTTATCTGATGATCCAGTCCTTATTGTGGACGTGCAGGTGGCTGGTTTTCTGAAAGGTTTCTTGACGATGGCCATCAAGGGTCAAGCGGATCACGCCGAGTCGCTCCAAGTTACCAATGGTTTGCTCGAGAAACTGGGCGAATATGATCCTGTTGCCGCTGTACAACTCCAGCATGAGAGAGACAAGGCCATGGATATTCTAAAGGCCAGCGAGAATAATGTTGGGGCCCTGTTAGATGACAATAAGAGGTTGATCGGAGAGCTTAATGAGTCTCGCCTTATTGCTGGTCAAGAAGCATCTCGTCGGGAGGCCCTTGAAGCTGAGGTCACAATTCTGAAGGACCAATTAGCCCATGCTGAAAGGCATATGCGGTGCATGACGCTGAGCAAAAGCCAACTAACCAGTGCGGCCAAACAGTTCCTTCTGAGTCGGTCGTATAAAATGATATGTGCTGAGCGAGGCTTGCTGGAACGGGAAGAAGCCAAGGCCTCTATCATAGGTCAAATCCAGCTAGATGGTGGTTTCAAGGATGGTTACGACCCTTTGGCCATAAACCCATTGAAAGGGTCGGACGGGAAATTTCCTGAGGATTCCGACGATGATGATGAAGATCTAGAACTGGAGCCGGAATACCACGAGATTATCGAGCAGAAGAGTTTGGCTTTAATACACATCAAAGGGGCCCCTCGTTATCCTGGTTGAGATTCTAGGAGTTTGTAATTTTTTCTTCTTTCGGCGCAGTTGCCTCTTGTAATATGGTTTATAGTTGTACTTGTTAATTGAATCGATCTTTGCTGCGTGTCCTTGCCTGATAACTTGTTGATTTCTTTTGTTGTCATGATGATAGAATATGCAGTATTCCGATATCCGAGGCGCAGTCATTTCGTTCTCGTATTTGATGAGATTCGTTTAATCTGTCCATTGTCAATCAAGGAACGGTTGGAATTTCCTTGGGGTTGGTAGAAACGTGGATAATCTGCCACTGCTTTTGTGTGCGGGGGATATTCTTCTTATGGTTAGGGGCCCATAGAGCCTGCCTCTTTACCTAACGTAATTTAGGGGATTTCCACCCAATAGGCTCTTCACCTAGCTTGATTTATGGAGTTTCACCCAATAGGCTCTTCACCTAACGTGATTTATGGGATTTCCACCCAATAGGCTCTTCGCCTAGCTTGATTTATGGGATTTTCACCCAATAGGCTCTTCACCTAACGTGATTTATGGGATTTCCACCCAATAGGCTCTTCACCTAGCTTGATTTATGGGATTTTCACCCAATAGGTTCTTCACCTAACGTGATTTATGGGATTTCCACCCAATAGGCTCTTCACCTAGCTTGATTTATGGGATTTTCACCCAATAGACTCTTCACCTAACGTGATTTATGAGATTTCCACCCAATAGGCTCTTCATCTAGCTTGATTTATGGGATTTTTACCCAATAGGCTCTTCACCTAACGTAAGTTCGATCCCGTTATCACAGGGAATGTCTTCTTGGATTGGCCCCGTTATCACAGGGAATTTTGAATCGACCTCGTTATCACAGGGGATTTTTCTTGGATTGGCCCCGTTATCACAGTGACTTTTTTGAATCGACCCCGTTATCACAAGGGATTTTTCTAGGATTGGCCCCGTTATCACATGGACTTTTTTGAATCGACCTTGTTATCACAGGGGATTTTTCTTGGATTGGCCCCGTTATCGCAGGGACTTTTTTTTTTGAATCGACCCCGTTATCACAGGGGATTTTTCTTGGATTGGCCCCGTTATCATAGGGACTTTTTTGAATCGACCCCGTTATCACAGGGGATTGTTCTTGGGTTGGCCCCGTTATCACAGGGACTTTTTGAATCGACCCCGTTATCACAGGGGATTATTCTTGGATTGGCCCCGTTATCACAGGGACTTTTTTGAATCGACCCCGTTATCACAGGTGATTGTTCTTGGATTGGCCCCGTTATCACAGGGACTTTTTTGAATCGACCCCGTTATCACAGGGGATTTTTCTTGTGTTGTAGGCGAGCCTTTTCATTGTCTTTTTGACTATGTCCCTTGGTGACTGTGTCGTCGTTGAATATGTAGGTCATTGAGCCCTGCAAAACATCATAGACAAGAAAAATTTTCGACATAACATCTAATACGTAAGCACGAAATAAGTTGGATGTGTTATTTGAGGGATGTTCCCTCAATCCGGGGATATCTGTTTTACACAAGAAATAGTGTTTCCGTTGTGCTCTATAATGCCCGTGGTACCCCGTTTGTACCTGTTGTACCTGTAAGAGGGCTATGTGTTAAATATATATATCTCGGGGGATATTTCCCCATTGTTTGTGCAATTCTCTGCACTTCTGCAATGTCCGCTTAGGTAATAACGGATAACGGCCGAATGCCAGGTAAACCCAGCCCGCCTACGTATCCCGTTGAGTGGGGAATCAGACTGGCGTAGTTCCCCCTGTTTTAAGTTACATGACAACCCACGAAGAGGTTAAATAAGAGATAATGGTCGAGGGCTAGGTAAACCTAACCCGCCTACGTATCCCGTTGAGTGGGGAATCAGATCTTCGTAGTTCCCCATGTTTTAAGTTTACAGACCAGCCCACGATGGGGCAATTTTTCAAATGTTCAAGCGTTATTTAAAAACTACTGAAATCTAAAATATTGCCCTGTGTTCACCGAGGTGATCACTCCATAGCTCGCCGATCCTGATTTGGTCCGATTGTTTCCTCCTCTGCTTCTCTAATTCTTGGCAACGCAAGAGAAGTGATGTAGCAGAACCAAGCTTCCTCCTGGTTGGCGACCACTTCTCCGACCCCCCCTCCTGCTGGGAATTTCATCTTCTGATGGAATGTGGATACCACCGCTCTTATCGCGTTCAGGGTCGGCCTACCGATTATAACATTGTATACAAACGGTTGGTCCACAATTGTGTACTGAACATTAATAGTCCACATGTGCGGTTCTCGTCCAAACGATGTGGGAAGGTTCACTTGCCCTATGGGAATTGTTTCTGCTCCACCAAATCCTACCAATGGCGTACGGACCTATTCAACTATGCGGTGGCCGAGTGCCATCTTCTCCAAAGCATGCACAAACATAATGTTGGTGGAGTTGCCGTTGTCTATGAGTACCTTGTGTACATCGTAGTTAGCGACATCAAGCTGAACAACTAGGGGGCTGAGATCCAAAAGGTCGTTGCCGGAAAACGTGATAACCTCGTTCGGGAAATCCTCGTCGGGGATCAACGTTGTAAATCCAACGAACCGGTCCTCGTTCAATCCGCGAGTTATCTTCTTCCTCTGGTTGGTGGAATCCGCTCATGCGGTCCGACCACTTATCACATTGATGACCCCCCTCGAAGGCGCATTATGTATCGCATCGCGTCCTTGCCCACTCTCAATTGCCTTCAGGCCCTCCCTTCTTGGGGATTGGGACCGTTCTGCCGACTCGGCATACTGCCCGCTTGCCTTAACAAACTCTATCAATCTTCCATCCTTGATCAATCTCTCGATCTCATCCTTCAAGTCATAGCAATCCTTCGTGTCATGGCCTTTTTGACGGTGATACTCACAGTAGCGTCTAGACTTCTTGGTGAAATCCGTTTCATTGATCTTTTGAGGCAAACTTAACCAATTTCTGCTTTGTGCGACGGCAAAGATAGTGCGAATGTCCCGATTGAGGGGGGTATATCTCTTTGGGGACCTGTCTCTTCCTCCCCTGCTCTTGTTCCATAGCTCTCTACCCCTTTCCCAGCCAGATTCCTGGGGTCTAAACTTAGCTGCCATCATCGCGTCTTCGTGGATCACAGTATGCGCCAACTCGTTTATCCGACTAATGGTAGGTTCTGCGAGTTTTATCAACTCTTTGGCAAATCGGTTGTGTGTCGTTGCCCTGAACAGGGTCTGCAGTACCTGTCCCCCGTATGGGTTGTCTACCTTCAGTAGCTCCTCATTGAATCCACTCATGAATTCGCCGAGAGCTTCTCTCTCTCTCTCTCTCTCTCTCTGTTTCAATGCTTCCAGATGGTACAGGCTCGTCTTCATTCATTTCTGACTGGAGAAGTGGTTCTCCAACTTCTCCTTCATCTGCTCGAAGCGCGAAATAGATCCAACCTCGATTCTGTTGAACCAGTCTAATGCTGCTCCGATCAGTGTTGTCGCCATTATTTTCGCCTTAATACCCTCGGAAAAATCTTGTAGGTTCAAGAGACTCTCCACGGCGTGGATGTGATCCCTCGGATCACTCTTCCCATCATACGGTTTTATGGTTGGAATCTTGTCTCCTCTATGCAGTACCTCTGCCTCAATCTCATCTGAAAATGGGGTCCAACTACGACCCTCCCCATGATTCCGAGTCACCTTCCTTGCTAACTCCGCCCTCTCGTGGTCTAGCAGTTCCATCCTCTTTGAAATTACTCGCAGTATCTCTGCATCCTTATTTTTTGAACCATTGACCTCGGCTCGGTCACGACCGTGTTCTATTCTCTGGATTACTTCTGCCCTCTCGCGGTCAAGTCGTTCCATCTTTCTCGCTACCTCTTGACCCAGGGCTTCGGGGCCTCGTCTCTCCGCCCTATTGTAAGCCGCGGGCGATATCTCTCTGAACGAGTCCCCCGTATCCTCCTGTTCATTATATCCTTGCCCTGCATTTCCCTCACTCGCTCCGGATTTATGGGGCCTTGCCCGAACGTCTGTTGTCCTCTGTTCCGAGAGTCATGGAAGCAAAGCCTCCAGTGTAGTGTCAAGTGCTGCCTTCACAGAGGCATTGATCTGCACTAGAATCTCCGGGTTTATGGCGACGGGGGGAACGACACTCTGTCCCGCGGGCATTGTCTCCTCCTGGCCGGGAAAATCCGCATTTGGCGCTTCGGTCATTGGAATGTCAGCTGCGTGGTTCTCGATGGGCGGGCCCTCAGTCTCGGGTTCTGCCGCACTTGGTGTGACAGGGGTCGGACCTGCATTTGCGGCCCGAGGCAGCCTCCCGGGCCCGCGCCTTCGTTGCTCTTGTAGTGGAGGGAGCTCCCTCTCGGTTTGAGCCACTGTCTGTTCTCGGTCAGTCGGGTGTTGTGGGGTTTGTGTTCCCTCCACCCTGGCGCTCCTAGTCACAACTCCGCTAACTTCGGATCGTGTCCTCCTTCCTTGCATCTCGGCGTCCTTGTCCGGGAACTGGTATTCCCACAGACGGCACCACTAATTTGGCGATAGATCATTTTATATATATATATATATATACGAGTGTCGGTTACAAGTGTATGGTCTAACAATACAACGAGTCTATCTCAAATCAGGCCTACACTACGTGTCTCGTGTAGACTTGGTCCGGAACACCTCGAACCAACGCCTTGATGCTTGGATGGGAGTGGAATATCGGTATATAGATCGAAAGGACGTCGGTGATCGCCTTCGATGTGACGTCGAGGATGAGCCCCGATGTGAGATCGGTGATGATGCGGTGTGACGTGTCAGAGGTGTATGCTGTAGTCCCTATATCGAAGTAGATGTCGAAATTGACATCGGTGATATGTTTCGATCTGACGAATGGTAGCTGAGGGATAATCAATTACCTGTTTTAGGATCCGGGCACCGCGTATTTATAGACCTCGGGATCCGGGGACTACAGTACCATATCGGTGATGATTACCGATATGACATCGAAAGTAATCCCCGATGTGCTCCAAAATGGGGCTAGTTTGGGCCTGGCCCAATATGCGGGAAATGCCCATATCATATATATATATATATATGTAGATGTAGATGATGAATTAATTTTTATAAATGTATTTTTTTGTTTGTTATAATTTTTATAACTTTTCTAAATGGTTAAAGATATAAAAAAATTTGTATATATATATATGAAGATGATGAATTAATTTTTTTAAAATGTATTTTTTTGTTTTTTATAATTTTATAACTTTTATAAATTGTTAAAGATATTAAAAAGTTTATATATGTATATATATATATGTATATGTATATATGTTTTGGGGTGCAAAGTGCAATTTATTTTTGGGTGCAAATGCAAAAGAAAAAAGAAAAAAAAAGAAGGTCAAAATGGGTCAAAGTTGCCTAAAATCGGTCAAAATTCCCAAAGTTTGCAGAAGTTTTGGTCGGAGGACCCAAATTCAACCAAGAAACACGATAAAGGACCAGAATTGGAGTAAGGCTCAATAAAGGACTATTTTCGTAACAAGACCACGATAAAGAACCAATTTTGAACAAAACCCCATGCGTCGAAGGCTCGGAGAGCTGGTCTCCTGCATATGGCATTGTACTTTCGTGAGGAAGCCTCTACCACCCAAACCTTGGTTAGTTCCGTGTGGCGGGTCGCGCATTCGCCCTAGAACATCGACAAGGTTATGAGCCCCACTCTTTGGCACTGCTCTCATGAGAAGCCTACGACGGGAACCTTCATAGGCTCCATCTGATCTCGGGGAATGTCTAGGGCGAGATGTGTTGGCGTAAAAAGTACGTTGATCAAGGTTCTGTGCCCACGAGGATGCTTTTGATTTTTTTCCCGAGGATGGTGGCCGTGATCACCAGGGGATCCTCGTGGGGGTATACGACACCGTAGGTGCCCGTGCCCAAAAGAGATGGTGGGGTGGTCCACTCATCGTGTGGCAAAGACCTCCAACTTTTTGTCTGCATTTTGGGCCTTTTTGGTGTAATTTCGTCTTTCCTACTTGGTAACGGACATTACCCTTCCTTCAATCATGTTAACTGTGCAACCGGTGGGAGCGTTATCACGATAGGTCCGCATGGGTGGAGGTAATCGTACCTCTTCCTCAGGTGGCTGGTTGCTCATGGGCGCCTCCTCTCGACCCCGCTTTCCTGAGAACGTCCCCTATCGGGTATCACATATTTTCTAGAAAACCTAAGCCCAGGAATCGGGCAATCTATTCTCGCAGGTGGTAACAGTCGTTCGCCAGATGCCAGAAGGCTTGGTAGTAAGTACAGAACTTTCTTGAGTTTTTGTACCTATGGGGTCCTTATGGGCCTGAGGCCATCTGAAGACACGTTCTTCCCCCATGATGGTCATGACTTCGATGGGGATTATCATCATGGGAGGTAAGGGTGTTGGCTCTAAATTCTTCTTAACTCTCTCATTCCTACCTCTATCCTTTTCGTCTCGTTTTTCTTTCTCTTTTACCGACGAGGAAGTCGGAGCCTTGGCAGCCTTTGTTGCCTCTAGAACTTTTTGGCCCGCTTCTAACTCCATGAAGTATTCTGCCTTTTGTATCAAGTCCTCCAGGTTGCTGCCCCAATTACTCATCAGGTAGGTGGAGAAGGCTCCTGGCAAGAGTCCTCGGACAGCGATGTCAGAGACCATACAAGGATCGATTTGCGCAACATCGATGACCCCACGTGAGAACCGCCTCATGTAGTCCTTGAGGGGCTCGTCTGACTTATGCCATATGTTGAACAGGTGCCCACACGTATTAGAAAAGACCGGTTGCATTCGAGTTGCCTTATAAATATTTGGGTCAACTCCTAGAAGTTGTGCACCATTGTTCGGGACTCTAAGAGATCCAAGATTGCGCCCGACCGGTGGGGTGCGAAAGGTGACCCTCGGTATGATGCTTCCTCCCTAGGGTTGAGATTGCATCGGAGCTCGAGCAATTCTCTCTACATTTCTTCCATCATGTGCCTCAAAGGTCCGTCGGGGGTTGGCAAACGTTGGTGCTGACCGAGAGGCTAAGAATAGTAGCTCTTATCTAGGCCAGGAGGATTCCAAGCTGCCTCACGTGGCCGAGGGGGTTACCGCGGTGCCCACACTTCTAGGGGTGTGTCCACCAATCTTTCTGAGTGCAACCATGGTGGCCCCCTTCTCCGGCGAGAGGGAGGAGCACGAGCCTCGCTGTGTGGTGAGCCCTCAAATCTGGCCCATGGAGACAGGGCAGATCGATGGAGAGGAGGGTTTATGGGCTCTTCTGGGTGATCCTGGTCATGGCCACGACCCTCCTCGGAGGTAGGCCTTCTATTTCCATCAAATCGGATGAACATGTTGCGATACATGTCACAAGGCACTTGCACGTAACCCATGTCGGGCCTGGCCTCATGCTGAGCTAGAGCGATGGTAGTTTGAGGAATATGGGCGTCTTGATTTGGAGCGGAGCCATTTCGAGCCTAGCCATCCTCCTGGGAAGGTAGGGGACTCTGCTGCGTCTTTGTTTCAGTGTCGTGATTCTCTATTAATTCACGTTCCAGGATCGGTCGATATGATGCGCTCGCAGGTGATCTTCTCGTTTTTTCTTCTTACCATGCAATTTCTTCAAACTTTACTCAGAGAACTTACAGCTTTCTCACAAATAGTGCCATTTAGTGATGCAATATCGTCCGATGTCCGTAGGATCGGGAACTTCTGGGATATTATCATTAAGTTTTGTTCAGAACGCCTATCTCATATTTGAGGAAAAATAGGCAATATTGTTTTATTAAGGATCTTGAGTGAATTACAATGGGGTCATGTGGGGAGATAACTACTTCTTCGACAGACTCTTATTTTGCTATTTTGCTAAGTATAATTGAGTGTGAGTAGAGAATTTGGCGAAAAGTCTACTTGTTCTTTTGATGCTGAAATGAGGGTTATTTATAGTGCTAGCCTTTGGGTCTTCGTCCAATGGGAATTGGTCTTCCGTCTGAACTCTGGGTGGGAGCAATGGCCAATGCCGCGAGGGTCTTCTATGCCAATTAAGGTTGGTCTTTTATCTTAACTCCGAGTGGTGGCGATGGCCAATGAGGATGGCCAATCTTACGAGAGCCTTTTGCTACAATGGGGGTCGTCTGGCACGAGATGCCTAATAGCATGGGTTGACTGCGTTTCTCCTTACCAGGTAATGATGATACCTACTCCAATCATCTATGTGGGTTGTTCTGAACCAATGAGGGAGAGCCAGTCCTACTCTAATTGTTGGTCCGGACCGGTAGGATTTGTCGCTTTATGCTCCAATGGCCATCTTAGACCAATGAGGTATGGTCTTCTATCATAATGAGGGGTGATTGGGAGTTGCTTTAAACATAGGTAGTTGGCACTTCCTTCTATTCTGGCCGTGTCGTCGTGAGGTTCGTTCCACCTGGAGAGCCTGGCTATAATCTGGGTTGTGTTTATCCCCGTATATTCCAAGGGGGACTCATGAAGTCGTACTTCATCTGAGTTGTTGCGAGATCTTCTGAGTTATGTATGTATTTCGTTATATTGAGACCATAGATGATAGGTCTTTTTTCTCCGACCCTTCCTTGCATTCACTCATTTTCTTATCGTCTTGTATTGTCCTTCTTGCTCAAATATATTATGGCTAAATGTTGGATACGGGTGGAGTTAGCCAATCAGGGCATCTGCACATCAGCCTGAGGGGAGAGGGGGTAGGGGATGCTCTTGTGATTTTCCTTGTGGGTACCCCAAATCGTGGGTGACTCTGGATTGTTGGGTGAAGTATGCCCGGGTCTTTAGATCCGAGCCTTATTCCCTTATTGGGGCATTTAGAACGTGTACCCTCATTGAGGTGTTAGCTGGTCATGACCCGGGAGTACCTTCTCTGTATATTTAGACCGTGTACCCTTATTAGCGCGTTAGCTAGTCGTGACCCGATAGTATCTTTTCCCTAGCCCTTGGTCGTTTTTGTGGGGTGCCCCTTTTTGCTTTTTCCGAGGTCGTGGCGGATTATGCATCATCACTTGTTTCTTTTTTCTTCTTCAAATAAACTTTTTTTCTAACGTATCAAAATTATCTGGCTACCAAACATTTTTTGTGTTCTAAACTCAATAATTCGGAATCTTTCAAAAAAACAATAATATTCTGATAATGTATTACTAGATTATTATTAAATTGTTTTTACTCAGTTAAACATTATTAGCGACCGAAATTTGGTTGCTAATACTTTGAATATTATTAGCCATTGTAGTCCAGCTGCAAATACCTTGTTAGCTACTTGCGATCGAATTCCGGTTGCTAAGTGTAATGGCAACTGGACTCCGGTTGCAAAATTCTTAACCGAAACCCAATTGCAATAACTATAAGCAACCGAATTTCGGTTACAAAATTAGCGACGAAATACCGGTTGCAATTGCCCGGTTGCGACCGCATTTCGATCGCTAAAGCTTTAGCGACAGAAGCAATTGCGACCGGACACCGATCACTAAAATATTTTTTGCGACCAGAGATAGGTCAATTAGTGACCGGATTTTCGGACTTTACGACCATTTACCTTGTAGTGAAATTCATAAGGGGACTACGCACATTTTTACAAATACTTGAGAGTAAGATAAAAATAAAGTTATGAGAGTGGGGTCTAAAACATATCATACCACCGAGGGTTCTATATCTTTTTCCCTTCTTACAACATAAAATTAAGGGCAAATACATTTTCCTGCCCTATAAATTATCTAAAAATTCACTTTTGCCTGACAATTTTTTGGGCCAAAAAAAAGCCCTGTAACTGTTAATTTTTTTTCACAAAATGCCAGTCGGGCTTCACAATGGGCCTGGTCTTACTCCCAGCCTACGTGTCATCTGCAGGGTCCATTACTTACGCCACGTCATTTACACCTGGCGACACGTGGTCAAATATATATTTTTTTTAAATCAAATGACTGGGCGAGTGTGGTAATTTACCACAATACCCTCGCCCATCTGAAAGAACAAACACAAAACACACTCACCAATCAAGTCAACTCTTACACTAGTCAAACAGTTAGCCAAAAAAAGTAGCTCAAAACCCCCAATTCTTTTCTTCATCATCGACTTCACGAAACCCTAAATAGTTGGTCGGAAAATTGCGACAAAAGCTACCAAATTAAGGAATTCATGGTTGTTCCTAGGTCTCCAACGAGGATACACGACGCACATCCAACATATGGTAAGAACATAGTTGTTTATGTCAATTTTTAGGGATTTGTTAAATACTTGATTTTGTTGGTCCCCAAGTTTTTGTCGTACTTTTGTGTTTATGGGGCGTTTTTTCACTTTTTTGTAGTTGTAATATGTGGGTATCCGTTATATGGTTTGATTAAGTCGATTGTGGTCCCCTGGTCCCCCCACAACACTCATGTAGTGTTTTTTAATGTATTTTTGGTACTTTTGTTGTAAAACTTTAGGGTTTATAGGTTAATGGTTTAGTTTTTATTTTAATTAATTTAGAATATTATTTAACTAAAATTTGTTATTTAACTGTTGGTATTGCAGATACAGAGAGCACTGAGATTACAGTCGTGTTGTATCATGGAGGGAAGTTCATTAACATGCCACAAATGATTACTTAGGTGGGGGAGTGAGCATCTTTGACTATGTGAACTATCAAGAGGTAAACCAAGGCTTCCTCAATGGTCTACTTCTGATATGTGCAACTTAGGAGAATGTAGGTTCTATACTAGGAACACTCTTGGTATTCTGCTTATAGTGAGTGATGAGCAGTTACAAACTATATGTTGTGATCATCTGATGGGCAATAGGGAAGTGTTTTTGTATGTTGATCCATTTCTGCCTAAAGTGAATGAAGTGCATGCAATCCCTGAAGTCCCTGAAGATCATAAAGTTCCTGAAATTCCTCAAGTTCATGAGGTTCCTGAAATTCCTGAAGTATATGATATTGGTGATGAGAGTAATGTAGATGAAGAAGGACTGAACTTTAACTTTTATGAAGATGTGGGATTATATGATGACAGTGATGATGGGAATTATAATATGTAAAGTGATGAGAGTGATAATGATGTCATATTTTCTGAGTTTGTTGATGTAATGTAGTGCATACAGATGAAGCAGTTGATGAGCCAGATAGTGGGATAGATGAGGAAGATGTGGTTTCCAGGCCCAAAAGGTATAGGAACATTGATATAGGATTGAATGATGGTGAGCGAAGTGATGAATGTTTTTTCAATCCAGAGGAGATTTTCAATCCAATATTTGAAGTGGGGACTATATTCAGCAACAAGGGGAGATAAAGAAGGCAATACAGTCACATGAAATTATAGAGAGGAGAAGTTTATGGGTGCTCAAAAGTGATCCAGGGAGGCTGCATGTTAGGTGTTTTGATTCTCTGTGTAGTGGAAGATGAATGTCCTGAAGTTGAAGAATGAAGATACTTGGATCATTAAGGAGTATAATCCTATACATGGATGTGAATGGAGGTTCCATGTGAATAATGTCAAATCACCATGGTTGGCTTCTAAATTCATTAACTTATACAAGTCTGGTCCTAAAAGAATAGCTAAGGAGTTTAGATTGGATGCAGTTAATACACTGAATGTTGATGTTAGTAAGTCACGGGCTACAGAGCCAAGAGGAAGGCTTTGGATACATTAGAGGGTACCATAGACAAACAGTTCTCCATGATCTTTGACTATGTTGAGGAGATAAGAAAGAGGAATCCAAGATCTACTGTGGTTGTGGGGACTGAAGAGGTTGGAGGGGAATTGAGATTTAAATGCATGTATGTGTGTTTCAATGCAATGAAGATTGGGTGGAAGAGGCTTGTAGGCCATATATTGGTGTTGACGGGTGTCATCTATTGGGACCTCATGGTCGGGTGTTACTGACTACGGTTGGTGTGGATCCTGCAAATAGCACTTATCCAATTTCTTTTGCAATGTTATCAATTGAAAATTTCAAGAATTGGGAGTGGTTTCTTAGTGTGTTGAGTATAGACTTGAAACTGGAAGATGGGACATGCCTGAGTTTTATGTCAGATAAGTAGAAGAGACTCATCAATGCATTCAAAGAAATATTCCATCAGCATCACGCATGTATAATTATAGGAACAATTAACTGTTAGTTTACTTCTAAGTGAAATTTTCATTAAAGTTATAATTTAATTAACTGTTTACTTTCTTGTTTCAGGTTTTGTGTAAGGCATTTACTTAGGAACTTCTATAATGCCAGTTTCAGAGAAGAGACCTTTAGTGATGCTGTTTGGAAAGCAGCTAACACAACCACTGAGGGTCAATTCAAGGATGCCATGAGAGAGCTTGGTGAATTAAGTCAATCTGCATTGAATTGGTTTGATGGCAAACATCCAGTACATTGGAGCAAAGCATATTTCAACACCCTTCCCAAGTGTGATTTGATCCTCAACAACACTTGTGAATCCTTCAACAGCACCATTCTTGAGGCTAGAGAGAAGCCCATCATCACGATGTTTGAGTGGATCAGAGAGTATCTGATGCAGAAGTTTACAACCAACAGAGACAAATGTGCAAGGAAGTGGTATAATGTCACTATTTTCCTCAAGATCAAGGAGGAGTTGGACAATAATTCAAAGAAAATTGTTGAATGTGTGCCCTTCAAGAGTGGCAACAATAATTACCAGATCACTTCACTAGCTGATGGTTCACAACACTGTGTGAATTTGGTGGACCATAGTTGCACCTGCAGGAATTGGGATTTGAGTGCGATACCATGCAAACATGGGATATGCGCCATTCTTCAAGTGGACAAAAGCCAATTGACATCATCTCAGAGTGGTACTCTGTTGAGAGATATAGGATTGCATATGCTCAACCCCATTTATGGTGTATGTGGTAGGGAAATATGGGCTGAAACTGGTTATATGCCTCAACTACCTCCAACATTTGGTAGAAAAGCAGGTAGGCCACAGAAAGCTAGGAGGAGGACACCTGATGAGGACCCAATGAGTAAGAAAAAGAAGATTGGGAAACGAGGAATGAATAAGCATGTCAAACATAAGAGGAATTAGATAACAGTAACATGTGGTTTCTGTGGCATCCTAGGTCATAATATACAGACATGTACATTAAGGAAGTCATATGAAAATGAGGAGATGGAAGATGCTCTGTACAAGAATCTTGATTACACCAGTTACTGCCAAAATAAGAAACATAAGAGGGGGGAGAGTTCAAACATAGCACCTGCAGAAAGTGAAGTAGCTGGAGAATCAAAGGTAACCTGACCACATTAGAAATATTTTTCCACAATTTTTACTAAAGGAATAAAAGATTGTAACTTATTTATTCTAACCCATTTGTAGGAAAATGAAGCAGTTAATCTCATCTAGGATTTGGATAACATAAATTACACTCAGGAGGGCATCCTGAATGAGTCCGAAATTGCAAGGAAAATGGAAGAAGAAAGTGGTTCCAACTGACACTTGGTTCAAGCAATCACAACTAAGCAACTTATTTTTTAAAATAGTAGCCTATATTGCACATATAGCATTAGTTCATGTAATGTTAAAAAGTTTATGCAATGATATTAACATGCATTGAGGTCTACTTAAGATGAGGTCATTGCATCAGACCCCAACCCTAATGTTGGGTGGGTGAGCCAATACTACAAATCTCCAGCAGTTAAGCTTGTGCCAACTATTCATTCTCAACTCACACAAAGCCAGAACTGTAGCCTTATTCCTAATTTGCACAGAGGAGCGAATATAAGAGCTCATTCTCCAATGGTGCAGACTCAGGGAAGTCAAACTTACATTGCCCCACCTCTGAATGTCAATGTACAGGTAGTTGCACCTACATTTTTGTCTGGAGGAAAAAAATATGTGAAGATATCAAGTCTTGCTTCAGTGATCAATGAAATTAATCAAGCTCAGTCTAAGAAAAAAGGGAAAATAGAAGGCTGATGGTAAGGGTAAGGGGAAGGCTGATGGTTAGGGAACATGATGATGTGTGTTGGATAATGGTACTTATTTTGTGTGTTTACCTCTCTGTCAATTGTTTTGGTTGACTGAATGATTGGCACTACTATTTTGGGGTCACTGATCATGTGTTGAAAATTGCTGATTTTTGGCATTGATCATTGGATGAACATGGCTGATTTTTGTATTGCAGTACTCATTCAGACTACCAAAACTTTTTGTACATCTAGCAATGTATTAGAGCTAGTACTTGTGTTGAAGTAATAGTTCTGAAGTGACTTTGCTGATTAATGACATGAGGTTATGTGGACTAAATTCTATGTGTCTTATGCTCTTACTATGGTTTGTTGTTTGTAAATTTACTATCTTGGTGTGTTAGAAAGAGAAAACTGAGAATAATTCATAACAACTTGAAAAACAGAAAGGTTAGTTCGCCAAATACTGAACACTGATACAAGATCACTACTTGTTATTCAAATAACAGAAATGAAACTTGACCAAACCCACATCAATTAATTTCAAAAAACACAAGGAGTATTTCACTCAAGTTCAATAACTTCAGTAGCAACAATATCACTGAACTTCATCATCGGGCAGAGCGGTGCATTGGTAATAATCGAACAAATCGAGCATAAGATCGGCATTGTCAAGTCCATAGAGGCGGAAATAGCGATCATACTGAGTCTCCTACACATCAAAACATAGTTGATAAATAAAATTAGAATTATCTTGTCATATTAAAGGTGACGTTAAAATGGTTACCCCTGTCATGTCGTAGTTGTCAGCCTCATCCACTTCTCTCATTACACCAATAAACCAAACATTAAGCCTTTTCCATAAAAAGACGAAATTTTTCGTACTTGTTCTGGTAAATCTTCAACATTTTCTTGATCCTCGAAATCGGGAAATGGTCGGTGTTACCCTTCTCCATTTGGGTGGAAAAGTACTTCATACCACGAGAAAGAATATTGGGGTCACTAATTTGACGCCTCGCACCATAGTCAATCACAATATGGAGTAGTTGCTCTTCCAAAAGCTCGTTAGTGCAAGGATCCTTAAATAGGTACTTTAGTCGTTCATCGGATACGCTATCCATTCTTATAATAACATGCAATGCAAAAAAATAATTAGTGTTCAAATAACAATAAAGAAGAAATTACTTAAACAAATTAGTCGTCACAAACATTATCTGATAAACAACAACATAATACAACTACATTCTAGGAAAAAAAAACATAAAAGCACAGAACATTGTGACCATAATAAACAGCAAAAACCACCCGATGAAACAACAAATAAGGGCGGCCTTCGTGACATTGGTATTTTCCAAATAACCATTCAAGCCAAATTCCTCAAGAACACCAATGGGAGTATGAACCACATTAGAAGTGGTAGATACGCGACAAGTTAACTCAGTTTTTTCTTGTTCAAAAGTTCCTGAAATCGTATCTTTCCCTTGATTTATTTTTTTCATTAATGGTGAATCATTCATGTTACGCGGGTACATAAAAGCTCTTAGTCGAGCATTTTTTTCCAAGTGGAGTTCATCTTCCCAAATGAATTAATTGGGATGACGGACTCTCGTTGGACACACGTAGTAGTATTCGTTGGGTCGTGTCGAAGTCAACCCGGCCATACCGTATATCATTAGACCTCGACCACAATGACAAGGAAATTGGTATACCATCTACAATGAATGGAAAATGTAGAGGTGGGCCAAATACATTTAAAATAAACGTCTAACGATTAATCTCAATTAAGCACTAAACACTATATTAATCCGGTTATATTATCACTGGAAAACAACATAATTTGGGCCATCACAGAATTCGAATTCATACCCGAACCCGAAATTCATACACATGAAACTGCAATTATGAAACAACAATTGCAACAACAACTACAGGCAAAATCGATTAACATTCAAAGTCGATTTTCAAAAATAATGCTTATGGAAAATTTGTTTACCTTGAATCAGCCTTGACGAACTCACCCTTCTGCAACACACTGATAAAAATAGACAACAATTGCCGTCGATTAGTGCAAAATCGAAACTAAACCCTAAAAATATATCCCTAAAATTCATCGAAAAATTAAACCCTCATCATAATGTGGAACCGTCGGTGGATGAACTGGAATGGGGATCTAGGATAATTAAAGGAATCAGAGGTATCGAATCAGAGGTATCGAATCGCCGAATTTGGACCATTTTTCAGAATTTTGATCGAATGGGGAGTTGATAAGAATTTTGATCTTGTTCTGTGTTTGTTCTTTTGTCAACAGATGGGCGAGGGTATTGTGGTAAATTGTCACACTCGCCCAGTCATTTGATTCAAAGAAAAAAAAATTGACCACGTGTCACCAGGTGTAAATGACGTGGCGTAAGTAATGGGCCCCGCGGACGACATGTAAGCTGGGAGTAAGACCAACCCCATTGTGAAGTCTGGTGGGCATTTTGTAAAAAAAAAAAAATCACAGGGCATTTTTTTGGCACGAAAAATTATATAGCAAAAGTGAATTTTTTAGATAACTTATATGTCCTACATAGAGTTGTGTCTCTCTACATAGAGTTGTGTCTCTAATTATGGACTTTATAATATAAACAATAGAGCCTAAGGCTAAATCGACCGATCTAATCCAAGTCGTAATAATCCCTACCAAGGACCAACAGTCCATTTCGGGATTCATGCTCTTAAAGTCAATTTCATGGCCTTGTTAAAGATTTATTTTTATCTCGAATATAGGATAATTAAGACATCATTAATTGTGACAACTATACACAACATTGTTCAACAATATCTACAACATATTATTTCTCTGCGACAAAACTTCTTTTAACATTTAAATAATTAAGTAAGTGTAATTTCTTTTCAAACAACCAATTAAAGCATTAAGTGACAAAATATGAAATAGTCCTCTATGACAGACTGACTAGCCCCCACCTATTAAATGTGACACTGTGTGTCCGAACCGTATTTCATAAGAAAATAACACGCACTACACATATTAAAATATATTTATATATGCAACATTTTTCCCTTGCCCATCGACCCTTATCAGGCTGCCTATATATATTACGGTTACATTCCAGAAAAATAACACTACCATAAAAATATTTAGTTACTAGTTGTGAACATGGCAAACTCAGGTGGTGATGAGTCTTTAACGTTAGAGCTCATTCGCCAACACCTCCTCGACGACTTCGCTTCCGACAACATGTTCTTAGACAACCTTAACCTCTGTTTCTCCGATTATGATTACATTGCCAACTACAATTTTGGAGAATCGGGCTCCACCTCTTCCGGGTCGGATTCATCATCAACTGACCCGCTCATTTCGCAGTACCTCGATATCCTCTCCACTGATCATTTCTTTGAGACTCATGCAGCGAAGCCCGAAATCGACAGTACTACTTCACAAATGCCTTTTCAACCCGACCTTCAAAGCGGAAACGGGTCGGGCCGGGATGCCTTGGGCGCTGGGAGGGGAAGGCGATACAGGGGAGTGAGGAGGAGGCCGTGGGGCAAATACGCGGCAGAGATCCGAGACCCGACCCGGAAGGGATGCCGAATATGGCTTGGGACTTATGAATGTGAAGTTGATGCAGCCAGGGCTTACGACTGCGCCGCCTTTAAGATGAAGGGGAAAAAGGCTGTTTTGAATTTCCCGTTGGAAGCCGGTAAAGCCGTGCCACCGGAAAATACTGGCCGGCAAAAGAGACAAAAAGATTGATTGGGTATTTGGAGACTTTCTTGCTCTCGGAGCATGGAAAAACTATTTTATATTGTCGTCCATGTAATTTAATAAAATAGTTATATTATAATATTTTCTTTAATAATAGAAAGGAGTGACCATATTGTAATTCTCATCTCTACTGTTTGTTCATAAAGAAATGGCTGAAAAAAAAGTTATATAGCCTCTGATTTCTCATGATGAGCATGGATTGATCCAAATTAAGTTAGAATCGTTTAGCCTTTGATTTCCCATGTGTCATAAACAACCAAACTTTTTTCAGTGAGGATTGCAAATAAATAAAAGAGAGAATTATAAAAACTAACGAACTTTCTCTCATGTTTGAAAATTACACAAATTATCCTTATAGTCGAAAAAATTAAAATAATTAAGACAACCTTCAAGTCATAGCAGAGACTAAAATTCGCAGATATTTTTTTTAGGATATTATTTGTTTTTAATTTTTTTTTTGTCTTTTTGAACGAAATAAATAGAATCTAATGCAACAAATTTTGATTTAATTTTTATTTTCTTTATAAAATAAATGAAGAGCACGAACTTACATTCAATAAAATGTATAAAACATTATGCAAAAAATCGGCCATGAGGGTAGTGTGTGTAATTTTTCAAACATTGGGTGGTTTGTGTAATTATCCCATAATTGAGGGGTAGTTTTTGAAATTCTCCCTAAATAAAAAAATTGTGATTTATATAGATGTTATTGGGTGAGGTTTTTTTTTTCCTGCCCATTATAAGATTTGAAATTATTTTTTTATCCCTTATCTTTTCACGTCATAGAAAAAGCCCATTAAGTTGCAAGACTTCGACAAGATCCCATTGAACCTCTCAACTCGGTTCAGACAGTTTAACGTGTGTTTTGTTTTACGTGACGTCCACTTATGCGTCCACATGAAGAACAAAAAAACGAGTGATAAAGAATATGGTTCTTGATTATTATTTTTTTAAGATTGCAAATCAATTCTACTTATAATACAAGAAATAATAAATATTTTTAAAATAAGAAAGGGAAAATTCCAAAAAGAAAGTTGTAAATAAATTGTTAAAAATAACCAATCAAAAAATATTGTAACAATCTCTTGTACGTTGCAGAATTGTAAAACCTCATTAATCTAAAAATCCTCATAATTGTAACAATAATATAAAAGTATAATATTTAATTACGTTAGTGCCATTTACTTTTAATACTTGATTGGGTGATCAACTAAGAGAAAGAGATATTCACCAAAGTGTCAAACCACAGGAGAGTGTTTTGTGAAAGGACAAACCTCAAGAGGTGGATTAAAATTACCCCAACAGTTATGGGTTGTGAGACAATGTAAAAGTTATCTTCTACTTTTTTTAGTCAAATATGGTATGTAAGAGTAACTTTAGAGCCCTAATCTTAAAACTAGAGTTGGTGTGGCTATGTGGCAAGAGGAGTAAACGAGCAATAAATGTGGAGGCGGTGTTTACTGTTTAGTAGTTGCGAAAAATAGTAAGATTTATCTTGGCATATGATGGCAATGTACTACAAGAGAAAAGGTCTTTAACGAACGAAAATTCGATTGCTAATAACCTATTTCCAGTCGCTAAAGACCCTATAGCGACCGGACTTTGGTCGCTAAGTTTGATCGCAATTGCTTCTGTCGCTAAAGTTTTAGCGATGTAAATGTGGTCGCAACGAAGCATTAGCGACGGAGTCCTGTCGCGGTTTGTGTGACTGGAACCCAGTTGCAAATCATTATTGCGACCGAAATTTGGTTGCTAATACGTTCAAAGGTTTTTGCGACCGGACTGAGGTCACCAATACCTTCAAAATATTAGCCACCGAAATCTAATTGCTAGTACTTCGACCATTATTAGTGATCGGGATCCGGTCGCTAAAGCCTTTGAAAGTATTAGCAACCAAATTTTGGTTGCAAATAATCTTCAACGTATTTGCAACCGGAATTCGGTCGCTAATAATATTTAAAGTATTAGCAATCGAAATCCGGTAGCTAATAATGTTTAAAAGAATAAAAAAAATTAATAATATTCTGGTAATATTATTAATTTGTTTTTTTTTAAGATTTCAAATTATTGCCACAATCTATAACACGAAAAAATATTTGTTAGCCAAATATATTTGAATAAATAGAAGGTATTTTAAAAAAATGTTTATTTGAAGAAGAAAAAAGAAATAGTTTGAAGAATAAAAATCAAGAAATAAGGTAAAGTGTTTGAAGATTTATAAATGATGGAAGAAAATAGGAGGTGTTGGTATATTTTGATGAAATAGATGTTTGGAGATTTAGATAAATTGATGAAAAAAAATGAAGAAAAAAAGTATATAACTGTTGTGTAATTTAGATGAAAAGGGAGTGAAAAAATGAAGTATACATAGAATTTGGGGAAAACTTTAGAATTTTCAGAAATTTTGAATCTCCCCACGAACCCCGCCAAGTTTTTTTAGTTTTTGCGACTGGTCGCAAAACCTTGCGACTGGTGTCCATTCGCCCTTTTTCCAATTTAAAAAAGGGCTCCCAGCCTTGTAGTGATGGTCCTTATAAGCACACATCCAATTTATCATGAGTGTTAGGATAGATTTGTATAAATATGTTAATTTTATTTTTTGTATAGATATATTGCAAGATATAAGCCTTTGATTAGGTAGTTTCCTTATTGATAGGACTCTTTGTACTAGTATATATACTATTCATTCATTAATGAGAATCTCATCAAGGAATATTATCATTCTTCGTACCAGAGCCACATTCTCTTCTTCTTCTCCCTTCTCTCTAAATCATGACCAACCCTAGCAACGGCAGCCCTAAATCCAACACCGCCATCTCCTCCTCTCTTTCTGGCGCCACCGCGACCGCCACGATGGAACCCTCCAAATTCCATTCGGCTTTGGCTGTCTCTAATGTTAAAAACTTTATCCCCATCACGTTAGATTCGGAAACCTGCAAATATACATCTTGGTCAGAATTTTTCAAAATCCACGCTCGCACGTATCAAGTTCTCGATCACATCATGCCTCCTCCTTCCACTGACAATACTATCACACGGGACGACCTATGTGATCGTCTCAATGCCATTGTTCTTCAACGGATCTACGAGACCATATCCATTGACCTACTCCACACAGTCATGGAAACGAACTCCACGGCCTTGGGCGCTTGGACCCGTGTTGCTGATTTGTTCCAAGAAAATAAGAACTCTCGTGTCGTTCATCTCGAGAACCAATTCTCTCAATCAGTTCTCGAAGACTTCTCGAATGTCACAATGTATTGTTAGAAACTGAAGATGTTGGCCAACCAACTCGCCAATGTTGGTGCACCAGTCACGAATCACCGTCTTGTTTTTCAACTCGGGGCTGGATTAAGTGATGCCTACAACAGAGTCGCAACTCTCATCAACAAAGCGACCCTCTTCCGCTCTTCTCCAGTGCGCGTTCCATGTTGACGCTTGAGAAAACCAGCCTCTCCAAAAGCACCACACGCACTGGAGACGTCGCTCTTCTCACCGCGGCTCAACAACATGCACCAAATCACGCCCCCGCTCCCTCTTTCCCACAAAACTCTGGTTATAGGGGTCGTGGTCGCGGTAGGAACAAAAACGGATGCGGCAGTCATGGGAACGGGCGTGGCGGCCGCGGTCCGTACTCTGAGCAATCGCCCCCATGGGCCCAACATACATGGTGCTTTCCACAATAGGCCTCACCTCCAGCGCCCTATCCAATAGCCCCTTGGTCTCAGTGTCCCGCGACGTCGTCTGGTTAGTCGGGCCTCCTCGGACCGCGCCCGCAGCATGCTTACCACGCCCAACCCACCGCATATGCTCCCACTGCTCTTTACACCGCCTTGCACACGCTAACCCTCACTCCACATGACGATAATTGGTATATGGATACGGGGGCATCATCTTACATGACGTCCGATCAAGGTACTCTCTCGTCTTACTTTAATTCGAGCATCTACTCCTATGATTTGAAGTTAATGTCTGAAGCACAAAATATTTCACGCTGCAAATTATTCAGCTTACACCTCAAAATACATGATGCATATTAATAATCATCTTTATGTGTTCTTATATATAAAATTGACATAACAAACAATAAAGATATTATTTTCTCTTGTTACATATGTACTTTTCTTATTCCGTCTCTATAGTTTTCTATTAGCACAAAGGTTATTTTTCTAACCTTTTTCCACATATATTCCAACTCATATTTTTGTCTTTTTTATTTATATGTGATAATACAGATTCTCATGATTGGGTATTTCCTTATTATCGTGAGTATATGTGATTCAGAACGCGATTTCTGTAATTTTAGAGAAATCATCTTTAGGTGGTGATGTGTTTACGAGGGAGTTTCCTTATACGAAAGCCCTCTGTATATATAAGAAAAAAAGTAAAAGAGAACACTAACGAGATACAGTGTTTTGCTAAAATGAGAGTACATGTGTGTTATGTGAATCTAAGTTGGCTACAAAGGGGGAGTTTATCTCTTATTTATATGATCTTGAGTGCAGTTATGATAATGGCAACTTGGCCTCTTTTAATGTTGGGATGGGTGTCCATTAATGTTGTATTGTGTGAGATGTGTCTGCTGACAATGATTAATTTAGATCACTCAGTTTTAAGGGTGGTTGTGCTAGTTATGGCTCACGGTACTTTATTACACACGGGATCCCTCCAAGTTGGTTGTGAAGACGTCTGATTGTATTTAGGACCCCCTTAGCATGGGATTGATAGCTATACAAACCAAGATCGGGTCCTCGGATACAGAAGTGATCAATAATTGTTTTTGTGAAGGGCCTTTTCCAAAGCGTCCTCTGTGATCTAGTGGGGTACTTCGATCTTTTCCATGTCCGATGTATTTATGCATTATGAGATGTCCCCCACGTCTGTTGGTTCATGGTACACGAGGCATGTGACTTGTGAGTTAAACTTTCCTTGGTTTTTATTGTGTTCATCGTCGCAGCATTTTGTGGGTTGTGTCCCTCCCCTGTGTAAGGGTTCCTCATGAATTCTTTATGTTGAGATAGGTGCCTTTGGTCGATTGTTTGGTGGTATTTGTTTATTCTGAGTTCACCTTGGTCCTAAACAAATTGAACTTATTAGTTCTTTGGGAAGGGGCTTCAGAACCTGGTTGTGAAGAGATATACAACATGTATTGCAAAGTGCAATGTAGTGAATCGAGTGTTATTTATGTCCCTCTAGAGCAGGCTACGAGTCTTAGTTGTGAAGGGATATACAACATGTATTGTAAAGTGATGAGTTGCGCATGGGGTGCAACGCTCATCCTTTGGAAGAAGGCTATGGGCTTTACTGATGAAGTGAAACCAAGAAGTCTACAAAAGCCTAAGAAAATGAAAGTATCGAAATCATACTAAATAAACGATCATTTGTTGGCCATCCATATCTGGTTATATCCCTGATCTATGTCCATTGTTGAGAGCACCTCGTATCAGGCCGTGGAATCGACTAGCTGGTCGATGATAGGCAGAGTATAAGTCTTTCGAGCACGGCTCATCAGGTTTGTGGATTTTATGCACATGCCCCACTTTCCATTGGACTTTGGGACCAGGACCACATTGGATAACCATTCGAGATAGACGACTTCTTTTATGTGACCGATCTTTATGTGTTTGTCTAGTTACAATTTGATGATCTTAGACCATTCGAGTCCCATCTACCTCTTCTTTTGTTTTACGGGTTGTGCTTTGGGTTTACATTTAGCATGTGCTCGCACACCCGCGGGCTTATTCTTTCGGAGGACTATTTCCATGCAAATAAGTGGGAATACTTCTGAAGGACTTGTGTGACCTTTTTTTCTACTACATCACTCATTTTCTTGTCTATTTGGACCCTCTTGTGGGGTTTGTAGGGTACTATTTCTACTAGCATGAGTTCTTTGGTCGCCTTTATTTTTGTTTCGTCCTTCTTCCGTTGTCTATGCATTCCCAGTTGGCAATGAGACTACTCTGAGGGGGCGTATTGGGGAACAGAGCTTAGGTGGCACTCTGCCACATTTTTCTAGGTTCCTCGAATCTCCCCTACACCTAGTGAGGTGGGAAACTTGACTTTGAGGTGCATAGTATATGGTATTGCTTCGGAGGCCTGCAAGGTTAACCTTCTGCATTAAATGTTGTAAGGTGATGGGGAGGATAACCTTGATGTAGCTAACAAAGAATATAAGTTAACAATTAAATGTTACATCTAATTTCCTCGTATCGCAAGTGCATGAATTAAATAATAATAAAATGGTAAGTATAGTTATGAATCATGTATAGTATCCCAAATGAGTGGTGAATTAATGTATGAATCACTTAAATACAAGACACTTACGGTTGTCACGTTCTTTTCTCTTGTGTTTGCAAGATGTAATGAATGCGGTGAATGCTTTTGTACTAAGAATGCAGAGAATGTCTAATCTGGAATGCAGTGGAAGTCTATCTATGATGCAAGAAAACAATAAATATGAGGTTTTTGGATTGAATGCAAGAAAACAAGTAAAGCAATTAAATTAACTAATTAATTCAAGAAAGATTGATTATGCTAAGGCTAAACTAACTAACCAAACTATAGCAGAATTGATTGATTGATTTGGATTGGATTGGTTATAAACAATAATAGTAAAGATTGTTTAGAGGTCGGGTCTCACAATGACTTAACCATAGTTGTTCATAGAGAAACTACCTATACTTACTTACAGTGCTTGATGACAATTTGATGTTTGCATGTCTAATGGGTCGGTGACCTATAGCAGGAGTTATTCCAACCATAAATCTATGAGTCTCTAATAACCTACCGTGTTAACGGATTAACCCAATTGTTAGTTGTTTTAGTAGAGATATAAAATCTGCAATCAAATTAACTCATTTCAATCGTATTAACAAAATGTACATAATTAATATTGATCTAGTGTGATGTAGGGGTTGCGCATAGTTTTGTTAGCACACCAAAGTTACAAATTGCATTATATATATATATATATATATATATATATATATATATATATAACTTAGCATCTACAATTTGGGGTCCCTTGTTAGTGTTTTCGTTATTTTAGAGAGAGTAAGACTAGTTACACAGCATAAATAATTATTCAATCTAGACATGTAAGATCTTCAAACGCACATCGAGCAAAATAAATAAATATATTCATAAATCAGAGTTACTCCCCCACACTAAACAATGAGTAGGTTAGCTCCTTATAGTCATGAGTAATCAATAAAGAAGTAAATAACATAGATAAATTACAAAGAATAAGAAAAGCTTCTCAGATTTGGTAGAACTGCATCGACGAACTATTTTCTCTCGAACACTTACTCAACTAAACTAAAAGAAGACTTTGATGGTGTATTCTCTCTAAACACAAACTTACAAGGTCTCTGTAGAATTTTGTGAACTGTGAAAAGCTTGTGTACAGGATGGTGTGGTGCTCTTTGGTCGTCATTCTCTATTTATAGGAAAGTATTGATGCCCTAATTTCACGTTCAACCGTAGCCTAATTAGACAGGATAACAGTTCGATCCTCGTCATGCGCGATCTCGCCACATTGCTCCTGAATCACGTCTGCCACGAGATGTTTCCTCATCGTGCCTACTGGTCGCGCCTGATCTTGACTTTGCCTACGGTCTCTTGATGTTTCTCCTTCAATCGCGTTATCTTCGGTATTTAATACTTGTAGTGTCGTAGCGCTTAAAATTTCCGAAGTAGTGTCTCGGCTATTTTGTCTCCAAAAACATCCATTTTGGCCTCTTATATCTTCGTTTTGTCTTGACTCAATAAAATCTAAGAAAACATGAAGCAATATTAAACCAATAAATATGCAATAAGAATTGTACAAAACAACGAGTGCGTATGTCTATAAATAAAGAATATTTATGCATAAGTTATCGGATACAGAAATTATACGAGGCGAGATCAGGTCCTCAGATACTGAAGTTGTCAATAATGTTTTGTACGCAGGGCCTTTTTCGAAGCGCGTCTTATGTGATCTAGCGGGGTACTCTGATCTTTTGCATGTCCGATGTATTTATGCATTATCAATATGTTTAGTAAAATTGTATGTTCTTTCAAGAAGAAATGACATTTGTTGTAGTCGCGGTCCACGCTTTAAAGGTTATGTCTGGAACCGTTAAATGTATTCATTTTATGCACAACCCCTTCAACAACACTAGTCACAATAATACAATACATAAATTAAAATCTAACAAAAGATTTATTGAGCAAATTTATGAAAAGTTTAAATTTACATGAATGAATTTATAAATATCAAGCTGCGCGATAGGGAATCATTTGGGCGAAACCTTGGCGAAAGTCTTTGTAAGAGAAGATTCAACTAACATTCTCAAAAGTCTTCAAGTCTTTGGAACAGAATCAACGGATCTTTTATTACTTTGCAAAAATCAGTATTCTTGTTTTTTGAATAAGGGCATGATAGCGAAACTTGACTAAAATCTACATGAAGAAGAGACAATATGTCACGTGTCGCAGTGAGTAGTCTCTAACTTTCTCCGTCATAAATCAGTACCACAATTAGTCAAAAAATAACATTTTCTCTTGTTCAATATATCATATTATATATCACATGGGTTGTAGAAAGATTAATATGCTAATAGCATGTTGTTAATACTTATTACCTGTGGTTATATCTACAATAGTGACCATCAATTGTTGATGGACACTTTAAGATGTCTTTTTATATAACCTTCTTTATTCTTCTTCTCTCGTATTTCTGCTCTATAAATGTCCTCTGATGGAGTCAGTGTGCCTATCGATGCATCTATAAATCTATGCATGACTTGACCATCATAAGTAATATATTATACGTGAGACTTGTCAATATCGCGAAATAAACTAGTAATTTACCTTTATATGGGGAAATTACATCAAACTCTCTAACGTTTGGGGTCATTTCCAGTCAACATGTTGAACTTTTGATTAAGGATATTTTCGTCAAAACATCTTATCTCACTTTTTGATAGGTTAAATGTGTCCTCTAACGCATTGAGTTGTATGCAGATTGCCTCCAAACCTATTATTATAAAATTTTCAACATTTTTTAAAAAAAAATTAAGACAAAATTAAAGATTTATTAAATTTGACCCACCTTTTTAGTTTCTTATTTTTTTAAGACCATGGAACTTAGGCTTCCTTTTCGACAAAATTCTTTTTTTTAAGAAGCCTAAATTCTTTTTCGATAGTTTTTAGACTTTAAGCATTTATTTTGGAATAAAATTATTTTGGAGGACTTTTTTACAATTAATCATTTTGAAAAAAAAATTGTCTAAATATTTGAATAATAATAGTAACTGTGTCTAAAGATTCCAAAAGAAAAAGAATTTTGTCTAAAGATTAAAAAAAAATTGTCGAAAAAGAAGCATAAATTCCTTGATCTTACAAAAAAATAAGAAACTAAAAAGGTGGGTCAAATTTAATAAATTTTTTATTTTGTCTTAAAAAAATGTTGAGGTTCTTATAACAATAGGTTGAGGTGCAATCATCACACAACTCAATACGTTAGGGGGCACATTTAACCGATCAAAAGGTGGGAAAAGATGATTTGACGAAAATACCCCTGATCAAAAGTACAAAATGTTAACTTGGGGCAAGTTGCCTATTTCTCCAAATGATAGGGGTTGACTGCAAATGACCCCAAATTGGGGAATTTGATGTAAGAGTATACTTATGGACAATGAACTAAGTCTTTGGCTTTACTTAAACACGCACCTGCCATATCTTCCAGCCAGGAGTGCAATTGTGCAATCCTACCAAGGGCCACCTCAAATGGGAAGGCCCATGCACCAATAGCACATAAACTTTTATAAATATTTCAATTCGGAACGAGAAAAAATAAATATTTCAATTGATAATGAGAAAAAAAAATGTATACTTAGTTTTCTCTTCGCTCTTTGTCACAACTAGATATTTTTCTCTAGACTTCAATGTATGTGATTATTACTGACTTAGGCACCATAATGTTAGCAGCGAAATTATCAACTAGCCACACGTATCAAGTTGGAATGCAGGTGGCCCGCAACCGAACGGAGAATTCATGTTTTGAGAGTCAACTTTAATAAATAGGGATAAAAGCATCGAGCCCCTTGAACTATGCATGTTTTAGCGACTTGCACTCTGAACAAATTTAATAAACGTTTTGCCCCCTAAACTATGCACGTCTGTTCGATTTGCCTACTCAGTGGATTTTTGGCCATTTTTTGGCCAGAATATTCCCTGTTCGATGTATTTTTTCGCTTATTTTTTGCCATCAACTACCAAAATACATCTAGTACAACACATATGAGTCGGGTAGGGGGAAATATTCTGGCCAAAAATTGTCAAAAATACGGTGAAGCGACAAATCGTATTTCCTGCCATTTTTGGCTGGAATACCCCGTTCGAGGTGTTTTTTTCCCAGCTTTTTGTCATCATCTAGCATAATACATTTAGAGCGTGTTTGGTTTAGTGGATTAGCTGTTAATCCAAACCGAAAATTTGTTAATATGTAGTTTGGTTTGATGGATAAAATTTATGGGCTTTTTACCAAATGTTAGATAGCCCGGCACTGTAGCACCTTTATCCAAGTATTATAATCCCACCTCCCCCCCTGTTATTAAATAATACAAGGATTGATCAGGCGTGAAAAATCTACAATACCCCTTCTTTTCAATTCTTCTTCATTTTCTCTCGTAATTCATCATTTTCGGTTTCTCTCTCTTGGGTTTATTTTTTTTATCAGATTCTCTCTCTTGGGTTTAAGCTTCAACAATGGCAGAAAGTGTTCAACGACACCAAAGGCTTCGAATTCATCACGACGGCGGAGAGGATCTGTTCGTCCACCAGTCCGTCGTCAAGTCCGACTGGTGGAGCTCACCGTCGAGGCGGCTCGCGCGGTGGACCTGGAGACGGTGAGCTGGTCAGCGGCGAAACTGGAGACGGTGAGTTGGTCAGTCCGTCGTCAAGTCCGAATGGTGGATCTGGATCTCGATGACGACGAGTTCGACGGCGGCGATGACGACGAGGAATCGGAGGAGGAAGAAGAGGAAGTGCTGGTCAGCGGCGGAAGCGGCGCTCCGGTGACGGAAATCGATGGTGACGATGATGACGTGGAGGATGTCGTGCTGAGGATGAGGAAGATGCTAGTGACTTCGAACCAACAGAAAATGGCGAGGAGGAGTTCGAGGAAGATGAAGAAAATGAAGATGATGATGTCGGTTGGAAGACAGAGGCCATTTTGAGTGTTTGTAGTGGTTTGTGATTTAACTACTGGAAAATATTATACTTCAATTTGGTTGAGGGTAAGTGAGGACATAAGAGTCAATATGTATCTTATTTGGGTTAATAGCAAAAACCAAACACTTTTTAAGAAAATTGTATTAATTAATTCATATATGAGTCATGAGAACCAAACTGTATATTAAAGTAAGTTGGATTAAATTATCCGCATTTTAAAACGACTTTTTGTCTATACGTGTATTAAGTAATACCTGAAACCAAACACGCTCTTAGTACAATACATATGAGTCGGGTATGGAGGAATATTTCGGTCAAAAATGCCCAGAAATCCACTGAAAGGGCAAATCGAATAGACGTGCATAGTTGAGGGAGCGTTTATTAAATTTGTTTAGGATGCAAGTTCTAAAAACGTGCATAGTTCAGGGGACTTGATGCTTTTATCCCTAATAATAATAAGATATCCAACATCAACATGCGGTTTTTCTTGTATTGGTACTACATCTTACTCGTATGATATCAGCATCACAAGGAATTGTATTGGTACTACATCTTACTCGTCTGATATCAGCATCACAAGAATATATTCCACAAACAAGATTCTGAAATCATGTTCGTTATAATGTCCTTAATGAAAACTATAATATAAAGAAAAAATGGTCTTTAAATGAAGGGAAGACTTCTACCTTAGGAAGTCGTTCTGGACTCGGCAGGAGTCCACGCATATTAACCTCAAGGCAGAAAATTGTTAGGAGGTTGGTGACGAATTGCATTTTTACGTTTAGCTACTTTTAAATAAAGAAAGAAACAAAGAAAAAACTTGCTTAATGGATATATATGTGAGGTTGATTATTTGATTTATTTCTTAAATCAAGTAACAATGGCGGCTAAAGTCCATTGTATTGTAGTCTCTTGATTACTCATGGTATCCCATTACTCTTAGGTTTTATGTTACAAAATTGTGTGACACGATAGATCATGAAAGAACTTGATTAAGGCTCACTAGTCAAACCACAGAGTTCATAGTTTTACTTTGTTCTCTAGTGTAAGCTATATGAGACCCCTTGTATTTTTTCAAAACACTTTGTACTAATAATATTCTCCATCGAGACAACAATGTACGACTTTCTCCAATTTTCTAAGAGATAAGTGGACACAGATTCTAAGTATTTCCTAATTACAAAAATAATTCCTTATTTTGATTAATTATTGAGACGCCTTTTGTAAATTCAAAGAAAAAAACTCAGTAATTACAAAGATATCTATTTGAGTAAAAAAGAATATATCAAATACAATCAATAATCTTCGACATTTGATTCAAGCTTGAGAACTGTCTTAATGATTGAGAACACATAATTTTTATAATTAGACGATACTTCAAACCAAAGTACCTCTTGATTATCGTGTTTGAGTCATCAAGATAATTATTTGCCCTATGTCATCAAGTACAATAAGTTTACCACTATAGGTCTAGCCAAATTATTCAAATTTGGAAAAAGTATTAGTCCTCAAAAACCCACATAATTGTTATAAAATAACTAAAATTATTTGGGGATTATAACAATATATAAAAAGAAATTAGGAAAAGAGGTGCAAATATTATGTAAGATAGCCTTTTGAATTGGTGTTTTCTCTTCATCTTGATGGCTCCTTATATAGAAAAGGGTTTCCAACATCTTACACTATTTACAACAACTACTACTATTATAAAATAGTATTTGTACATAATTTTCAACAATGGCCACTTGCCATATTTATAACACTCCCCCTTGGCCATTTGAAGATTTTGTTATGTATATGATCCGTCTTGTGCACACGTCTTATGTTGCCTCGTTAAAAACCTTATAAGAAAAAACCCAGTGGGATAAAAACCTTAATAAGGGAAAAAGAGGTCAGCTATGTGAACTTCCCCTCAAGTTGGCATCTCCAATTCTTCATAAGTCTCGTAGGTGACGCATCCCAATACTTTGAAAATGTTTATTAAAAGTTACAGTAGGGAGTGCCTTTGTAAAGAGATATGTCATATTGTCATATGATTGAACATATTGGATATTAATTTCTTTGTTCTTCTCGAGTTCCTGAGTGTAGGCAAAATATTTCGGGTGTATGTGTTTGGTTCGATCACTCTTGACATAGCCTTCTTTCATTTGTGTAATACATGCAGAATTATCTTTGTATAGTGTTGTATGGCCTTCTTTAATTGGTAAGCCAAATGTACTTCTTATATGATGTGTCATTGACCGTAGCCATACACATTCTCTGTTGGCTTCATGGAGTGCAATAATCTCAGCATGATTCGATGATGTTGCAACAAATGTTTGTTTCTGAGAACGCCATGAAATAGCAGTGCCACCATACGTGAATACATATTCAGTTTGAGATCTGGATTTATATGGGTCTGATAGGTAACATGCATCTGCATAACCAATCAATTTCTGTTTTGCATTGTTAGGATAAAATAGACTTAGATCCGTAGTTTCTTGAAGATAACGAAATAAATGTTTAATTTCTTTTCAATGCCTTTTTGTAGGTGATGAGCGAAATCGAGCTAATAAATTAACATTGAATGATATATCAAGTCTAGTACAATTAGCTAGATACATTAAAGCTCCAATGGCACTTAAATACGGAACTTCAGAACTAAGAATTTCTTCATTTTCTTCACTTGGACGAAATGGATCTTTGTCTTTAGTTAATGATCTAGCAATGACATGGTGACTTAAGGGAGTTGCTTTATCCATGTTAAAACGTTTTAAAATCATTTTGGTATAATTAGATTGGTGCACTAGTATACCATTTTTAGTATACTCAATCTCTAAACCAAGAAAGTATTTAGTTTTACCAAGATCTTTCATTTCAAATTCATTCTTTAAATAATTCATAGTTGAATGAAATTCTTTGTCAGTGCCAATAATATTTAAATCATCTACATAAACCGCAATAATTGAAAAACCAGATGATGTTCTCTTGATAAAAACACATGGACACAAATAATTATTTATATATCCTTCTTTCAATAAATATTCACTCAAATGATTGTACCACATGCGACCTGATTGTTTTAACCCATATAATGATCTTTGCAATTTAATTGAGTACATTTCTCTAGGTTTAGAGCAAGATGATTCAGGCATTTTAAGTCTTTCAAGGACTTTCATATAAATATTATTATCAAATGATCCATAAATATAAGTTGTGACAGCATCCATGAGATGCATATTTAAGTTTTCATAAACAGCTAAACTGATTAAGAATTGAAAAGCATAATAATCACATGTCGTTGAGAAAAACCTTGTGCAATAAGTCGAGCTTTGTATCTTACAATTTCATTTTTCTCATTTCCTTTTCGAACGAAGACCCATTTGTGGCCTACAGGACTCACGTCTTTAGGTGTGAGGACAATAGGTCCAAAAACCTTTCGTTTGTTAAGTGAATTCAATTCAGCTTGCATAACATCTTTCCATCTAACCCAGTCGTCCCGATTTTGAGATTCATCCACAGATTGTGGCTCGGAATCATCATTTTCATTCATAAGATCATAAGCAATATTATATGAAAATATTTCACTTATATTTTTTATTTCATTTCAATTCCAAATAACTCCTGAATTAACATAATTTACAGAGATTTCGGTATTGGGATTTGGTTCAGTGATCTCTTGAGCTATCTCATTTGTCACATTTTCTGTTTCATCATTAATAGTTTTCTCGATAATGGAGTTAATAATATTTTTTTCCTTTTCTTTTTCGAGGATTCTTGTCTTTTGAACCAACATGACGACTACAATTTCTATGTGCGTTCATTTTATTATTGTTGGATATGTCCTTCGAAATTACAATTTCTATGTGCATTCATTTTATTATTGTTGGATATGTCCTTCGAAATTTCAATCTGAGCAGGAATATTCGCAGCTGGTATATGTGATTTGGTTACCCGTTTTATATCAGTAAATGCATCAGGTAATTGATTTGCAATATCTTGAAAATGTAAAATTTTCTTAACTTCCAAATCACATTGTTTTGTTAAAATATCATAGTGTGATAAAGATGGATTATACCATGATATATCATTTTCCAACTGCTTCTTTTCTCCCCCTAAGGTTGGGAAATCTGCCTCATTGAAATGGCAATCGGCAAAACGTGTCGTAAAGACATCACCTGTTAATGGTTCAATAAACTTGATTATAGATGGTGAGTCATATCCAACATATATTCCTAACCTTCTTTGAGGTACCATTTTTGTTCGTTGTGGTGGCACAACCAAAAATCTTTATATGGGAAATATTAGGTTCATGACCAAAAGCAAGTTGTAGTGAGGAGTATTCATGATACGAGCTTGGTCTAATGCGAATTAGTGATGCATCATGTAAAATTGCATGACTCCATACTGAAGTATAGTAATTTAGCTTTCATTAACAATGGCCTAGCAATTAACTGAATACGTTTAATTAATGATTCAGCTAAACCATTTTGAGTATGTACATGTGCAACACTATGTTCAACAGTAATTCCCGTTGACATACAATAATCATTGAAAGTTTGAGATGTAAATTCACCAGCATTGTCAAGTCTGACTTTTTTGATCATATAGTCAGGAAATTGGGCTCTTATTTTAATTATTTGAGCCAAAAATCTCGCAAATGCCATGTTACGGGTAGATAATAGACAGACATGTGACCATCGACTTGAGGCATCAAATTATACCATAAAATATTGAAATGGTCCACATGATGGATGAATAGGTCCACAAATATCACCTTGAATTCTTCCAAGAAATGTTGGTAATTATGTCTTAATTTTAACTGATGAATGCTTTATAATTAGTTTTCAAGAGAACATGCTTCACATGGACTATTATTGAGTAAATTGAGTTTTTATCCTTTTAATGAATGTCCATGTGTAGTTGCAATTATTCTTCGCATCATTATTGAACCAGGATGACCTAGTCGATCATGCCATAAAGTTAATAATTCAGGATTTTCGTTGACTACCATATTTGACTCAATAGCATTAATATATGTATAATGCAATCCTGATGAGAGTTTTGGCAGTTTTTCACATATATGTTGCTTTCTTGATATATACTTAATAATGAAAAGATATTTAGTTTTATTCTCAGTCTTTGAGTTGGTATCATATCCATGACGATATATATCATTAAAACTTAGCAAATTTCTTCTGGATTTTGGGGCAAATAAGGCATCGCTGGTGATAAATAACGTTCCATTAGGTAAAATAAACTAGCTTTACCAAATCCTACAAACAGGTAACTAGGACCTGATATCGTATTGATTTTTGCCTTTGTTGGTTTTAGATATGTAAAATATATTTTACTTGTGAGAATTGTGTGAGTTTTACTACTATCAGGGATGTAAAAATCATTGGTATGCTCCATAGTAGAACGACCACGTCCACGTCCACGACCACGACCACGACCACCTCTAGAAACATATCCTCCTCTATAACCACTCCGACCTTGATATTGGCATCTGCCTCGATCACCATTATTGTAATTTCCTCGTCAACGGAAGTTTGAGAAATTTATGGCATGTGCTTCTCGCAATGCCTGTGCTCCAGTTAGGCGTAACTTAGAGTTATATTATTACTATTCTCTGTCGTTAACAACACCCTCTCTAGTTCGTGATACTTAGTGTATCCGACTAGTCTGTGTTGCATTTGAATGAGTATATGACTGACATGAAAAGTAGAAAGAATTTTTTCAATCATTTCCTCATCAGTAATTTATGTCCAGCAAAATTTTAGCGTATATCGGATATTATGAATGGTAGAGGAGTAATCATTTACTGATGTAAAATCTTGGAACCTTAATGTGTTCCACTGATGTATGGCTTTTGAACGCATTGTTTCCCTTTGGTGACCATATCTTTCATTCAGATTAATCCATAACTCAGAAGGATCTGTAATATCGAGATATTCCGTTCATAGGTAATTATCTAAATGTCTACGCATGAATATAATTGTCTCGCATCGTTGCTGGTCAGTACATTCATTTTCCTCATCAATTGTTTCCGCGAGGAATTTCGCAGTAAGATGCATTTTCACATTTGATTCCCATTGTATATAATTTTTCTCATCGACAGTGAGTTCGGTAAAATCTACTTTCGAGAGATTAGACATATTGCAGCTTTTGACGTTGAACGTTTTCTTTAACGAAGGAACTGGATTCTTCCGGATCGAGCACTATCGTGCTGATAACGTGTTATAAAATAACTAAAACTATTTGGGGATTATAACAATATATAAAAAGAAATTAGGGAAATAGGTACAAATATTATGTAAGATAGCCTTTTGAATTGGTGTTTTCTCTTCATCTTAATGGTTCCTTATATATGAAAAAATTTCTAACATCTTACACTATTTACAACAACTATTACTATTATAAAATAGTATTTGTACATAATTTTCAACAATGGCACTTGACATATTCCACCAATAATGAATTAATTTAGTTGGCCAGAATAGAGGGTTGTTGCATATAACCTGCAATTTTAACAGAAATTTCGGTCATAAAACTCCTTTACCCAAATAATTACGTTGGCGACTTGTTGACAGCACCAAGATTGCGCCCCCTACCCCACCCATAAGATAAGATGACATTAATTATCAAAATAATTAATGACTAAATAAACGTTGACTATGAGTTTATGACACATTTAACTAGATCAAGTTACTTTCATTGATAAACTAGCAAATAGAGCACGCGATTCCCGCGAGCATAATTTTTTTTAATGTCATTCTCTGTGGGTTAATGATGAAGATTTATCTAGATAACATGTGCTATAAATTTACAGTAGAAGAATGGAAAAGAAGCAAATTATGAGGAAAGTAAATCATTAATTACAATTAGTAGTGTAATTAATTAGTCTAACTTAATTTGTAAGGCTATTTTGGGAATTTAATAATATATTTTTTACAATGTAGCTAAAACTGAAAGGTTAAAGTTGGAAATCAAAAGATTGGTGTTACAATTGTTTCTTTATATAATAGTATATAGATATCTAATTTTGTTCAAACCGTATTCCATAATTAAAGAAGACGCACGCACGCGATTTCTGATTCTCTGATTTATGAACTCGCACGTGCCAAATATAACACTTAGTGTACGTGATGTTATATATAGTAATATGAAAATGATTGTTTCATATTTATTTTTTAATTGATTAGATCGAGGGACATCAGTTATATCACATTTTGATTTTTTTACGATGATTTTTTTGCAATATTATAATCACAAAATGAAATAATTCAATTTACTTTACTCAATTTAACATTATTGATCGTAACCGTAAAGTAGCATCTTAAAATCTAAGAGTGCAAACTCTTTGTGCCTTAGTTTGACATAGTGTTCATTTGAGTTCAAAATAGGAGGTGAAGATTGTTTTTGTAAGTACTCAAAAGCTAAGAAAAAATGTATTTGACGTTGCTTATGAAGGCCATGATAGAAATTAGGCAGAATTTTTAAAAATGCCCATTATCTTTGCTCACTTTAGTTTTTGCCTTTTATTTTTTTTCTGTTAAAATGTCCGTTATCTTTGCCTAAAATACCCGATTCAATAATTAAGGACTTTTAGCTGCCAAGTCGACAAAGCGTGTTTACGTGGCTGCCATGTCATAAATCGTTTTTTATAATTAATAATTTTTCTTTTCTTTTTTTTATTTTTCTGTTTCTAAAAAGTTTTAAAATTTTCTATTTTTTAATATATATATATATATATGTGTGTTTTTTTTAATTTATTAGTTATTCAAAATTAAGTTTTCTTAATTAAAATTATTTATAGCACAAAAATATAAAGGGGGGAGGGGTATTTTCTTTTTTTATTTTTCTGTTTTTTTATAAATTTTATTAGTTATTAAAAGTTAATATTTTAAAATTCCGAATTATAATATAAGTTTTTTTATAATATAGTTAATTATAAAAATATATAAAATTATAAATTTGATGACATGGTAGCCACATTTTTTGCCACGTAACCACGCTTTGTTGACTTAGCAGCCAAAAGTCCTTAATTACCTAGAAATTAACTAGTACAAATATTCGTAGCGATTTGCATATGCTCTTAAGTATCAACTATAAAACTATTCTTATTTCCTTTTTTCCATTTTTTACTCTTCTGCTACTATTTTCGTTCTATTTCCTTTTATTCACCTCCACCTGATTTACAACGAACATAGCAGTCGGCAGTCCTCCATTTTCGATTGCAGTAAAACGTCGTACCACTATTCTTTTTTACCCTGTCCAGTGTTGTTTCACATAACAAAGTCAACAGCTGAGAGTCAATAGTTAGCTTTATCAAGGTTTTGGCATTTCAAACAACTCTATGAGTATGAGCATTAATGCCACACATTTTGGTCAATATATGAGTCTCTGTACGGGGCCTTAGCTACGGTGGGGAATAGGGAGCATACAATTAAGCCGACGTATTGCATAATTCAACCATTATTACATAACCACTTAACATGGACTACGCATTGTTTGTCAATACAAAGTAATGACAAACTGAAATTGGGTTGCAGGTCAGGACATTCGTCCAACAAGTTGCAGTGGAGCCTTGTTCAAAAGGGAACCCCACTCAGAGTCAAGCTTTCTATGACCGCAGTATTGTCATTTGTCACAAGTGGAGAGATTCATCTTTTGTTCTTTTATGAATAGAGTTTCCACCTTCATCTTCGATATCATGTCCCAAAAGATATCCAGACCCGCTTTCTGGTTTTCACTATAATGGGATATTTTAGGATTGGCCCAATATTACGTATTGGGTCGGCCTAGCCGCATCAACTTGCTTTATAGTATATCGAACAGGCCCTATTCAATATTAAATGGGCATCAAACGGCGCTTGTTTGATGCGAAATGAACATCAAACCGCTTCGATTCGATGTACTTTCCCAACTGCCAATGGGACCCACGGGACTGTGGTTATATATACCCCGTCCTCTTGCAATCTGAGCACGCATTCAAGACACATTCAGACCTACTCAAGATCGAACCTGAAGCATTCGATACTCATCTAGATCGAACACGAAGCATTCAATACGGCATCATATCGAAGACACTTAATTCAATACTTAACACTGTATCGAATCAGGCAGATTCGATACATTCTAATTCGACACAGAACCTCTACATCATATTTAGTATCAAACGACCGCGATTCAACATGTCAGCATCGAACGCCCTCAATTCGATACGGTGCACTGACTTTGTAATTTACTTATTTTATCTAGTAAACTTGTATTAGGTGTTCCGGACCAAGCTAGTCCGATTATCTATTGATTAGCATTATTTTGGCTATTTGTATTCTGATTGTAACATTTTACGGTGTTTATTACTCGGACGAAATAAGACCAAAATATTAGCGCCGTCTGTGGGAATATCATATTTTTACAGTTTATTAGGCATGGCTTCTAGAATTACCCGATCTCGCAGTATAGCTGCGAATGGGCACAATGAAGAGATCAAACGAGTGACCTCTGACCAGACTACCCTTGAACAATGCGAGACTATCAACAATACCCACGGAAGTGCAAACGCCCGCGAGGCAAGAAATGTTGGCGCCTCAAGGCGATGAGGCACCGAGAGTTGAAGCAAGTGCTACTGGGGCGATGGCAACTACTATATCGATCCCGAATAACTTGAGAAACAAAATCATGGCAATTGTTAAGGCCGCACTGGCAGAATTGTTAGGCCCCGCACCGCTCGTGCAGACGTCGTCGCCTGTCGGGCATACAGTGGCCGTAAAGGAACAAGGTTCCGCAGCCAGGGCTTCAAGAGGAGCGGACAAGGAGAAGTCAAGGCAGGACGACAGAAGAAGCAAACCTGCATCAGGAGAACAGCAGAATAAAGAAAGGTTGGCCCGCAATGACCATAGGGGAAGACCGAAGTCAATCGAGGTGCAATCGAGAAGGCACCACGAGACACGAAGTAAAGAAAATAGAGGAAATCAAAATGATGAACCAAGAAAAAGAGAGGATAAGGACGACAGGAGACGCACTGAGAGTCATGACTCTAGAAGGGAACTTGAAAGGCTCAGAAGAGAAAAGACTATGATCAAAGGCTGAATGGGACAAGGAGGCGATGTTCCGATGAGCAGCCCGTTCTCCGAAGAGATAGAAGCGGAGATCTTAGGACACGGGGAGAAGATCCCTGACCTAAAAACTTACGATGGAAAGTCTGATCCCTATGATCACCTCTTCCATTTGGACAGGAAACTATCTTTGCATGGATTCAAAGAGAACATACAGGCCAGAATATTCGCAACAACCCTATCAGGGGCAGCAATGAACTAGTTTACTCGGATTACCCCAGGATCAATCAAAATCTACAAACAACTAAGGAAAATGTTTGAAGATCAATTTTCAAGTCAGCTAGATTGGTCATGTATACCATGAAGTAAGAAACCAATGAAAGTCTGAAGGACTTCAGGAGACGTTTCAATGTGGAGCTGTTGAGGATAGACAGCCTATCTGGAGAAGATGATAAAGAGTATACTCTTTCGAGCGACCAACAACACAATCTTTAGTGGGGACTTACTTAGACGCAAACCCACCACTATCGAAGAAATTAACAAGATAGTGCATGAGGTGATCCACTTTGAGTAGAGGTTGACAACCAAAGTGCCCGTCGTCGCACCCCCAAAAGAGAAGGAACGAGGAAGGAAAGACCAAAACCGCAACAATAACAGGAAAAAAAACAACAGGTACCGAGACGCTTCGCATTGGCGGTACACACCTTTGAATGCTAACATCATGACAGTATTCGGAGCAACAAAAAGGAAATGGTGGCTGAAAGAGCCCAGACAGATGAAGGATTCCAGGGCAACAAGGTTTTCAACCCGCTTCTGCAAGTACCATAATCAGAAGGGACATGAAACCGAAGATTGCAAGGATCTTAAAGATGAGATCGAATGACTGCTGAAGGATGGCAAACTCGTGGAGTATTTCAAAAAGATTCAGGAGGAAGAGGACAGCACCAGCAAAAATAGAACACCATCGCCCAGGAAGGATAAGCAAAGAATGGTTGATGAATCACGTTTGTTCGATTATCCTCAGATTGAGAATGGAAACATAAGAAAAGACATGATCAACATGATATCAGGAGGACTAGGGGGAGCGGATTCCACCAACGGCCGGAAGAAGATCTCGAGGCTCGTTAAATCAGACAAGTTTGTCAACATGGTCAGCATACTAAGGATCGAGGAAATGCCGCATGAAGAGATCACTTTCTCGACCATGGACATGTGAAAATTGAGCACTCAAGCAATTCAAATGTCAAAACTGGATTGCCCATTGGTGATTACTGTGGATATAGCAAATTATGGTTTCATGAAAATGCTGGTGGATCACGATAGTTTAGTCAACGTGCTATTCAACTCTACTCTGGCCAAAATGGGATTGAACGGTCAGACGTTGGAACCGGTGAGAACGTTACTTCACAAATTCGGGGGTCCGGAGATAGTTCCACTCGGAATGCTTTTGCTTCCTACCTCGTTAGGTACAGCGCCGCATAGAAGAACACTACTGGAAAACTATGTAATTGTTGACATGTATTTCGCATACAACGACATCATAGGAAGGCCCACACTGAATGCATTCTGAGCATTACCATCGACTTACCACCAAATCGTGAAATTTCCAACTCTTGTCGGCACAGGTGAAGTGATAAGCGAACCATATTGAAGGATGAAAATGCTACGTGACCTCGCTCCGGACGCGACCGCAGCAGGAAGAAGAAGCACTGGAGGCATTGGCTCCCACGCAGATGGAGCACATTGACTAAAGTGCTCTAGTTTAACTTTTTGCAAGTTCTTAGTATCCTGGATATTTTTTAACATCATTTATTCGTCCCCTCTGCCATAACAAGTATGAGGGGCAAACATGTATTAACTTAAAACAGGGACACTGAGGACTCGAGCCATAAGGGCTACATTGGGAAGCAAAGTAGAACGGACTATAGAATCAAGCTCCGCCCTCCTCCCATTATTTGAATCCGTTTCCAAGAGAAATCTTTTTGG
The DNA here is from genome assembly GCA_948329865.1 of Linaria vulgaris. Taxonomy (NCBI): domain Eukaryota; kingdom Viridiplantae; phylum Streptophyta; class Magnoliopsida; order Lamiales; family Plantaginaceae; genus Linaria; species Linaria vulgaris. The sequence goes on along the minus strand of OX415249.1, from coordinate 79,054,662 downwards.
CTAATCCATCGATATTAGATCCATTCAATTTGAGTAATCAACATTTATGCAGGATATAACGTTGTTAAATACAATGCATAAGGACGAACATTCAGTCCCAGATGGCAATATAGGACTCAAGATAATTCGCTCCAACAAGAGGGACGAAAACTCTGTCCATCATGGCACAAGATACTGCAAATCCCAAAGAGACAATGAAAGGGGGCGAAAACTCTGTCCATTGTGGAACTAGATACCGCAAATCCCAAAGAGACGATGAAAGGGGTCGGAAACTCTATCCATCGTGGCACGAGATATCGCAAATCCCAAAGAGAAGATGAAAGTGGATGAAAACTCTGTCCATCGTGGCACGAGATACCGCAAATCCCAAAGAGACGATGAAATGGGACAAAAACTCTGTCCATCATGGCACGAGATACCGCAAATCCCAAAGAGATGATGAAAGGAGACGAAAACTCTGTCCATCGTGGCACGAGATACCACAAATCCCAAAGAGACGATGAAAGGGGATGGAAACTCTGTCCATCGTGGCACGAGATATTGCAAATCCCAAAGAGACGATGAAAGGGACGGAAACTCTGTCCATCGTGGCACGAGATACCGCAAATCCCAAAGAGATGATGAAAGGGGATGGAACTCTGTCCATCGTGGCACGAGATACCACAAATCCCAAAGAGACGATGAAAGGGGACAGAAACTATGTCTATTGTGACACGAGATACCGCAAATCCCAAAGAGATGATGAAAGGGGACAAAAACTATGTCCAGCATGACACGAGATACCGCAAATCCCAAAAAGACAATCAATAGGGACGAAAACTTTGTCCATTGTGGCACGAGATACCGCAAATTCCAAAAAGACGATGAAGAGGGACGGAAACTCTGTCCAAAGTGGTAAGTATTACAAAAAATCCCTAGAGAGGAAGAAAGGGACAGACACTACATACAAAATTATATGTGTCACCGCGAACCCCGCAATACGGAAAAAGAAATGGACATGTCGTCCAAAAAGGCAAATGATATCGACCATATGAAAGTACAAAAAAGAAGGATACTTTGTCTAAAAACGCCAACCAATACCTATCCCCACGAGAAGTAACACTCAGTAGGACGATTATAACCTTGTTAAATAAAACAATAACCATATGATTCGAAGCGAAATGGACTACTTTCCACGAATATAGAAGAATCCTCAGGTTGTCAAAATAAAGTAAAAGAGCAACATTAACAATTGAAAGAAAGGACAACAAGTATGAGCATTAAATCAAACAAACCAACGGAAAGATTCATGAAACACAACCATGCAATCACTCAAATTGTTCAAACCCATTAAGAGGCGACGCAGCGCCATAAAAAACGAAATAGGAATAGTTCATTCCAAAGCAGAATAAAAACCAACGCCATCAGGCGTCACAGCATCATCTTCATCCTCAGAAGAAGGATAAACATGAGGCATAGGAGGCGGCGGCAAGAGTCCACTAAGAACAGGGTTGTTGTCCTCGAGAAGCACGAGGGCGGTAAAACTTCTCGATTAGGCCCCAAGCTGAGATCCATCCATTCAGGGTTGAATCCCCCTCGAACGTACTTGCTACTGTAGAATTGATTCACAATAAGGACCTGAGCCTTACGGGCTTCACGGGCACATCGACGAGCACTAATTTCTTAAAAGGTGCTGCTCCGAAGGAACTCCTCGGCAATTTCCACCCTCTGTTGAGCGGAAACCTATACGAGCACAAAGGAAATTAACAAGAAATAATAGAAAAAAGAATAGAAACATACAAAAGAATTAAAATTCTTTACCTCATTAAGGCCGCGGGAGTAACCAAAACCCTCGGCGTGTTCAGCCCTCTCTTTCTCGGCCACCACCTCTTTCTCGAGCTTAGCGACTCGCTTGGTCAGCTCCCCTTTGCTGGCCGAGAGATTGGATACTTGCGATTGGAGTTGATCAACAGCCTCATTCGCATGTATCACTGCTTCTCTGTCGGCATGGGCTCTCGCGGCATACTCCTTGGCCTTTTGCAAGGCCTTCTCTTTCGCGTCAAGAGCAGCCCTTAAGGCTTCGGCGTCTCCACCATGGAGCTCGCCTCTGCCTTGTGGCTGTCCACTCGTGGCCGCTTCGTGAGCCTGGACCAGGGCTGCAAACATGGCGTCCACTATTCTGCCACCTTAAAAAGTAATAAGCAAACAAATCAACATTCACGCCACAAGCCCAACAACAATTCACTCAAGAAGAAGCATTTATTACCCACTAGCAGAGACCGGATGAGGCACAACAAGATTGGGAAGAAGAGTCTTCAGAGCTTCAATAGACGTAGCCTCGGAAACTTCATACCCACCAACGTGGGCACGTGGACCCTGGCTAGATCCAACCTCAACATTTGGCTCCACCGCATGAGAAGGGCCACTCCCAGCACTTGGGCCACATGCCTGCGTAGCAGGGGGATAGCCCCTCCACTTTGAGAGTGGGTCTGGTGGACTCTTCTCCTCTTGGCCTGGGCAACAGCTTCGGTATTATCACCCAGTCCAGCCGCCATACTCTCAGAAGCTTGAGCATGGCTAAACTCAGTAGCAGCAGGCACAGTACTACGATTCCCTCCTAGAACGTCCTCAAAAGGATCAACTTGGGAGTCGGCAGCGGCAAAGGCCGAAGGCTCAGCAGTGGCCCTCTTTCCCTTGTTTTTCTTTTTCCTCGGAGGGGGAATCTGGCGAACAGTGGTTGTTTGGGAACTTGCTGGCTCAGCAGCAAGGGCTCGGTTCATGCGGGCGTGGCGATCCATAAAAAAGTGGCCTACAAAAAATGTCACACTATTAAGATATTCATATTATTAGCACAAAATAGAACATCGCGAAAAGATGCAAAATTATACCAATAGTAAATCTCCCGTTATACAGAACTGGGGACAGACTAGCTAAAGACAACACACGACTTTCAACCAATTTCTTAACGTCAAATTGGTGGTCGCACACCAAATTTGGGACAAAATTACAATCCCACGAGGTCGGAATACTCTAGAACCATTATACCAATCGCGGAGATAAGTCAAGAACTCGTCCTCATAACTTTCCCTAATGTAAAAGTAGCGCCTTTTCCAGTCCTTTCCATATCCAGTGGCTTCGCCATTCAAAAACTTGTGTCTCCACATCGCTTTCACATGCTAAAACTCTTCCTCCCGCCTAGCGACTTCAAAAAGAGCACAGAACTCGTTGGGACTCTGAGGCTCGCCTAGCGCCTTCATTACAATAATAAAACCTATCAAATGGCCATACGAATTTGGCGTGAGCTTCCCTGGCAGAAGGTCGATAGACCTCAGAAGCATTTTTAACTCAACCGGTATCGAGAACCGTAGCCCATTCAAAAGTTGGCCTACAAATACGGTCAAGTGCCCAGGCGACGGAGTATCCATTCGATCATTTGGACTGGGGAGTACTATCTTGTACCTATTTGGTATGTTGAATTTCTCGCAAAGTTGCTTGCAACTATGCTGCAGACGTGAGACATACGAATTATACGCCATTCATGGTACATCCGCTAAATCATCAAATTCCCTATTGATGAAATCAGCATCCTCTGCGGCCTCACTTGAGGCACGATTATCCTCAGATGAAGACGATTGTGAATCTTCATCTTCACCCCGAGACAGTGGTTGTCCAACATCAGCACTGAGATTATTTTCAACAGGTGAACCGTCAGAATCTATGTCAATGGGCTCGTGGCCGCCTATTAACGATATATTTGAACAAGCGGGAGCACTAGAAAGGCCCACCACAGAGTTCCTAGAACCAGAGCTCGAGCCGCAACTCAATTCACTCCAAGAAGATGACTCGGAATTCACCATCTTGGTCGAAAAAAGCTAAAAAAAAAAAAAAAAAGTTGAATGCGAGAGGATACGTCACTCTCGGCTCTTGCAACACTAGCGCGGCATATCTAAAACGACTACGCGCTAAACAGTGATAAATCAACCTCACAAGTAAGCACGTAATAAGTTACCTTAATTAAAGGTGGAAGAGCAACAGCGATAATTCGGAAAATTTGCCTGAAAACAGAAAGAGCAATATCAAAAATGAGGTGCAAAACCTATAAAAAGTGCTGAAAATAGCATTCTTTTTTCTAAGGCATTAGGTTAAATGCTCCCCGTTCGATGCATAGAGCATCGAACAGGAGACGTTCGATGTATCCCGCATCGAACAGAGCACGTTCGATGTTGCTTACCTTTGTGCGTAAGTTGGCCAAAAGCGAAATGAGCTTCGCACCACCTTTTCTCCTTTATATAGGCAGCAAAAAGCCCATCAAGCCCATTAAAGAAGCACATCGAATCGCCAGGATTCGACACGCAATTCAGCATTGAACACCCCTGGTTCGATCTGTCATGGAATCAGGCAGAATCCGCATCGAATCGTCACTATTCGATGCGGTTGAGGATCGAATCCAATGTGTTCGACTTTAAGCTTAACTTCAATTGGGAGCTTACAAACTAATATAACAGGATCCGCTCAGTCGAAACTTATGATTAAGAATATCTCAAACCAGTACAAAAAACCCTACCAAGGTCGTACGCAGCCGATCGCTCCCAATGAGGGGCATCATTTTCTAAATATAAGCGTAGCGGCCTGCGAATCAAGGACTTATTTTTGTAAGTTTGGAAGCCGCTCTCTAGTCGACACCGTCTCCCAAACTGGGGAGACTAGGTGATGGAGATATTTTAGGATTGGCCCAATATCACGTATTGGGCCGGTCCAGCCGCATCAGCCTGCTTTATAGCACATCGAACAGGCCATATTCGATGTTAAATGGGCATCGAACGGCGCTTGTTATGCGAAATGAGCATTGACCGCTTCGATTCTATGTAGGGACCCGCGGGACGGTGGTTATATATACCCCGTCCCCTTGCCGTCTGAGCACGCATTCAGACCTACTCAAGATCGAACCATAAGCATTCGACACTCATCTAGATCGAACCTGAAGCATTCGATACTCATCTAGATCGAACCTGAAGCATTCGATACGGCATCATATCGAAGACACTGAATTCGATACTTAACACTGCATCGAATCAAGCAGATTCGATACATTCTAATTTGACACAGAACCTCTACGGCATATTTAGTATCGAACGACCGCGATTCGACACGTGAGCATCGAATGCCATCGATTCGATACGTTGCACTGACTTTGTAATTTACTTGTTTTACCTAGTAAGCTTGTATTAGGTGTTCTGGACCAATCTAGTCCGATTGCGGATTGTCTATTGATTAGCATTATTTTGGCTATTTGTATTTTGATTGTAACATTTTACGGTGTTTATTACCCAGACGAAATAAGACCAAAATACACTATTTGCATAAAAACTAGGAGCAAAAGCGTCCAAGTGAAAGAGAGCATGTCATTTCTAAAAAGAAAATTACAGTAAATATCATAGAAAAAATCATGTTAACTCCCCTTATTATACGTATTTAGCACTTTGCCCCTAAAGTTTTGAAAAAAGAAAAGTGTCCCTCAAGATATCTTGCTTTGTGCGAACACCTCATAGACAATTGATCGGCCATTCATTTCAAAACATTTGCCCTTATTTTTGTTCGTTAAATTTAGTGTAGGGGCACAAAACAGAAAACCTTAGTGGAGCACTTCTTTTTTTTTTTCTAAACCTTCCTAGGACAAAGTGCAAAATACAACTTAATGAGATTTAACGTGATATACCCTTACAAATATATGAAAAGCTCTTAAGATATGCAACTGTAGGCTCTTTTGAATCATATGAATATTTATATATATTATCTCCAATAAGTAGTACATCACTAATTTGGAGTCGTGTACCATTTTTTTCTACTACTTTGGAGTACCAGATAACTGTGGTCGGAAACTGTGGCATCCAACCTCCTCAACATATTGTGTAAACTAACGATCAACAAAGCAATATAGGGTATTTGCTAAACAGTAGTACAATTTACCCGTAGAAACTCACCATCCCATTGAGGTTTAGTGGAAATTACTGGATGTTCTTTGAATTTGACGGCGACCAATACATGCAAGAGTCACTTTGAATAAACAATTTGCATGGACAGGTTCTAGTACAAAGGAATAATTAGGGAATCAAATGAATCCAAAGACTGCATACTCCTCGTGACTAGAAAGAACAACTCGTCAGCATATTCGTTCAGATGAATGACCTAACAACAATAGCGCTACTTATCAAGATTTATAATTCAGAATAAATTAACCAAATGCAGTAGCAACTGCTAGTTCAAGAATAACTTGTACGTATAATGCAATTTATTTGCTTGCCACGGAGAAGATGGTGAGATCTTCAATTGTTGATTACTCGGAAGTAGTCTTTACATCATTGATTTCATCAATGGCCTGCCTATTAATTCGTTCCACAACAACCTCACTCAGAAAACTAGGTTGATTTGTTGAAGCAAGAAGTCGAGCCCACATCCTGTCTGTAAGTTTCACAGTATTTTGAGTTTCCGTTACTCTCTGGAATGGAAAAATAAAATTAAAAAAGTCAAGACTTCCCATTATCCATACATGAAAGGCAACAAAAATATCAACTGAAATAACTAAGTAACATCTCAAGATACCATCACGTTTTCTTAATGAAATCTGTCTTGCTTCCGAATTAGTTTCACGGCAAATCTCTACCCAAAGTAGATCTATGAACTATTCTATTTATTAATATTTATCGAATGTATATATTAAATGGTATGCCAAATTAGAGCTACAAAATTTATACACCAGGGGTCTGAGAAAAATATCGGTTTACAATTGATTCATGATATCATGCATCATATGTCATAGCCTTCAGTTTTCAAAGATAGTAACTATTTTGATTTAAAAAAGCTTACACTGATTGGAATATAGGCATGCCTGCTATTTACAGGACCAACAGTGAAACCTGTATACCCTGCCATGGCTCCATTAACAGCACTTTGAGCAAGAAGTGTGCAGTAGATATTATCCGATGCATTACTCGGAATCGCTCGAATCATATATGTCGGATCTGCAAAAGTATGACAGTAAGTTATGAGGAAGACAGATATTGAGTCCCAAGAGCTGTTCAGCTGTTCAGAGTGATTCGCCAAGATTTATCAATGCATTTCAGTTACAGCATTTAAAAAGTACACCAAAAAGCAAGAGAGTTAAGTTCATACTTGATTTCTGCATGCAGTAAATAAAAGACATTGACAACAGAATCCTGATTTTATCGGCCAAACAATGAAGAAGGTAATAGCATGTCCATTAAACTCATTTGTTATAGCTCAGAATATGTAAAATGTTTTATATGATACTATAAAATATAGTCTTGGTCATGGTTGCTAGAAAATCACACTCTAACAAGGTTAGGGGCAACAATATGGCATTTCTTCGGTGGACCTATTGGTTACCCAATGAAAAAGCTAGTTGAATACCTAAGAAACCATTTCATGCAGGTTCATTAATGTCTTCCTTCAGTGAGTCGACTTAGATTTTTGGAAACGGGAAAAAGAAATCTTGAAAATTTTAACAATTATTACTTTGGTATCATGGATAACTACTCACTCAACTTACTGTTTTCTTGCCCAAAACGACGCGCTTCAAACTGACAAAATTTAGAGAGAAAAGTTAAGTGATTGGTAGCAGTAGTAAAAAGTTTGGGACTCACGGATAAAATCTTTCTTGATTAGATTGAATGCGCGCCAAGGAAAAAGCCCTAAATTGACCATGAACCGAAGAAGAAAACCCATTATCACTATGAGCAGCACAAAGACAAATAAGTAACCATGATCAAAACCACATTTCCTTTCACCAGGCTTAGTTAATATGTTCACTAATTTGTTAAAATGAATGGTTACAAACAACCCAACTTATGCAGAAAATACATGGGGATAAACACAAAATCATAACTCTGATTTCAAATCCAGAGGTTAATCGTACTCTGGCAACTTTACGTAAGGCAGGGTTTGGTTTTTTACAGGTGAGACTGGAAAAGTTGACAGATAGGTTGACTGCCACTCTACAGAAGCGTACATGAGATTTTCATCTCATACGGATCCTCGTCAATTCTTACAGAAGTACCTTCGGAAGATTTACAAAACTTGGTGCAGAACCATGTAGTAGAATTAAGAGTTACCTATATATTTCATATTGACTGCCATCTTCCTGGCATTTGAGAAATGATCCTGCAACATGAATCACATAGCTTAATGTAATATATAGAAGATATGGCAGGTACTAGAAAAGATCCGGTTGAAGGAAAATCTAATAAAGTGTTACATAAATTATAGAGTAAAACATAGCAAATCCCCCAATCTACAGGCCGTATTACAACTTGCCACCCAACTATTATTTTTGACAACTTGCAGACCAGCCTATCAAAATGTGCCGTTTGATATGCTCACGTTTTATAGGTTGGTGGCAAGATGTTAAAAAAAAAAAGGTTAGGGGTAACTTGTAAACAGACCTATAGATTTGGCCATTTGGAGGTTACTGCTTTTTACACTAGATTATTTAGGTGTAAATACAGGAGAAGAAAGAAAAATATTTTCATCTGAACCTTGGCACGACTGTGGCCAATATAAATGGACACTTTCACGTAAATGACTGAGGAATGGAGCCGGATCCACAGTAATAACAAATGTTCATGCAACAATAGTAGTTATTTTATCAGGAAGAAGATAAAACAGTTAATGAATATTATGTTGCAGGAAGCTGTGTCAAAAAGAATGAATGTCCATTGTGAAGTAAAAGCAATGGGCGAAACAAAATTGCAGAGTATAGTCTATTTGGCAGCCTCATATCAGCTTTGATGAGATATCAAGGTACTGCAAACTGGTAAAATCTTCATATTGAACTGTTTCATGGATATCAGAACTTTAAATGACATAAAACTTGCTGGGAGCATATACTCCAGTCATCAAGGAATTATCATTAACAGACAGATCAGGCAACCAGTATGTATGATGTCATCTACAGGATACCTTAATCTTTTGTGTTAGCCACAGACCAACATCCAAGAGTAGTCTATTCCCTGATGCATCTTTTTCAGCAACTGAATGCAAGTTCTTTGCAACATATTCCTGCCCTGCACCTTCAGCCAACACTATCACCATGTGCCCATTTTCTTTGAGCCTCTGCTCGATAAATTCAAAGAGCCCACCCTGGCCTTCCAAATAGAATGGGGACTCAGGAATCAAGCAACAATCCTGTTAAAATCCACTATTTATAATCAGAGTCTTCAGTGGACAAAGAATTCTTGCAGCATCCTCAACACACTAGACGATATCAACAACAAATTTATATCTGAATTTCAGGACAACTAATTAAAATAATGTAAGGATTTAAGGTTCTCTTACCACATCACGACTTGCCAATGTTGCATGCATAGCAATGAAGCCTGCAGCAATATAAATGCAGTCAATCACTATAAAAGAAAAACATATCAGATCGAATTTTCAACACACTTACCGCTGTATCGACCCATTAGCTTTACAATTCCAACTCCATTTTCTACACTATCAACCTCCACATGTGCAGCATTTATCGCTCTCTGGGCCTCCTCTACAGCCGTATCAAAGCCAAAGGATTTGTCTATCACCTAACAATTCAGAGCAGGAAAAAAACAAGAAACCATTAAGAAACCCTTCAAGAAGTAATTTATATATTGTGAAATTAGTTTGCGAAAAGATCATTGCAGAAAAAGTCAAAGAGAAAAAAACATAAACCTGCAAGAATTATCTAGATAGTCAACCACGATCACTTAAAGAACAGAGACTAGTAGATGCAATATTTTGGCTTCACTTGAGATATAAAAGAAAATATCTATTTCTAACGAGCAAACATCATGGTCAAGAAAACTCAATAAAACAAAAAATCCTAAATTGTGCAATATTAGCTTGCTCGTATTTCTTCTAGACATTTAACAATAGAGTCAAATTCTTCAGCAGTGACGCGCTTATAGGCTACAAACCATTAACATGCAATCTTGGCCTTTCTTAGTATTTAAGAGTAAAGTGAAGATAGAGTAAGGTCTTATCAGTTATGCAGGTCATGATTTATGTCTAACGACCAAGTATTGTGAATGGTCATAGTTGATACACGAATCAAAACTCCTTAACAACAGCGGAAACGCAGTTCTACATGAATATTAGCTCCAATAAGAATGTCAAGAAATCCACATGAGGAACTTACAGCAATATCATTATCAATTGTCTTAGGAATTCCAGCCACTGCCACTCTAAGCCCGCGCTTTTCCACTTCCTTAGAGATGTATATGTCAGAATCTCCAATACGTAGTTCAAATCTAAAAGAGAATGCGGAAATACAAAATTTTCACACGCACCTTATATATCGCAGCTGCTCCTTTTTGAGTACCATCCCCTCCAATTATGTAAACCTGGAAAATCCGGAAATGCTTTCAACATAATCAAAATTAAGAAGATACATTGTGAGAGCTTCTGATATTCACCTGGTTTATTCCCCGGTCCTGAATATTGTCAACAATTTTGTTGGTATCGTGTCCTCCGCGTGAAGTTTGCAGGAAGGTACCCCCACGCTTATGGATGTCATTTACAGATTTTGGTGTCAACTGAATCGTATTTTTAGAGTAGAACCCTCTATATCCACCCTGAAAGTCTCATTATTGTCACCAAGTCAATAAATCCTTAACCAGAGTTATTAATGTGACACTACATTTAATCAGATATGGCACACCTCATACGAGCTTAACCCGTTTATCTTGGGGGCCAAAGGTATGATACAGTTACGCACTATTTCAATTCAATACAAATCAAAATGTGCATGGTTTTCATGGATTTATATATGTTAATAACCAGCGAGAAACAGAAAATATAGCATCCTTTGTTTACATAAATAACAATGAAGAAGAATAGGGTAATATTCTCACTGCATATGCGAGAATATAATTATGCTCATCACTTACGCTATCGTTTGATAATAGGCAGGGTACATCAACGAACAGCAATAAGAAGGATTTGAATTTGTTACTCAAGAATAATAAAAAAAAAGAAGGCTTGTTAGTAACCAGTTTCTCTTAAAGTCACAAGTCATAAATGAAAATGAAATAGCAAGAAAGAGTCTGACCTGAATTCCGAGAACCATATCTACTCCATACATAATATTCAAGCCGCAAACTATCTCACGTATAACAGTATTAATTCCGGGACATAAACCGCCACATGTCACAATACATGCACGCACTTCCTCCGACTTGAAGAAAACCTAAAATAAGCAAAGTAAAATCTTCAAACCCCATTTCCACAAACAGACACACATACATACTTCCATTTCTAATCAAATAGCTCAACATACGCACACACACACGCACGCACCTACCTTTTCCCTAGGCCCTGCACGCCGAAAATGCTTTCCCCTTGGACTATCCTTCTGAACAACAATCTGAAGAGAAAATAGAACACATATTTCATAAGCTAAATTCCATCAACTACGTATCTCTTAGGATTAAAAAAGCTACTAGCATAAGTGAACAAGGAATGAACCGTCTGTGCCACCACATCTTCATGAGTAACAAATGTTTTCCTGAAATAATAATAACATATTAAAATCCAGCTCCATTCACAACTAACAAAATCCAGCAGACATTAAGTGATTACTTGACCACAGCATAAGCCTGAGTCTTCTTCAGTGGATTCGGATACGACTACAACAACAACAAGAAGATATCGAAACACAAAGTCAGCCAGTATTCGAAACACGTAACAAGATCACACGAATAAATGAGCCTGAAAAAACAGTACCGGTAAGTCAGGGAGGAAATCGGTCAAATGCGGCACGTCTTCGAGGACAAAATCGTCATTTCGATCATCATCGGTGCCGGCGCTAAATTGAGAGGAAGCCTGACATTTGATCGGAGCATTTTGGCGCGAAATCGACGGGGTTTTGAGGAACAGTTTCGTTCTGAAATTGAGAGGAGAAACTATTATAGGGTTGAATTTAGCTATAGGGTAAAGTTTTGCAGGGGTAGTAGGAGTTGTAGAGAGAGAAAGTGGGAGAGCGATTTCCATGGTTGAGTGAAGAAGAAGAAGAAATCAGCTCGTTGAGTAGTGGATGAATGAATAATTGCAGCAGGAAAGAGTGGAGATTCATTGCACGAACCGTACCGTACCTGACTTGGCTAATTCGCTGGAAGGTTCAAGGTTGGACTTTCGACCGATATATGTATACTAGTAAAATTACACGTTTAGGATAATCGTTGCACGAATGATAATCACAACAAAGTACAATTAATGTTATCCAAATTTTATAGATAATATTACTTTTAAATTTTAATATTAGTTTGACATTTATCTATGCCTAATGTCTTCATATGTATACTTATGTCGTCATCTTTTGTGTTAGTTTACTTATTTGTATTATTTTTAAGGATAAATGCATTAAACTCCCTAAATTATACAGGTTTTTGCGTTTTCGTCCTTAAACTAAATAAATAAGCGCTTTGCCTCCTAAAATATGCAATTCTGTGCTATTTGTCCCCTGGCCGGGTTTTCGACTATTTTTTGCCATTCTTGTCCCCCTTACCCGATACATATGTGTTGTACTAGATGTATATTAGTAGTTGATGACAAAATGTAGGCGAAAAAACACCTCGAACGGGGCATATTCCGGCTAAAATACACTGAAGAGAAAATCACATTTTGGTCAGAATATGCCCCGTTCGAGGTATTTTTTCGCCTACTTTTTGTCATCAACTACTAATATACATCTAGTACAACACATATGTATCGGGTAAGGGGGACAAGAATGGCAAAAAATAGCCGAAAACCCGGCCAGGGGACAAATAGCACAGAATTGCATAGTTTAGTGGGCAAAACGCTTATTTATTTAGTTTAAGGACGAAAACGCAAAAACCTGCATAGTTTAGGGAGTTTAATGCATTTATCCCTTTTTTATATTTCTTAACTATTATTATTTTGTTACTTGCTTTTTTCCAATTCTCATGGCATTTCACTCATAGTCCGCATTCTACTCTTGTAAAAGAACTCAAAAAGTGTTTTTGTTCAATCGAAGGTTGATTTACCTATAATTTACAAAGTACCAAAGTTTAGATTGAATATAAGCCCAATTAAAGTTATGTCTATTTTTTAGCAACACTTCAAAAGAAGGAATTATATTATTCAAAATTTAATTTATAAAATAAGTCATGCCACCGTCAATGTGTATTATATATGATATTTAGTTGTTAGAATGATTTTATATAAGATTAAGAACTTACATTCCGATTAAAAACTGAACCAAATTTCATTTTCTATGTTACACTCTCTCTCGCTCGCTCGCTCTCGCGCACACACACACACATTTACCATTTCATTATTATTTGATTGTGCACTTGCAGAAAGGGAGAAGGCGTAGTATTTTACATGCTTGCATATTTCCTACCTTGCATTGTGCCCGCATCAATCGCGTTGCTAGGATTGCATGTGTGAAAATGTCAAAGTCGATTCTAACATAGCTCTAAATCAGTCTTACGTGGAGTGTCTTATCAGCCTGCCAAGTCAGCAGACGATAATACCCCAAATCAGTGGCGCCTTCTGTGGGGGACACTAAATATACTTGAAAACAAGCACGCAATCGCAAAGTCAGTTTTAGCTATATCAAGCTTCGGTGGAACAACTACGAAGTTGACAACATGGAACTTGGTGATGAGCAAATAACGAGTTGCACTGAGAGTAGCAGTCAAATCCACACTATGACCAAGGAAAACTGCGCCACCTCTCCTTGCCCCCAAGTGGTATCAAAGAATTTTACCCCCAATTGGTAAGGGTGGGAACAGGTAAGGGAATCTCCCTTACCCGTCCCTTCCCGCGGGAAAAATTCTAGCGAGAAAAAAAACCCAACTTTTTTTTCCCGGCAATTTGCCGGGAACGGGATTTCTCGTTACCCACGGGTCGTCCGATTCCCGCGGGAACGGGAATCCCGCCTATATATATATATATATATATGTGTGTGTGTGTGTGTGTGTGTTATATGTTAAAAAAAAAAACTAGCATAGTTTTATAATTTTAGAAAGTTTAGGGACGAAGAATTAAAAGGAAAAGAAGTGGGGAACTTTTTCTAAAATTTCCCCACTTCTAGCCATTCTGAAGGGGGTTCACAAATCAGTTGTGAACTCCCTGAAATGATTCTCGCGGGAATCCCTTCATCCAGGGAGTTCACAACTGATGAACCCCCTGGAAATGGAAGGATTCCCGTGAGGAATCCCTCCATTACAGGAACCCGTCTCCACGGGTTCTCGTCACCTCATGGACGAGAACGGAAAATAGTTTCCCACTCCCGATCAGGCGGGATCCCGTGGCGCGAGATCCCAGAGAACAGGATTCCATCTTGTTCCCATCCCTACCAATTGGTATCAAATAATCTTACCCCAAGTGGTATCTAAGAATCTTAGCCACAAGTAGTATCGAAGAATTTTACCCCCAGGTGGTGTCAAAGAACCTTATGCCTCGTGGTACAAGAAAAGTATTGCCCAAAGGGGCACAATGGCCATCTACCCATCATGGTACAATGAAAGCTTTGCGCAAAAGGGCACAATCACCATCGACCCATCTTGGTATGATGAAAGCACTGCCCAAAGCGGCACAATGGTCATCTACCCCTCGTGGTACAATGAGAGCATTGCCCATAGTGCACTGCCTCCCACGGCATGATATAAAACGCACCCAAGTGGCACGAAATCGCCACCAAACCCCTCCCTCCAAATCTGGTGGTAGGACATAAAGTTCATGCAAGTAGCAAGAAGCCTACTCTGCATAATGATAATAAATAGAAAATAATACTTGTATAGTGGCAATACACTTCTAGACATTTAAAAGCAACCGGATAGTATGAGTAAAAAATAAATTATTTATGACATAAATTTGCGGCAATGGCATTACATCTCCCATGATACTAAGACTAATATAACATAGCTTAACACGTTCAATATATGCATTATCACGCCAATCACCATACAAATCTTAGGACGGGGGCGAATTTGGATGAAGACGAATTCTAAAATTTGTCGCAGTCGTAACACTTCCTGCGTGCATCTCGATCATCGGGGTAATATCTTCCCCATACTAGTTAATCGCCTCAAAAGCACTCCACTCTAAGTTGTATGATATAGCTTCACCCTTCGAGTTGTCACCAAGTAATAAATAAAGTCAAGACATGCCATAAATTCTCGTCGCTAATAGATGAATATTTTAAGTCAACATAAAATCTACAATATACAACCATGACGCTCAACAAAAATATAACATATGTATGATGCAAGGCTCAAAATTAACAACAAAATTCAAGTAGAAGACACTATTGCATTTAATTTAAATTATCGAAAAAATCAAATAGTGATAGTTGCAAGACCACCCCAAGTGGTAACCAAACTACACCCCATATTAGTTTAACTAATGTTCAAATATACATCATGTGCGATCACAAGTAGTTCATGAAACTTCTCTGCAGCTAGCACCTAGCACCAGATACATCACTTCTAAATTATTTTCATTGTTACTTTTGTCGAGGGCCTTCTTCAAGATGATGTTTCGATCATTACCTATCTCATCTCCTTTAAGAGTAATACTATGCATATTTAAGATACCCGAGAGAATTTTCGCGTCTTTGACACCTCTTTTCAAACCTACAAATCAAGTGGACGTTATCTACCATTATAACATTGGCCTAGAGAGCCTCCAGTCCACCATTGCGCCTCATAGCTCCATTCTCACTTCCTCAAATGATGCTTCATTTGATTCTTTCTTTCTTACTGCAACTTTGCTTGTATTTAAGCATGTTATAATAAATCCAGATGAGCCCACTTTGAAGGGTTCACATAGCTTACTTGAAACCCAGGAAAGAAGTACATTAAGTTGCGGCTGCTTGAACAACACGCTTCAAGATGTAAGTTACGAGCGACCTACTAGTATAAACCAACCTCCATATACACTCCATGTTAATGTTAACTCAAAAACCACCCTCAAGGGTGTAAAAATACTTGAAGTTAAACTCTGACATAGTTTTAGCAATAAGATCTCCCATTGAGGTGCTTACAACATACCTTGAAGTGCCAGCCCAACAGCTACCCACTGACATATCCACAACACCTTATAAGTGTCTATTATTTGTAGCCACCTTCATAGTATATGTTACAATTGTACCTTTAGCGCCATATACAAATGACTCAAAGTGCAGCACCAGTGCTCCACATAAAGCCATAATATGTGAAAGGGCAAAGAAATATGCTAAATGACCTACAATTAATAGAAAAGACTCACATACGGTGAATTTCATAAAGCGCTACAATCTCATATAGCTAGATATTCTATAGCACCTCAGTAATCCTCATTTCCCTCATACGATGAAATTACATGAATACTACAAACAATAGCAATGGGCGCAACGCCCGTATTGATGTGCTCATCAGTGAATGGCAAGTTGGCAACAGAGGTAGTTACAAACATTTGCCACTTGACCCACCTCTCCAGGGCCTAAAGTGAACTTTCCTCAAAACAATTACTATAAGTAAGCTGCAGTTGGGGAGCAAGAAGACCCCAGTACGTGCTCTGCTTTTGTCACTAGAATTTGCAATCCTTCTTATATCAAGGTCAAGCATACTTTTGTGACACCTTTTATCCATGGGTGTTAATTTTCCTAGCAGCTAATAACTCGCAATGATTGTTTCTAAACGCCACCTTTGTGGCATCTACCCACACTATCTTTTGTACCAACTGACCAAACACTCATCAAGGTGTATAATGCACATCATAAATTCTCACAATAACTATGTATTCAACACTTTCTAAAGTGGTTATCTCAAAAAGCACTTCTTAAAAACAGAAGGAAAAATGCATCTTAGAGAAACCTACCAAGACATCAATATTCATTGAAGCACCACTAATACGTTATGTGTCGTCAACAAATTGAGATGACACAAGTTGAAGCCACGTCTCTCTTATGAACTACCAATGCTTTGCTAGAGGAATTATATAGATATAATGCTACATTGATGATACCTCAAAATTGTGTCAATAATCATCTCGTGTGAAAACCATCTCATAAGCAACTAGGACTAGGACAAGCACTTAAATCATTCAAGACTCGGTCGAACAAACTTTTAGACAACGCATGAAGTGTCAAAAAGAATGACACAAGTCTAAGAAAAACACATAGTTCAGCTTGCCACATGATTGCAATTAGATACAACATTACAAACGAATGCAGCCAAAACGTTGTTAACAATAATTGTTAAAAAATGCGCTTGGTTGTTGTCAATTTTTACCAACAATAAAAAAAACAATTTATTCACATCACACGAAGAAGCTAAGTCAACTAAATGACTTAGCCCAGTTCTTTAACCAGCTTAACAAGTTCATCCATGGATACCTTTTTTATCTAGATACAACAACCTATTGTATGAACATTGTAACCAATGGGTGCAATAGAGCTTCACTCTTAAGGATTCCTAGAGAATCCCTGCTGAAAGTGTTGCAAACATGTTTTGAAAACCTTTCAACTTTGAATAGGCTACTAATAGAGGTGGCGCGGGTGTAATCATATGAGTTTGGCTCCTACTTGCACACTAGGACTTAATCAAATCGATGACCAAAGCTAATGGACTATTGGAGTGTTGAACACACAACATGTGTTTGACTGGCTTGACGGATACGTCAAAAGCATAAACGCTTAACAATGGACGTTAAGCGGTTTATTCAACTCATGTGTTTCAAAACACATTTCAAAATTCAGTTACCTAGAAATTGCCTTATGACGCTATGGCTAAGGTCTTCACAAACCAACACTCTTGTACTATCTCTGAAAAATCATCAATTCTCGTCAAGCCACGATGGCAGACTCAAAGTGGGGAGGATGTTCCTAATATATTTAGTTATCGAGTTCAACAACCTCGGTGACATCAAGTTTTTCGCTCTGATTCAAAAGATATGATGACATGTTCTATTAAAGACGACGACAAGCGTATGTAAGCTTTGAAAACGAGAATATTTACACATTACTTCGTTGAAGGCAACTTGTTGAAGGCTAGGAAATATAATATCTGCCAACTTTTTGAAGGCAACTCCACTAATTAGGAAATGCTAATTGGGAAATATTCTTTCCTTAATATGGCAAATACATATGATTCAAGCGCAAGGTCTGAATTTGCAATATGGCCATTTGTAAGACCCCTATGTACATTGAGGGACTACTGGTGTGCACAGACAACCATAATAAGCACTTAATCATAGTTCAAAATGTGTTTGTTCTCCAAAATCACATTCCAAACATGAGAACTACTAGGGTGACCAATCACCCCCAAAATTTAGTCAATCCGACTCTAACACTTTATCAGAGTTTGAAGTATACACGTGTTTCAAAAGCACACTCTAAACATGGGGGGGGCTAATGATGAGCTATAATATGTTAACAATATGTGTCGTTTAACGTGGAAGCCACAATGACGTGGATTGACCAATGAGTGCCTGAAAGCATAAGAAGGTTAGAAAGTATAATCAAATGAACCGTGTTTGGTTCACTAATAATTATACACAATGAATTAGACATTGAGTGATATGTCATTAGAAAGCCATTGATGTCTAGACTAGAACAAAACAAGCGTATTGCAATTAGAAGGTCAGGGGTGAGAGTGATGCCCAAAATGGTATAGCTGCGCAGATCTGCCGCAACTGGCAAATACGTTGAGTTTTGGTCTTTGCTCGACATGAGTTTTGGTATTTGCGCTCCTTTTCTTGTTTTATATATATATACCCTTCACTCACAACAAGAAAATGAGCGCGTTACGAGGGCTCTTACTTTAGTATCTTTATGCTCGACGTATCCCAATCAGCAATATTCGACATAAAGGAAATTAGACATGTAATTTCGATGTAAGACATATATCTCTAGAAAGATATTTGAGTCACAGTTTTATAGCAAGAAGTGGATCGAGGTTTCGCCCTATTTACAAGGAGCTATGGCATGAACCGTAAAACCGCCGAGATATGCTTGACATATAATATTATTCAACATATAGGAAATTCGATATATGATATCGACATAAGCCATTTATCACCATAAAGCTATATGAGTGTAATTTACAGATCAAGAAACGAATTGAGGTTTTGACCTACCCATAAGGAGATACAATCAAAATCGTGAAGTCGCGCAATGCAAAAACAAGTGAATCACGCAACCTGATCATTACTATGTCCTCAAAAGAGACAAGTGAATTACAATCGGTTGATTCCCTGAATGGGATACGTAGGTAGCATGAAACGACCAATTTCAGTCCAAAATCATTAAAGATCCAACCCTCCCATCTTCACCTTGCTTGAAGTGTATTTATGCAAAGAACAAAGATGATTCTAGTATATCTCTGAATTAATCGAACATGGATGTCTTATCAGCCTTTAAAGTCAACAGAAAATAACACCCCAAGTCATCCCACGTAAACACTCTCTAGCTTATTGTAAAACTCACTTATCACGCTCAAATGATATCCTTCAAGAGACATACCTTACAAAATAGAATCGATCGATGAATTCATCAAAAAAAAAAAAGAATCGATCAAGAAGACAAGAACAAATGTTACACTTCAAAAAGCTTTCGGTGTAAATTCCGAGATTATTGATTTATGTAGAAGATCGCAAGGTTTGGTGCTCTTTTTCCTAGAATTTTAGGAGGAACCTTATAGCAAGTTTTAACAAGTTTTAAGTGCGTTATCAGATTAGAAGAAGAACGATGCTTTAACAATTAGTTATATAATATCACGAAATTATCAATCGAAAGGATAAAACTTAAAAGTAGGCAAATACGCGTTAAACGAATTATTTGCAGTAACTCCAATCTTTTGGCATCAACTAGTAGACAGGCAAAGGTTGGTTGTTCTTTGGCTTAAATTGAACAAAAAGTATAGACGATTTCCATTTTCTGGACAACTGTATTACGCTAAAATTCGAATTAACTCTGATCTACAAGAAACCGTGAAATGACTCTCTCTTGAACATCAACTTGAGAACATTGTATCACGGAGAAATAAAACCCTTTAGAAGTAGCTGTCACTAGAGCATTTTGATTTTGTGTAGGTTCAAAGGGGCTACCCCTGTTTCTTTTAGAAACCACAATAGTTAGGGAGTGTTTGCAAATGCTTTTAAAAGGAGTTTGTGGGCTTTTGTCTATAGAGAATCCATAAATTAGTGTTTGAATATGGGGCTTTTGCTTCACCTTGTCTTAAAATAAGCCCAAAAAAAAGCGCAAGCCCACAAGCTAGGTAGAGGGTGCTTTTAAAAGCTCCTTTTAGTTATTGCATTTTAAAAATATGTCTCTTTACTAAATTCCCTCAAAGTGCCGTCCATACCCCCACAATTGGGGAAAAAATATTCTCTAATCTTTTCTCCTCCATGTTCAACGTAAAAAATAAGCTCTAATCTTTTATCTTCCATGTTCAATGCGATTACCAATTATCTATAGTTATAAAACCTATTAGTTCTTATTCCATGCAATTCATCATCAAAGTCTTCAATTCTTCATCTTTGGATGAATTGAACATCCAAGTAAGTATGCAGTATTTGCCCTCTCTCTCTCTCTCTCTCTCTCTCTCTCTCTCTCTCTCTCTCTCTCTCTCTCTCTCTCTCTCTCGTTACTTTCAGTTCTGAATCATTGGTTGTTATACACAAGAACGTATTTGTAATTTTATTTTTTTGATGAGTAACGTATTTGTGAAATTGTGAGAACGAAGAGTACTTCAAGAGTTGAGTTATTGGGATCTAAATTGTGTTTTATGAATTTTGATTGTTGAGGTATAGTTCTCTGTTTTTTTCATGAATTTCAGCAAGAGTTATAGGATTTTTTTATTCATGTTCAGAACTTGTTTATAAAAATGTATGAGTGAAGAGTGTTCTTTGATTATCTATGAAAGTAAGAGGAAAAAAGCAATATTTTGTCATACATATTTGATGCATAACTGTTAACATTCTTTTTGAATTGGAGTTTGTATACTAAAATAAAAGGTGTAGTTTACTGATCTCTAAAACTTACTGGTGGTTGCTTGTTATATTGCTTGTTGATAAAAGCATGTATAAGTACAATTTTTTTTAAATAGTTATTGGTTCAAAAGCCTATTATACAAATAAGTATGCATTTTGATGTAATAATCATAAACATTGATTGAACTATATCGAAACAATTTCCTATTATATTTTTAAATATATTTAACAGAACGTATGTCTAAATTACGTGCATATTAAAAAGATTTATACTTTATAAATAAGGGTACTTAAGTCTTATTGCATTTTAAAAGCTGCTTCTTACTTATTATTGCAAACACCACAAAATTAATTTTAAGTGCTTTAAACTGCTTTTTAAAGAGGGTTTGCAAACACTCATTGTTTTAAGTCAAAAGCAGCTTTAAGTAACTTTAAGTAAAAGCCTTGAAGAAGGAGCTTCTATAAGCTCTTGCAAACACCACCTTAGTCGTTAGTCATTAACTTGGATGTGCACAGACTATGCACAACAGTATTTTCTTAGTGTTCCGTAAGCTCTATAAAAAGGACAATACGATGTGTGTGTACCTTCAACTTTCAAAGTCATGTTTTCGGTTTTCCAATAGGGCAGCAATGTTTTACTATAAGTGCTTTTCATTTACAGTGGGATGAAAGGAAACACAAAATTTCTCTCAAATTATTTAGAAATCACGGATGCGGCCAACACCCAGTAGATGAGAACCTGCAACCTACACCATGGAAAATTCATAAACAACCGTCTCCGAAAGACAATAACACGTGCTGATTATTCGATTACCTTAATGTCACTACACATAATGGCCTGAGTTTGGAGAAGCCGAGCTCTCTTATAGAAGAAAATGATCAATCATATGCTGTATAACGTCTGCTCCTTCTGAATGCATGTACCCATCTTTCACCTGGCATGGTAATAATAACCAAAAAAATTAAGTTTTGACCAAGACTGTGAAGGTGCTACACACACACACACACACACACAGAGAGAGAGAGAGAGAGAGACCTGAATGACACTATGCGCAGCGAATCTTAGCTTGCTAGCATGGAAGCTCACATCTACTTTCTCCCATGAAACGCGCGAGAGGCCATTAACCAGTTCTTCTGCATTGGTGTCAGCAGATGAGATTGTAATGCAATAGGAGAAATTAAAGTCAGGAATATAATCGGAAAAGTTAGTGATGCAACCTAACAGGAGCGAAATCGTAAGGAACAATTATACAAGAAAATGAAAAAGAAAGACAAGTAAATATAGCCACCTAGTAACTGATTTTTTTTAATAGTTTATATATGCTTTTCAACGCATTGCGTGATTACACTAACAGAAACTATCAGAACATATAAGCTGCCAGCTCGGTCACTCACACAGCAATGTTCAGAAGTTAAGCGTTCAGAAGTGAGACCTTCTCTATCTAATTTGGCAAGTCAAACTAAAATTACTTACAAGTCAAAATTGCTAATGATTTGCTTAATTTTAGGAAAGACTTTCAAGAATGACAATCAATATTATTAAATATACAAACAGGTCCATACACACACAAATAAAATAAAATAAAATAAAATAAAATAAAAAAGAGAACCTAGAAGATACAAGATGGCTGAAAAAAAAATCTACATCTGGTTGCTAATGGACAAGTGCATCGAGATCTGGAGCTCAAATATTTATCTTTTAAAAGTCGGATTTAGGTCAATTTGAGTGGATTAGCCAAGAATCGGATCTCCTTACCAAACTTCGGGAAGTGACAGATGGGTGGGGCAATGAAGAAATTTGAGATTCTTTTTGAAAGAGAAGCAGAACCCAGAAAGCTAAGGAAATACTATAACTAGAAAAGGAATGGACAATATTCTTCCTGCTAGCTTGCTTGAACCATGAATAACTGCCACACACACACAATGATGAAAAAAATTTGTGCAGTGAAGCATCTTTGGGTCATATCATATGCCATAGACTTCCAGAAGGAATAAGTAAAATAGCAGGAACAAGTAACGGTTTAATCCAAGAAACATTAGACCTGACTATGTCTGATTCATAATGCAAATTGTGAGTTCAACCGTAACATCTGATCACAACTTAAAACTGCATTCTCAGCATCTAGCTCATCATTCTCACAAATATTTATGTCAAAGCAGCACAGAGCACTCCCTTTAAAACAAAGGGGAGAGAGGCTAAACACCTTGGCTTTACACGAGGTAGAAGTAAGCATATTACATATTGCTATGAAGCTTTAAAAGCAGATAACAAACCTTCCAGCGCATCCAGTCCATCATTTTGAGTAGTTGGCTCACACATTTCCCCATCATATGCCTTGCAGCGTTCTTCATACACGACATGCGGATATTTTTCATCAACAGATTCCTCCCACTGTGAAAATTAAAAGTTATATGAATGTAACAAGAGAGAAAAAATAAATCAAACGACACGGTGAAGATAAGACCTTGGGTAGTTCACTGTTGCGTCTAATTGACGATGTTCTCCAGCCCACGATATCTAAGCAATATTGTGTTAAGGAAGACATGAAACATAATGGATGGTGATAAAAACACTTTAATTAGCCCAGATAAATAGTAACACATAAATTTTATCAATTCTGGATACGGTCATAGCCAGCATTTGAATATGCAACCCTCCGATCAAAGCATCGTAGAGCAGACCTGCATAGATAAATAAAATTCCTTATAAACTCCTGCATAAACATTCTTTTCACCACATTGCATATATTAAAGTAAACGAGCTAAGGAAATCTTACAGAAAACGACATTCTCCATCATCTTCCACCATGCGCTTTAGCAATGGAGGCTTTCCTTCTTCATTGTCTGTAAGAAACAGGTGTCTGCCAGTTCTCCTAAATATCAAATGAATTACACAACCAGCGACTTTCTCTAAAGCAGTTAGCCCAAAAAGAAATGGTACCTGTGATATGGGCAAATACAATGAATAGTCATACTCCAAACACATAAACCGTGGCATTTAGTACACTTTCAAAAATACATTTCTTTCAACGAAATATAAGCAGATCTTTAAGTTGGTTCTTACTTACTAAAAAACTCAAAAGACTATTACAACATCTCCTTAGTGAGAACTAAATAACAGATTGAAAACTTTTAAGAAAACAAAGATGTGTCCTGGTCATCATGTGACTTCTAAAGTACAAAAAACCACAAGTCTTTGTCTTCTCACAATGTAAAATATTGGCGGTGCCAGCGTAGCAAACGGGACAAAAGATGTCGAATCCAGAGCCCCTAAACATGATCAGGTCTATATAGAACCAGACAAATGAGTTAGATCCTAGTTCTCAGCATGGATCATATCGGATTACACTCCCAGCTATCTTCAAGTTTCTGTCAGATAGATATAATTCCAGGATAATCTAACTAAAATCCCAATTGTAAATGTCCGGGAATTATATTAGCGCACACATACCATAACACTTCCAAATAATTTAAAGAAAATTGTGAATGGTTCTGTTTACAGACATAATGAGAACAATAAACTATTACCAGTTATCTCATAGCATTTAAAGGCCAAGATTGACTCAATGTATCAAGCGCTGCCCCTCTTCCCCAAACCATATCTTCTTCCCAGAAACCCAATCCCCAACCTCGAATTAAAGCTCCAGGTTTCTCTTCTATCAACACATTTTCATAAGCAACAGCTTTTCATTTGCTACTATATTATTTGGTTTACCAGTTGATTTTTGTTTACAAGGTTTAAACAACAAAGATGGTGTAATAAAATCCAAATTTTGATTATATCTTGTTTAATTAGAGTACCACATGATTAAGAAAGGCAACAAGTTTGTATATTGTTAATGGCTGCTCTTTAAAGTAGTATATTTCATTATTCTGTCCGAAGGTATATGAGTTTATCCTGTTCTTTTGTCCACCCTTCTGGCAAAACAAGGAGAAACCAGAAATATAAAGAACTTTTACATGAAACTACTATTCAGTTCCAACAGGAAGTTGAAACCATCATCTTTAACCCCTACAGTAGATGATGCTTCGCCGCTACCTCAAACACATTCCACTTTATTATCAAACTTAATATAGCCTCAAATGTTAAACCCCGAACATGAGTATATGCGTCAAATATTATGTGCGTTTGTTAGTACATGGGGATGATTTGATTAACATGAAACAAACTTTACTTCATCGTAGAAAAGACTTGGAAGCACATTCACTACAGCATCTGATTGTTCACCATTTTGGTTATTTCTTTACATGTACATGCAGTTGCATTTTGATTGTAGCTGTTTAATTGGAAAACGATCAGTTCCAGAAAACCTGTCCAACCATTATATCTCACAATCAACTGTCAGAGGCTCAACCTCAAGAGCTGCAACAAGTGGGTTACTAGGTGTGTGGGCTTTTCATTACTAGTTCCGAAAGCATGATCTAATAGTGCATAGCAAGTAATAACTCGTAAAAACGACTATTGCGAATGAGGTTCTGAACTATTGAGAATGTTAGATACCTGGATCATTAAGGTCATTAAATACTTCTAGGGGCTTTCAAGCTAAAAAGAAGTTGAAAGAACATTATAATTCAACTTTCAAATCATGTCAAAAGCATCAGCAGCCTATGCGACTAGCTCAATTAGTAGGCACTCACAGCAAGAAAATATTATATACAAGACGACAACTGTCTTCACAAATCATGCTCACTATGTCTTGTAAATATCACCTCAGCCATTTAGGATTGTATATAATCATTTAACTCCTATAAAGTCTATAATAACCATAAGATGGAAAACAAAGAGAAAGGAAGAAAGCTCGATACCTGCTTATTACCCCTAGAACCAAGATGAGGAGTGGCAACAGTAATAAAGTTTATTGGCTCAAGATCAGCTATTGTACCCTTCGATTCTTCGTTACAAGCATTTGTTGATACTTGTTCTTCACTTTCTCTCTTTGAAGGTCTGTATAATTTTCCAATAGCATATCTTGCCACAAGTCCACCAACAGAATGAGCTACAAAAGAAATTTTCTTCAAACTGGGCTTCCTTTTGATTACTTCAAGAACCTGAAAGTGTACGCCAAAGTCAGAACCTCATCCACAATATGTTCAACGATAAAAGGAAAATGAAAAGGGTGATACCTATTCTGTTTAACAAGATGTCTATTCCAGAAAGTAAACGAAAATAAAAAACATGTAACATAACATAAAAAAAAACTCAACCTCCTCAGCGAGTCGCTCACCCATTACGTCCACACCATCTAATGTCAGCATTGCAGCATTTCGTTCACTGCCTGGGGACCAAAAAATACTGCACTGAGAATTGTTCAAAACAACAAGCAATAAGAAAACCCCAGACACGTAATATGTTCAAATAACTTTTTTGATAACTGCATAGAGTCTTAAAAATATTCTTCCGTAAGCTGCTAATGAAAAAGAAACGTTGAGAACATAATCCCGATCTCAAAATGATCCGAGAGAAAAAGGAAGCACCAAGTTCAACTCCATTAATGCCAAGAAAATATTCATTTGCCATTGCTAAATACGAGAAATAACGGGGTCCATCTCAGAGTACTGAATAAACAACTAAAGCCCACAAATTTGCGCCAAATCAGGTACAACTTTTTCAAACTTCATTATGAACACAGGGAACGCAATGGACCATATCATAGTGAACAAGCTCAAAACAAAGACGACATACTACATGATCGCCTTCAAGGAATAAAATGAGATAAAAAGATTAAGAGGGAAGGGGAAATCTTGAAAGCATCAATCTCTTTAGCAGCAAAAAACAAAAATTCCCAAGACGCCATCGACTACGGAATAACTGAGTTGGTTGAGTGGCAGATAATAAAAGTTACATCACTTGGCATTAAGTATAGATGATATAACAAGCCATAAGATAACTACGATCTCTTAGTAAAATAAATTAAGTGGTACAGGAACTTGTTAAATTATACTGAAAGAAACACCATATGAGGCATAAATTCGTTCCGTCTCCAGAGCAAGGTAAATCACAATCAAAATCCAGTAATGGAATAGGAAATACAAACTTGAATACGAATATGAGTACTTATCAGATATCTTAGCACACAAGTACTAAGTAACTATGTACAGAATGCACGGCTTACAGTGAACAAACACTTTATCGGGAAGCATCTTGACAAATTGCTCCGCACCATATTGCCAATTGGATGCACTGCAAGGACGAAATTGCTATCAGAATGGCATAGTTAACGAAAAAGTACATCAAAAAGCGAGTGCCCTCGCAATTCAAATCTATATTAACATCAATTACAGGAAATCCTACACCAGAAATCACGGTATATATCACGGCTACGCCACATTCCTTTTGCCAATTCAGATAGTAACAATAAACAAAATAACTTAAAAGCAGCACAAATAATGTTACAGATTTTACAGAAAAAAAAAAACTACCAAATAATACAGAGTATATGTTTATCAAAATTCAACAACAGAATCGGATTAACAGAAGAAATTTTTTATCATAAGTAAGAGGCGTAATTAATTAATTAATTAATTGGAATCTTCAAACCTTCCGAGAATCCCGTGCACCATAACAACAAGATGATCAGCGGAGGATTCATCTTTACAACTATACACATCCTCCCCTCCATTCGTCGTACCGGTGGAGCAAACGACGTCGCTCTTCATTTCTCTTTTTTGTCAGTTAACTTAATTAACTATACACTCAGGGAAGTTAAATATAATTCCTAATTAATTAATTGAAAATCGCAAATCGGAACGATATCAAATTGAAGCAATTAATTGTTGTTGTTGTTGTTGTTAATGGATGCTTTCAATGTTACCAAAAGAAATGGATGCTTTCAAATTGAAAAGAGGTGGTTGAAAAATTGATGGATTTTAGCGGAGAAGAGAGAGAGAGAGAGAGGCTTCAGGGGAATGTGAGATGGCGTGGTGTGATCGTGAAGTTGCAGTGTACCACTGGAAGAGTAGCGCACACTAGATTATAATAACCTTTCTTTCACATACAGACATACTGTACGCGGTTCTTTTTGCACCTAGGTCACATAACGCGTAAACGCGAGCGTGTACGGGTGCGCCAATTCGCTTATTTTCAAAAATTTACTCCTTAATGCACCTATAGTGCGTCTATTTAAAAATATTAAAGTATTAATAATATTAAGTGAAATTTTTAATATCAGGTAATAAAATAATTATTTCAACCAAAACAATACTAAACATAAACAAGATAAATATTTTCATTAATCAAAATGTCAGTTTGTTCATCACTGCATCTAAAGTACTTGCTATTACATTCAGAAAAGAAGTAACGGGGTGACATGCTATATTTCACTCACTTGCAAGCATCAACAAAAATATATAGTCACAAGTTTCAAGTTTCAACAATTAAAATCAGTGACGCATACAAAAAAATCCTTAGTAAAGATGCAAAATAACAAAAAGTACTATATTTCTAATCTTCGGACCTCAAGATTGTGAGAGTTAGACTGTGAGACTTGTGTTTGTATATTGTAAGAAGACACGTGGGCCTTTTTTTCTTTAATTTTTTAATATTTCTTTTAATGGAGTAAAAGATGTTCTTTTTCTTTGCTTTTTTATTTTTATTGTTTACTATTTTCCTTTTCTCAATGAAGCAAGAAAAAAAAACGTGTTTAGAAAAGCTAAATTATATTTTGTTACGACGAAGACTGCGAAGTTGTGAAATATCTTGTTAATCTTCTAAAGAATCTAAACTGAAACTCATCTTAAACGGGTTGCAAGGTAAAGCTTGTCATGTAACAATTTGCTTGTGTTGATTGAATAGGCCAGTGGAAGATCAAAGATAGAAAAATTTATGAAATCTACAAACTTGGATATGAAATCTTAACTATATATGATTTTTGTTCATGTAAATTTCAAAAGTTATAACAAAAAAAAGGAAAACTTGTGCACAAATTACGCATTTATATTTAATTTGCGATTTATTAATGTTTAATGCGAGACCTATCAATATATAAATCGCGCTTCAATGTAATTAAATTCGCGAACTAGCATTTCTTAATTCGCGAATTAGTAAATATTAATTCGCCTTAGAGCGCCGCACGCACACTCAATTTGTGTGTTCGCGAATTATGCGCCGGTGCGTTGGGGGATGCGCGAATTATGTGACCTAGGTTTGCACCTTTAACGTGGGTACAATAATAAAGATGTGATATTATTTGAAGTTTTTCATTCTTTTATTAAAAAATTAATAATAATGTTTCTACTATTATATTTGTAAGTATGAGGACCGAATTGTCTGTCGTAATGGTACTTTAAGTTATAAATATCGAATAAAATTTATGAGATAATTGTTTCATGAGCTAGCCGTAAGGGAAAATATGCAAAATATAAATGCTTTTGTGCGCTAGTGTTACATAATCAAAGTATGTGATACTTTTGGGCATCACGTTGCTTAGCGTACGAGTAAATGAATAAATGTCTTTTTCTTCATTTCTTATTAATCCAAGAAATCGAATAAGCGGCGTAGAAAATTTGTTTCTTATTAGGAGTTGAATCCTTTTACTATTTCTTATTTCAAATAAATTTTTCTCAAAATTATGGCGTTTAAAGTAGTATAATAATAAGATCATGCAAGAAGTAATAATCCTTTGTGTGTGTGTGTTTTTTTTTATCAAGAACGGAATTGTTTGTTTAACTCATGTGATGTTTTGAGAACATGTCGTATAGTTGGCTTGTGGTTGCAAGTTAGATCTTAGACGGCTCGAATGTAAATGTTTGAGCTCGATGTTTGGTTAAGAAGATGATTGAATAATTAGTTATGCAATTAAGTACTTGCAGCATAATTTTAGCTGATTAAATAGGTTGAGTGCCCATATGTCCTAGTAAGACAAGTCAACAATTTTTTCATAGTTGCTATGTGTCATTGAACATGTTCGATATCACAAATTCCTAAAATTTAAAATAGTTATATTGATTCTTCTGCTTCTTTTTTTCTTTTTTCTTTTTGTTGTTGAGTGATCATCTTATTCTACATTTCTACTTACACCAGAAATTAAAACAGACATTATTTTGTGGGTAAATAATACAGTTTACACGAAATTATGCCTAAGAAGGGAGAGATTATTTGGTGCAACCGCTGTATGTGCATTCACTACCAATACACAGTGGGGATGGAGTGTTGGTGGTTATTCCTACATTAGGAGAGATCCGGCAAAATATTAGTAACAACTTTTTGGGACCATGCTAACGCCGTTATCACACGGACTAAAAGTTGCTTTGTATGAAATGTTGGATTCGTGAAATTACATATTGTGCAAGCGATATATTTAATAGGATTGTATAGATATTTTGGACCAAAACAAAAAATGACCCATTGGATGTCATGGTATATCGCAGCTAAAAAACAGAAAATTAGGTGAGTAAAACCAAGCTATGACATCGGAAGGCGCCAATGCGTAAAAACGAGAGACGATGCATATCAATTGGTTCCAAATTCATTTAAATGTTGTTGAAGAAAGCACGGATTTAATATTTAATTAATTAGCCGAATAAATATATTAAACTTCTAAGTTTATGATTTTTCTCGAGTCATATATGCTTATTGACATTGGATTTTGATACGTATTCAAGTGACTTCGAAAACATACGGCTTTAGTTACGACGTGGAATTTATCTTACCTTAATTCTCGAAAATGGCCTTCCAAATGACATATATGTATTAGTAATATAACTGAACCAAAACACCTAGAGACCGAGCTTTTATCAGGTCCAAATGTAACAACCTTAGTTTTTGCTAAAACCACCTGTTTTTTGGTCGATCTATTAACGCTTAGTAAATTATATAATTTGGATAGTCTTATAATATATGATTTATTATACTGAATTTATTCATTTACAACGTCCTAAATAAGAGACGAATTCAAAAAAAAAATTGACTAAAGGGTTTCTTTAATTACGTGTAAGGCAAAATCATACATTATATTGTATAAGTTTGAGGATGATTTTTGAAGGAAACAAATTTAAATAGAAGTCGACTTTATGTGAATTGAAACTCATAAGATTTTCCTTTTTACACAGTATTAAATGCATACAATATGGTCTACTAATTATAAATTGTAATAAATCTTGGAAAAGAATATTTCACACGCATAATATAAGTTGGTGGACCAATAAATAACAACTCATTTTATTGCCCACCTTTTTGGCTAATTGCTCGTGACAATGCCCAAGCATATATCGGCCGACATGACACGGCAATCGCCTTCTTACGGATAAGATCTTAATTTTCTCACAAATTATTAGGTATGTTGCAACTAATAATTCAAATCATAATGTAGAGACCCAAAAAATATATCTACACCAAGTCTATGAGAAGCCAACCTTAGAAATAGAAACACAGAAGAGAAAATAATTCTACTCCATATACATCTCTTTAAGTTTTTGACCCATCTCCTTCCTTCGTCTTCGTCGGGGTGTCCGTCCAATTCCTAAAGTGTGATATGTTCCTATATTTCATGTGTTTTAAATGCAATTTAGAGTATCGCTAGTAATTTGACAATAAATCGTGTATTACTGACGAAGTGCGGGATTACAATAATATAAGGACCAATCTATTACAAACTATGTCACATATTGCTAATGCTAGTTCTAGGTAGACTTTAGTCTAGAGCACCTCAGAGTAACGCTAAGATGCTTCATAGGATGTCGAAGTGATGATGCATAATCCGCCATACTATCAGAGAGGGGCAAAATGGGTACTCTGGGTCACGACCAACCGACTTCCCAATAAGAGCTAAGGAAAGGACACCCCCGGGTCGCGACCAACCGACTTCCAAATAAGGACACACGGTCTAAATAGTCGGAGAAGGTACCTCCGGGTCATGACCAGCTAACACCCAATAAGGGTACGCGGTCTGAGCGCCCGGAGAAGGTACCCCGGTCCACAACCAGCTAGCGCGCCCAAAAAGGGATTACGGCTCATATCGAGGAATTCGAGTACACCTCACCTGACGGCCCAGAGTCATCTATGATCGGGGGAACCACGAGGAAAATCACATAGAACCACCCCCACAGGCCGATGCGTCGATCCCCCGACTGCATAACTCCACCCGGATCTCACAGGACCCGCGATAAGGGACCCCCGGGTGGTGGCATCTAGCACTTAGCCAAAATATCTTTGAGGAAGGAGGACAATACAAAACACTAAGGAAATGAGTGAATACAAGGAATGGTCGAAGGAAAAAGACCACTTAATTATGGTCTCGAGATAGTGAAAGACATAACTCAGACGATCACGCAACTACTCAGAGGAAGTATGACTCTACGAGTCCCTCTCGAAACACGCGACCTGGAGAGTAGCCCCGACCCTCCAGACAAAACCCACGACACGACCCGACGCGAAGGACGTGCCAACCACCCATGTTCAGAACAGCTCCCATCCACCCCCATTATGATTGAAGACCATACCTCATTGGTCTAAGACATCCATTGGAGCAGAAAGCGACAAATCCTACCGGTTCAGACCAACAATTGGAGCAGACCAGCTCTTCCTCATTAGTTCAGCCACCCTCGAAAATGATTAGAGCAGACACCATCATTGCTCGCTCAGACAAAGCTTAGTCAACTCAGGCCATTGGTCGTCTTGTACCAAACGACCCTCATTGGCTCAGAAGGCCCTCGCATCATTGGCCACTAACACCACTCAGAGTTAAGACGGAAAGCCAAGTCCTGATTGGCGCAGAGGGCCTCCATGGCATTGTCCATCGCTCTCACATGAAGTTAAGACGAAAAGACCAACCCCCATTGGACGAAGACCCAAAGGCTAGCACTATAAATAGTCCCCAATTTCAGCATCAAAAGGACAATTGCACTTTCGCCAAACTTACCACACACTCTATTGTATTTAGTAAATAACAAAAAAATACTCTCTACAAGTAGTAGATGTCTCTTTGTACGACCCCCTTGTAATTCACTCAAAATCTTTAATAAAATAATATTGCCCTATTTTTCCTCAAACTCGAGATAGGCATTCCGAATAAAACTCAGAGATAATATCGCCGAAATTCCTTACCATACGGGTCCCAGAACAATATTGCATCACCAAATGACGTCGTCTGTGGGAACGTCGTAAAGTTCTCTTGAGGAAATTGCATGGCAAGAAAAAGAGCTAGAAGAGGACTTGTACGCACATCATCTCAATCAGTTCCGAAACGAGAATCAATGTAGAATCACGACACTGAAACGGAGACACAGCAGAGTCTCCCACCACCTCAAGAGGAGGCCCAGGGTCACAACGGTCCTGCACCAAATCCTGACGCACCCATGCCTCACGCTGGTGGCGCTCCTATGCCCCAAGCTACGGGCGTCCCAATTCCTCCAACTACTGGAGCCCCAGTTCCGCAGGAGGCTGGGCCGAAATGGGCTACGTACAAGTGCCTTGGGACATGTATCGTAACATGTTCACCCGATTAAACAAAAATGGAAAGACTGCCTCGGAGGACAGTCGTGGCCGCGACGAAGATCGCCAATAAGAGCTTAGAAATCCTCCCCGCCATTGATTTGCCTCGCCTTCGCGGGCCAGATCCGAGGGCTCACCACCCAAATAGACCCGTGCTCCTCCCCTTTGCCGAAGAAGGGGACCTCCATCGCTGCACTTGGCAAGTTCGGTGGACGCACCTCCAGAAGCGTGGCCACTGCGATACCCTCCTCGAACGCGTGAAGCAACCTATAATACTTTGGGCTAGGTTGAAACCTATTACTCCAAACCTATCGGTCGGTGCCAGCATTCGCCGTCCCTCGATGGGCCTTTGAGGAACATGATGGAAGAAATGTAGAGAGAATTGCATGAGCTTCGATGCAATCTTATCTCCGGTGAGAAAGCGGTATACCGTGGATCACCGTTCTCACACCCACATAGCTAACACTCTCATCCCTACCGAGATGAAGCCCACAGGACTCCGAACTTATGCTGGGGAGAGTAATGACCGCGATCCTCACGATCACATTAACCAATACTTGGCATGTATGGATCTCGTGTTGTCTCCAAATCCCGCCCTCTGCTGAGTATTTTAGACGACTCTTATGGGCTGGACGCAATCCTGGTTCTCTCAGCTCTCCCCAAGAGCGATGCACAATTTTGAACAGCTGACCCAGATGTTTGTAAGGCAATTCACATGCAACCGAGTATTTCCAAAAATATGTGGGCACTTGTTCAATATACGACAGAAGGCAGACGAGTCCCTCCGAGATGACTTGAGATGGTTCTTACATGGGGTCGTCGATGTTGCGCACCTCGACGCCCGCATGCTCTCTGATATTATCATTCGAGGACTTCTGCCAGGAGACTTCTCCACCTACCTCATGAGGAAGCGAGCAAGCAACCTCGAGGACTTGATGCAAAAGGCTGAATCCTTCATGAAACTAGGAGAGATCCGAAAGGTCCTAGAGGCAACAGAGGCCACCAGAGCTCCGACCTCCTTTGCAGGAAAAAAAGGAAAGAAAAAGAGAGGAAAATGATGGAGGAAGGAAGAAGAGAGTCAAGAAAAATTTGGAGAGAGTGTCCTTACCTCCCATGACGATAACCCCCATAGAAGTCATGACCATCATTGGAGAAGAGCGCGTCTTCAGATGACCTCGGGTCCCAAGGACCCCAAGAGGTACAAAAATTCAGGAAATTTCTGCACTTACCGAGCCTTCGGGCACCTGACGAACGACTTTACTAAACATTATACACCTTCACATAACAACCACCACAAAAAACTAAAACTTTACTAAACATTCTACACGTCCACATAATAACCAGCACAAAATAAACTTATCTCCTATAATACAGTTTCATACACAACAAGCACACCCTAACCAATACAACTCTAATCAGAATCAAATTCATCAACTTCTCCATTACCAAAACCAGCAAGATCATCTTTGTCTGACACCTCATTCTCCACAACCTCTGAAACATGATCAATAAACTCATCATCAACTGATGTCTCATCCTCACCAGGGAACATGGCACAATACATACCATCAAAAAAGGCATGCGAATTTTTGGCATTGGGCAGTCCATGCTGTCTGAAATAACCCTTCCAACGTGTCTAGTGCCAATAAACAAAAGATTAAAACAAATTAGAACAACAAAAACAACATACTAAAGGGTAAGTTGTATTATCACATACAGAATCTACTGGTAGACAAGACCATGGAACACTTCGAAGTCATCACCTAAAGTGTGGACACCAGGCAGATTGCAAAACCACTTGAACAAGATATACTTTAGTCTGAGATCTTGAATCTTCACCTCCAGTTGACCCTCCAAATAAGGCTCAGGCACCAAATAATCCAGTTCTAGTTTGATTATTCTCAGCCCCCTTCTCAATGCATGTATGTTACTTAGTCTATGTTTGTTACCATATGTAACCAACCTATCCAACAATATTGACTCTTGGAGGCTGGAGAAATTTGGATCATGGTAAAACAACTTCATTATAATGGTCTGAGTGATGATCATCTTGCCTGTCTTAGAATACACAAAAAAATAGAGTACTATATAGGAATGATAGAATTTTTGTGAGATCGCCTCCCTTCCAATTCACTTATTTATAGGATGAAGAATGATTGTTGGGGTGGGGATCACACATACAGTCATGGCTTTTGAATATGTAACATGTGTGACATTGAACATAGTATTAAACCGAATGTATGTGACTTTTTAATTTTGGGGAGGGAGTTGAAGCAATACAATTAAGTGCATGTTCATTTTTCCAGTCATTCATTACAACCATCACAACACTTTAAACAATTACATTACAACCTTATTAAAACTACAACCATCACAACACTTTAAACTGAAACAACCTAACCTTAAACTTACAAAATACTCCATTCTTGTTAGTGACACGATTTCAGTACAACTTCATAACAATAGCACAAAGTACAAATATTGACATTACACAAATTTTAACTCTACCTCCCAATATTTTGTTCTCAGATTGCAGGTTCTTCACCTTCTCTTCAAGCTCAATACATGTTTTGTCATATTCATTATTATGATTCTTCTTCAACTCGAGCTCTTGTTCGAGTTGCTTGACTTTTTCTTCACTCTTTTTGATTATCCTCAGCAATGTAGGTACAACAATCCTCCCTCTTTCACAAACCGGCGGGTCTTTCCATAAAAATAACCTACACCCGTAATGACCCTTCCAACACCCGTGAAATCTTTGCCCCGGATTAGCAGCCGTAGTAGCCACCCGAACAACAACGGGTCTTTTGCAATTGCACGTTAGATGTGATCTTGTGGTTGATTCCGACATTGACATACGTTAAAATTGTAATCTAAGCAAGGAATTTGGTGATTTAGGGTTAGGGTTCTTGTTGTCCGAATTTGGGGCAAAATAGGTGATCGTTGGTGTTCAAATTTAAGGATTTGTAATATTATCGTTGGAAGAAAAAACGTTTTCGAACATGAGTATGAAATCTGACGTGGCGAAAGTTTTTTTAACTGTACGTGCAACTTATTGAGTAGGCTAACACATCCGTAATTTAGCATGAATAAAAGATTTTGGGCATTTTTAGTCGAAAAATCAAAATTGATAGGAATCGAAACAAAAAAAGCATTTAAGATTTTAGAAAAGAGTTACTGTGCAAAAAAATAATTCCACCTATATAATAATATTGTAAAGATAAAAGACTAAACATTTAAACCATTATTTTATTTCGGATCCATAAAGTTTGTCCATTTCAGTTTCGGATTCAATTTGACCCACTCCACCCACCCACCCACCCACCCACCCATATTAGCTTCCACATGCTCCACCAACCCGTACCGTGGGTTTAATCAAAAGCCCCATTCACTACTTTCTGTAATCCAAACTATAATTATAAGCATCTTAGATTCCTTTGGGTTTTGCTTAGCATAATTCAATTAATTTAGTTGAAGGTACGAGGCAGCAATTCTTGTGTTGTTTGTGGCAGAGAGAGAGAGAGATGTTACAGAGGTGGAGCAGAGTGTTGAGCAATGTAAATAGGGTTAGCACTTTGCAGCGGAATCGTAAAATTGTTTTTCCGTATCGAAATTACGCTGAAGTTGCGCCTGCCGTCAACCCAGTTGTTGATGATTCAATACACAACCTCAAAAATGAGGTAAATCATTTGTTTTAAAGATAACTTTTTTTCTTCTTCTTAGTATTGGGTATATGTTTGTAGTTGTTATTGTTTGCTAGTTGTGCTTCAATGGGTATTTTGTCCTTATCATTTGATTGGAGTTGCAGGTTTTGGGTTTTTGAAGATGAATCTCGAGGCTATTTCACATTCATTAAATCTTGTTTCTTGCATTATCATGATTCATCAACATATATATATATATATATATATATACATGTATGTGTGTGTGTGTGTGTGTGTGTGTGTGTGTGTCACTGAAATGGGATTTGAATGTGTCCAAGTATGTGATATTTATAGCATCTAATATCTCATTAAAGTGGGATTTCAGACGAGCGGTTGGATGTGTCTCTGTACTTAACTTGTGTGCATCTTAATTCTAAATTTCAAGGACAATGTTCACGAGTTACACTTGGATATTGGAGGGTTTTCTGGAGAAGTTCACAGAGCGAGAATACTTGTCGTGATTGTTTAAATTAATTATCCTGTCTTTAAAAATTGGGATTGCGGGCTTGCTTTATGCCTTGGTGAACAATTCATTTGATCTTTCATGTTCTTATATTACATGCCAATTATCTTCATCAATTTTGTCACTGACAATGTAATTATAGGTGGATCTGAACAAGATGTTTTGGTCAAAGCCATGCTCATTAGCATTGGCAGCTGGTTCGCCCTATAGAATTGATGATCCTCAGTATGAGGGCTTTAGGCGCTTTATGCTGAAAATGATGCTGTTCTACAGCAAACAGAGCCAGTTCATTCGTTGGGCCAATGCTGTTTACCGCCGCGTAACTGATCAAGTCGATAAACCTGCTATTTATGATGGTTAGAATTGTCTTGCGTCATTTCTTTGATTATTTTATTTTATTTTACCTTTTTGGTTAACTTGTTTTTTCCATTGAAAATTTGAAGGATTTCTAGTATAAGATGGATATCCTCTAACCATAGTTTCTGATTAGACTAGATACCTGAGTTTGTTATAAGACTTACATATTGTGTTAGTAGATAATTTACATGCTAAACTGTCACGGCATTCGCTTTTAATTGTTTTGACGGTACATTACTTCATCTTCAATTACAGTGTTTTACTTGGAAAAGACATTTAAAACAACATTTTCCTTGCTCGTACTACACATGTGGCTTTGCTTACGTCGTTTAAAGGAAGAAGGGAACGAAGGTGTTGAGCTGGGGCAATACTTGTTTGAGATATACAATCATGATTTGGAACTGAGAGTGTCTAAAGCTGGGGTGAGTAATATATGCCATTCAAATTGCTTGTCAAGTTTCGTATTTCCTTCTTTTTGGGCATTTTGTCTTGAAATTATTTTGAAACTCATACATGTCAATCTTGTGGTAAGTGATTGTCAAGCGAAACCTTCTTAATAATCTGTAAAAAATTATTTTCATATGCATAACAGATGGAAGCTTTAGTTATGAGTTTAAAAAAAGAACTAGATGTCTGTCTAGGGCATTATTTATAGGCTCTTTACCTATCAAAATCTGTTGTTCGCAGATAGCTTTAGTCTTACCATTTTTATTTAATAGGTAAACTTGCTGTTGTCTAAATGGATGAAAGAGCTGGAGAAGATATTTTATGGAAATATTGTTGCTTATGATGCAGCCCTAGGGAAGCAGGATGAGTTGCAAAACGTCATTTGGAGGTATATGACTTAAATAAATGTATTAACTATTAAGCTTTGGGTTTGGCATGTTTTCGTCCTTGCAGCTTTACTTAAAGTTGCCAAAGGAGGGTGTAGGTTCTGCATGAGATAAGAGTAATAGTGGGATCATTGTTTAAAGTTACCATTTTAAGTCAATAATCATTTTGCAAGAGATAGTACAGTGTTGGAATAATCCGGACAGTTACTGTGATCAACTATGGGTAATTTGCCAGATAACTTTATTGCTTTGGGGACGTCGTCAGACCAAGTCAAGTTTAAGCGGGTCACGAATTTTATTAACCTATGAGATAATGATGTTCCTGACACCATATTTGGTTTGTCCACATTATAGGAATGTGTTTTCTGATGATGGTTCATCGAAACCGAGTGAAGCTGCCTCACTTCCTATCCAGGTAGTTTCTCTTATAAATTGCTGATGCCTAGTCGCTTAACTATGTAAAATGTTTATTACACATATAGTGAGATGCCGTTGAGAAGTTCCATGAATTTCTGCAAATATTTTCAGATCATGTAATTATGATTCCTTAATTGCCAGTAACTTCCTGATAATAATGCTGTTGACCAAGAGCTATTACCTAGAAAACGCACTTGATGGTTATTCCTTTAGAATCCAAGTTCAGAACCAATTCTATTAAAACTTTTGGGATGAATTAGTAATGCCCCACAGCAAGTTGATACTTTACTTGGATGAGTGTGATCAAAATTAAGTCCTAATCGTGGATTCATTTAAGATCTCGTTTCTCAATATAGAGATTTTTGTGATAGTTTGCTGCTTCTGAAATTCATCTATTTTTCTCGTAAATGTGGAATTTGAAATTTAAAGATTCGAAGCACTTTCAAGCTCAAGTCACTCGGAAAGAAATACTTTTTTATAAGCAGAATATCTATGGTCATGAAGTTTTCACATGGTCAACTGTATCTCACTGTTGTTTCCTTGAAATGTGGATAGGGCTTATATTGCTTTAGTATGGACATCAAATATTTATTACCAGCGGTCATGCTCACAATTTTCTTTGTTATTACTAGGCAATGACGAGGTATGTTCGTCGCGAAGCCAGCTGTCTATCATTGACAGGTACGTCAAAAGTTCATTACGGTTGGAGAGAATCTTATTTTGAATGTGCTTCCCATTTCTTGCGGCATCAGATACTGGCACAAAATTTCACCTCTGGTGCTATCGGCTGGTAGCCTGTGTAAATATTTTCTCTGAATGAATTCACTAATTGTTCGTAATATTGTGGTAACAAGTAGATATATGATTAAGTCGAGGCATGCAAATGATGTAGGACAAAGAAGGGGCTGAGATGTGTGCTGCTCAAAGAAACTTCAAATGCCAATAGGTTTTTGAGTTTTCTGTGTTAAGGTCCAGACGTTGTGATATATTTGTTAGCAAAAGCAGTAAGATCTAGCATTCTTGTTGAGACTACACTTCATAGGGAAGAAAACAGGTTTATAGATGGAATCAAAGTTTCTCAATAGGTATGCAAACACTCTTGAGTTTTACTCAAAAAGTAGTTTTATTTAACTTTGAGCACAGGTAGTAAAGAAATCCCTTCTGTAATCTCTTGCAAATCCCCCTGAGAAAGTCGTCGTAGAGATTTATTAATGCATATCGGCGTTATTATGAAGTACTTATGTAACAACCTGTAGTCTGACTATGTCAATTTCATCATAGAAGATTTGTTCTTCTACCAAATTTAGCACTAGTTGCTTGCAAATTTGTTCATTTTTTTTTACATTTTGTAAATTTTAAATTGTAAAACATCTCGACCTTTCTTTTGTGTAGATAAGGAAGCTATATTATCAGGCAACTTTATGTTCACATCCTTGGAGACTACAGATGCTGACAAGGGGAGAAAGTAGTGCAATTTGGGATTGGATAAAGAGACCTAAGTTTCACATCGACAATAAACAGCTATTGAGAAACGTTTCTATTTATAACCACATAGTATAAATGTAGTCAAAAAAAGTAAGTTCAGTTTACATGGATGCTAAAAGAAGCCAGCAACTTCTGTGTTTGGGCTCTGATCCAGCCAGAAGCCATACAAGTATATCGTCATGGTAACGCTACCATTCCGTGTTCACTGAGAATGGACAGGATTACTCAAAGTGGTTTCTGGAGTATCTGACATGGATAAATAAATTATTTTGCTAGATTTCTGCTGCTTTCTGTATGATCGACATGAATTTTGCACACGTTATTCTTTCAATCAGGTTAGGATATATTTGGTTTTGGTGTTGCTTACATGTCAAAGTGTTCTATATTCAGTGAGATACTTCTGAATGTACTGTTGTATGGTGGCAATGTCTTGATTAACATTTACTTTTGAATACATTTCCCTCATTTGTGGTTTGATACTTTCCACATACGATGATAATTCTGACTCCCAGACGAGCTTATAAGTTTGATCATACCGTAGAAATCCCTTCGCCCGTGGAGGTTGAATTTGAGCTCCTTGTCTAGTTTCTTGTTTGGTCTCTATTATGTGCGTTTGATTTTTCTTGTTACCAAATGCAATGCTTCTGCAACTCGCGGCATTTGTGTTGCATCACTATACTAAAAATAACAGTACTTTGCTATACAGCCGATTGTTTGGTAGGGAGGCGTGTTCTCAGCTTCTCACGGCCTCACCTCTCAGTCCCCTTAAACTATCTTCCTCCCTTAATTTGCATCCCTAGTTTGGGTAATTGGGTCAGGCTTATCACTATTCTTATTTTCAAAATCTTCCTTGCAACTTGGATTGGATATTCGCCTAGCCTGATGCTTTTTTTACATATACGCGCCTGTCGCGACAACCTCGACCCCCCCTCCCCCCTCCTGTGTATATACTTTCTTTGGCCTTATAAATAAGTTAACATGTGCCAAAAAAATAAAAAATCCTTGCGAATTCCAAGTTTTGTCTGTCTCCAATAGATTAACTCCAAGTATTTTCTTGATAATTCAAATCGAATCCATTGAATGTGAAACTCGTGCCCATATGTCCCATAAATAGAAATTACATGTTTAAACTTGTTGCTGATCCAAGTGCCTAGAGCGCAACCATGTTGACATATCTCCTGATCTCATGTTTGACTCCAATCATATCAAACCCATCGCCTAATTTGGAAACACTATATATCGAGAAAACAGTTCTTACAATAGGAGGAGGCAACACCAAACTTTGTTTGCAGATTCTGGATTAGTTTTTCAACTATTTTGAATATAAAGACGATAGTCAAACAGATTTTTATTTTTATTCCCTGAAAATGAAAGATAAATTTTATTAATTTTTGGGGAATGTGGTATGCGCATCTCATTTTCCGGAATGATATTTGTAAGATCAACAGTATAATGTTAATCTATAGACTCTATTGTGTTAACAGTACAAAAAACAAAATGTTTGCTAGTCTCATTATTTTATTTTAAAATAAAATAAAAGGTTATAATTATATTAGTTGTGCGCATGCATATTAATTAATTAATACATGATATTACAATGAGTAAAAACCTGTAGTTTACTTCAAAATAACTGGAAACCAAATGTATTGAGTTAATTTAGTTTGAGAGAGTCAAAACATGATAGTATACAATCCACAACATTGCAATAGCCAAGAAGTTGTCAAATTACCAGTAATAAACTTGAAAACCAAAAAACTTAATACATCGAACGAGAAGTAGCGTTACTATGACAAGAACTCAAAACAATTCCATGGAGTCGAGTATTACGGGAAATGAATCATCATCATACATTACTTTTCTTTCTAATCTTGCCCTTGCCATGATGCTTCCTTCTGGCAATCTTGATCTTCTTTTTCAGTTTCTTCCCAATAGGCTTCAACGATTTTAGGCTCCCATCACCCATCTCAACCTCTGCATTACCACCATTTAGCATGCACATTAACAGATAATAAGAATGCAAGGAAGGGGGGCATCCTAAATATGGACCAAATCAGCATAAGTTCTGAGATCATCTATTCAACATGTTTTAAGAAAGTCGTGATAGGTAATTTGTTTTGATAGAAAGTTAATAAAGCGAGTACGCATTATCGCGGAAACTTTACAACCACTTTTATAATTTACACGATTTAGCATCATCATCATCATTTAACAACCGTAACTCTCAATGTGCTCTTAACCGTAACAAAATGGCACGAAGGGAGTAACAGATATCTACTCACTCAATCAGCAATCACCCTAACCACCAAATTCGGTACTAAATTATTATAATAGAATTGATGCTGCCTACATAAAACGAATTCGTATAAAAAAGTACCAAAATAAGCAGCCGTCATATCAAATTGAAAAAGAGAGAAAGAAGCTTACCCATGCCGGTGGTGTTATTGTTGTTGTTGCTGGTCGATGCGGCGGCGGCGATCAAATCCATGGCGGTGGTTTCTGCAGGAGGAGGGGCTCTGACGGGAAGCTTAGGGGCGGCGAGGGCAGCTTCGAGTGCGGCGAACTTGGCCACGTCCTTGCTGTCGTAAATAGGCTGAACGAGCTCTCTCCTTATGGCTCTAAGCCTCTTCAACTTCTTCGATCTCATTGATTTCGCCATTTTTAACTATTTTCTTGTATCCGATTGATTTTTCACAAGATTAGAAGAAGAAGTAGAAGAAAGGGACAAGTTTTTATTATTAGGGTTTCTTCGATCTGTTGGGGTTTATACTTTATACTCTGTGCTGTAGTGTAGTGTAGTTGTTATTATCATTTTCAATAGTTCTATTTCGATCCGGCCCACTTCAATTTGGGCTTCACATGCCAACTCCACTTTCCAAACTACAACCAATACTTTTATTCTCACCTTCCTTGCCTGCTTGGTATGGTAACAAAAATTATAATATATTATTATTATGTGCACAAAATCTTTAAAAACCTTATAGGTTGATTTGAGTGAGTTTTTGTGTTTTGTCTTTCTTAAAGTATTTTTTTTTTGGTTTACAAATGGTGGACTAGTCAAGGGCTCAAGCTAGCTGGTATAGCTGATTTACAGATTCGGTGAGGCTACTGGATAGTGGGTCAACAAGTTGAACCGATCGAATTACTGGTTGGACCGATTTGTTGACTTTAATCAACATTCAATAAAAAGTATAATAATAAAAATTAATTGTATAAAAAAATTATAAAATTGTGTGAAATATTTGAAATCACTAATATTTTGTTATATTATAAGAAAAATAAGAATATAGTTATCACAATACTAGGACTTGAACACGTGACCTCTAACAAAATAAGTTTTTGAAAAGTAGTAGAAACCGTTGAGGTATCCAACAACATAATAAATAATGCAACAAACCTTATATTTAATACAAGCTAAAAGATTGTTTTAGATTTTTAAATGTTGGCCAACCGTATCACAAAATTCAATACAAGAACAACAATACGTGACACTAAAATCTAGAAAATGAACTTAGCATCGTGAAATTCTCGAATGCATGCTCGTCTCTCTTCAAAATCAAATTAATGATGGAAAACAAGGTTTTTTTTGAAAATTTCTTGGCCCAAACCGCCGTGAGCAGTTTGCGGTGGATAGATCTCGTCGAGTTAAAAAGAAAGAGGATTGATCGGTTCGCAAGCAGAACCGGGCGACTGGGTCGC
The DNA here is from genome assembly GCA_948329865.1 of Linaria vulgaris. Taxonomy (NCBI): domain Eukaryota; kingdom Viridiplantae; phylum Streptophyta; class Magnoliopsida; order Lamiales; family Plantaginaceae; genus Linaria; species Linaria vulgaris. The sequence continues at coordinate 79,010,313 of OX415249.1, read as the reverse complement.
CGACCGAGTTCGCCGGTTCGCCCTCAGGTGCTTGCATGCCGCTTGTAAAGGAGAACCGGCTCGACCAAGCCACCAGTTCCCGGTTAAATCGGCCGAACTGATCGGTCCGGTCCGAATTTTTAAACCCTTAGCTTGTATGACTATAATTGAAGAAATTCTTTTTATTCAAATCAGATTCTTGGTTACATTACGTTAACAATACAATAGTTATATAAGATTTTGTTTTTTCTATCAAATTGGTATTAATTTGAAAAAGGCCCTCTCATGAGTATTACTTGTAGTAGAATAACTTAAAAGGAAGTATTACAGTTCAATATTGTTTCAATTATTTATCTTGACAAAATATTAAAGGCATGAAGAGGTGAAGACAAGGTCTGCTTATGATGGTGGCATTTTATCTATATTTATTTTCTGTAACAAAACAAACGCTTCACTGAATCTCCTTTTCGAAACTATAGCTTTCTCTGTCAAAACCAAGTTCCACATGCCATTGAATCTTTTTTTTTCTTTTTTAAACAAAATATGGCGTCAAATATTAGTAGAAAAAAATAAAATTTTCTTGACCAAATGTCTTCTACCACAAGCTTAGACATTACTTGAGCTACGGTTGACCTCAAAAGTTTGGGGTCATTCAAGAATCTTCTCCTGCAATACTCTTTCCTTCACGGAATTAGTCCACAAACCATTTTTCAACTGGATGTCTATTAAAGCTTCCAAGGCAATCTTCATACATTTCCTAAACTTGTAATAATAGAATAAATACACCACCAAAGTGTCCTAAACAGGTGTGCACTCAAAACACAAAAAGAAAACAAACAAACAAACAAATACATCCATCCTACTCCTCGCCTACCATGAAAATCAAATTCACCAGACCCCGATCAAACAAGCGTGTAAAATCCACTGACATAGTCAACTCCAACGACGATCTCATAACCGAAATCCTCCTCCGCCTCCCCATAAAATCACTCGTTCGCTTAAAACTCGTGTCCAAACACTGGCACTCTCTCATCACAAACCCGCGGTTCCGCCTTCTGCGTAACCCGGACCCCAATCCCGCCATTGGCCTCGTCTTACCTTACACCGACTCTTCCTCCTTCGAATACGTCCCACTCTCCTCCAACAATCCCACAAACCCGTTCCCGCTCAAAAAACTCAACTTCACAAAAGATCCACACGGCATCAGGATCATACAATCTTGCAACGGACTGTTGCTATGTTGTTCCAATTCTCATACACCTCAGATTAGTACAAGGTACTACGTTTACAATCCCACCACAAACCAATTCTCCAGGCTCCCGAAATTAGCGGCTGGAGTTCGTAACTCCACGAGAGTGTTTGGAATGAGCTTGGCTTTTGATCCCGCCAAGTCTCCTCATTATAAAGTTGTATGCGTTCGAGAATCATCAGAGCTGGAATCGAGCGACCGCACTCGATATCAGATCGAGGTCTACTCGTCCGACTCTGGTCCCTGGAGAATGTCCGGCGATCCTTTCGCTGCGGTAGCTAATTTTGAAAATGGAGTGTACTGGAACAACGCGGTACATTGGATCAGTAATGGAAGTGGAGATTCTCTGTATTTCAGTATCCACTATCAGAGGGTGGAAATACTCCCGATGCCTCCTATTCCCGATGGTTGGGATTGGAGGACAAATTATTACTTCGGGGAGTCTTGTGATCACCTGCATTACATTGAGATTTATGGGCCGCATATTCAGTTCAATGTGTACGAGATGAAGAGGGATTATTCGGAGTGGTTTGTGAAGTACAAGGTTGATCTTTCTGAGGTTGTTGGTGCTTATCCTGAGATGATTCGGGATGCTTTTGATCCGACGGATTGGTATTACTATGCTTTTATGGTGCTTTGTGTGGTACGGGGTGAGGAAGAAGAAGATTCTTTCTTGGTTTTGCAGATTCCTGGGAAAGTCATTGGACTCAATCTTGTTTCCCAGAGTTTCAAGAAGTTATACGAGTTTGAAGGTAACGACGAGGATAACGGTTTTTTGAGATTTTCGGGGGTAATTGGATTTCAATACATTGAGTCTCTATGTTGCGTTTAGTGCTTGATGCATCTAAATCTATGGCCAACGAAAGGGTCTTGTTTGCCTGTTCTATGTCATGTTTCTTACTTAAGAATTCATTCAATATATTAATGACAAGTGTTATAATCACAAACTCACAATTCACCGTACTCTGTTCAATGGTTCCACGTGTTGGTTAAACCGTGGAAACCAAACCAAACCAGATAGTTTGGTCCGAACTATTTTAGATATTTGCTCTGCGGTTCGGTTCGATTTCGAACCGAAACTATTTTGATTTTGTTGGTTGAAGACCCAATCAAACCAAATCAAACCAAACAAACCAAACTTAAAAAAAAAAGTAAAATTAATAAAAAAGAAAACAAAATAGGAATAAATTTTATCGTGGTTCAAAATTCAAAAACTAGATCTTCAAAACCTAAATCCCCAATTTGGCAATTTTCGAGTTCTGACCAGTGAGCCACCGTAGCGCCGTCGCGACTTCAGGCGACCGCAGCGCCACGACGCCACCGGCCCACCGCTGCTACCCACCCGCCGCTGCAGCGGCCCTGCTACTTCACTACTCTATTCTTTCTTCTTCTTCTTCTTTTTTTGCTTGAAGCTTATGTACTAATATGATTGGAAATCATTGTTATTAACTCAGAAAATAGATCAGTAGTTTTACACAATACCAAACGATTAATGTAAGATAAGAAAACACAAGTTCTCTTCATATATATATATATATATATATGATACTCAAAATGGAGAAGAAAAGAATTATGTAATTTAATTAAGGTGAGTAGTTAGATACGTTACAATATTAGATATTTAAATTAAAAGTTGAGTAATTGAGGAATACAACAAGGAAATTAAAATTCAAACTCAACTCTTAATTCTTAAAATTGAACTATTTCTTGGATTTGATTTTAATTGGTTTTTTTAGTTTACACTGAACCAAACCATGAACCGTTTAAACCAAATCATACTGTATGATTCAGTTTATGGTTTTCTTATTTGAGTTGGTTTGCAAAATGGATGGTTTGGTTTGAGACCAATGAACAACCTTAAAGGTAATGCGATGTAAAATGTACGTTACAAAGGTGTCTTAGGGGCTGTTTGGTTGCAGAGACAGTTATATATGTAGATTAACTATTACTCAGTTAAAATAGTCTTTTATTTCATATGCGTAACAGTAACCGTGTTTGGTTGGATAGTTTAATAAAGTTACTATTTTATCTTGATTTATAAAACGTGTTTGGTTCATGTTATGTCCCCATTTTATTGCAGGTATTGCAGGTAATTACCTTATTGCCCCCATTTTATTAAGAAAATATACACCAAAAATATTTTAATTACATTTTTTAATTACATTTTTTTAATTACATTTTTTAATTACATTTTTTTATTACATTTTTTTAATTACGTTTTTTAATTACATTTTTTTAATTATATTTTTTAATTACATTTTTTTAATTACATTTTTAATTACATTTTTTAATTACATTTTTAATTACATTTTTTAATTACGTTTTTTAATTACATTTTTTTAATTATATTTTTTAATTACATTTTTTAATTACATTTTTTAATTATATTTTTTTAATTACATTTTTTAATTATATTTTTTTAATTACGTTTTTTAATTACATTTTTTAATTATATTTTTTAATTACATTTTTTAATTACATTTTCTTAATTACATTTTTTAATTACATTTTTTAATTACATTTTTTTAATTACGTTTTTTAATTACGTTTTTTTAATTACATTTTTTAATTACATTTTTTTAATTACATTTTTTAATTACATTTTTAATTATATTTTTTTAATTACATTTTTTTTAATTAAATTGTTGCATAAAAAGATTAAAATTGAGGAAACAGGGGTAAATAAGTCATTTCGTCGGGTGAGCTGGATGACTAAAAAGTGAGATAAAATAATAACAGGGGGTAGATATTATTTAAGTTGAGAAAGTGAGATAAAGAGCGGGCCTCAGCTATTAAATCAAAAAGCCTATTTGCATAATAATCCAAACCAAACAAGTTTTTAAGTTATTAAACCTCCTCATCTCACCTCATCACAACAACCAAACAGCCCCTTAATATGATAAATTAAAGAGAGAAATATTGGAACACAAGATACATAAAGCATCAATTTTGATTTTATACATAATCATGGTTAAGTTTATTGTTATTTACACTTCTGGATTCGAGTAGACTTTCGGGTTTACATTAAGCATTAGTTTTGATTGTATTGGGAGCTCTCGGATTAATCTGGTAGCTAAACTTTGTATCTACTTAATTACGTACTTCATTCTATCTATGATCCGGTATAAGCTTGGTATTTGAATATACTGGTGTTTTGCAAAAACTTATAAAATGAGTTTTTTTGTTTTAGTTTTTTTTTTGCTTAAAGTCAACTTAAACTACTTTTCACTATAAGCTCTGCAAATAAAAAAAAACCTTAAATAGTTGAAATAAAACTTGTTTGCAATAACTATGTAAATTGTAAAGAGACTTTCAAACATCAATAAATTATAAGACACAATTATCATAAGACACACATATATTCTTTTTTTTTTTATAACAAAAAGATACAAGTAGGGAGCCTACATGTCTTTAGCAACTAAGCTAGAAATACAATTTGATGGAGGCTTATCCTAAAGGATATCCCCTACATTACTAAATTTACTAAAACAAACTATGGCATCAACAATTATATTTGATGTTCTTGGAATCCATTTGAAAGTAGAGTTCCATGGCATATGAAGCAATCTAACACAATCATCCACCAAAGGTTTAAAAACTTGTAGTAATGGTTCACACTCCCCATTCCCAGGTTTAAAAACAATCAAAGAATCTGTTTCAACGTCAATGTTATTGATCCGTTGTTCCCAAGCCAACTCCTAACCTTTTCGAAGAGCCACTAGTTCCACTTCATCAACAATAGGTGAATTAAGTTGCCTGCTGAAGCCCCATATTCAAGAGCCATCATCAGACCTCAGGAGACCTGCAACTGAGCTTAGGAGACCTGCAACTGAGCTTAGGAGACCTGCAACTGAGCTTATACCAGCCCTGAGTTAGTTTCTTTCATTGTACAGATTTGGAGACAACTTTATTTTTCCTCCTTCCCTGGAATAGATCATAAGACAACTGTTTGATCTAAAATAATCTTCCTTAAACTGAATCCTCCTGCTTATGAAAGACTATTGCATATATGTGCTTCCAACAAATCCATATAGTAGCAGAACATCCATTTCCAGTTGGCATTTGGTCCGATCACATTTCTGATCTCCAGCTTCTCCAGGTTAGCTCTTAACCATTCATCATCATAGAGTGCATCAAGTTTTTGTAGATCCTCAGGTTCAATGATCTTCACCTATGTTGCACGGGTATGAATACGATACGGTACGGTAGGGCGATACGGATACGACAAGGATACATCTATATATAAATATATATTGATATTAATATTACAAAAATTAAATGGCACGTTCATAGTAAGTAAACTAATTCGTAAGTAAAAATTGATACAAAAAACATTAATTCATAAAAAGGGATAATAACAAAATAGTGAATTACGAAGGTGGTGGTGGGCGAGTAGAAGGTGACGACAACCATGGATTTGGTGTCTTGGTGGAGTTAGGTTGAGAAAGAAGAAATTTTGATTAAAAGTGAGAAAAATAGAATTCTGATCGTGAGCTAGTTAATTACTAATTAGATTAAAAGATTTTGTTTTAATTTTTAATTGTAGGTGGTATTTATTGAAGTTGGCCATTGATTTAAAGATTTATAACAAAGACCCAAAATATTTCCAATACGCCCCAAATATGTATCGGATACGTATCGGGAACTTTTTATTTTTTTTAATTAATCGATATGCCACGTGGTGTATCAGATTCATATCGGTAGTGTATCAGTATCATATCGGTATCGGATATGTATCTGATACAACATCAATAGTTTTATTAGGTGTATCCGTGCATCATAGATCTTCACCCAAATCTCTCTTGCTTCTTTGCAGTGCCTCAACAAATGCAGTCTAGATTCTTGAGGGTCATCACAGTGAGAGCGCATAGCAGTCAAAGAAAATTGTCTCATGTATCTCATCAGATTAGTAGCTAATCTTTCCTGAACTAACAACCACATGAAATGGTGAAGTTTGTAACTAGCATCCACCTTCCAAACCCACTGAATATTGATATTCACTCTCTAATCTGTAACATGTCTTCTCTGGAAGCATTTGTATGATGAACTGCATGTGAAGACTCCAGTTGATGATTCATTCCAAAGAACTCTATCATCTTCATCAGACAAAGTGATTTGTCTCTGAGTAATATCATTAAGAATCTCATGTGAAAGGGCAATATGAATGTTCTCAAGTCTACAATCTCTAACTTCATCAATAACATATCTTAAGGTAAGACCTATATCATCTTGATGAATATCAATAACGTCATTACATAGCCTACCAGAACCTCTCCAATTATCATACCACAAAGAAATCTTAGTACCCTTTCTTATTTTCCACCTCAGGAAAGGCACCATCAATTCCATGCACCTCAATATTCCTTTCCAGGCAGGACTATCAGTTTGCCTTCTTTTTGTAAGTAGACAAGGTTTGAGCTTTCAACCATTCCAGATATTATTCTCTCTAGTCAAAATCTTCCATGCAAGTTTGGCAAGTAAGGATTCGTTACTGGTTCTTGAAACTCTGATGCCAAGACCTCCGTTCTTCTTTGGCTTAGTAACCTGGTTCCAGTTTACCAGGTGCATCTTCCTTTTAGTAACATCATTTGATCAGAGGAAGTCTCTGTTGAGTCTATCTAGTCAATCATAAAAATTTTCAGGGAACCAAGCTGATTGCATGGTGTAGACTGGCATAGAGGATGAGACTAACCAATCAAAGTTTTCCTACCTGCCAAGGACAGCAGTTTGCTTTTCCAAGAGGACACACATATATTCATGATTTAATTATAACAAAGAATCAATACTAAGTTACATATCTTTGATTATGCATGTAAGATTTACGTTTGTTTTACTTAGAAGTCGTTTGATTCTATAGAGAAAGTGAGATATCTCACCTTATCTCTCGTCTCGTTCTATAGATTAAATTTCGGACGGAAGTGAGATATGCCCAATTTTTTTGGTTTTATCTCAGAATATGAGATAAATAATCTAACCTCTACCCCTAAGATAAATAATCTTGATTTTTGCCTTAGTTTTACTGTTCATCGAAATTCTTCATTAACCTTCTATAAATTTATAAATTATAAAATGCTTCACTTCTCCATTACATTAATAGATATAATATTTATTAAAGCTTCAAACTAAAAGTTTGAACAAAAAAAGTATATATTATATTTATAAGATTCTCGTGGATAATAATTCATAGTTTATTAATCAAATATCCAAAAAATAATTAACTCTATTGATAGTTTGTTTTAAGGTTTTTAGTATTTAATCACGTGTACATATATCCCTGTAGCGACAAAATTTCTAAGTTTTTAAAATAAAAAACAAGAAAAATCTAAGTACAAATAAACTTTATTTCTTAAATGGATATGTGGTTACAATCTCTAGTAATCCTCTGACTCTTTTCTAATCTTGAAACTTGGTTGACTTGAAAGTGGGTTTGATTTTGATATCTTCCACGTGTATTTGAGTTGAAAGTTAATCCAAGGGCTTTTGAGCTTGATCTTGAATTAACAATTTGACTTGATCTTCGCGACAAACAATTTGATCTTCGTCTTGACTTCTTGAACTTGTTGAATGTCAATCTTCTTTGGAGAAGTCTTGATCTTCAAAATGTTTGGATGCTTGACAAACGTTGATGTGAGGGCTTGGCAGTTTGATCTCAGATCGAAAGGATTTTTGATTTGGAATTTGATTTCAAGATTGATGAAGGATGATATGATCTTCGTCTTCTGTTCTTCGGATATATTGGGCTTTGATCTTCTTGAAGGGACTTGAATCTTAAAAAAATGGTTTTTCGAGGGTCTTGTGACTTGATCTCGAATCAAACGGACTTTTTTTCTTTAAGATTTATTTAGACTTAATCTCTAAACCTTCTTTTGTCTTTGTCTTCGAGTTTGCTGCTTTTATAGAGTGCAGATCCTCCCTGGAAGAAAGCTGTCGAGTCAGGTCCTGCGATCCTTGGGCCAACTTGCAAACCTTCTAAATTTAACCGATTTTATGCAATCAAAGATACACAATATTCCAATGTATATGTATAACAATTGCGTCCATTTCAATTGGAATACAAATCGGTTCATACAAAGACATAGAAAATAAAATAAAATCAAATTTATACTTTCCTAAATTATCCGATTCAATAGAATCATGTTTATCTCACCAACCATCTTTCCATGTATATCTTGATTCGACAAAATCAAGTAAACTAGAAAAGACTTGAGAAATACGTTCATAATCAAAACTCAATACTTTTCTAAAATAATGTGTCACGACAAAATCATTTAAACATGGAAAGTCTAAATAAATCTTTCAGAATCTCACCAAGCCTCTTTCCTTGAATTTCCTGTTATGACATGATCAATTAAAACACGAAAAATTTAAGCTAATCTTCCAAAATCTCACCAGCTCTCTTTCCTTAAATATCATATTAAGACAAGATCTATAAATCTCATGTTATGACATGATCCGTAAATCTTCTGACAACAGTATCCATTTACACAAGGAAAGACTTATGAAATAATTAAACTCAAACATAATTAATTTTAATAATCATTTCCATGAAATGAATTAGATCGAAAGTCGATCTTAAGAATGCAGAATAGACTTAATAATCAAAATATTTTTGTTGTTATACTCTTAATATTTGTTTTTACTCAAAGTTAACTTCTCAACTATCAACATATTTTTTTGGTAAATAATGCGTAACAAAGTCCTTAGACTATATCGTTCTGTAAAATCAAAGTTGTCAAGCAAAAAACTAAATCTGCGCTACGTTCCATAATGATTCTTCGCCACCGCATCACCGAGCAAGTTCCTGGAATGGGGGATCCATTTGATTTTGTGACTCCACGGCATATAAAGTAATTTACGACATTCCTTTAGCTTTGTGAAGAGACTATCATCGAGGTTAAGTCCCTCACTGATCATCTGAACAACCTCACTTGAGTACGATGCAATCTCAAGTTTTTGCACTCTCTTACTCCACGCAAGTTCAAGACCCTTTCTAATAGCTTCGACCACATATCTCTAACATCGTCGGGCATGTGATATGCGCAGTAAGTCCTCAAGTCCACACTCTTCAATCATCTCTAAGAACCCCATTGATTGCACCACGATTTTGCTGTTGGAGTACGCTTCCATCTACATTCAATTTAAACCACCCCGACTTTGGGTTTTTCCATCTCTGACTTGGTGCGAGCTTCCCCTTATTTTGCACCAACCACAACTCTGCGCTACGTTGCTTAACTTTACCAATAATCACATTCAAATTTAGCGAGTTACCTTTGAATACTCTATGATTTCTCGCCTTCCAAACTTGCCAAATTTTAGTGGTAAAAATCATTTGCCATGGCGTGTTAGCAATCCTTGGACACGGGGATTATGTGATTCCTAAATTTACTCTCAACCACTTCTCATCCGCTAGAGCTATAAATTTATTCCACTTATCATTCAGACCAAGTTTTCTCCATACCCGCCTCGCTTCAAAGCAGTCCCTCAAGATATGGATTACTGACTCCTCTGGGTTGTGACATTCCTCGCACAACAATTTCAATGATCTTTCGGTTGTATCTCAGTTGGTTGGTTGCAAGGTGATTTAGGCACGCAAGCCAAATGAAGTGGCGTGTTTTATTTCCACACGGAACCTTCCAAATCCAGTTCACAAGAGGCCATAATGAGTGCGAAGTAGAGTAATTACCCCGCATTGCCTTGTACGCCATTTGACAAGTAAACATTCTGTTGGCCGCCTCTCCTCAAATAACTCGATCATCCGAATCATGAAGCACAATGTGACTCTCCATCATTTTTCTTTTCCACTCATGTGGTATATTTGTGCAAATCTGATCGAACTTCTAGTCTCCCATGTCATCCAACACGTCGGCCAATTTAAGACCAAAATCAGTTGGATCAATGTTGCTAACGACATTATGGAGTGTAGAATTATACAACCAATTATCGAACCACAGAGATATATCCGTGCCTCGCCCAACCTTTCATCTCAAAAAAGGTTGAACTAACGCCATACATCTAACAATTCCCTTCCATGTAATACTATCACCCGGTTTGATAACATATTCCATGAGTGTCACCTCTTTCACGTATTTGGCTTCGACAAGATTCGAGCACAAACACACACACACATGCATATATATATATATATATTTTGTATAATCTTCCAACAAAATTTTGAAAGTAGTGCCTTATTGTTACGTCGTGCCGTTCGTATCCCCAAACCTCCATCCTTCTTATCCTTGGTCACATGATGCCATCTAATAAGATATAGCTTCCTAACACTCAAATCACTCGACCATAAGAAGCCCTGATTTAGGCAATCTAATTTATCACAAACCTTTTGCGGCAACCAAATGAACTGCATTAAGTGAATATGAATCGTTCCTGATATGGTTTAGATTAGTTTTGCTGTTTCCGCAAGTGATAGAGTATTACTTTTCCAAGAATTGTATTGAGCCAAAAGATTATCTAATATATCATTAAACTGATCACTTCTCACCATTCCATGAATTAGCCGCACTCCTAGGTATTTTTCGAGACAACTCATTTGAGCAAACCCCAAAATGGAACAAATTCATCTATTCATATTAGCACCTCCGACATTTGAGAAAAGACCTTGGATTTTGCCTCATTAATTTTGAGGCCCGAAGCCTTGCCAAATAACTCCAATATACTCCTGATATTATTAGCAGTCTTAAGCGTCGCTTTGCCCATCAACATTAAATCATCAACAAAAAGTACATGAAAGAACCGTGCCCCCTCTCTGCACGGAACAATAAGTTCCCAACTTCCTTCCTCCACTGCTTCAAGAATAAGATAAGCTAATAGTTCACCACACATAAGAAAAGGATATGGGGAGAGGGGATCCCCTTGCCAAAGACCATCCCGTGTTGAAACGGTTCAAGAGGTTTGCCATCCCAAAGAATTCGGGTTGACGCGTTCCCAACACAGAGCATGATCAACTCCACAATATGTCCCACGAAATTAAAGGCCTCCAGAGTATCCTCCAAAAAATTCCAACTAATCGTATCATAAGCCTTCTCGAGGTCTAGTTTTAGGATCATACACCCGACTTTATTCTTTTTTTTTGAATTCAAGTAGTGGAGAATCTCTTGAATAACAAAGATATTATCCTGAGTGCTTCGACCTTTTATAAAGCTAGACTGAGTCATGCAATAAGCATCGGTATATAATCTTTAAGTCTCATAGTAATGCACTTCGTAATGAATTATTAAAGAACATTACACATAGAAATATGTCAGAATTCAGAAATACGAGACAAATTTGTTACCTTCGGGATAAAGCACATGTGCGCCGCACATATTTTCAGATCGAATTTCCCTTCTTTGAAAGTGCTTGAGATGAACTCCAAGAGTGACTCTCTCGTCCAACTCCAATAACATTGGTAGAACATCACTTCGATTCCATCTGGGCTGACGCCTTACTTGGATAGGTAGCCCACACTATCTCCTTTAACTCTTTCATCGATACCATATTACCCACACAAATAGACATCTCAGCATCCAACCTATATTATAGCCATGAGATGGGGAGTTCAGCTTGCTCATTAAGCCTTGACGTAAAGGTCTCACGTAAAAAACGGATTGTGTGATTCTTTAATAAAACCTGATCCATAATCCAAAGATCATCAATTTGAAGCGTTAGGATCCGGTTCTTCTTGCGACAAACAATAGTTGATTTGTGGAAAAAAGACATATTCATGTCACCCTTTACAAGCCATTTAACCCGTGATTTTTTGTGCCAAAAGACCTCTTCATTCCTCAAAATCGTGTTATACTCCTCGATGAGCTCTTTCTCCAGTTTCGCAAGAAATTCAAAATTTTTCCGTGCCAAAGCCTTCTGTACTCCCTCGATTCTATTGACCAGCTTACGTTTTTTAACAAAAAATATTTCCACAGCCCTTCGCATTCCATGGATTGACTTTCGAGACTCGCTCAAGCAATACCCGTGTTATTCACCCAGATAGGATTAAGGATATTATCACACTCCAGATTTGATATCCACATAGCCTCAAATCTGAACGGTCTCAACACCTTCTTCACTTCTGATCCAAATTAACTCGTCAAAATAAGTGGATTGAAGAACAAAAATGACATTTTTATATAATTATTTATTAAAAATAATATTATGGAATTTTGGTATTATTTTTGTTAAATTTTAATTTGTAAAGATATCATAAATAAGTAAGATACAATTGCTTTTATTAAGACACTATAATACAAAGGTAAATGTTTATCGTTGGTCAAAATCTCAAGTATTAGGTCAATCGAAAGTCACATAGACATTTGAGACGACAATCAAAAATTGCCTCCGCATGATGACCAATATTGAGTGGTGGAGCCAAATTGAGGGACTAAAATCAAGCGCCTCCAAAGTAGGTGACTAAACCGCAAACATGCCAAGTTAGGAGACTAAGTCTCATTTTTCCAACTGATAACTTAAGTCATTTTAATAAACGAATACTTATGTACATAACATCCTAAGGTTTGAAATATATGAGATACATATTCACACGATATGGATACAAAAATACGAAATTTTCTCAAATTTATAGGATAGAATTTGTCGAAGATACATAAACTATGTTGTTTTAATAACTTTGTATATATAAAAATAGAGTTTGAATATGAATGCAACACAACAGAGTTTCTAGTATTCACTTTGCATATCAACATATTATTATAGTAAATATACTCAGACTTTAAACACAATTAAAATATGGGCACATTTACAAATATCCACAATTTTTCATAAACTTAAAATACAAATAAACACTCAAAGTATTAAAGTATCAAATATATTAAATTACAATATTAAAGAGTTTTTCAATATATAATAAATGATCATTATTTAACTATACCTTATTATCTGACGGATACGTGTGAGATACGCTCTTATGACGTATTCAATATGTATTCGTGGGCTTTTTTTTGTTTTTTTTAGTTTTTAGTCAAAATAAGCTACGCAATATATTGAATACGTATCCAAAGAGTATTCACATCTAATACTCTGGAGTCAGGATACATGCGAGTTTTGAGAATATTCTAGCATCATATATTGGTTATCAAGTAGGACGGTCTCTGGCATTATGTGTTTGCAAACTCTTCTCTCAAATCACAATCACATAATTTAAAGTAAAGCTGTATAATTTTCTACAAGTCATAAATGGTGGTGTTTGCAAAAAAAATTATAAATTAAAAAATCTGTAAAAAAAATTACTATGAAAATAACCACCACAGGCTAAAAGCAGGAGGACACCAACTTCCAGATTGTGGAGGTTATTAGCTTAAAAAAAGTTTTTTTTTTTCATTTAACTTGTAAACTAAACACCATAAAAGTGATTTATTAAGAGTAAAATCTGATTTTAGCTTTTTTTAAGAGTTTTCAAACAGTAGATTAGTAATCTGCTTTTGATAAGTATAAATAAATTTGCACTCGATTTAATAACTTTAATACTTGCATTGGGACATGCTATTATATACACGAACAATTTGTATTGTGCCACGTTACATTGAAGACCGGGTGTAAGATTTACTTATCTCAGAGCCGGCTACGAGATAAAAAGGCTGTAAGTTGTTGCAACTGACAATTCAATTTGTGCTACGTGCTGAGAAAGTGGGCAGCAGCCAAAAGCTATTGACAAGAAGGTGGGTACGTTACGTACGTGGTTAAATATTGATAAATTATAACCTGGTTGTAAATAAAACATTAGCTTTCTATACTATTAGCATAATATTTAACCATATTGTTTTTTTGTTAAGATAAAGATGAATTCATACTTGCAAATATTTAATACATTGATTAATTTTTACCTTGATGCTTTAGTTATATGGTTAACAGATTTCCATTATAACCATGATTTGTCATGTCATCCTAGACCGGTTGTAATTAATGTCACATATAACCATGTGATAGATTTGCAATTAGTATAGCATATTTAAAAGAAAACCCGCAAAAAATCAGGATTGGATTGAAATTGAAAATACACCGGCTGTAAGACTGTGCTAATGCTGTGAGATAAGCACTACTCTAATACAAATTGTAGTACCTACTAAACCGTGCAAAAATTGGTAACCTATAACTCTACCTAATAATCACCAAAATTAAAGCAACTCGTATCTTTGTTAAGAAGAAAGTCAAATACGAGGTTGATTTAATCTCCATTCAGAGACGCCTTTTGTCTTAAGGCATGAAAATGAAAATTCTAAAAGAAACAGAGGATGACTACCACAATTCCGCTCAAACTGTGTTCTCTATTGACGATCTGTTAACAGAAATCTTTTTACTACTCCCTTTAAAATCTCTCCTTTGCTTCAAATCAGTGAACAAACAATGGCTAACCTTAATTACAAATCCCAGATTCTGTCACCTCTACTGCCCCAAAATCGACCCGCCTGTCGGCCTCTTTTTGCCTTCGCCTGAAGATAATCGACATTATGAGTACATTCCCTTCAATGTCAAGTTCAAGAACAACAAACCAACGTTGAGTAAATTAGATCCCACCTTTGCAGATTCTCCCCCGGTTACGATCTTGCAATCTTGCAATGGGTTGTTGCTCTGTTGCAGAACTCTGTTGTCTGATCACAGTTACTCTGTTTACAATCCCACCTCGAACCAGCTTTTTCGACTTCCAAAACCGGAGTTAAGAAATGGGATTTGTAACGGGGTTTATGGGATGAGCTTGGCTTTTGATCCGGTTAAGTCTTATTACTACAATGTCGTATGTGTTCGTTTATTGGAAGATACGAATTTGTTTACGATTGACATTTTCTGTTCCAAGACCGGTTCTTGGCAACTGTGGGGCGAGCCCTTTTCGGCTGTGGTTAATTTCGAGACAGGGGTGTACTGGAATGGCGCCATACATTGGTTGGGAATTGGAGATGGCGACTCGTTGTATTTCAACGTTGAGCGTAAGGTGCTCAATAAGATGCCTGACTTGCCAAAGCGATATGGTCGGAATTCTTATTTTGGAGAGTCTTGTGATCACTTGCATTTCATTGAGACGCGTGGTCCGGAGGTTCTGTTTGATGTGTACGAGATGCAGAGGGATTATTCTAAGTGGTTTGTTAAGTACCGTGTTGATCTCTCGCAGGTTATTCGTGGTAATCCGGATATGGTTTTGGGACGTATTAATCCAATGGGATGGTTCAGTCTTACTTTCTCTGTGTTTACAATTATTCGAGGCGAGAGGAAGAGGGATTCGTTCTTGGTTCTGCAGACGCAGAGTAAAGTCTTACGATTCAACCTCGTTTCGGAAACATTTGAGAAGCTTCACGAGTTTAAGGCCAATGCAGCGGCTGCTACGGGTTTTCTGAGATATCCAAAAATCTGTGGATTTCAGTTCATTGAATCTTTGTGTCCTGTTTAGTACGTACTTACTTATGATTCTCTTGCCAATTCTTTTTTATAGTTTCATTGTGTAACTATGGAAAATTTTCAAGTTTAAGAAATTCTTTATACTGTTGTACTAATCTCTATTGAACATTTGAAATGGCGGTGCACCTAATCCATCATGATTCTACCAAACCTTTCTTGCAGTTTGCGTAATACGACTATTGGCATTCAGATTATTGGTAGGTAATATAGCATGAGATAGCCATCTTTAAGACGTGGGTATTTCCCGTATTGGCGCGACCCATAGGCTAAGCCCATATTTTGGCTATATCGGGGATTGTTCTCGATATACATATCGAAGATGGCCTTCGATATGGTACATGGCAGAAACTATAAATACCCGTCTCGCATACCGAGAAGGGGACATAATGACTACATAAACCTACATGCTGATATCGAATACACATATTCGATATCACCTTCGACGCAACCTCGACATCCGATTCGACATCCTATTCGATATCAAGCCCGGCCTCATCTTTGGCCTCTTATCCGACGTATCTCCGATATTGTTCTCGACATATCCCCGACGTCACCTTCGACATCACCTCCGACGTCATCTTCGACATCATCAGTGATACTCGATCGAGCCTCCACTCTAAGTATCTGGCGTTCCGCACTAAAGTCATCCTAAAGCTAGTTCTAGTGATATGAGACATAATTTGTAATAGAATCATTATACCGCACCTGTAATACTCACCTCTTTATATATATATATATATATATATATACGATCTATTTTCAAATTACCTTAGTTGGATAAAAAAGTCTCATATAGTAATAGAAATAGTTGAATTAAAATACAATATGCTTATCCTTTGATTATTGTTTCTTTTTGAATGTCATCCTGATCTCTAGCTGCTAGGTTGTTTTTTTTTTTTTTGTTCATTTCTTCTCTGCAACTTGTTGAACACATTTTTGGTATACGGTTAATTATTGAGTTCCTATACAAACATATTGAGTAGCAAGTGAAAACAGATACTTAACAAAAAGCTAATTTCGTAGTAGAAATTATTTATGATATTGTATAACCCCTGCAACCAACGTTTTGCAAATTAACAATGAGAGTTTTAATTTGTTTGCAGAGATACCTCTATTATTTTATTTCCTATTAGTATTAGTATTGTTTCCTAAATTATTTTGGATGGTCCTTTCTTTTTGGCTCGAAAAGGAATTCATTAAAAATGAGCACAAGGGGCACTTGTCCCACACCAAACTGTGAGAGATTATTTGGAATGGTATTTCATTAAGTGATTAGTAAAGTGAATTACAAGAATATATATACATCTACAAGAGTATACAATAAGGAAAGATTCTTTTATCTAAGTATGGTAAAGATAACTATCTAAGTATGGTGACGATAGACTAGAACCCCTTAATCAGGGGAAGAAGATTCCGTAGTATCTTCCTTTGTAATACGCCCCTTCAAAATTGTCGTTCCATCGGCTAAGGAAATTTGGAACGCAAGGAGATAAATCGCGTCCGATGGAGGGCCTTCGTGAGGATGTCGGCGAGTTGGTCAAGGGTGCTGATATGTGATACACAGAGGAGTTCTTTGGAGACGACATCCCGAACGCAGTGAATATCAATAACGATGTGCTTCATCCGTGAGTGGAGGACGGGATGTAGAGAAAGATGAGTGGCACCAATATTGTCGCAGTAGATGGTCGGAGGCGATGGTGGTGAGAGGTGAAGTTCAGACATAAGATTTTGAATCCACCAAACTTCCGATGTTGTAGTGGCGAGGGCCCGATATTCGGCCTCGGTCGAAGATCGAGCTATGGCCTGTTGCTTGCGGGAGCTCCAGGAGATCAAAGTGTTGCCTAGAAAATAATGAAGGCCGTGGTGGAAGAGCGGTTAATAGGGCCGCCGGCCCAGCCCGCATCAGAGTAACCGCGGAGAGTAAGAGGAGAGTCACGCCGGATAAGAAGACCATGAGTGATAGTACCCTTAAGGTACCGTATGACCCTCTTGACCCCGACCCAATGTACCTCGGTGGGCTTGGAGACAAATTGGGCAAGACGAAAGACTGGGAAAGCGACCGGGTGGGTGAGAGCAAGGTGCTGAAGTTCACCAATGGCTTGGCGATACAAGCTAGGGTCGCAGGTGGGCGAGGAGTTCCGAAAGGTCGAAGTGGCATTGGGGGCCATAGGAGTGGAGACGGTCTTGTCCCCTTCCATATGATGGAGATGAAGGATGTCACTGACATACTTGTGCTGGGAGAGGAGAAGGCCTTCCTTACAGGGCAAAGCCTCAATGCCAAGAAAGTAGGAGAGGGAACCAAGATCCTTGATGGCAAAGGACGACTGAAGGCGACGGATAAGGGACGAGATAAGGTCGGGGTCCATGTCAGTGAAGATAATGTCGTCCACATATACCAAGAGAAAGAGAACGGTGGGGCCACGACGAAGAATGAATAGAGAGGTATCAGATTTAGACTGAAGAAATCCTAGTGGGAGAAGGGCATCTCGGAGAGCCTGAAACCAAGCACGGGGAGCTTGTTTGAGCCCGTAGATGGATTTTCGAAGATGACATACGTGGGAAGGTCGAGCTTCGTCTTTGAAACTCGGGGGTTGCTCCATAAAAACCTCTTCAGTGAGATTATCGTGAAGGAAGGCGTTGCTCACGTCAAGCTGACGGATGGGCCAAGAGTTCACAACGGCAAGTGAGAGAAC
Source organism: Linaria vulgaris (assembly GCA_948329865.1). Taxonomy (NCBI): domain Eukaryota; kingdom Viridiplantae; phylum Streptophyta; class Magnoliopsida; order Lamiales; family Plantaginaceae; genus Linaria; species Linaria vulgaris. Next base: position 78,991,998 of record OX415249.1, on the reverse strand, counting down.
AAGGTGTATAGTGACGGGCTTGACAACTGGGCTGAAAGTGTCAGTGTAGTCAACGCGAGGCCGTTGGTGAAAGCCTTTAGCAACCAGGCGGACTTTATATTTGTCAATGGAGCCATCGGGATTGCGTTTGATATGGAAGACCCATTTGCACCCAACAATATCGGAGGCCCGATGAGTAGGAACGAGTTCCCAAGTCTCGTGTTGAAGAAGCGCATTAATTTCCAACGACATGGCATCACGCCATTGCGGAATCTTGAGAGCAGCAGAAACAGTGGTTGGCTCAGGAGATACCTTGGTGGAAAGGTTGACCAGCTTTGGCTTGAAAATGTTGTTCTTGGACCGGGTCGTCTTAGGATGACATGATTCGGGCTGAGATGGGTTTGGGACAGTTGGTGCAATGAGCGGCTCGGAAGTAGGGACGACCGTGAGAGCAGGCGGTGAAGAACGCTGGGCCAGGCGGTCGGTCGATGGGCTTGGCGCGGGACCGCGTTGGGCCGAGTGGTCGACCTGGGAGTTGGGTGCTGGAGCGCGTTGGGCCGAGCACTGGACTGGTGATCGGGGTGCTGGAGCGCGTTGGGCCGTCCGCTGAGCTGGTGGGCTGGGCACTGGATTGTGCATGGCCGACCGATGGGTTGGTGGGTTGGGCGATGGTGTGCGTTGGGTCAACCACTGGGCTGGTGGGTTGGTTGTGGCGGTCAAGGACGGGCCCGGATATGGAGGAAGGGCCGGGCAGGATGGCGGCTCAAGTGCAGGGGTCACGGGCTTGGCCACATGCGACATGAACTTATCCTCATAAAAACGAACATGGCGTGAGATAAAGATCTTGTTTGTCAAAGTGTCCCAATATTTATAAGCGCTTTGTGAAGTCGAGTACCCAAGAAATAAGCATGGTCGTGACGAGAAGCTTAGTTTGCCCGGTTCATACGGTCGTAGCCATGGATAGCAAAGACACCCAAAGACACGTAATTTGAGATAATTCGGGGAAGACCCATATAGTTTCTGAAACGGTGAGAATTTGCTAATAGCGGAGCACGATATTCGATTAATGAGATAGAAGGCCGTTTGAAGGGCAAATGACCAAAAGGTAGGCAGTAATTTGGCATGGTGTAATAGGGCCCGACCCGTTTCAACTATATGGCGATGGCGACGTTCAGAAATCCCATTTTGTTGTGGCGTATGCGGTGCAGTTGTTAACCAGCTTATGCCCGATTTTGCAAAAAAGGTTTTAAGTGCCAGAAATTCACCGCCGTTATCACTGTAAAAATTCTTGATGGTTTGAGAAAATTGTTTTTCCACCAATGGATTGAAGTGGATAAAAATAACATAAACTTGTGATTTAGCGACCAATGGAAATAGCCAACAATAGCGAGTGTATACGTCCACAAAAATCACATAATAACAAAATCCATCAAGCGAGGTCACAATGGGACCCCAAACGTCCGCAAAAATATAGTGTAATGGATGTAAGGCAGTAAACGAAGAGTCCATAAAAGGTAAACGGTGAGACTTGCTAACATGGCAAGATTCACAAAATAAGTCCTGCGCAGAGGAAGTAGTGTTCAACGGTAATTTAAATGACGATATTAAAGACGAGCTGGTCTTGGAGGCCGAATGACCAAGACGGGAATGCCAAGTGTGAAACGTGGTTCGAACTCCCAAGGTAGCTAAATGAGAAGCATACTTCATATAGTATGAGGGAGGCCGAATGTGATACACACCATCACTGCAAAGTCCCTTCGCCAACAAATCCCCCGACGGTTGATCCTTAATGACAAAATAATCATGAAAGAATTCCATAGACACATTATTATCTTTCGTAAATCGATGCACGGATAAAAGATTATGCTGAGACAAGGGAACCCTCAAAACATTGGATAAAGTAAATGTGCGTGGATGAAATTTTTATTCAGAAGAACCAACATGTGTTATTTACATACCACGTCCATCAGATATGTGAACCTCGTCCGTTCCATCATATTCCGAGTGGTAGTTCAACGTGTTGAGATCCGGAGTGATGTTGTGAGATGCTCCAGAATCAACAAGCCAACCTCCATTGCCGTAGCGGTGTTGGGTCGGTGGTGGGGTGCGGGCGGCATTAGCCATGGCAGTGAGGGTGCTGAGTTGGTAGGATCGTGGTGTGGTGTGGCCATAGCGACCGCAGATCTGACATTGCACGTTAGAATCATGAGTATTGGAGATATTTGTCATGGAGTGATTGTTACCTCGAATGCGACCACGAGAGTGGCGGTCACGGGAGTTATGATAGCCACGACCACGGGTTTGGGGGGCACGGTTGGGCTGATAAGGAGCAGAGTTGCGAGGTGCATGGTGACGAGCCGCCGTGTTGGCCGTAGCCACAAGGGTGGTGGTGGCCTGATCTAAACGCCGAAGGTACGCCTCATGGGAGACGAGCGCACTGTGTAACTCGGCAAAGGTGAGGGATTTCTCTCGAAGGCGGATGGAAGTGTCGATGTCCCTGTACGCCGCGCCAAGTCCGTTTAGGACATAGAGAGTAACATCATCCGGGTGGATAGGGCGATCAAGCATCGCTATCTCGTCAACCTTGGCCTTAATGTCAGTGAGAAAGGCTGTGACTGAGCGTGATCCAATGGTGGCCGAGTTGAGGGTATCTTTGAGCGCCATCACACGCGTGCGGTCGGGGCGTGAAAAGTTGTGCATGAGACAAACCCATGCTTCGGATGAAGTAGTGGCATTGTGGATGAGAGGGAGAAGGTCATCCAAGATGGATCCGACGAGGGCACCAAGGAGAAGCGAGTCTTGTTGGAACCACAAAGTGTAACCCGCGATGTCGGATGGGGGAGGGCATGGAAACCGTCCCTGAAGGTAGCCTAGTAGGTTTAGGCCGTTGAGTTGTTAAACAACTTGGAGCCGCCATTATAGGTAGTTAGTAGTGGTAAGTTTGAGAGGGAAGTGGTGGGATTGAGTGACGTGTGTGAGCGTGGTGGGGGCTGGTGGTGCGGTGGGGAGGTCCGTGGTTGGGTTGCGGTCTAGGTCAGCGCCAAAGGAAGCGGTCGATTCGGTCGACATTATGTTGGTGGCGGCCAAAAAGAGAGATTTTTTTAAGAGGGTTGGTGGTGGCGGCCGAAATATTGAAGAGAAGATTAGGGTGGATCGTTTGATCTTATGATCTTTTTGATGCTCTTGATACCATGTGAGAGATTATTTGGAATGGTATTTCATTAAGTGATTAGTAAAGTGAATTACAAGGATATATATACATCTACAAGAATATACAATAAGGAAAGATTCTTCTATCTAAGTATGGTAAAGATAACTATCTAAGTATGGTGACGATAGACTAGAATCCCTTAATCAGGGGAAGAAGATTCCGTAGTATCTTCCTTCCTAATACAAACATCAGTACATGATCTCAATCAAGACAGTAAGGCATAAAAAACACCAATAAAAAAAGAGAACAAACAATCGTTCTTGTTCGATTTTAGCCAACTCCAACTCTTAAGCTTAATAAGATCAACCTCTTTATTGATGTCGATAACTCCGCCTTTAAACACTATCTCGTTTCTCAATTTCCAGATTCTCCCAGTGGTGATGCACCAGATATTTTCCAAAACCGAATCCTTGATTTTCTTCGAAAACCATCCTCGAAATTGAAGAAGGTGTGACTTAGGATATTCGAGATCCCTGTCGCAATACAATACCCATCCACCTTGCCAACCCCATCCAAATGCTCGACGCAACTCGACATTCGAAAAAAAACATGTTTTGAGCTTTCAATTTTCAGATTACACATGCACAAAAGGTGTCTCTATAATCTGTAATAATTCCACATTTGTGAAGGTGCTCTCTTGTAGGGATCTTATTGATAAACAACTTCCAAGCGTGGATTTTTGTTTTTAACTCACCTTTAACGTCCCAAAATTTTGAAAGAAAAGCATTTGAGTTCTGTTCACGAGTTGCCATTAACTTCTTATATGTTGTTTTTGTGGAAAACAAACCATTAGGTTCCAAATTCCAAATCCAACGATTGCCTCTACCTTCACAAAGTTGAGTCTAATGCAGCTCAGTTTCCATCTCGTGGAGACTCATTTCCCAATCAAACAAATCCCTTCTCCACATCCATCGCCAATGCTAACGCCCATCAATCCACTCACCCAACTTGTCAATTGTTGCATCCTTTTGCAAGGAGATCGAAAATAACCTTCTATATTTAGATTGAAGAGTAGTTTCTCCGATCCACAACTCTTTCCAGAATAAAGTCTTGCTACCATATCCAACTTTCTTTTTAACTTCTTCTTCGAACCAATGGCCCCCTTGACGGTCTTGAGTCAAGTTCCGTAAATCCCTCCACTAGATGGACTCCACCGAAACTCCTCGCATTCTTCTTTGATTTTAAGAATTCGGATAAGCACACCCATACTTTGCTTTTAGAACTTTTCCCCACAAAGAATTATTATTCGCCATCGCTTTCCATTTCCATTTACAAAGAAGCGCATAATTAACTTTCTCAAGATCTTTGAGACCCAAGCCCCCGTCTTCTTTGTTCTTACAAATCGTATCCCAAGAAACCCACATCGATTTTCTTCTCTTTTCCTTAGCACCCTAAAACAAAATTCTCTGTAATTTTGTAACTCTTTGAGCACTTTTTTGGGGCCCTAAAGATGGAAAAAAATGGATTGGTAGCCCGGTTAGAACTGATTTGAGAAACACCGTGCGACCCCCCGTGGACATATCTCTTCCCTTCAAGTTGGAGAACCTGCTATGGAAGATTTTGAACACTGGTTTCCATGTAGCGACTCTCCTTGAATTAGCCCCAATTTCCACCCTGAGGTATTTGAATGGTAATGAACCAATTATGCAATTTAGAGAGTTTTCCATCTCTTGGAGACTATAATTATCAACATGTATTCCCGTAAGCGCACTTTTTTAGAAATTTGTCCTCAAACGTGAGACTAATACAAAGATCCTTAATAAGCACTTAATTGCCCATAAATTTGACTCTGTGGCGTTTCTAAAAATAATTGTATCATCCGTTAATTGGGAAGCAAAATGATACAATCTGATGAGCTAATTTTAACCCCTCTAAACAGATTTTTCTCCTCCGTTTTTTTAATCATTCTGTTAAGCACTTCAGCAACTAAAAGGAATAAAAAAGCTGACAACCGGTTGCCTTGTCTTAGTCATCTACTCAACTTGAATTCCCCACATGGACTCCCATTCACCAACACCTTAGCTTTCGCCGTAGTGACACACTCGTTAATCCACCCTTGCCATTTTGAACAAAAGCTGAATTCCCCATCATTGACTCCAATAATTTCCAGCAAACATAATCATAAGCTTTGTGGAAGTCGGCTTTCAAAATGACAGTGGTTCTTCTTCTCCTTATCACGTCTTCCACCACTTCGTTAGCAATAATAACACTTTCAACGCTCTGACGACCACCCACAAATGTTGTTTGTTCCTCAGAATTAATAGGTTTCATGACTACCCTCAATCTGTTGGCCATTACCTTAGACAAAATTTTGTAATACTACCCAAAAGGAGATTGGTTTGTATCATGAGGGTTCTCAACTTTAGGAATTAAAATCACAAATGACGAGTTCAACCCGCTTGCCAACTCTCCATTCACTTAGAATTTGTAAAAAAATCTACCTACGTCTTTACTCATCACGCTCCAAAACCTTTTGACAAACCCAAGGTTTATCTCGTCCCGTCCAGGACTTTTACACACTCCCACACAACCTCCTTGATCTCTTCTTCTGTAAAGTTTTCAATGAGCTTAAGATTTTCTTCTTTTGAAATATCTTTAAAATCAATAGCTTGACGGGTCGGCCTTTCCCAATTATTTTCAGCATACATGTCTTGAAAATGGCTCTTGAGTTCTCTCTTAACATCCTCAACCTCATCAAACCACTTATCTTGAACACGAACTCCCTGAATTTCGTTTATTTTCCTTCTTCTCACCAAAGATTTAGATGGTCATTTCTACTATGAGGATTATTCAATTAATCCATAAGGACAGAAATGTGAGCACAACTCAGAGACATATTTCTTTTATTTGTTTCATCAAGTTTTAAACAATAATCTTAAGAATTTAAGATTCAAACACTACTACAAATGACGTCCGTAGTAATTCTAACTCTATTCACGTTGATGTTAATGGCTTATTTCCTCCAATTATATTCATTTCTACTATTATTATTATTCCAAGAGTTTTTGGCGTCCTTGCAATTGTTGCAAACCCATTTTTTAACATAAAAACTGAAGTATTTGATGGACAAATGTTAAAAGGAGACATATATATATATATACCATGAGGATTGGGGACACGGAACTTAAAAAATGAGACACTTTAGAGTGGAGATAGAAAGACTCCTCCACCTAAGGCTGGACACCAGGGTAGACACCACCGTTGAAGAAGAAGAGGAAGACTGACGGGGGAGTAAACAACTTCGAACGTGAACAAAGATACGAGAAGAACCTTCACCGACCTACGAAGGGGACGAGGAGAAACCAAACACATGACTCGATGAATATGTTAATCCAAGAAAACTTACAAAGAGAATCCCTAAAAAGATTCCCACTCTCAAAAGTAATGACCTTTGAGTCCAACAAAAAGTCCAATCGAAACATATTGGCAAAAGACCAATCAAACGGGCACTAGCAAAACAAGACCACTCGAACGTGCATAGGCAAACAAAGACAAGCCGAAAGAATGTTGACAAACTAAGTTCTAATAAAAAATGGGATGAGCAAGGAGCACGGATATCAACAAATTCAATTCAATTTACAATGCAAAGCAGTTATTTGGGAACATACTTTATTTACACAACGAAATGGCGATTAAAGTGAAAAAAAGAAGAAGGGAGAGAGTCGCATCTAGCCCCCTTGGGAGGCCTCCGAACCAGACCCAACATTTGAGCCATCCCCTCGTCATCAAGAATAGGGCAAAGAATGTCAAAGAACTCTTTGTTATAGCCTTCCACAAGGAAACCTAATCACTCCCACATATAAGTGCTCCAGTCAAAACCTTTCCGTAAGTAAGCAGCAAAATCTTCGATCCAATATTCCTGATGCTCTTCGGACCCCTTATATTCCTCTAAGGCTCGGCCCACCGCTTTGATAATGACCCATTTGTGGGACTTAGGTAAGTCCTTCTAGCATAGATCCAAGTCTCGATACTCCTCTTATACCTTGAGAAGTTCACCATCCTTCGCCTTCTAAGAACTCAAAGTCATCTGAGAAGTACATGCCAGCTCATCAAGCGCGACCTATAAACTAACCACATGCTCTTGAAGTTGAACATTAGAACCAAGAAGTTGCTTCGCATCCATCGCAGCAACCTGCTCCTCTCTTGAAGCGGTTGAAATCCTTCGAACTGTGCAACGACGCCTCCTAAAGCTATCACAACTCATACTAAAGACCCGCAAACGTGGCGCGTAACACATATTCATCTTTGAGCTTTTTTCACAGTTGCTCCATAACCAAAGATTCCGAGACAGACCAAAGCCTTCTTTAGCTCCCTCTCGGAATTAGCAAGGCGCTCATACAGCCTTTTGTTATCACGTCTTTGTTTCCAATTTGAGCGTCGATCTTCATTTAAGGAAGGTTTCGTTATTTAACTTTGGAGTTAATAAAGGAAAGATCATTCTTCAATGTCGACGTCTTCTAAAGAAACAATCTTCTGCATGAGTCTTCTTTCCTTGTAGCATTCCTCAACTTTCCTTCTTTATTCAACCGCGCTCCTCATCATAAATAAGGAAAGTATATCGATGGAAACTTTCATTTATAGCTCAATTCTTGCATGATATCGTCAACTTAGAGCATACAAAATGAACTAAAATTGTGAAACTAGGTTAATAAGTGAATAAATGCAAAATCTGCAGTATTAAAATTTTTTCCAGATTGTGCAGTGTTATAATGTTATACTCCGTGTTTGGTTAACAAATCACAAGTTCAGTGTTGTCCTAACACTTACACTTTCAGAAAACACTACAACAACTCACATTTATCAGGTTTTTTTTAACACAAACCTACTTTATATATAGCAGGTTTGCGAAGGCTCACGGTTGAGCCTCCACTCAATTGTTACAATCACATCATGAAGAGGTGGTTGCCTAGCCAATGGAAACTTCCATTGAATAATCTTCACCTTCAATATTTGATTAGTGACCAATTAGATCTTCAAAATAATCTTCAATATGGCTCTGCCACCATCTCACACCCACCCCGCGTAAGAAGATCTTCTTAGCTTTCGATAACATTGCAACGCAGTCGTACTTCATGTTAAAAGCACCATGCTCCACCATAAAAGCACAAGCGGCCAAATGTCGAAAACAAACCCCTACCGATTGTATGGTGCAATTCCTAGCCTGGCTCTGATGGAAGTCATCAGCCATCGACATGGCTTCACATGCCATGCATTCCTGCCAAGTCATGACGTGTGCAAACTGGGACCCACTAACACCAATGCTTTGTCTTATGACAAGTTGACAACGCTACAGTCTTTAGAACACACCACCTTTTATAACACGTCATTCAAGCAGGAAATATCAGATTCACCATGTAATGATTGACTCAAAGCCTCTTGTGGGAACGACTATTCATTCTGGATAATTTTCTCTTACGTGGTTCGAGTGTATGCACCACTTCTAACATATTTCATATGTTGCAGTAGCAACTGTATTCGTTGTGCTAGTAACACAACTATGTTTTAGTTATAACTCCCCTAGTTGAATCCTTATGTAACACGACCAAATCAACTTCTCGTGACTTGAATTTTTCACAAGACACTGTTGATTTTCATGTTAACTACTACACATCAAACTTCACTGTATTCGTTGCACCAGTGAGCTGGTGAATTCCTTTAGGTCAATCCGCGGAAAGCGATATCTTGTATTTTCAGACAAGATTTCAAGGTTCTCAAGAAATTGATAGGGTCACAACGATTTAACTTGATAATTAATTTCCTTTGTACAAATTTTCCTTAGTAGAACATATTCACACTACCATCACGAGAGCTCCATCCTAGTAAAAACTCCATCCTAGTAAAAACTCCATCTCGAGCAGAACCTTAGTTCTAATATCACTATTGGGTATTTGAACCACCAAATACCATCTCTAGGACTTGCCATGGTGAAAATATGAACCTACTCAAATAAAACATTGACCATAGAAACAACACATGAATTTAAAGTGAAAAATCCAACATTGGAGAAATACCACATGGACTCCAACAAAATCAACTATGTATATATTACAACTACATAATTTTCACTCATTCCAAACCACCGATCCCCTAGAGTCTTCTTACAAGCAACATACTCTAACCAACCATAACACAAATATACAAAAATAGTACATGAAAAAATACATTACATTTTTGAGATGTCTTTTCTTTTTGCCCAAACTTGCTATGGAGGCTCACGATTGAGCCTCCATACAATTGTCACAACCACCTCATGAAAGGTGGTTGCTAGCCATTTGGAAGCTTCCTTTAAGCTTCCTACCGAACAAAAGTAACAGACTAGCAATGTTTTAAAAAGTAAAAGCGTAGGCGTTTTGTGTTCCAAAAGTCTGGAGGCAAATAAGCCTCGTGAATTATTATTTAATATTTTAAAATACATTATATATGTGAAAAAATTAGTAATGTTGTTACAGTTTGTCGGTCCATTTAAAGTAGAGAAAAGTATAAAAATAATACGTTATGCATGTTTAATATCATACTAAATGTAATATTGTTTTATTAACCTTACAAAGTGAATATGTAACTAAATAAGTAATAAAACAAACAAATAATAAACACTCTTTTGTGAACAAGAAGAAACAATAAAAAAAATACTCAAAATTCAAAGATGAATCAAACATATATGTTTTATATTCCTTCAAAACTCAACTAAAAAATATTATCATTATCCTCGACAAAGCGTAAAAAGTAACTATTACTATTCCATATAGGGAAAAAGTACGGACTATACCTATCGTTTAGCCTCTTTTACGAAACTATACCCAACATTTGAACTTTTGCAACACTATACCCAACCGTTGAAAAACGTAACTATACTATACCTATACTAAATTTCCGGCCAAAATTCAAAATTTTGAGGGGTAAAACAGGTATCAACTATATTTTCGGGTAAAATGGAATTTTTTATTATTGAAAATAAAAAAAAAAAAAAAAAAAAAACAAAAAAAAAATTGCAGCCCCCCCCCCCCCCCCACCCCCCCACCCCCAACGGGGCTGCAACCAGCAGCCCCCTACCCCCCACCCCAAACGGGGCAGCCCCCCTACCCCCCCCCCACCCCCACCCCGCTGCACCAGCGGGTTGCAGCGGTGGTGGCGTCGATCGACGCCGCCACCGCTGCAACTCGCGGTTGCAGCAGTGGTGGATCGCTGCTGGTTGCAGCCCCGTGGGGGTGGGCGGGGGTGGGGTAGGGGGGCTGCTGGTTGCAGCCCCGTGGGGGGGGGGGGGGACTAGGGGGGCTGCTCTATTTTTTTTTTTTTTTTTTAATTTTCAATAATAAAAAATTCTATTTATGATTTTTTTTATTTTTTTATTTAAATATACCGAAAAGACTATATTACCCCCCTCACTTGCCGAGATATGATGTCACTTTGTCTGAAAATGACGTTTTTTGGCCGGAAAATTAGTATATGTATAGTATAGTTACGATTTTCAAAGGTTGGGTATAGTGTTGCAAAAGTTCAAAGGTTGGGTATAGTTTCGTAAAAGAGGCTAAACGATGGGTATAGTCCGTACGTTTTTCCTTCCATATACTTTCTCAAGCTTTTAAAAGTCAAAAATAGCTCTTCAAAAGTTTCTTCCACATGTTTATATAACTATATCACTGCCAAAAATATTATTCATAATTCATTTTGTGCCCTCATTAAGTGCAATAATTTATGTTTATTTCATTTCAAAACATTTGTAAAGCGTAAACTGTAAGTTCAAGACGCAAAAAGTGAGACGCAAAAAGTGAGCTCAGAGCATACCCGTTGACATTAAAGAGTATGTTTAGTAACACCGACGTCTGAAACCTGTGTTTTGAAGCATTAATAACTTTTTGCTTCAAGGTGAGCTTCTATGCGAGCTTCAAGAACCTTTTTTTTTAAAACAATTGGCACTAGTTGCGCCACGTCCTAGCGTGGTTGCTCAAATAATTTCACCAAGAATGGATTAACTTAGATTATAGGGAGAATTATCCAAATTACCCTTGAACTATGAGGTTACACAAATCATCCATCATGTTTGAAAATTTACACAAACCATCCTTATGTGAAAAGAAAAAAACTTAAAAATGATGAAGACAACCTTACAACTTCTACTCATAGCAAAGACTAAAATTGACACATAATTTATTTTTACTTTTAAGATATTATGTTTTTAGTGTTTTGTTTTTTTAAACGAAACAAATGCTTATTTTCGTCGCAACTCTAATTTTGTTTTTGTTTCTTTTGCAAAATAAATGAGGAGATAAATTTAAATCCAACAAAACTTAATAATTTTTATGCGAAAATTGGCCAAGGACAGTTTGTGTTATTTCTCAAACATGAGAGGCAGTTTTTATAATTACCTCATAGCTCAAGGGTAGTTTGTGCAATTCTCCCAAAATCTTATTTTTTTATTTGATCTGTTTTTGAATGCATAATTGTGTAATTTGATTCCTAATTTTTCAGTGAATTAAGGTAAAGAAGCCATGAAGGTGCTAAAAGAAGCTGAAGAGGACCACCGGAATTCTGCCGAAATTGTCTCTTCTTCTATCGACGATCTGTTAACCAAAATCCTTTTACTCCTCCCCTTAAAATCCCTACTTTGCTTCAAATCAGTATCCAAACACTGGCGAACCCTAGATTCTGTCATCTCCACTCTCTCAAATACAATTCCGCACGAGAATTATGGGATGAGCTTGGCTTTTGATCCGGTTAAATCTTATCACTACAATGTTGTGTGTGTGTGTGCGTTTGCTGGAAGGTGGTTTACCTGTGATTGAGCTATTCTGTTCCATGACTGATTCTTGGCGATTGTGCGGTGAGCCCGTTATGGGTGTGGTTGATTTTGGTACTGGGGGTGTACTGGAATGGTGCTATTCACTGGGTGGAAAGTGGGAATGGGGACTCGTTGTGTTTTAACATTGAGCGTCAGGTGTTTGACAAAATGCCTGACTTGCCTCTTTGCTTTCCACGGCATGCCAGGGGTAACTACTATTTCCTGGAGTCTTGTGATCACTTGCATTTCATTGGGATGCTTGGTCCCACAAGTCTGTTCGATGTGTATGAGATGGAGAGGGATTATTCCAAGTGGTTTGCTAAGTATCGAGTTGATCTTTCTCAAGTTATTCGTGATAATCCGTGTATGGTTTTGGGTTGATCTGCAACTACGGGATGGTTCAGGCTCGTTTTCTCTGTGTTTACTATCGTTCGAGGTGAGAATGAGAACGATTCGTTCTTGGTTTTGCAGACTCAGAAGAATGTCTCAAGATATAACCTTGTTTCGGGCACTTTTAAAAAACTTCACGACTTTGAGGGCTTTTCAGTACCTACTGGTTTTTTGAGATATCCAGGTAGCTGTGGCTTCCAGTTCATTGAGTCATTGTGTCCTGTTTAGTATTAATTTTTTTTTTCTTTTAAAAATAATTGTAGTGTTAGTTTTTTTGCTCATAGTATGAGTGTTGAAGTTCTGGAGCTTTATTAACATTCATGACATTTCATTTTGCGCTTGTAGTTGGATAAGGTTGTTAGTGCGCTTATATAGGAATGAAGTATGTACACAATACATTTTGCTCTATTGTTCTCCTTTTCTTATCTTCCTGGAAGACGACCTCGTCTCTAGCTGTTACGTTTCTTGCTTTCTGCTACTTGTCTTGGGATATGGTTTATTATTGCATTCCTAGAAATACATGAAGTAGCAAAGAGAAACAGATAAGAACAAAAAGAAAATTCCCTGCAGAAATGATCACACTATGAAATTGTAAGTTTTGTTTTGGTCTCCGTAAAATGAAATGCACCTCAAGTCTACTGTCATCCGAGAAGGAGAAACTGGTAGTTGTTGGAAATATAGTATACAAAATTTAAAGAGCATGGTCACAAAGTACGCATAAAATGGCATCAAAAGTAGTTAGAGATGGTCATATTTAAGCGCACGCAGCCACACACATGCATGCATATAGTCAACTTGGGATGATTTTTCTTTTTTGTTTGTGAGGCGTGGTGGGGAATTAAGGTTAGGATACTTTTAAAAAAACGAAACAATCTGTCTTAGTACTAGAAATTAGTAATGTTAATCTTTGGTAATTAAAGATGTAAAGTGGTGTATTACTTGTATCAATAACTATTTAAGCTAAAGTGTCCATCTATTATCACACTCTTCATAGTCACCATTCACTTAGAGATAGAAGAAATAAGCTTCAGCTTCATGATGCTGCATTTCATCAAAGCAAAGATTTACTCTTTTTTCATACAGAATTTATCTAGGCATTCCTATGAAGTTAATCATTTCTCACCCCTGGTAAATGATAGCTCCAAATACAAGCTGCAAAATTAAGTTTCAAAAACTCCTATTTCTTTTAATTGATATCGATGCCAAATAGTCAAATATATATATATATATATATATATATATATATATATATATATATATATATATATATATAAAGGCTAAATGAGAAAGAATAAAATTGAACTGTCCCTTCATAGCAGCACAACTTGTGCTTTCAATATTTAAGAGGATTCGGCTTTGGGGTAGCAAAAGCTAGTAATTCGGGGTCCTTCTCAAGATTTCCATATCTTCTGCATTCATGATCACGCATGCTTCAATTCCATCTCCCGATCTTGTGTCCATCAGATGCACCAAGTTTATGAAGTCGGGTACATCTGCATGATGCATCAGCATACCCAATGCACATCCACACTGGCTTTCCCCAACCAAAATCCACGTCGTAGAAACCAAACTTGCACAAGCTTGATGAGATGAAGAATGCAGTCTCATTGTTGGAGAAAATTGACTTGAATTCACCCATATATTCTTCAGCCTTTGGAGTTCTTCTCCCTTTATTTGCTCTACAAAATTCCCGTCTAATCTACTGATGGATTTCCCTAACCTGGACGCAAGGGCATGCAACCCCGTATCGTCATCTGCCTTGCATTCAGCAACCGCATGCCAAAAAATGTGGCCAATGGAGTTTGCCGGCAATGAGGGCGAGCTTCTCCCCCTTAGTTTCACCGAAGTTAGAATCACATAAGGGTTCTTTTGATTTCCCAATCTCTTTCGAGAAAGCTTCTATAGTGCATTTCTAGATCAATCACATTAATGCTGTGAAGTGAGTTGGCCTTGTTGAGGATGAGGATGTTGCAGGCGGAGGCTGCAGCTTTTTCTTTTAGCTTGTTTAAATCTGAGGCCTTGAAGACGAATCTCCTTGTTGCAGACTTTTTTCATCTAAAGGGTATGCCCTGACAACCAATGCCTCTTCACACAAAGTCGGGAGGAAGAGAGACGTTGAAATGAAGCTTGGATCATTATCTTTCGCCCGTTCTTGAGTTGTAGATGTCCATGCTTTGAGAAAAGTCGTGAGAAAGTGGTCGTCAATGAGCTGGTACCACATGTACAAGCCAAAGGCAAAGTCCCACACTCAAAGAAATCAACTTGTACCATGATGAAGTATGGCAACTTGGCCGATAGTTACTTGATGGTTGGGTGGAAGGGGAACCATATATGAATCATTTTAGGATCCGACTCTCTCAAAAAATTGGAGAGGCGTTCTTTCACCCTTGCTTCGACATAATATACCCCATCATCGTTGCAATCGATGGGTATGTTTTCTTTGACCTTTCCTGCTATGGGGTAGTTTGAGTCAGTCTTTGATAGAGATTTCTTCAAGATTTTTCCGCGCTGTGAGATGATCTTGTCGAATTGATCCGATATTTTTGGACATCGTTAACGAAGAAGAAAACGAATGGAACGTAAGAATGAGGTTTAAGTAGGTCCAAGAGGGAACCCTTAGAGGTCTTTAGGTGAGGGGGAGCTGGATTTGAAGGCTTGATTGTACCTCTCGAGATTGTTTTAACTGGCATTTTGATATTTTTTTCTTGACTGAATTATTTTTGAAGATTTTCTGTAATGCAGTAAATACTTACAACCAGTGAAATGGATGAAAAAGAAAAACTATCCGTAATAGAAATTAGGAGAATGATGTATTAGTTACTTGGACGAATTATTATTTCTGCAGCTTAACTTTTTTTTTAAAAACTTAAATGCCTTTTTGGTTCGGGCCAACTAAAAATGCTCCGTATCTTTTATTTTTCTACAAAAAATGTCCAATTCGTCTTACTCTAGCTAAATCGCTTACATGACGGTCTAGTCAATAAAACGCCTTGCCTAGTCAGCAAATCGCCTCGCCACGTCATAATTTTCCCCCCAAAAATTGTTTTTAACCTAAACCTTATAATAAAATTGTACTTGCACCCCACACCAAAAATTGCACTTTCATCCCAAAATATATATAAATTAAAAAATGCAAGAAACATAATCACTATTTTAATAACAGTAGAATGTTTAGTAAAAATCAGATATTGAAATGGAGAAAAACCCATAAAATTTGTATTAATTAAATAACAAAAGCAAAATACTTCAACATTTGTATTTTGTATTTTAATTAATTAATTTATGCCTCCCCCCTCCAACCCTACCCCATCAGTCACCAGCCACCCCTACCCCACCACCACCACCACCGAATCCATCATCACCATCACCATTACCACCGCCACCATCACCACCACCAGCTAATAATTCTATAGCGATTGTTTTTTTTAATGAATATATTTCCATTGTTGTTTTTTTAGTTTTTTATTTGTACATATGTTATTTTTTTAAAGATATAAATAAAAACTTTTAAGAAATATATATGGGGTGCAAGTGCAATTTTAAAATATTGTAAGGGTAGTTTTAGAATTTGTGTAATAAGAGTGTTGTGTTAAAAACGTTTTTTGGGCGAAAAAATAACGACATGGCGTTGGCGTTGTATTGACTAGACAGAGCAATTTGTTGACTGGACCACCACGTAAGGAATTTAGCCCGAACCAACATGAAGTTCGAATAATCTTACCATCTTCACTAACGAGCCCCAATTGTGGTCGGCATGCAAAAAATATCCCTACAATACCAGGCAAGAGCCATGCCTGAGAAGTTGAGTGTCGCAAGTGTAACCTTTTTCTCGTCATCCATGTTTTCAATCTTCAAATATTGGTTCGCCAGGTGTACGAAGTCACGAGGGTAATCCCCATTGAATTTAGGGAAAACCATGTTCTTC
The DNA here is from genome assembly GCA_948329865.1 of Linaria vulgaris. Taxonomy (NCBI): domain Eukaryota; kingdom Viridiplantae; phylum Streptophyta; class Magnoliopsida; order Lamiales; family Plantaginaceae; genus Linaria; species Linaria vulgaris. The sequence goes on along the minus strand of OX415249.1, from coordinate 78,975,717 downwards.
ACACTCTTGTTAGACTCGACCACAATGGATTTTACCTTTTCATCATATCAATCTCGGAATTGAGAAATTTCTCCGTCATAATTTTTTGAGTTTTTGAATGTTTCCGAGCAATGATTCCCTAAATTCATTCATTGAGTCATTGAGGGTTTCTTTTCAATAATGGTCCTTTATCGTGGCCTCATTATGAAAATAGTCATTTATCGCAGTTTTGCCCACATTTAATCCTTTATTGTGTTTTTTATCCAATTTTGGTCCTCTAAACTTTTTTTCTTTCTTTTTGCCCCTTAAACTATATTTATTAACAAAAATACCCCACATGTATTATTTATAATTTGTAAAAAGCTCCCATTTGTTATATTCACATTAAATTTCATATTCACTTAAGAACACTAAAATACATAAATACTTAATATTAAATTTTAAAAAGTTTTCTTTATTAACTAAGTAAATAATTTATCTTCAATTCTAAAATATAAGCACAAAAAATGTTGTTTTATATTTATAATTTTGGAAATATTTATTACTTATTTTTAAACTTTTAACAAGCTTAAAACGAAGATTAATACAATATATTTCTCAATTCAAAAATATTATTAATTTTTTATCATATAGTTAATTTTTCTTTATAGTTCTATATTGAGATATTTAATAAACCTAGAATAATTGAGTGATGTGCAATTTATATTTATTTCCTATATATAAATAAACTTTAATATATTATAAATAAGAAGAATTAATAAAAAGTTAAAAAATACCATTTTTTTTCTTAAATTATCAAAAAAAACAAACAAGAAAAAAAGAAACAACCAAAAAAGTCAAAAATTCCATAAAAAACACTATCAAGAAAAAAAACAAAAAACTAAATAAAAAGTAAAATTTATCGAAAGAAATTAAAATTAAATTTTTAATATGTTTTTTTATTATTTTTGTTATATATAATATTAAAATTTATTTATATTTAGGAAATAAATATTGATTCCACATCACTCAATTTATCTAGGTTAATTAAATATCTCAAGATAGAATTATAATAAAAAAGAAAAAGTACATAAATATGTAGTATAAAATTAGAAATATTTTTGAATTGAGAAATATATTATATTAATCTCCGTTTTAAGTCTGCTATAAAAATTAAATATAAAATTATAAGTATATCCAAAATTCTAAATATACAACGAAACGTTTTTGAGCTTATATTTTTGAATTGAAGGAAAATTATTTAATTGGTTAATAAAGGAATAATTTTTAATGTAATATTTAGTATTTTTGTATTTTAGTTTCTTATATATTTTTTAGTCTTTTTAAGTGAATATATAATCTTAGGTGAAAATATAACAAATAGGGTCTTTTACTAATTAAAAATAATATATGTGGGGTTTTTTGTTAATAAATATAGTTCAAGAGGCAAAACGAAATTTAAAAAGGGCGGAGGACCGAAATTGGATGAAAACCAACGATAAAGGCCTAAATATGGACAAAATCGCGATAAAAACCTATTTTCGTAATGAGACCACGATAAAGGACCATTTTTGAAAAAAAGCTAGTCATTGAGGATGTCCAAATCTTTTTCAACACTATCTACGCCATTACCGAAACCCGTTGAAGCTGGCTTTAACAGAACACGAAATTTTTAGAATCAGTTTCACAATTAATTAATCAAGTTTTTAGAAATCAAAATAAGTAACGAGGATAAATAAGAATTCTTACATTCATGTTCAAGTCATTGAGATCATTGGTAACGTTTGTCATAGCTACTCCAGTTTCGCAAATACTCTTTGTGTTGCCTCAAGTTCATTAGGTGTTTTAATTATAAATTGTTTTGTTTTTGAATAAATTCTCGAAAAAGATCTTGAATGTCTTTGACACTCTTATCCAAAGCATTGAAATTAGATTAAACAAGGGTTCGAATTGGATCATAGTATATATCTAACTCCAACATGAAGTTCGAACAATCTTACCATCTTCACTGAACGAGCCCCAATTGTGGTCGGCATGCAAAGAAATCTCCCTACAATATCAGACAGTAGCCATGCTCGAGAAGTTGAGTGCCGCAAGTATAACTTTTTTCTCGTCATCCAAACTTTTCTCGTCATCCAACTTTTTAATCTTGACACATTGGTTTCATATGTACAAATTCACGAGGGTAATCCCATTGAATTTGGGGAAAACCACATTCTTGAAACTCTTGTATACTCGGCCACAATGAATTTTACCTTCTCATCAAGTTCAGCTCGGAATTGAGAAACTTTTTCGTCATAACTTTTTCAAGTTTTTGAATGTTTCCGAGCAATGATTCCCTGAATACATTCATTGCGACATTAAAGACGTTCAAATCTTTTTCAACACTGTCTACCCCATTAGTGAAACCCGTGGAAGCTGATTGTAACCGTACACAAAATTTTTCAGAATCGCTTTCATAATTTATTAATCCGGTGTTTAAAAACTAAAATAGGTAACGAGAATAAACTAGAACTCTTACATTCGAGTCCAACTCAATGAGATCATTGGTAAGGTTCATCATGGATACATCCAATAGCGCAAATTCTCTTGGTGTTGCCTCAAGTTTATTGGGTGGGTTAATAACATATTGTTTTTGTTTTTGAATAAATTCTCGAACAAGATCTTAAGTGTCATTGACCAAAGCATTGAAAGCATATATGGTAGATATTTAAAGTAATAAAACACGTGCTAGCATAGTAAAACCGAAAATAAAACGTGCTAAGACAAGAATATGAGAACTTACACTTTTGATGTAGAAGGAGAGTTGAGATTGTAATTGTGATGAAAAGCATTAACATTGGAAATTACAACATATATGTCCAACAAAGCACACAAAATAAAAGTTCATAGTTCAACTAAACAGGAAAGCTCGAAACATGCTACATGTATTTAAAGTTATACATAATAAATCAATAATAATAACAAAAGGACAAAGTTCGAGTTTTAAACTACAAAATATAAATACAACAAACCACACAAAATAAAAGTTCATGGTTCAACAAAATAGTAAAGCTCGATAACAAGCTCCATATCTGTTCTTCCCATATACATCTGCAATAAAACATATAAGAGGAAGTTAATATTTAAACATTTGCAAAAAAAAACTTAATAAATAAAATGAACTAGTCATACCTTCACTTCTAATTACAAAGCTTTGGCAAATACATCACTGCACACCAACAAATAAAAAGAGGCCAAACAAGGAGATAAGAAGTCCCAAGACTTTGGTCCAGAAATATGCCCGAGTTTGATATAGTGTGGGCCTCCATTGCTCTGGCCCATTGGGCTCAACATGGGGAGCTAGACCAGCGCATATTATTTGATTGGTTTTTTTCTCAAAGAAAAAGCTAATCAGAATGTTCCCAATCATAAGGAAGCAAATAACTGAAAATGAGTATGTTGAAATGTACTTTACATTACGGTTATGTCAAAGTTATAGATGAGAGCAGAAAATAGCGGCAAAGAAGACTTAACCACGAAAGTATAAAGTTTTTATGTTGTTGATTCTTGTCAAAAAGTATTTATTATCCCTCAGCTATGACGAGTGGTAGCTGAGGGATAATAATTGCTTGTTTTGGGATCCGGGCACCGCGTATTTATAGACCTCGGGATCCGGGGAACATAGTAACATATCGGTGATGATTACCGATATGACATCGAAAGTGATCCCCGATATGCTCCAAGATGGGCCTGGCCCAATATGCGGGAAATGCCCATATCATGTAGTCCCCCAATTTTGGGATTCTTATCTTAGAGATAAGGATTCGCAAATTTAATTTAAAATTTCTGGGTTACCTGTACCGTTCGTCCCGCCAGTTCAAATGACGGAGATCAAACTTGTGGGGAGTGCACTTGTGATGAACGCCGAGTTTGAGGTCCTCGTTTGAATTCTAGTTCCCTTGGTATCTGGGTTCCTTGAAAATTGTGATAGGGTTGCCAGGGCTATTGGTATATTCTCGCTGCTCTTCGCGTAGTAAGGTAAGATGTCGGGTTTTAGCTTCGATCTTATGTCGAAATTCACATTCGATATGATGTCGAAAGTGTATTTCGATGTAGTTGAGGCCTCTGTCTATAAGTAGGCCTTGTAAGAGACTCTGAAGTTCATAATTTTCTACGTTTTCTCTGTCGTTTAGCGTAACCACATCGGTAAGTATATCGGTAATCATATTCGATATGATCCCCGACATGTGTTTCGACCTCGCCGTGATACTTGAATTATTTATTATTATTTTGTCATGCTAATAGTCTAATTATTCTGAAGGTAGATTACCTTTTTCTGAGATACTTCGTTAGAATGGGGTTCAGACAACTGATGCTGAAACTTCAAGCTGATCGTGAAGCTCAGAAAGCTGCAGAGATGGCGGTCGTCGCAGTGGCGCCTGAAATAAGGTCTGCGTCTAGCTTTGACCTGAATAATGCAGCCGTTGAGTTTTAGGCAGAGGTGTCGGGAGTCGAACAACCTCCCCCTAGTACTGTGGTGCCTGAACGTGTTAATGAAGAATGTTTTAGCAATGTTTCTACAATGGTTGGGTCCCTTAGCCAGGACATCCTAGACGTGGTGGGAGGCCCTGATGGTGCGGCCAGCCTCTTGGAAGTATTGACCTCAAAACAAGAGGGTGTGGTTCCTCAACCTGACGGATCTGTGGCCAGAGAGAGAGCATTTGCTTGGTCTCCTTCTGGTGGATATGTTGCCCCACGTTCTGAACCGTTGGCCGACGTTCCTTTGAGCCAGGGCGTTGGAGGTTCGGAATCGAATACCCATGTCAACGTGGGTGATTTTCTGGATGAGCCTTCTACAGCGGGGTCGGGTTCTTCACACTCGAGCCCTATTAAGGGAAAAGCGACCGTTTCAAGTACGCCCGACAAGGGTAAGGGGCCGCTGCGGGAGCCCTCGACATTGGGGGGATTTGCCCCTATTTTTCCTGGGATTCCGGTTAAGAAACCTGTCGTTGACCTGACTAGGATATCAGGTAATAAAAGGTCTCGTGAGGGGACTGTCCACCGTATGCACTCGTCTTCGAGCTCGGGCCCTCGGAAGGTGGATGCGGTAAAACCCTCCAAATTAGTAGAATTTCCTGAAGCAGACACTGTGCGGGGCATGATGTGGGCTTTTCCTCCGCCTGCGAATGTGCGGGTGCTTTCAGAATTTGAGCGGGCCCAAAATATACGCCGCAGCGCTCATTTGTTCCAAAGTGTATGTATCTGAACACGACTACAGTCGTTTTCATTTGAATGTTTAGCATAATGTTATGTATTATTGTGCAGACGGCCAATGTGGCGGTCTTGTGTCTGAAGACCGTTCGCGAGTCCAAGGGTGACTCTGACGCTGTTGCTGCCGAGCTCGAGGCTGACATCTTGAAGATGGGGGAGTTCAACCCCATGGTGTTGGAGAGGTTAGAGGCTGAAAAAGAGGATGCACTGAAGACATGTCGTGTGCTCCGGGAGGAATACGATTTGTTGAAGGGCAACTTAAAAACAGTAGTGACTGAGCTCGATCAAGGAAAGGCGCGTGAATTTGCGGCCAATAAAGAGCTGGAATCACTGAAGGCTGAGGTGGCGGCGGTGAAGGCTGCTAATGAACGTCTCTCATCGGAGCTCTCCACTGCCCGATTAGCTCCCTTAGACTTGGTATGTATCTTGTGTACGATATTTGTTTCCATTTTTTGTGCTCTTGTATTTAATAGAGTTCAATTTGTAGGAACGTCGTCCTGATCTTCTCCGGGTTGGGGCGGAGAAGTTTATGGAAAGCTCGAGCTTCCAAAATTTAATTTTAAAGATTCGGGACACAACCTTTCATGCTTGCGTGGGGCAAGTGTTGAGAAACGACAGTTTCGAGGACTCCATCGAGTTGTGTGGGCTGAACCCAAAGCATGATCATAATGATCTGCCGATTGGTGGCCTAGATGAGATGGAAGAAAATCCGGCCGACCCTGACGTGTTTTCCGAGGTTGTGGAGAGAAAGACTAAAGGGTCCTCGTGGGAGTAGCTGTTTACTGCCTTCATTGTAATTTGACTTTATCCCTTTCCGGACTATCTTTGATTCGTGTTTCTGTAACTGAATATCTATTTTTCTGTTGATTTCATAGTATATGACTCTTCGTGGCCTTGTTGTCTGATAATTTGTCGGTTTTCTTTTATTGTCATGATGGTGGAATATGCAGTATCCCGATGTCTGAAGCGCAGTCATTTCGTTCTTGTATTTGATGAGATCTGTTCAATCTGTCTGTTGTCAATCAAGGACTGATTAGAATTTCCTTGGTGTTGGTAGAAACGTGTGTAAGATGCCACTGTTCCTGTGTGTAGGATTGACCGCATTGTTACAAGGTATATTCTTCTTGTGGTTAGGGGCCCATAGAACCTGCCTCTTCACCTAGTTTGCTTTATGGAATTTTCACCCAAAAGGCTCTTCACCTAACGTAATTTTATGGGATTTCCACCCAATAGGCTCTTCACCTAGCTTGATTTATGGGATTTTCACCCAATAGGCTCTTCACCTAACGTAATTTATGGGATTTCCACCCAATAGGCTCTTCACCTAGCTTGATTTATGGGATTTTCACCCAATAGGCTCTTCACCTAACGTAATTTATGGGATTTCCACCCAATAGGCTCTTCACCTAGCTTGATTTATGGGATTTTCACCCAATAGGCTCTTCACCTAACGTAATTTTATGGGATTTCCACCCAATAGGCTCTTCACCTAGCTTGATTTATGGGATTTTCACCCAATAGGCTCTTCACCTAACGTAATTTTATGGGATTTTCACCCAATAGGATCTTCACCTAGCTTGATTTATGGGATTTTCACCCAATAGGCTCTTCACCTAACGTAATTTTATGGGATTTCCACCCAATAGGCTCTTTACCTAGCTTGATTTATGAGATTTTCACCCAATAGGCTCTTCACCTAACGTAGAATCGACCCCGTTATCACAAGAGAGTTTTTCTTGGATTGGCCCCGTTATCACATGGAATTTTTTCTTTAATCGACCCCGTTATCACAGGGGATTTTTTCTTGGATTGGCCCCGTTATCACAGGGAATATTTTCTTTAATCGACCCCGTTATCACAGAGGATTTTTTCTTTAATCGACCCCGTTATCACAGGGGATCTTTTCTTGGATTGGCCCCGTTATCACATGGAATTTTTTCTTTAATCGACCCCGTTATCACAGGAGATTTTTTCTTTAATCGACCCCGTTATCACAGGGGATTTTTTCTTTAATCGACCCCGTTATCACAAGGGATATTTTTTTTGTGTTGTAGGCGAGCCTTTTCGTTGTCTTTTTGACTGTGTCTCTTGGTGACTCTGTTGTCGTTGAATATGTAGGTCATTGAGCCCTGCAAAACATCATAGACAAGAAAGATTTTCGACGTAAAAGCTAATACGGAAGCACGAAATGACATGCATGTGTTATTTGAGGGATGTTCCCTCAATCTGGGAATATCAGTTTTACACAAGAAACAGTGTTTCTGTTGTGCTCTATCGTGTCTGTTGTACCTGTTTGTACCTGTTGTACCTGTTTGTACATGTAAGAGGGCGATGTGTTAAATATATATCTAGGGGAACGTTCCCCAATTGTTTGTGCCATTCTCTGCACTTCTATAACGTCCGCTTAGGACATATCCCTGCATGAAATATGAGATTGCGCCAAGCAAAAAATAAAAAATAAAAAGGTAGTAACGGATAATGGTCGAAGGCCAGGTAAACCCAACCCGTCTACGTATCCCGTTGCATGGGGAATCAGACCGGCGTAGTTCCCCCTATTTTAAGTTACATGCCGACCCACGAAGGGGCTAAATAAGAGATAACGGTCGAGGGCTAGGTAAACCTAACCCGCCTACGTATCCCGTTGAGTGGGGAATCAGACCGGCGTAGTTCCCCCTGTTTTAAGTTTACAGACTAACCCACGATGGGGCAATGTTTCAAATGTTCGAACACAATTTAAAAAGTGCGGAAATTTAAAATATTGTTCTGTTTGCTCCTCATGGCGATCACTCCGTGCGGGGAAGGTATTCTTGGTGTTGGACTTGTTTTTCCTGCCTTCTTCTGATTCTTGGATGCCTCAGCGAGTCCACATAGCACATCCATCCCTGTACCTGGTCACCTATTATCTCACCAACTCCTTGAGGCGTCGGGAATTTAACCTTCTGATAATAAGTAGAGACAACAACCCTGATCTGGTTGAGCGCCGGTCGGCCAATGATGGCGTGGTAGGGAAATGGAGTGTTGACAATTGTGTATTTTATCGGTGTGACCCGAGTGCGTGGGCTCCTGCCAAACATGGTGGGCAATGTGACTTGTCCAAGCAGCACTACCTCTGCTCCACCAAACCCGGTCAACGGGGTGGATATCGGCTTCAGTCGGTCCGGGGCTATCCCCATCTGCTCGTAGGCTTTTGAGAATATCAGGTTTGCAGAACTACCGCTATCCACCAACACCTTATGCACCTGATATCCGTCCACGTTGATCGTGATAACCAGTGGGCAATCTAATTTCCCTGCAGTCAAGGCCAATGGGCTAAGCTGCTCCAAGTCTTTCCTAGTAAAAGAGATCTCCTGCTCCAAGTATGCTTCCGGCATGATTGCGTTGGTGTACCCAACATAGGCTCCACCGTGGAGTCTTCTTGTTATGGTTTCCCGGCTGTGAGCCGTGTCAGCTCCCAAGCCTCCTCCGTTGATCACATTTATAACGCCTCTGCTCGGGGCATTCACAATGGCCCTACCTCCTTCCTCGGGTGCCTCAATCATTTTCTGCTTTCCTCTCCTGGGTGAGTAGTCCCTTCTAGGGGGTGAGGTATGCTCTGCTCCTCTAGCATCCTCCCTGGCGCCCCTGACAAACTCGACCAGTTTCCCTTCTTTGATCAATCTTTCGATTTCGTTCCTCAGGTGTGTGCAGTCTTTCGTCCTATGTCCAGGTTGACGGTGGTACGCGCAGTATTTGCCGGATGACTTCATCCTGGGAGTCTCATTCAACGGCCTGGGTTCCGTCAACCATATGTTTCTCTTCGCCACGGCCATCACCTCCAGAATACCTCTGTTTAACGGGGTGTACGTCCGTGGGGGCCTTTCCCTATTGCGTTCTCTATCTGCGTTCCTGCTGGAAAACGAAACCTAACGTGTTGCCATCATTTCGTCCTCGCAAACTATTTGGTTGGCAAGCATATTGATCTGTGCTATGGTGGGCTCCGTTAATTTGATTAGCTCCCCGGCAAACCTACGGTGGGTTGTACCCTTAAACAACATCATCATGACCTGCCTGCCATGCGTCTCATCCACCTTCAATAATTCGTCGTTGAACCTTTTCATATAGTCTCGGAGGTTCTCCCTTTCATTTTGTTGTACAACGCCGAGGTGTAGCAGGTTGGTCTTCATTCTCTTTTGGCTAGAGAATTGGTTCTCAAATCTCTCCCTCGGCTGCTTATAGTTTGTTATGGATCTGGCCTCCAGCCTAGCAAACCAATCTAGTGCAGCACCCGTTAAAGTGGTGGAAAGGATCTTTGCCTTTATGTTTCTAGAGTAGTTGTGCAGGTTCAGGATACTATCAACCTGATGGAGATGATCCGTAGGATCGCCTCTTCCGTCGTATGGCTTTATGGTCGGAATCTTGTCTCCCCTGTGTAGTACCTCTGCTTCTATCTCATCTGAGAACGGGGTCCTACTGCGACCCTTCCCCTTACTATGAGTCAGCTTTCTCGACAATTCCGCCCTCTCGCGGTCTAGCTGTTCCATCCTCCTTGAGATCACCCGCAGTATCTCTTCATCCTCATTCTTTGAATATGCAACCTCGGCGCGGTCGCGACCGCGTTCCATTCTCCGGACTACTTCTGCCCTCTCACGGTCCAGCCGTTCCATCTTTCTCGCTAGCTCCCGATCTAGGGTCCCAGGGTCCCGTCTCTCTGCCCTGTCGTAAGCAGCGGGTGATATATCTCTAAAGGAGTCCCCCGTGTCCTCATGTTCGTCGCATCCTTGCCTTGCCCTTCTCTCATCCGCTCCGGATTCAGTGGGCCTCGCCCGGACGTCCTTTGCCCTTTGATCCACCAGACGTGGGAGCAAGGTCTCCAATGTGGAATTCAGCGCTGCTCTCACAGTGGCGTTGATCTGAGCTTGCATCTCCGGGTTTATATCGGCGGGATAGACGCTGCTTTATCCCGCGGGCATTGTCTCCTCCTGGCCGGGAAAATCCATATTTGGCGCTTCGGTCATTGGAATGTCAGCTGCGTGGTTCTTGATGGGCAGGCCCTCAGTCTCGGGTTCTGCCGCACTTGGTGCAACAAGGGTCAGACCTGCATTTGTGGCTCGCGGCGGCCTCCCGGGCCCGCACCTTCGTTGCACTTGTGGTGGAGGGAGCTCCATCTCGGCTCGAGCCACTGTCTGTTCTCGGTCAGTCGGGTGTTGTGGGGTTTGCCTGTTCTCCATCCTAGCGCTCCTAGTCACCACTCCGCTAAGTTCGGATTTGGTCCTCCTTTCTTGCATCTCGGCGTCCTTGTCCGGGAACTGGTATTCCCATAGACGACGCCACTGATTTGGCGATAGATCGTATTATATATATATGCGTGTCAGTTACAAGTGTATGGTCTAGCAATACAACGAGTCTATCTCAAATTAGACCTAGACTACGTGTCTCGTGTAGGCTTGGTCCGGAACACCTCAGACCAACGCTTCGATGCTTGGATGGGAGCGGAATATCGGTAAATAGATCGAATGGACGGCGGTGATCGCCTTCGATGTGATGTCGGGGATGACCCCCGATGTGAGATCGGTGATGAGGTGGTATGATGTGTCACAGACGTGTGTTGTAGTCACGATATCGAATGAGACATCGAAAGTAACATCGGTGATGTATTTCGATATGACGAGTGGTAGCTGAGGGATAATAATTGCTTGTTTTGGGATCCGGGCACCTCGTATTTATAGATCTCGGGATTCGGGGACCACAGTAACATATCGGTGATGATTACCGATATGACATCGAAAGTGATCCTTGATATGCTCCAAGATGGTCCTTGCCCAATATGCGGGAAATGCCCATATCACAAGCCTTGGCAACTTTATGGCTGAGACATTGGGAAACAGCGTAGCTAGCTCAACAAATTTCAACTGGGCAATCTCCGACCAACCAAGTATAAGTCGTGTAGCTACCATGTGGTTGCTTCATACAGATGGATAAACCACCAACTATAGAGGAGCGGTGGGGGTGCACCTACTCTCTCCAAATCGTTGAGAATATGAATTCTCCATAAGCTTGAATTTTCTGATAACGAACAACGAGGAGGAATACAAAGTGGTGATAGTGAAAGTTCACTTAGCGCTAACCCTCAACGTGGAACATCTGGAGGTGTTCACGGGTTCACAATTTGTGGCGAACCACTTTTCTGGAAAATATGAAACGAGGGAGGAGACGATGAAATTGTACATGGCCAAACTAAGGGATCTTGCTGGTAAGTAAAATTTTTTCAATCCTTCATAGATCCCACGCAACGAGAACACCAAGGGCGATTCCTTGTCAAAATTTGCCAGCTCGTCAAAGACATATGTGTAGAAACGAGTTACACTCTTGGCGACTGATAAGTCGTCCATTGTAATATCAAAATATAGCAAGATATGGACATCAATTGATTACGTGTTGCCAATCATAGAATCGCCATCTTGGAAGGACGAGATCATGCGATATTTCATAGATGGTGTCTTACCCACAAACGCCAACGTCCGACGTAGAATCCACAATGGGGTACTTTACAAGTGTTTGTTCGAGGGACCATCATGCGCTGTCTGACCCTATCGAAGCAGATCATGTGATGCGAGAGGTTCATGCGGGTAGCTGTGGAAATAATTTGGGGGGGGGGGGGGGTAAAGCATTGGTACAACGTATTCTCCATCAAGGGTATTATTGGTCGACTATTCTAAAAGATTCTACGCCTTATCGCATCATTGCGACGACTGCCAATTCCATGCTCAATTTATTCATAGACCAGCGCAATCTTTGCAGCCTTTGGATGTGGCGTGCCATTTGATCAATGGGGAACTCACCTCGTGGGACTGCTACCGATTGCAAAAGATCAAAAGAAGTTTTTGGTAGTGGCGGTGGAGTACTATACTAAATGGGTGGAGGCCTAGGCAATGGGGACGATGACAGAGAAGAATATGATAGAGTTCATATGGAAAAACATAATATGCCGCTTCGGCATTCCTAAGGTCTTGGTGTTGGACAATGGTTGACAGTTTATCGAAAAAGAGATCAAATCTTGGTGTCAAGAGCTGCGAATCTATCATCACGTAACATATGTGTATCACCCCCAAGCAAACGAGCAGGTAGAGTCGACCAACAAAACATTGAAATACTACATTGAATGAAGATAAAAGGACACCGGGAGAAGCTGGACCGACAAGCTACACAGAATCCTGTGGACCTACAGGACAACCCCCTAACCTCGATGGGGGAAACTTCATTTGTACTGGTATATGGATCTGAAGAGGTCTTACCAGCTGAAATTGGGATGTCGACATGGAGTAGTCAGCCAAGTTGTGCCAAATGGATCTGGATATGAACGGCTCGACTAGGGAGGCATACCAACGCAAGATGGCTTTTAAGGCAGCGATGGCCAAAAGTTTTGACAAGATAGTTAGGTTCAGAAATTTCGAGGTAGGAGACTTGGTTTGAAAAAGTATCGAGGCTAGAAAACATGTGGGTAAGTTACAACCACGATGGGAAGGACCGTATAAGGTTGTACATGCAAGCGCACGAGGTTACTACTATTTAGAGGACCTTGACGGTCGAAAGTTGACTTGTCCCTGGAATGTGCAGCATGTGAGACACTATTATGCTTAAGAACTTGATCCGCGCGTATGATTCAGAATGTAATGCCTAGATAAAAAATGAACTACGATGGCTTGAGTACCGAAACACCGGTCAGGAAACGTAGGTAACTCGGCATAGCACCGAGCTCGCCCTATCTTCATTAAAAGTTTACTCTAGTTTGACGCTATCAAAAATATGGTGATTCAACAGGTGCTAAAGACTTAACGCTGCTGACTCCGGGACCATAAGAAATGAGAGGAGACAAGCCCTAAAAAGTGTGGCTATGGTAGCCTGCAAAAACTGAGGTGTATCTCAATAAAAGAAATAGAGATGGATATTTGATCCGACGATGTAAAATGCAACATGACATCTCGTTCAATAAAATAAAGATGGACATTTGACTCGACGAGGTCAAATGCAAACCTGATATCTGAATCAAAGAAATAGAGATGGATATTTGACCCGACGAGGTCAAATGCAAACGTGATATCTCGATTAATGAAATAGAGATGGGCATTTGACCCGACGAGGTCAAATACAAACATGATTTCTCGATCAATGAAATAGAGATGAATATTTGACCCGACGATGGCAAATGCAAACCCTAATATCTCGATCAAAGAAATAGAGATGGACATTTGCCCCGACAAGGTCAAATACAAACCTAAAATCTCAATCTAATTCAACACGAACAGGGTCAAAGGTAAATTAATTTCCACATTCAGAAACAAAAGCTAATACAAAATCTCAATTAGAGGAAGAGAACAACACAAACATGACTTAAAGGGTCGACTATAAGCATAATTATAAAATTGGCCGCTAGAAAGGGAACAATTACAATTGCAATTACCTTGTCAAAAGACACCATACTAAGAACAAAAGGCAAAATTTCCCAACAAAACAAACAAAACACGAGAATCATTCCCAAACATTTGTCACTCGAGCGACTAGGGGGGACTCCGGACGCAGCACGATGCCGAGTGACCACGCAAACCTTGTGCAATTCTTCTCGATCTGTTTTTCAGACATAATATGGCCCACCCCTCTATCTAGATCATTCCATTTGTCTGGCAGCGTTGAGTCATCTTCCTCAGCAGCATCGCCCGACTACCCCTCAATTTGATAAATACTGAGAGATATCAGATCTTGTTGGGGTTGGTCGGCAAGCTGGCACGAATAGGGGTCAGGCTTACCACATCAACGGGAATTGAAGTCACCATGGCAATGGGAACTGAAGTCACCACGACAACAGGAACTGAAGTCACTTCATGGCCCAGAATGGTCACCGCCAAAATATCCATCAAGGAGGTGTCGGGTCCTAGCATCGCCAGTGATTTAGTCATCTGAAAACTACAAACGGGACTCATTCTGTCCTGATCATCAACACCATCTAAGGGCTCATCACCCGTCTGTGATGAAGATATTAGAGGTGATGGGACAAACTCATCATCGTTGTTGCCAAAGGCTCTTCTAATTGCATCTCGAACTGCAATTGGGACCCCACTCAAATCTTTTGAACCGACAATCTCTGTTTCCCCCCGTGCTATGGGGGGAGCGTAGTCGTTCCTACCCGAATCGGGCACTACATTTGCCCGCCGCTCTCGCCACATACGGTAGAAGGGGTCACCATTTTTTGGAGGAATAAACTCTTATTCATCTCCTTCATCAATCTTGGGGGTCTACGTGTGAGGACCGCGACTCACATCGAGCATATCTTTTTAAAACCCCTCCTTCACAAATCCAGATGATCAGCCTGGTCCCAGATGGCTACACAACATTGTAGTTCATATATAATTGGACAAGTAAATAATTAGATGGCGAATGGAGGGAAAACTGTACATAGGTATACATGAGACTCAATATTCGTTAATATATGAATTGTTTTCAATATAATTTAAACATAAGTGATTAAGAACAACAAGGAAATTCTTTTAGAGGATTTTTCTTTAATACGAAAATATATGACTATTATAATATATAACTTGTATGTCTTAAACATAAAAAAGACTTTTTTTGTGATTTGTTGTGTAACATAACCCGCCCATCATTTCGCCGCACTGGCCTAAGCTGCAACATGAATGGTCTTAAAAATAAATCCACCGGCACGAGTGAGAAATTTGGTAACCCACAAGTATTGGGTATGATATCTTTCTCGATGACAAACCGCTAAACCCCACGCGCGAACACCCCTAATTTAAGCTGTAAAAGTAAGTAGCGCAGAAGTTGATTTGTTGAGGCTTTATAGAGAAAGGAATTAAAATCCCCTCCAAAATATTGAGTCCAGATTTGCACACTTTGGATTCAGCACAATATGTGTGTAGTTAATAGAAGAATCAAGAATATGATATTCGGGAAAGTGAGCACAAAATGAGTAACATCAGTACCAACAACATGCCAAAACCTTTGATTAAAAATAGTAGAGAAAACCATCAGGACCAGGGGATTTAAACATATACATATCAGATAAAGCTTTAAGTACCTCATCTCTCGTGAATGGTTGAAGTAAATACTTGTTTGCCTTGGGGCTAATCCGTTCGCTTACAGATCGTAAGACTTCATCAATGTCCTCCACTTGAGGGTTATTGGATTTAAATAGCGTTGAGTAAAAATCAGTAGCGATGGAGTCAAATATCTTCAAGTTTAATCTTGTAGTTCCCCTCCATATTTTTCATGCTCTTTATCTCATGTTGACTTCAGCATTCAATAGCTCGCCTATGGAAATATGCGGTATTTCTATCACCCTCTCGCAACTAATTTACTTTTACTCTGTGTTTCCAAACCAACTCTTTGGCATCACCGAACTCTTCAAGCTCACGCACTAACTTTCTCTCTTCCTCTTTAGATTCATATGTGATAAGTCCCCCACTCAGCACCTTAATATGATTATTCATTTTTTCGGTCCATTTCTTAAATTCAGCCCCTTTAACCCCATTTTGTGAACTTAGCTCGAGACTTTTCCATCTTCATTAGTAGATTCTGTTGGTATGCGTGCAAACCACTCTTACGTGGTTTGAGTGTCTGCACCACTTTCAACATATTTCACATATTGCACTAGTAGTTGTATTTGTCATGCTACTAACAAAAATATGCTTTAGTTATAACTCTCTTAGTTGAATCCTTCCGTAACACGGCCAAATCAACTTCTCCCGACTTAAACTTTTCACAAGACAATGTTGACTTTGATGTCAACTACTCCACATCAAACTTCACTGTATTTGTTGCACTAGTGAGCTGATGAGTTCTTTTAGGTCAATTAAGTACAAAGTAAACTCGCGAAAAGCGATATCTTATCTTTTCGGACAAGATTTCATGGTTCTCAAGAAATTGGTGGGGTCACAATGATTTAACTTGATAACTAATTTCTCTTGTACAAATTTTCGTTTACTGTACATATTCACACTACCATCACACCAGAGCTTCATCCCAACAAAAACTCCACCTCGAGCAGAACCTTGGTTCTAATATCACTATTGGGTATTTGAACCACTAAGTACTATCTATGGGACTTGGCATGATGAAAATACGAAGCAACAAGAATAAAGCATTGGCGATAGAAACAACACGAGAATTGAAAGTAGAAAATCCAACATTCGAGAAAAACCACGGGGACTCCAACAAAATCAACTATGTAACTACATAATTTTCACTCATTCCAGACCCCGATCCCCTAGAGTCTTCTTACAAGCAACATTCCTTAACCCACCCTTACATAAGCATACAAAAATAGAACAAGCGAAAATCAATTACAGTTTTGAGATGCCTTTTCTTTTTGCCAAAACCCGCTATGGAGGCTCACGGTTGAGCCTCCATATAATTGTCACAACCACCTCATGAAAGGTGGTTGGCTAGCCAATTGGAAGCTTCCTACCGAACAAAAGTAATAGACTAGCAATGTTTTAAAAAGCAAAAGCGTAGGGGTTTTGTTTTCCAAAAGTCTATACGCAAGTAAGTCTCATGAATTATTATTTAATATTATAAAATATATTATATATGTGAGAAAATTAGTAATGTTTTTACAGTTTGCTGGTCCATTTAAAGCAGAGAAAAGTATAAAAATAGTACCTTATGCATTTTTTAACACCTGTAATTTTATTTTATCAACCTTTCAAAGTGAATATGTTACTAAATAAGTAATAACAAAAAATGAACAAAACTCAACCAGAAAATATTCTCAGTATCCTCGACAGAGCATAAAAAGGTAACTATTGCTATTCCATATACTTTCTCAAGCTTTTAAAGGTCAAAAATAGCTCTTCAAAAGTTTTTTCCACATATATATATATATATATATATATAACTATATTACTACAAAAAGTTCTATTCCTAATTCATTTTATGCCGTCAATAAGTGCACTAATTTGTGTTTTCTCTTTTCAAAACTTTTGTAAAGCGTAAACTGTAAGTCCAAGACGCAAAAAGTGAGTTCAGAGCGTACACCTCGACATAAGGGCGTATATTTAGTAACCCCTGAACTATGGGGTTACACGAACCATCCATCATGTTTGAAACATTACACAAACCATCCTATGTAAAAGAAAAAAACTTAAAATAATTAAGACAACAATACAACTTCAACTCATAGCAAACTAAAATCTGCAGATAATTTATTTTTACTTTTAAGATATTATCTTTTTGTGTTTTGTCTTTTAAACCGAAATAAATGCCTATTTTCGTAGTAATTTTGATTTATTTTCTAATTTTATGTGCAAAATAAATGAGGAGGATCAATTTAAGCACACCAAACATAATAAATTTTATGCGAAAAATCAGCCATAAGTATAGTTTGTGTTATTTCTCAAACATGAGAGGCAGTTTCTATAATTACTTCATAGTTCAAGGGTAGTTTGTGTAGTTATCTCAAAATCTTATTTTGTAATTTGATATGTTTCTGAATGCATAATTGCTTAATTTGAAGTTGAGGATGTCCGATGAAGAGAAGGAAAGGGAGAAGACCAGTGAGTTATGTCCTGAATTTTGATTTTGATTAGTATTTAGCAGTTACGTTTGCTAAATTATTGTCCGGTGTTACTTTACTGCTAAATTTAATTAACTTCGGCAGCATAACACTTTCTTGTAAAAAACAATGACATTTCCAATGGAGAAAATTAGTGAGCATTTGGAGTTTTGTGTTGAGTACATCTTTATGAACATAGGAAATAGAATAAAAGTGTGCAATTTGTAAAATGTCCGATCAGTTGATAAAAAAAAGAGTTAAATAGTGTCGTGTCATTATTAAGGGAATCTCTGTAGGCGATTTTAGTAGTAACAAAGCTGTGTCAATTGTTCAGGCATCTCATTGTGTTATTTAATGTTTTGCGGCATCTGACTCTGTAGATATCATATTGTGTTGCACATCCCTATTTCTGTTTTAGAGCAAACATGGTGCAAAACAAAAAGAGTACAAGCATTGGCAATGAAAAGATTCAAGTTTCTGAGACAAAGTATAATATGATGAAGATTATATAAGTAATATTATGCGTTGAAAGTAAATTGTCTCTTATTTGGTGTTCATATAGTACTTTTAGCAAATGCAGGTTGTATATCTGGAATGCCTGAAAACAATGGGTAAGGAACAATAATATGCATCTCTATGTTAATTATGTTTTTGTTTTTGACAGATGAAATTTACAGTGCATAAACTTGATATGTTGAGTTCGCTGGGTGAAACCCCGAGATTTATGCTTTCACCCCCGAAGAAACACTTAGTTGAGAAGGTAAGTATTTCTTCATTCATTCACTTCCATGATTCAATATGACCGGTTGATGATGTGTTACCCGTCGACGTCCTAGCTTATAAGTGTACTTTTGTGAGGTATTTGCTGAAGATGCTTCGGGAATGGTGTTTTTGGTTCATCATGTCAATGGATGTTTTTTCTGTTAGATGCGGGTTTCACATTTTTATCAAGTTCAATAGTGCAAATTCTCTTTGTGTTGCCTCAAGTTCATTGGGTGTTTTAATTAGAGATTGTTTTTGTTTTTGAATAAATTCTTGAACAAGATCTTAAGTGTCATTGACCAAAGCATTGAAAGCATCCATGGTAGATATTTAAAGTAATAAAACACGTGTTAGCATAGTAAAATAGAAAATAAAACGCACTAAGACAAGAATATGAGAACTTACACGTTTGATGTAGAAGGAGAGTTGAGATTGTAAGTGTGATGAAAAGCATTAACACTCAGAATTACAACATATATGTCCAACAAAGCACACAAAATAAAAGTTCATAGTTCAACTAAACAGGAAAGCTCGAAAACATGATACATGTATTTAAAGTTATACATAATAAATCAACAATAATAACAAAAGGACAAAGTTCGAGTTTTAAACTACAAAATATAAATGCAATAAACCACCCAAAATAAAAGTTCATGGTTCAACAAAATAGTAAAGCTCGATAACAAGCTCCATATCTGTTCTTCCCATATGCATCTGCAATAAAAGATATAAAGGAAAGTTAATATTTAAACATTCGAAAAAAAAACTTAATAAAAAGAACTAGCCATACCTTCACTTCTAATTACAAAGCTTTGGCAAATACATCCTTGCACCAACAACAGATAAAAAGAGGCTAAACAAGGAGATAAGAAGTCCCAAGTCTTTGGTCAAGAAATATGCGCGAGTTTGATATAGTGTGAGCCTCCATTGCTCTGGCCCATTGGGCTCAACATGGGGAGCTAGATCAGCGCATATTATTTGATTGGTTTTTTCCTCATAGAATAGGCTAATCAGAATGTTCCCAATCATAAGGAAGCAAATAATAGAATTGAAACCATATACAATTATGTCAAAGTTTTGGATGAAAGCGTAAAATAGCGACAAAGAAGACTAAACCACCAAAGTATAAAGTTTGTATGTTGTTGATTCTTGTCAAAAAGTCTTTGTTATACGAATCAAATTAAACAAGGGCATCACAAAGTAAGGTTTTTCGAATTAGATCATCATCACCATTATGGCAAAACATATATCTAACTCCAACATGAAGTTCGAACAATCTTACCATCTTCACTGAACGAGCCCCAATTGTGGTCGGCATGCAAAGGAATCTTCGTACAATACTAGACAGTACCCATGCCCGAGAAGTTGAGTGCCGCAAGTGTAACATATTTCGCGTCATCCATGTTTTCAATCTTGATATATTTGGTTGCCATGTGTACGAAGTCTCGAGGGTAATCCAATTAAATTTGGGAAAAACCACATTCTTCACATTCTTGTTAAACTCTTCCACAATGGATTTCACATTTTCATCAAGTTCAGTCTTGGAACTGAGAAATTTTTCCGTAAAAACTTTTTCAAGTTTTTGAATGTTTCCGAGCAATGATACCTTGAATACATTCATTGAGACATTGAAGACATCCAAATTTTTTTCAACACTGTCTACGCCATTAGTGAAACCTGTGGATTGTTTTTCAACAATGTCTACGTCTAAATTCGTCATAGCTATGTCCAATCGTGCAAATTCTCTGCCACAAGTTCATTGGGTGTTTTAATTACATATTGTTTTTGTTTTTGAATAAATTTTTGAACAAGATGATTTTGAGTTTCTTTGACACTCTTATCCAAAGCATTGAAAGAATCTATGATAAATAATTGAACCTGGTCGGCCCTACTAGAAAACTCCGATCTAGATTGCTAAGTACATTGAACCTTGTGTTTCATATATTGAAAGATTGGATCTACCCCAAAATTGCATAAAGTGGTCCTGCATCCCGAGGACTATAAACATCGGGCAGGGTAATCATTGTACGTCAATCAATATACTTTCTCATACCCGCTCTTATATCGAACCAAATAGTCGATCTATCTTATAATTCGACATACCACACTTATATTTTTGGAGGTTCGACCTATGTGGGTCTCATATAAATGGTGGCCACATATATGTGAGAGAGAGAGCAGTTGTTCTCTATTTTCACATGAGACATTTTCATTGGGTATTCCTCTCACAATTCGTGGGCTCACACATTTGTTAGGCCCGCACACATGGGTGTCACTTCTCACTGATAACTTATGGAATGAAGCTAAATCCGAAGAAGTTCACATTCAAGTTACAGCGATAAAATTTCTTGGGTATGTGGTAAACGAAAGAGGCATAAAAGCAAACCGTGATAAAATCAAGGCAGTGATGGAGCTACCATCAATAAAGACAGTGAAAGATGCATAACTCTTGGTGGGTTGACCGACGATCCTTGGAAGATTTATATCGACCGCAGTAGAGAAGAACTTACCTTTCTTTAAAGTTATGAGGAAGAGTAAAGATTTTTCTTATACTGCGAAATGTGAAGCGACTTTCCAGCAGATGAAGAGATACAGAGTGAGTCCTCCACTCCTGGCCAAGCCGGATGAAGGTGAAATGTTATACTTATACTTGGCAGTGTCTTCACACGCCATCAGTATAGTGCTAGTGAAAGAGAAGGGGGTCCAACAGGTCTTGGCTAGGCCCGAAACTTCCGGTCGGTTGGTCAAATGGGCGGTAGAACTCAATGAATTAGATCTCGAGTTTCATCCTCGCACTTCAATCAAGGCTCAAGCTTTGGCAGACTTTATGTCTGAGACATTGGAAAACATCGTAGCTAGCTCAACAAATTTCATTTGGGCAATCTCTAACCAACCAAGTATAAGTCGTGTATGTACCACATGGTTGCTTCATACAGATGGACCAGTCACGAACTAAGGAGAAAGGGTGGGGGTGCACCTACTCTCTCCTGATCATTTAGAATTTGAATTATCCATAAGCTTGAACTTTCCGATAATGAACACATAGGTTGAATACGAACCGGTGATAGCGGGAGTTCACTTAGCGCTAACCCTTAACGTGTAATATCTGGAGGTGTTCACGGATTCACAATTTGTGGGGAACCATTTTTCTGGCAAATACGAAACGAGGGAGGAGACGATGAAATTGTATGTAGCCAAACTAAAGGATCTTGCAGGTAAGTTCAGTTTCTTCGATCTTTCACAGATCCCACGCAACGAGAACACCAAGGCCGATGCCTTCTTAAAATTTGCCAGCTCGTCAAAGATATACGTGCAGAAACGAGTTACACTCCGGACGACCGATAAGTCGTCCATTGGAATATCAAAATATAGCAAGATGTGGGCATTAGTTGATTATGTGTTACCAATCATGGAATCGCCATCCTGGAAGGACAAGATCGTGCGATATCTCATAGATGGTGTCTTACCCACAAATGCCAACGTCCAACGTAGACTGCACTACAAGGCGTACATATTCATGATCCACAATGTGGTACTTTACAAGTGTTCATTAGAGGGACCCTCCTGCACTGTCTGACCCCACCGCAAAGCAGATTATATAATGCGCGAGGTTCATGCGGGTAGCTGTGGAAATAATTCGGGGGGTAAAGCATTGGCGCAACGTATTCTCCGTCAAGGGTTTTATTGGTCGAATCTTCTAAAAGATTCTACAGCATTCTCGCATCATTGCGACAACTGCCAATTCCATGCTCGACTTATTCATAGGTCAGCGTAAGCGTTGCAGCCTTTGGATGTGGCGTACCGTTTCATCAATGGGGAATCGACCTCGTGGGACCGCTACCGATTGCAAAAGGTCAAAAGAAGTTCTTGGTAGTGATGGTGGGGTACCATACTAAATGAGTGGATGCCTAGGCAATGGCGACGATTACAGAGAAGAATATGATAGAGTTCACATGGAAAAACATAATATGCCGCTTCGGCATTCCCATGGTCTTGGTGTTGGACAATGGTCGGTAGTTTATCGGAAAGGAGATCAAATCTTGGTGTCAAGAGATGCGAATCTATCAGCACTTATCATCTGTCTATCACCCCCAGGCAAATGGGCAGGTAGAGTCGACCAACAAAACATTGAAATACTACATTAAATAAAAGTTAAAGGACACCGGGAGAAGCTGGACCGACGAGCTACACGGAACCCTATGGGCCTACAGGACAACCCACCGAACCTCGACGGGGGAAACTCCATTTGTATTGGTATATGGATATGAAGAGGTCTTACTAGCCAAAATCGGGATGTCGACCCACCGAGTACAGAACTACGACCTGGAGTAGTTAGCCAAGCTGCGCCAAATGGATTTGGATATGATCGGCTCGACTAGGGAGCAGGAATACCAATGCACGATGGCTTTTAAGGCAGCGATGGCCAAAAGTTTTGACAAGAAAAACCGGTTCAGAAATTTCGAGGTAAGAGACATGGTTCTAAAAAGTATCGAGGCTAGCAAACATATGGGTAATTACAACCACGATGGGAAGGACCGTATAAGGGGGATTTTTGACTTTTTAGTCATTTATAGTAACCACCTTTCAAAATTTGTCCTCTATAGTACCTTGGGCCCTTTTTAGTCCTCTAAAGTAACCGAAGTTTCGTTTTTGGTCCTCCGGCGAGTTTGCTTGATTATTTTGACCGGACTTTTCCTAACACTTCATGTAATTTCACTTACACCCTAAATAAATCAGAATAATTATATTTACAACTTTTTTAAAAAAAACATTAAAAATAGCTAAAATATTTGCAGTCTTTTGTTTTTGTCTATTTTACTATTATATTTAATAATTTTATCAAAATATTTATTAAACCCAATTTAATGATAAAAGTTACCTTACAAAATAAAATAAAATAAAATTATGAAAATCATATACTCTTTCTTAAACAACCTTAAAAGTCACTTTAAAAATAGAAACAATATCGAAATAGGATATATTTTCTTAATTTAACATATTATCAATTTTATTCTACATTTTAGTTGATTTTAATTTGTACTTTTTTTTTATTTTATCTTAGTATTTATTAAACTCAACTTAACCTTGAAAGTTACCTTACAAAAAAAATCTTGAAAATAATATATATTTTCTTAAACAATCCTAAAACTTATCTTAAAAATCAGAAACACTTTTGAAACAATGAACATTTCTTAGTTACATATATTGTTACTTTTATTATGCATTAATTTTTAAAAATAAAATTAGTAATGATTAAGTTTAACTAACTTTTAATTCTTATTAATTATGGGCTAATTAGGACATGAACATACTGTCCATCATCTTCCTCAATCCACAAAACCTACTGTTCATCTTTTATAGAATTAATAGTTAACAAAAAAAAGCATCTTCCCTACAAAACCTATCCCCTCCACCCCACCCACCACCAAATCGACACCATTCCCGCCACCTCCTCCGATACCCCCACACCCAATAAGAACATCAAACCAATATCTCCTTCCTCTCCAACACCGATTTCTAAATTATCCCCAAAATCCGAATCGACAATTCGAGGCTCCAAATCTAGTCGGTCGCACAAATCGGGTCGAGCGCTTAAAGAGATGGTTGATTTGGTGGTGGTTGTGGTGGTAGGGGGGTGATGCGTAATGGAGGCGCGATTGGGTTTGTGGGTGGGTGGGTAATGATTTTGGTGGACTTGGATGGTGGTTTTAGTGGAGATGGGTGGTGATGGTTTTGGTGAAGGTGGGTGGTGCCATGGTGTTGTAGGGGCGGGTTGGTGGATGTAGGTGGTTGTGCAGGGGTTGATGGTATTTTTGTGGAGGTGGGTGGTGGTGTAGGGGCAAGTTGAGGGTGGTGGGGTTGTGGTGTTGCAGGGGCGGGTTGGAGGGTGTGGTGCAGGGGTGGGTGGTGATGGTGCAGGGGGGTGGTGGTGGTGGGTGGGGGTGGGGGTGGTATTATTTAAATTGTTTTTTTAGCTAAATAAAGATGGGGTGAATTTTTGAATAATATAAATTGTTTTTTTAAATTAAATACAATAAAATTTACAATTAATTCTTATTACTAACATAAAATAAAATAAGATTGTTTGTATTTTTAATAAAAAGAATTTATCATATGACATAGGCAATATCATGTATTAATGTTTACCTTAAAATTTTAAAAAATAGCTTATGGTTTATTTGTTAATTTAAATAATACATGACTAAATTATTACATTTTTGAATTAAATAATGGCTTGTGCTTCATTTCATTTGAATATTAAGTTATTTGAATTACATGTTAAGCTATTTTAAGATAAAATTATGAAATTTGAAACTATTTTTTTTCTTCTGTTGTTATTTGGTTAATTAGTACAAACATTAGGTTATTTTATGAATTGCAAATATTTATTCAAGATTTCTTTTAATTGGGTTTGAGTATAATTATATGAAATATTTGGAACACAATGAGAAAAACAAAATTCAAATTTGTAGGCAAATATGCTTATTCAAAAAATATTAGGGTGTGAGTGTAGTTGTATAAAGTTTTGGGGCAAAAATAACAAAAAATAAACTGAAATCTAAAGTCATGTGCATGTTACATGCATAACTCCGGGGAATAATGGAATATTCCGTCACCGAAGGACCAAAAATGAAACTTCGGTTACTTTATAGGACTAAAAAGGGCATGAGATACTATAGAGGACTAATTTTGAAATATGGTTACTATAGAGGACTAACAAGTCAAAATTCCCCCGTATAAGGTCGTACATGCAAGCGCACGAGGTTACTACTATTTAGAGGACCTTGACGGTCAGAAGTTGACTTGTCCCTGGAATGTGCAGCACGTGAGACACTATTATGCTTAAGCACTTGATCCATGCGTATGATTCAGAATGTAATGTCTAGATAAAATATGAACTACGATGGCTTGAGTATCGAGACACCGGCCAGGAAACGTAGGCAACTCGGCATAGCGCCGAGCTCGCCCTATCTTAATTAAAATTTTACTCTAGTTTGACGCTATCAAAAATATGGTGATTCAACAGGTACTAAAGACTTAACGCTGCTGACTCCGGGACCATAACAAATGGGAGGAGACAAGCCCGAAAAAGTGCGGCAATGGTAGCTTGCAAAAACCGAGGTGTATCTCAGTCAAAGAAATAGAGATAGATGTTTGACCCGACGAGGTCAAATGCAACATGACATCTCGATCAATAAAATAGAGATGGACATTTGACCCGACGAGGTCAAATGCAAACCTGATATCTGGATCAAAGAAATAGAGATGGACATTTGACCCGACGAGGTCAAATACAAACCTAAAATCTCAATTAAATTCAACACGAAGAGGGTCAAAGGCAAATCAATTGCCACATTCAGAAACCAAAGCTCACGCGACAAAATCTCAATCAGAGGAAGAGAACAGTACAAACATGACTTAAAGGGTCGACTATAAGCATAGTTATAAAATTGGCCGCTAGAAAGGCCACAATTACAATTGCAATTACCATGTCAAAAGACACCATATGAAGAACCAAAGGCAAAATTGCCCAACAAAACAAACAAAAGACGGGAATCACTCCCAAATAGTTGTCACTCGGGAGACTAGGGGACTCCGGATGCAGCACGATGCCGAGTGACCGCCCAGACCTTGTACAGTTCTTCTCGATCTATTTTTCAAACATAATAAGGCCCACCCCACCATCCAGATCATTCCATTCCTCTGGCAGCGTTGAGTCATCTTCTTCAGCAGCATCGCCCGACTGCCCCTCAATTTGATAAATACTGGGAGATATCAGATCTTCATCGTTGGGGTTGGCCGACAAGCTGGCACGAACAGGGGTCGGGCTTACCACAACAACGAGAATTGAAGTCACCACGGCAATGGGAACTGAAGTCACCACGGCAACAGGAACTGAAGTCACTTCATGGCCCATAATGGTCGCCGTTGAAATATCCATCGAGGACATGTCGGGTCCTAGCATCGCTTGTGATTTAGTCATCTGAAAACTACAAGCGGGACTCATTCTGTCCTGATCAGCAACACCGTCTAAGGTCTCATCACCCGTCTGTGATGAAGATATTAGAGGTGATGGGACAAACTCATCATCGTCGCCGCCAAAGGCGCTTCGGATTGCATCCCAAACTGTGGTCGGGACCCCACTGGAATCTTTTGAACCGACAATCTGTGTTTCCCCCCGTGCCGTTGGGGGAGCGGAGTTGTTCATACCCGAATCGGGCACTACATTGGCCAACCGCTCTCACCACATACGATAGACGGGGTCACCATTTTTTGGAGAAAAAAACTCTTCTTCATCTCCTTCATTAATTTTGGGGGTCTACATGTGAGGACCGCGACTCACATCGAGCATATATTTTTGAAACCCCTCCTTCATGAATTCGAGATGGCTACAAAACATTGTAGTTCATATATAATTGGACAAGTAAATAATTCGATGCGAATGGAGGGAAAACTGTACATAGGTATACATGAGACTCAATATTCGTTAATGCATGAATTGTTTTCAATATAGTTATGTGGTTATTATAATATATAACTTGTGTGTCTTAAAACATAAAAAAGAGAAAAGACTTTTTTTTTGTGATTTATTGTGTAACATAACCCGCCCGTCATTCCGCCCGCACCGTCTTAAGTTGCAACCTGAATGGTCTTAAAAATAAATCCACCGGCACGAGTGAGAAAATTGGTAACCCACAAGTATTGAGTATGATGTCTTTCTCGACGACAACCCGCTAAAACCCATCGACGAACACCCCTAAGTTAAGCTGCAAAAGTAAGTAGTGCAGAAGTTGATTTGTGGAGGCTTTATAGAGAAAGGAATTAAAATCACCTCCAAAATACTTTCTCTTATAAGTTTTAGATTTTAGATATAGCATATAGATTTAAATTAACGTCTGTCCTATTTACTTCAACGAACACTTAGAGTAAATAGTATACATAATTAAATCCAAACAGATAATCTTGCATTATAACCTAACTATTTTGTTAGGTATATTATCTAGTAGTAATTATTAAGATTTCAACCATATTAATAATGAATACGAGGCACATGCAGACAGACATACCATTCATATTTTCAACCCCATCCATGTTTCCAACTGTATAAATATTGTAAGCTATCACTGGGGATTACATGATCAATTTCCTTGTCGATCGATTAAACTATATAGGTCAAAACAAGTATAGTAACAAAATTATTCAAGTTCATAACTATTTTTGTGATTTGTTAAATGCACATAGGAAATCCAATGCCTATGCAGGTGCATGTACTTTCACTTAATTAAATCTATACTTCCTAAGAGTTTACATTCTTATGATTTGAAAAATTAATTATGGGGTCACATATATGGTTCCCTGGCCAGAAATATTACACATAAATCCAACCACATGATTTTTAATTTTATTTTTAAAATATCTACTGTATACGTATACTTTAAGAGACATGAAAGTTTAAAAAAGCTTTTGTTAGTAGACCTAAACTCAAAAGGGGCGTATATACACAAACTTATCCTTAGTACACAAACTTATCCTTTATTCCCCTTTTCTCTTTACAATGGAGGAAGAAATACATTCTTTGAGTTATCTTCTTGAGAAAATCATAAAGTAAGAAGAGAATTGACTCATTAGGATTTACAATTGGTTAAACAGTAGACATGAGTTCATGAAACACTAAGCCCCCGTTTGGTTTTCAATTGAGAAATAATTTTCAGAAAACAATTCATTTTGAGAGAATTTGGGCTTCTCAGAAAAAATATTTTCGGCCCATTAACAATAATTTTAGGGGGAAAATGAAAAAATCTGAATAAAATTAAAGGGAAATAGGGGGGGAAATATAGCATTTCGCATAAATCGAGGTGGGGATATGACATAAAGCAAATGATAAAGCTGTTGGTTTATGTAGCTAATGATTACATAACTAACAATATTAAAATTTGAAAATAACGGTTGGTACCATTTGCTAAAGAGAGAACAGTTGGTTTGCCTCCATTTTTTGAATATCATTTCAAATGCCCCACTCCACTTTCTGCACGGTAATTTGAATTTAATGTGGTTGTGTTCATGGTTGATAATTTAATAAATTGTATAAGCAATAATCCCTGAATATTATTGTCTCCAAGGGGAAATAATTATAAAAAAGAAATTTCATATTATATTTGGTTAAACCAACCAAAGTTTAGTAGATGACCATACGTACCAAACCAATCATCATTTATATTATCCCATTACTAGTATATTGAGTTAACGTTGATCACAACAATAAATTCACAAATATGAAACTACGTTACATATTGTTCATCATAGTATAGGTTACTGGAAACAATGTTATTTCAATGTTTAGCCAACATCCATCCAACAATGAAATCCGAATGTTTTCTAACTATTATTTTAACTATATTTTTGACGTGTGCGTACAGTAATATAATCAGACCAGGACATGACCAGGTCTCATTAAAAATAGTGTTACATGTATTTTTAAAAATAGATAAGTTATATTATTTGTCTGTTTGTGTACCTATTGCGGAAATTCAAACAAGGGGGGGTTGCAACAGGATTTTCCGTACTCGTAGTTGTCCTCGTGCTTGTTCTTACCAAACTTGGTTTCCAGTGGAGCTGTTATAGTAACATTGATGAAAATTGTGTTGTACGGAAATATATGCATGGAATGCCTCTCTTGAGTGCTCTATCTAAATTCCCCCCGAAAAGTGAACTTTGATTGTAACACTTTTGTGTTGCCATTAGTACGCACAACTGCCAATACATATAGGATACATATTAAATGTGGTAACCATTAATTAAGAAGTAGCCAACTCTTCCTGTGACTTATTCAATGCAATCTTGAAAATCTTTTGACGGGATTGGCATGGAAACTCCATAATTGTGAGTCGCCCAGCACATCAATGAAATTTGGTAATATTGTAATACCATAGCTGTGTTGGCCACACGGCTACCTAATTAAATACCCAACTCAACTCATTTGATTGTTATTGTCAAATATTATTTAAAAACCACAATTTTTTGGTTGCCATGCACGCGATCTAAGCATTACGATATCCCTACTTTATTTCACCATTTAATGAATTTATTAGAAACATGTAAACGTACTCTTGTGTTGAGATATAATTATCCTTTTGAAAATATAATCTGTACTTTAAGCCTATGTGGTGAGATTGATTTTGCGTTGCATGTATTTTGATGCAAGGTTGTCCCCGGATTATTTTGTTTTTTTGTTTCCTAGAACGCAAATAGGTTGTTATTTGTAAAAGGGGCGGCAACTCACGGTAAAAAAGTTAAGTTCAATCGCCGAGTGAAATATCATCTTTTTCGGCCAAATGAGTGCACGCGCCAGTATGTTAATATTATAGCAAATTGTCTCAACCCATTTACGTGGACTTAATAAAAAAAATACATAAGGCAACTAGCGCATATATTGAGAACTACAAATATAATTCGAGGCATGTACCATTCTAGCATGATAATAATATAAATCTACGACGAAGCCGCAAAATGTTGGTCGATTGCATGACCACAATGTTCCTATCTTAGTAACTTTTTGGATGACGCGCATCTCTTTCCCCGAAAATGAACTCCATATAGTCGTAGAGCGGCAAACCGTGTTTGCGAAAGAACTTCTTCCTAAGGTCATCCTGAGAATGCAGAAAACCATAGTTAAGTTATGAATGACTGGCGCCTACGATATTTAACTCAAGTTTAGTTATTTTCCAGGCTGTTACCGCATCGCCGTTCTTTAATCGCTCTAATTTATTGGATACGCTAACACAATTGTTCTTGGGGTCGAAGGTTACGCCCGGTGAGCGAATGTAGTTCTTGAATCCGACATACCTCCTGCATAGAATCCGGTACTGATCCATTACATCCGTTATCGAGATGCCGAGATCGGGACGAGCGTAGCATAGCATGAAGTGCACCCGGGTGAGTGCTTCTGCGACACCACGCCGCGTTGTTAAGTCGGCCTCTTTTGCAACGCTGTACAATGTGTTTATGTACAACTCATCCAATGAACGGTTCCATCCTCACTTGTAAATAGCCCGGTTGGTATACATAGTACGCACCCCCCGTGTCTTCCAAAAATAAGAAATGGAAATATGATTAGGTTAAGCACCCGCCAAAATGGATGCACAATATATTACTGTAATGTGGCATGAAATGAAACTGAAAATCATAATAAAATGAACGTCCATCCCGGAATGGCTAATATTCACTTAAATTTAATTTTGCCACGTTACCTGAAGTATGGGTAATACATGATATTTTGGGTCGGAGCTACCTCCTCCATACTCGAAGTTCTTGCCTCTGCAATCGCCATTAACTTTTTGCTCCATTGCTGCGCAATATCTAATCGTTTTAAAAAGATTTACTGATAATAATTGTTCACTGCACAAGATGTTGTAGTAGACAATGCATTTTATAAGGTGTAACATGTCCCATCATGCTACCTTCTGCGGCGATATTGCCTTTATTATCCCTGCATCAGGTAGATTGATTTATTTATTAAATGATAGTAAGCAACGGAGTGCTGTATAATTAATGTCCCCACAGTTCCTTGAACTTATTCTATGGCAACTGTAATAACCCGACAACTAATTTGGTCCAAAATTACGTTTTACTTTTTGGACCTATAATGTATGATTTTTTAATGTAATTACGGAGTTTTATTTTGACCGGCTTCATTAGTAGTAGCTAAATTTATGACTTCCGTTTAGTAATATTTTGAAAAGTTATAGGTTGCCGAGAATATAATGGCCAGTCAATTCCCGTAATTGTTGTACGCAAATTTTATTCAAACTAGAATAAGGATTGTGACGTTATTTTGTCTCAATGTTTGATGCCTGTTGCGTCAACATTGTGACAACATTCAAAGCCGAACCCTACTATTAAGTGCATATATAGGTAGTCGTTCTAAATACGCGCCCGATGTTCAAAATAGCTTACTGCCACACCTCTGTTGACAAATAATAAATGTATTTGGTATCTATACAAGGTCTTGATTATGACTAGTTTTTACTGGTATCAATCATTATGCAAATTGTAGCTAACCTTCAGTAAGTCGTTTGCAGTAAACCATATATTTATAGTATTGGCCATAGTTTGTAGAGTTATGTGCGTTTTCACTTTTTCATAATAACCATGCACGTGTACTCTATTCGTGCGTACCACACGATCCCTAATTACGAACTACGCCGCAAGTTGTTTATAGTTTGATCCGCCTTTGTAGAACAATATGAAAAACCTGCAATATCATTATTTAAAATATATGTTAAGTTAGCGCAACCCATAATATAGTAAATTGGTGTATATTAAAGTTTGTTTAACAGTTGCAGGTGCCGTTGAATTGTAGTTGTATGGGGCTTGTATGTGTACGCAACCAAATAGCCTCGTGGAATTTATTTTGTGGAGGTGTCCTTCAACAACCCCAACCACCATTGATCAATGCCATGCAATCTGTCTTAAATACCCTAAGCATGTAGCTATATTATACCTTCTTCTTGTATATTATTCCTTTCCCCCCTATACTTTGATCACGAGACATTCATCACGTTCGAAATCAATCCTATCTCCAAAACCCTCAGTTGCCATTTCACCATGTCGTATGAATTCTCCACTTGCTCCACCATGGATAGCACCGGCCGAACCCCTTCGATCGAGGTACAGTTATCCACTCATTATTGAATATAACTTTGGCATTAAATAACAAAGTTATACAAAACATATGCTTCTTATTGTCTATAGTCTAACCGGCCGATATTCACTTCATATTGTTAGGATAACAACCGAGACTATGGACATCCATTTCACTACAACAAATTTTGGTGCGCCGAAACAGAAGCAAAACTTGCATTTGCCCTTCGCGAGTTCTCAAAACCTCATCCGATTTTAGATTGCACCCACATGTGGAAGGTTATGAAACAGGCGGGCGTTTTCATGTCGAAAACGTTCGTTAACGATATTACCCCCGGCATGATACGAGCTCGCGTTGGCTTATTGCGCGAAAGATTTATCAAGTTCCGTCGATATATGTCAATCCCAGGAGTTAATTTCGACCCACACAGTGATTCTGTTCGCACCGATGAACTCTACGCTGAATATGAGCATAAGGTACTCATTTTGCAGAACCCCCTTATTTCTATGTAATTGATCCATTTTGGCATAACATATCTGAAAAAATCATTTAGCAGAAATGAGGGGGTATGAATCACGTGTAGACAATTTATTTAGACCTTGAAGTATGAATCACTCAATTTTCCGTTTATCAACTTTTTGACCCGCGCTATATCTTTGCATTTTGTTTGGGTGGTCCTATTGGAAAAGTGAGTAAAATGCGTCGTTGTAACTACTCACACATGGCATCGAACGGATATTGTCCTCTTCACTACTCCATACTCATTATGCAGGAAACACTACTTGACTTCTATTTTAAGGTGCACGGAATGCCCAATTATTTTGAGCTTGATTACTTCTTCAACGTCAAGCGTGCTCCGTTGACACGCGTTGAGGAAATTGGATCTTCAAGCACCCCGTATGAGATTTTTGAAGAAGCATCAACCACCCTTCAGCTGAGCTCTACGTAGAGTGTTAAAAATGGCCATTCAATATTGTTATGTTAACAAGTTATAGCTTGATCAATGTTGTATTATATATCCAGTCCGGCGCAATGAAACACGTGACCACTTATGGTTGTAACAGTCGATACTTTACTATTGGGTGGCCAAATGTTTTGTCCCATTAATTAAATTGATGGAACTTTAGTATATATATTTTTGTGGCCGGTAACCTTCAAAACAACAAACATTCAAGTTGATTGTTCTAATTGTCCCATCGGCTGTACATGGGGAACACAAAGCATTAAATGCACAAATCTCTCTCATGATTAACATTATCTCAAGAGTGGTTATAGTACAATATTGGCGCTAAAATTACCCGCCATAACTCCAACATCATTTTCCCCCCTTTATGTTTTGCCTATAAATTACTTCCTTTGGGCAAGCTATTTGACCAAGTAGTAAAAAAAGGCTCTTTGCAATTAGTTAAGTAATATTAAATTATATAATTGGGTTAAATTTGTTTTTCAAAGTCTTTATTCGAGTCTTTGCTCTTTGTTGCTCTACTTTGTCATTTTACTAAAAAATATCTTTAACAAATATGGATGCCAAAAAAGTGTTGTTCTACGAGTCCCCTTGGAATGCCGAAATCGATGGCACTTTCATTGGGATCTTGGCCAAAAATGCGGAACTTCTCGAGCGCAACATACAAAAGAATGATAAAGTTGTTTTTGTCGAGTGTATGGATGAATTGAACGAGAAATATGGCACAACATTCAACCTAAAGGCATTACGTGATCGGTTTGAGCACTTGCATGCTAGGTTTAACTGTTTCTCTTGGCTCGTAGATAATCCTTTCATAAAATTTAATCCTATCACTTTTGAAGTTAGTGCTGACTATCAGTGTGTGTGGGACTACGCCGTGCAGGTATTATTTTTAATGCATGTAAAGTTATGTTCTCGCAAGTTAATTACAACGTTATTTGCGTTAATTACTGCATTGTTTATTTACATATTAACTGATGGAACTGTATTAGTGCTACAAAAGTAACTATAGTTCATCTGTGTTAGTACTATAACGTTACCACATCAAATGAGTTAAGCATACGTTTGAAGAAATATTTGATATTTCCTCTACATTTTGATAAGTTTTCGCCATAAATACGTGATGTATAATAACAATTTGTTGTACTTTAGAAACACGCCATTTCCGTGGCATATTACACGGAGGGTGAACTTGCGTGGAATGAACTCGTTTGCATTTTTGGGCGACTAGAACCTGCTGGATCCGGCCGCACTTTCCCAATCGTCGATCTCACTGTCGATCCATTTGTGTTCGACGTGGTGGACGCCGAGGACAAGTATGGTTCCGGGTCCTCGGCCGACAATTTCATTGACCTGCCGAGCCCAGATTGCGTTCTCCCTGTCCAGACGCACAAGCGAAAGACATTCACAATTGATGACCTTCTCGAGTGGTCTCACCCCGCAAAAGATCCTCCCGCAGAGGAGCTTGTCCCGAAAAGGAAGAGGGTTGCCACGGCAAAGTGCTTGTTCCCCGTTAAGGAAGAACAGAAAACTCCGGACTCGAAGCCAAAAAACATCGTCATCATCGACTCTAGCCCCGAAACGCCGTCTACCAAGAAGTGATGCGTATGTGCATTACAAAGCTCTGCTCACTAACTAATGAAAAGCCCTTGGATGTGTACCGTAATATGCATTCAATCATCTTAACACTTTAAAGTGTGGCTTTATTTTGGAGCATTGCTGTTTTTGGATGTTTTGTTATAGTCTTGAACACGTACACGTTGTGTGTTTTTTGTTGGTTGATTGCGGTCGACCATAAGTATGTAATTTTTCTTATTTTGTAATTTGTGTAATCAGTACCAATGTTATTCGTGTGTGGTTCCATTTTGTGATAAGCCTCAATTCAATTTTCTAACAACTACAATTGTGCAACTGCAAATTCGTCAGGACCTATTGTTGAAACGAAGTTGCACCAACTTCGATCTAACATTGACAACAGTTCGGTGTGATATTTATCCAACACAAATTACACAACCAACCATGTCCATACGCGGTTCATGTTTTTGCTACACAAACAATATTTGTTGTTTTAACCCCAACCGAAAATTAATCAGGTTTAACAAATGTCAATTTTAGGTTATCTATTTAAAAACGTCGACCTAAAACACATAGATACTAATAATAAAACGGAACTGATTTTTAAACATCAATAAATTACCACTTACTTTTTGGGATGCTAACATATGTGCCAGTCACATGTCTATACTAACAAATGAAATAAATGTAGCAAGGCTTAGTAAGTTATCCTTATGTTATTAATTTTTGGGATGCGTTAGAAATTTATTTTATTATATATTATACAGTGTATGGTCGTCTTGTGTCTAAGTTGGATGGATTTTTGTTCCTTACTACAAGGGTTAAGAGATGAATGGTAGTGGCATAAATACATTTTTTCATCGGGTTCCCAGGCATGACACGACTTTTAAATTCCACTCCCTCATTAAATGTACGCGACGATTTAGGCTGATCTTTGTACCCCCACTCAGTTTGGGGTTGCAACGGTCCAATATTTGATGTTCATATTTGACGAGGCCTTGACCAAAAAAAAAACAATTAGTCGACGCCCATATAGGCATTCCCAACCCCCCCTCCAATTTATAATTTTCAAATTCTGTAGCACCAGACAACGAACAGTTATTATCTAACCCTTATGGAACCACTAATCGCCGAGATGAAGCGTCTTGGTTCAACACCTATTGAAAGAATCATTGTATGCTTATATACTGGCAGAAAAATCTTGAATTGTTAATCAACGTTGCTTATATTATATTACTTTTCCATTTCCATTATGTAGTTGTTGAGAAATTGACATTTTCTATAAATGTGTCAGGAACCGCCAAATGAAGCGGTCTATGCACCGATGGAGTACAACGACGACTGGGATGACGCTAGAGAAGCAATGTTACTCAAATATCTCCAGTTGTTTGGTGACATATCAAGGGGCAGATCCATGCACATTGCACTAAAAAAACTGTCAATCGAACTACCGAGGCATGGCAGTCCACCCCTGGTTCTAGAGAGCCTTGTGAATCGGACGAAGATTTTGTATCAACGCATGTCTTCCTATTGTGCCTTCATTCGTAGGGAAGGCGTATCTTATGATGAGGGCACGCATCTTCCTACTATTAATATTGACGCGTATTTGGCAGCATTGGCACGCGAAGGGGTAAGTCAAATGTGTATGGCTTTCTTCATAAGAAGCATTCTGGAAGCAATGTTTGATTGGTGTTCTCTAAACATCACCCCAACATTAAAAGCTGAACCGTCGCTGCCGTTGATTTTTGCAATTTGTGTTTCACTAAAACTTTATATTTCATTACTAAATTTTACTAATCATTGTATATGTTAACCCTAGGGTTCTGAGCCTAGCATGTATAAGTTCTTCCGTCTGCACGGGTTACCGAACCACGCACTTATGTTCGGCGTGTTTGACACGATGAACGGAGCATATCCTAATACAGATGCCGAACTCAGTGAAGGCTCTGACGATGAGCACACTAGCGTGGATGGGTCAACAGAGGTCGAATACTCGGGTCCAGTTAACGCAGACGTAGATAACGACGAAGACGGTTGCTCTTTTGATAGTACCAATAGGCCATCGCCCATCAACGACGGAAAAACGCATTGCTTGAAGTGTGGCGATTTTTATGATCTGTGTGTTTGCCCATCTACCGAAGGGTCGGAGGACATGTCAACGGAATCTTATTATGATGAAACTGATTAAACATTGTATAAAATTATTTCCAATGCTTTAATATAATGATTATTGGCTAAGGGCATTTTGTCTTGGAATGTAAATTTGAGTAAAGGTGTTTTTATTGTTGCATTACGGGTCTTATCACAGTTAATGAATTGAAAACGAAGTGCATCTAACTATAACTTTAATGTTGTTCTTATGTTGGCAGAACATCCATGCAACATTGCATCCATTATTGACTCATTTTATAAAGGACCCACTATTACTATGCTTACCACCCGATACAACAAGCTGGTACTCAACATATATTTAACGCACATATCCAGTGAACGCGCAACATATCATGCTTCAAACCGTCCAAACAAAACCTGGGATTTCTACATAAAGCCCCTTACAATTATGAAGCGCAAAATAAATATTGAAATGGTCATGCGATTACACATCACATAGCATAACCATCGCCAAATGGCTTTCATGGGGTGGCACTCAAAACTTCCATCCTGGAAAGCACCTTGATTTGAGGGATGGGGAGCTCCTTCACCACGAACAGATACTGCATTTTTGAATAGTTCATGAATCCCTTCTCCTTGAACCTCGTCTCAATCGTCAGAGGCTGCATGTACAAATTTAGCAATGTTTAAGTCATTCAGATAACACTCATATAACATTGTGGGATTCAGATTAACTCACGAATCTGGAATGCACGTCATGAAGATTTGGTTTAATTGTCACTTTTCCTCACCATGGACTTTATAAAATCTGTTGAACAAATTGAAACGGGTGTGCATGATGATGAGCCGTTCCTTGATCATCATAGGGGATACATCAGTCCCCTTCTCCCTCGTTATTTTTTTTGCTAGTTCCTCGTAAATCTCCGTCATCATCTCCGCCGTGTACCAAATTTGCCGATCGACGCTCTTGCGAAGACAGCGTAGTAGTATATTCTCATCTCGCTGACTAAATTCTTTGAAGCTTAGGAACACATTATGTATGTCATCCTATTCATGTGTCGAGACAAATGAACATGTCATCAGTGCACGCCATATGATTAATAGAGTTGAAGTATAATTATTGATAATTTACCTTTGTCGAGTCGTAGACTTCCTTCAAAGTGCTTCTGGTGGATGCCATTGAGAGAGGGAAAATGAAAATGGTCAACAAGAGCGAATAAATAAAAAAGAAATTATGAAACATGGGGTGTATAATTGATGACTATGTAATATAGTCATACCTCGGGATGTACATACCTGTCATTAATTCTCTTAATGGTGCTTTTGAAACTAAAATTCAATGTAATGTACGACGGTCAGGATTATTTAATCTGATTTACTAAACAATCAGATTAAATATAAAATAATAAATAGCACATACGTAAAAGCTATGCGGAATTACTCGATAATATGGTGGTGACCATACTGTAGTCAATATTATGCATCGTACCACATAGTAAATTGAGGTCGATTTAATTATGATAAGGGGTAGCAATAAAAAAAAAACCCAACTTGCAACATTTACAATATATTCACCTAATAATAATGAAAAATATGTAAAATAAAAGGAGACCCAGTTCAGCCATGTAAAGTACGTAGCGATTTTTTAGGAGATAAGGCTGCGCAGTAGCCATCAGCGGTAATATCAACTTATGGCCGCCGAAAGCAAGATACGTTGTGTACTTCACAAGCCAACTACATTGATTATTTGTTTATATGGGTTTACCAACTCGGTATGTGTATTAATGGTAGGATTAATGACTAGGATCAAATTGTGCGTCATTGTAAGGCCGGAAATTTGAACACGTTGTTTTTTGAAAGGGATAATTATTTATTAATAACTTTCAATCAATAGAAATATGTCCATTTCCGATTATAAGATATTTGGTTAAGTACGTTGCATCCCTTTGTTTCAAACAAATACAAAATATTATTGTGACAAGTAGTAATGATAGGTGCAAAGATTCCATACGCGAGTTATTTGAATATATACACTCAATAGCTTTGGAAATATAAGAATAGTATTCATACACTATTATGCAACTTATCTGCAGTAATATAAATAAATATATCTCAACCACGTTGTATTTATTATTTTATTTAGATTCAGATGTAAATGAAGATCTAATTTTTATTTGGGCGTTCCAAATAGATCAACAAAGGAGACCATGTTAAATGGATTTCTGGACACGCTAGTGCCAGTCATGTCAAACATGACCGTTGTGAAATAAAATAATAGATATATAATCTCCATCTATTTAAAAATTAAACAGTACATTGCGCGGAAAATCTATATAACCATTTCACATAGGGACATAAACCATAATTAATCGAATAAGCGAGTGTTGTATATTATAACTTTGAAAATCACGATGGAATACGGAGAAAGCTCTGCTGTGAAGGGGCGGCAAATCCCAGGGTCGGTATATGGCCTGGTTCTGTGCCACTGTGGGCGAGAGTCGGTGATGCAGACCGCATGGAAAATTTCTAATCCCGGTCGTCGTTACTGGAGATGCCCGGTGGGTATATTCATACTTTTTGCATTACAAAAGTTTTGATTGGGGTACTAGTATGTAATATGTTACACAAATTTTAATTACACTATTGCAGGCCTATAGATGCAAGATGGTGTCCTGGATTGACCCCGAACCTTGCCACAGGTGTAAGGCTGTGATTCCAGGGCTTGTCAATAACCTTGAGGGCCAACAGTCCTTAATAGAGCGTTACCAAAAGCGCCACAGAATTGGAGCATTGTTGGCAGTGGCGGCCTGGATCTTAGCTATGGCGGTGTTTGTTAAGATTAAATTGATGTAAAGTTTGATTACCGTTTTATTTGTATTTTCCTATATCCGTGGGATAATGATAATATCGGAGTTAGGCAACTATCTCATTATTAAAAAATCCATTGGGTTGTCATGTGGTGTATCATCCTACTTCCATTTTAACCGCGTCTATATTACGGCCCATACTGTATGATTTGTGACGCAGTTGTTGGCATAACATCCATCCAACATTGTCACCCGATAAACAAAAATATATCAGGTGTCTATTTATACAACAAAGGTCGTTATTTTACACTTTTTTGAGATCCACAAATTCAACAAATTTAACGAATATGCAATCATTGAGCAGGAGGGCAAATATATTATAATACATGAATATATAGAGTAGTCGATTCGGCTTGAAAACCTTATAAACTAATTTTTGTTTATGTTTGTAAATACTTGCCTTCATTATACGTTAGATATGTCAACCGAATAAACCTTTTTACTACATAAATATAAATTGAATATTGGTGTATACATTGTATGGATTTTGAATCAAACACTTTCCAAACTATTGTTATTTAACTTGAAATTAATTTAGATTTCCTATTTGACTGAAGTAATACAATTATGATAATGGCCTCACTTGCCATCTTATCGTGAAATAGTCTTTGAATCGTCACGCAGCTGAGGTTCCACACGTTATATATTGACTTGAAAAATACGATTTCAGGATAAATAACTGCACATGGTCTTGTCAAATCATACAGCTTTTTGAAGGATATGCGCGATATCACTAATGATTTTCTGCAATTAAAGTCAGGTAGCCGAAAACACGCCAAACCTATTTCAATTGTACCACATCGTTGCAATTATGTCTAAGGCTATGCGACAGTATTTTATATTTTTGTATACCAATAATTTTGCGCAATAGCTTATCCCGTGATGTCCAACACAAAAACATACATGTCTTCATGGATAAATTATAACATTAAACAAATGCTTAGATATATTAATTTGTTAAGATCTCATATAATTATATTTAAATTTTTTGGGTTAAGATCTGATATAATTATATTTGAATATTTTATGATAACCTGGGATATAATTATATAAAAACCCGTTTGGATAATATTTAAATAATACTCAATTAATAACGTTTATTTCCTGCATTAATTGCACGAGGATGAACAGTGAAAAACACTCCATAGGTGAAGCCCGCGCCATTTAGACATAGTCCTATAATGCAACTTATCACGTTGATTTTGCACGGTAAATGGGTAATGTAATGTGCCGGCATCACACACTTTATATGCTAAACAATACAAAGCATTACATTTTGAAACCGTTATTATTGGTTGTAAGCCACAGCTTTATGGCTAATCAAAGTAGGGAATCTTCTATGCGCTTTGCTCTATATATAATATTATGATATAGCAAAAGCATTTGCACACATCTCAATCGGAGATCTTTTTCCACACCGAGCCACAGATATAACATCCACCTCCACACCGATAAAATGGCACCATTTGTTCCTATTCCACAGGAAGACATGTTTTACAGCAAAGACTGGACAAAGGAAGTTGACACCAAATTCATCGAGGTCCTTGCTGACATTGCAGGAACAACAAAAACGACACTATCGCTATGTCATTTTGATGCCATAGCAGCAGCCGAAGTTGAGACAAACATTGAATTCGGAACAAGTTTTTCATATACGGATTGCGTGTGGCAATTCCATCTACTAAAGCAGCGATTTGATACTTTCACGGATCTAATGGCAAGGGATGGTTTTTTCTGGGATGAAGAAAATAACCAAATTGTTTATACCGTAGAAAACGCTTTTGACGAAGTACTAAAGGTAATCTTACATAGTATATTGTTTGTGATAACTTCGTCTTGAAAAGGATGACTCATATAGACATAATGAGAATATTTGTTTGTAGCATAATCGATTTGCGGTGGTGTACATGGTAAACGGTGAGCCAGCATGGAGCGGGTTGTGCGATATATTCCGCGAACGCGCCCATTTTTAAAGTAAAAACTTTTATATGAGGTGTCGATAAGTGTAAATTACATTTATTTGGCAAATTAACCGCTATCTATTGTCGACAGGTATCGCCGACATCAACCTCGTATTGCACGGGTTGGGGAAGCTTAGCTGTGAATTTGGATTCCTACGGCGAATACACAATGGGTCATACTAAGTTCATAATCACCAATTTTAATTCGGGTAATTAAGTTAGGGATCAGGCTGTTGTCGTATGTACCACTACTTATTCATCATGTACTATTTTAAGAACGTATTATTAACGATGGTTGGGTCCCACGTGCATGTAAATTAAATATATTAGTAAAGTGTAACAGTGACAAAAGTATATCACATCACGTTGTAACTAGTACCCCCAATTACATTGCTACACCACGCATAACAAATTTACCTCTATAGCACATGAATCGCCTCAAAGCAAATTATCGCCTAACGTATTCTGGAACGAATGTTGGGCTAATGTTGCGTCTTCGTCGTAACAACATGGAACACAGAAAACTATAGAATGCAGTTTAGCGCCTGGATGGGAGGGTGTATATTATTTATGCACGGAAACCAATGTAAACAAAACCTTTATGTTGTGGTCTAACAAACAACAAAACACAACACTATAGTCACCTCAAACTTATGAAAGCTAGCCAAAACAGATACATCACACCCAACTATTCAACAAAAGGGGTTGGTCTATTTGTTGGATCGAAGTTGCCTAAACATGCAT
Organism: Linaria vulgaris; assembly: GCA_948329865.1. Taxonomy (NCBI): domain Eukaryota; kingdom Viridiplantae; phylum Streptophyta; class Magnoliopsida; order Lamiales; family Plantaginaceae; genus Linaria; species Linaria vulgaris. The sequence goes on along the minus strand of OX415249.1, from coordinate 78,933,338 downwards.
AACATATTGATGCCAGAACGATCTACTTTCATTGAAATGCATCACCTAAAAAGTCTATTAATTGCTTCCCTAAGGATGATGCGCATGGAACTCACAGGCATGTTCAACTTAGAGCAAATTAAGCACAACACTGATACTACAAACCAACATCATCCAAATACCAAACATACATCATATTCAAAACAAAACATGCCAGTAGAAACAGAGAAGTAAAAGTTCAAACTATATCAAGCATGGGTCAATCCATGTCGTTGTTTGCAACCAGCTCTTCCATGTTGTTGATCAGGACACCAAGTTCCTGCATCCGAACTTGTTTAGCTGCAATCTCCCTCTGCAGATCGGCATATGAACTTTTGTACCAAGCTAGCTGGTTCTCCACAAAACGTTTGGTTGTCACCATGGTTTCTACCGCATCAGATTGAGGGACTGCTTGACCAGCAGACAGATGATACCTCCTCTCCCCGTCTTCAGAAGCCTCAACTCCATCATCACCCACCCAAGGCAAGTCCTTTACCCTTTCGTTCGTCAAGTACGTTGATGTGATTGTGAACTTATCATTATTCACCGCCATTTCTCCAAATTCTTCACTGCGCATACCTTGTTCTAGGAGAAGGCCAGTGATCAACGAAGGGAACGGAAGGATCCCTGATTTCCTTCCAGCAAACTCTGCCATAGACCTAAGGACTCGTTCACCAATATTAACGGGTTGACCGTTCTTCAGCTTATATATCAACACAGCAGCATCCTTGGTCAAAACGGAATTATTTTGCGAACAGTTATAATAGGCAAGTTTGTGCAAAACCGCACTTAGGGACGTGAGCCTCGATCCTGGCATTGAAGCTTCCCACTCCCTCTCCAATCCTCCGGATAAATCCTCGATCACCTCGTCCAGTCGAGGGTCATCCCCTTCGACAACGTCTTCCAGTCCCCAAAAACGGTTGATCGTTTTAGGGCTAATGTCGAACGTCTTCCCCCTGACCCATGCCATGCCATATTTCGTCGACATTCCGCAGGTGATATGTTTCGATAGATTCATGTAGAATTCCTGAACGACCTCGGCCGAATACAGCCCATGCTCCCGCATACTACCCATTACCCCTCTCGATTCAAGGAATTCAAACATTCCGTATTGTGTCGCGCTAATCTTCTCCAACACCCGCTCCTTACGGATTGTCCTGTTCGTCCGAAACTCCACTGAATGCGATTCTATCTCCTTGGTTAGATAGAACCTAGATGATTCACTTGCACGATAGAACTGCGAAATTGTGTCACGGTACTCTTCTCCTTCTTCTTCTTCTTCTCCAACACCATCCTCCACTACACGTGGCCGTTTCCTACCTGCACCGGCCTTTCGCTTGCTACGCCTCTGTTTTTTGGTCTTTGTTGAGGCAGAGCCCGCGCCCATATCACCCAACATCCCGCATTCTTCGTCCAAATAAACCTCATCATCTCCAACCACTGCTTCCCCTTCATCCTCCACCACGACATCATCATCCTCTACCACAGCTTTACCCTTAGACGCAACTTCAGCATTCTTTGTCACACGACCAACTCGTTTAGTTTGATTTGCCGCTTTTAGCTTCTTACCTCCTTTTCGTGATGTCCTGGTATCTGCCTCGCCCAATGGCTCCTCAACAACATCTGTTGCAGGCTCCTCATCCACAACCCTATCAGCTCGTCCCTCTTCCATCTCCTCAACTCCTTCCACAACAACTTTACCTTTACCAACAACTGCTGCAATCTTTTTGTCACGTGTGACTCGTTTACCTCTTTTCGACACGGACTTCTTCTTACCTACTTTTGACGGACCCACGATAACTGCATCGCCCAACGCCTCCTCGGCGACCTCCGTTTCAGGTTCATCATCCCCAACCCTTTCCTCACGTGCCACTACCAGCTCCTCAACCACATCATCAACACTTGTACCTGCACCGACGACTTCATCACTCTTATTGCCACGGCTAACACGTTTACTTCTATTAGACGCGCTTCGCTTCTTACCTCCTTTCGACGCTGGTGCCATAACTGCATCGCCCAAAGCCTCCTCAACGACATCAGTCCCAGCATCATCATCCACAACCCTTTCCGCCCGTTCCTCTGGCATCTCCTCAACGGCATCCATTGCCACTTTAACTTTACCCACACCTTCAGCATTCTTTTTCACCTTACTAACGCGGTGACTTCTTGTAGACGCGGTTCTCTTCTTACATCCTTTCGCCCTTCTACCCAAAACTTGGTCTCCCGCAACCTCCTCAACCACTTCAGTCGCAGCCTCACCAAACTTTTCCGCCGCTACCTCACCAACGCCAACTGCCGCAACCCCCTCCACGTTCTCCTCCTGAAACTCCCCCGCGTCTTCATTCGCAACGTCAGCCACGTTTGCACCCGAAGTATCATTCCCGTGTTCCACCGTTGCGGTGGCGTCCGGGGACTGTGCAACGTCATTTATAACAGAGTTCGTCACCTTTTCATACAGTCCTCTGGTAATTCGCCTCTGCATAGCTTTTACTCGGGCAGCATCTGCTAACGCCGCTGCCTCACTAACAACAGCTCCGCGAGCAGCAGAAACACCACCTAGTCTAGGGTTAGGTTTACCAGGAATTAATTTTGGGAAACCTCCAACCAAATCTGCAGTAGATGTTGAAGGAATGTTGGAGCTTCCCTCAAAATGTTTGCTTGCTTTCGACCGTACCTTTCCCGCGACTTGCGTGGATTCCTTTACTGATGTGGGTCCTTGCCGAGCAAGCCTTCTTTGCGCGCGAAGACTCATGGGCTGATTCGGTGCATCCTTGGTCAAAGAAACATCAGCGAGTCTATCCAAGGGGGTTTGATCTGCCATTTCAAATGTAGAGATGGAGGATAGATTTGAGGGGGATAGTTGGAATGGTATGGGTGAAGGAGTAGAAAGGGAGATTTTAGTTTGCAGCAAAATTAGGGCAAAAATGATGGGTGCGGCGGGAGTTTGTGCGAGAATCCGATAAATTGAATTAGAGTTGGGGTGGCAGTTTGTACAGTGTAGGCGTTCATAAATATTTCATAAGTGCCCCCATTACAATTAATTGACCACTAAAAATTACTTTTTTTTTAAAATAGTATTCGATTGGATTTGGCAATCACATATAATGGAACACCCCACCGCCATTATGTTTTTTATTTACAACATGCAAACAACACAAACTTAGTTTTCATAACAATTATGGCTAAATTTATAGATATATTAAATTTATACGTTCCAAAAATACTATTATTTGAAATAACACTGAAATGGGCTGTATGTTGTTTCGGACTTCCATGTTATAATGATGTTGGTGTAACATCTGTTCAATATTTTAACCAGTTCTCTTCCAAATGTTTCGGACTTCCATGTTATAATGATGTTGGTGTAACATCTGTTATAATGAACACCTTGTACAGACGAGAGAAATTACCAAAGTTCAATGTGTGGAATATCCTTAGAATTAATAGCCACCACATAATATGATAAAACATTCATATGTAACGACACATTCTTATCAGCAAAATAGATTATGTCGCACTGATCAAAATGAAGGCCACGTCGAGGCGATAACTAAACCCTACCCAAAATGGACAACATGTCTAAAGTCATCCCGCAATTGTATGTGAATTGTTTCTAAAAACCTAAATTTGCAGTGCGATGATCGTCCCACATTGCCCTACCTATTCCGACCCTCCTTCGATCCATTGCTCTAGCTTCGGCAGCAACTGCATTAATTCGACTTCGTGATATAAGGCTGCTGGCACGGTACACGTCGTCTGGGTGAAAATCAAACAAGAAATCACCATCAACTCCGTTCTTGCGTATGAAGTTGTGCAGTGTACAACAGGCCATCACAATCTTAGTCTGATGTTTTAAAGTGTAGTTGGGCATCATCTTCAGAACGGGGAAGCGCATCTTCAACACACCAAAAGTACGCTCAATCACATTTCGGAGACTCGAATGTCTGAAGTTAAACAGCTCCTCCATTCCCACCGGCTGATTGTTTTGGAACTCACGTAGGTGGTATCTCCCGGATGCAAACGGAGTTAGGTAACAAGTGTATAACGAGAATCCCGAGTCAACCAAATAATACTTGTTTCCCGGTGGATGTTTCCAGGTTGGGTCCCTCGCAATAGACATTTGCAGCGCACGGCAGTCATTCATAGAACCTTCGTAACCGGCACCGACGTAAGTGAAGTTCATGTCAAAATCACAAACAGCAACAACGTTCTGGCTCAGCTGTCCCTTTCTGTTGATGTACGCCGTGTGTAGATGCATTGGTACGTGTGCTGAAATATGTGTACCATCCATAGCACCAACGCAGTCCTGCCATGCCTCAACGAAAGGTTTTGTTATAATAGTCTAACGAAATTAAAATGGCCCACAAAAAAAAACTTCAATAATGTTTGAAGAGGATCTGGATACAATGTTCGATCGATGTTCATTCAACATCAGCTCACCAGTTAATCCTTAATAATATCAACGTTCAACGCATACTCATTTAAAACACAGAACGTGGGCAGGAATGAATTAACTTATCATCGTTAAAAATATACCTTAAAGTAAGGATAAAATCGGCCATCCTTGGCTATGCGGTCATGCACAACGTCGAAGTCCGGTGGTACGATCATGTCAACAGCCATGTTTAAAATGGCCTTCGTCACCCTGCGCACGTGCCGGTGGATGGTCTCGGTTGAGTGTTGGAAGCGCTCGCACGAATCACGGAACCGGTGATTCAACCCAACAGTCCACATAAAGATGGCTAGTGCCTCCATGGACTGAACCTGCGAGTTCCTAGAATCGGTCAGGCCGTAATGGTTCTTGAGCGTGTCGTGTAGCGTGTAAAATGTATCCCAGTTCATCCGCAATGCATCAAAAAACCGATCGTCGTGACCAAGCAGTAGCTCCAGCAGCCATTTCGAACCCGTCAATTCAGAGTTATTCCTAGGGCGCCTCGGATAAAACCAATCAGGTGCCAAACACAAACCAATGAACATGAATTCGCTAAGGCCATCGTCGCTATCATCGTTGCTTCTGTCAGTCAACGTCGAAACAGTGTTATCGCTTTCTGATTCCATTGCTGCAGATTATAAAGTTCGATATATCAAAATAACCATTAGTAAAGGAAAACGGAACGGGGAATCATAGTTAAGCCCATCATAAGGTGACAACTTTAAAATATCGTAACAACCATAGAGCAGTCAAATAGTTAGGGCACAAGCAAACACCATTAACGGTCGTCAACCAAATACAAATAGTTAACAATATGAACTGCAAGAACCTACCACAAAACAAAACAAGGGCATTTTACAAGAGGGCTACAGGGGAGACCAAACATAGAATACAAGTATTATACTAATGATTGGGCCGAGAAGGCACAAAATGAAAACGCAGCTCTAGGGGCAAGTCTCCATGTTGACAGGGGGTTGTTCAACCGGCAGACGCATCACCCATTCGCGACGATCATCTTCCTTCATCCGCATAAAAAACAGCCTTGTCTCTTTGTCCTTCAAGCACTTGATGGCTTCGAAAAACAATGACTTAGGCGCAATATCGAGCCTGTACAATGCATCCATGCATTCACCAATCTGGCTGGCAGTTGACTGCGTGATGTTGGCCGCTTTTGTCTCGTTCAACATATTCCAGCACTTAAGAGTAGTGTCCAGCATTGCGCTTCTGGAAGTAGGGTTATCGGATCGTTTCCTGGGGGCACGCCTGGTTGCAAGCCCCTGCTGAGAAGGAGTCAGATTAACCGCAGGGGGGGTGGGCACGGAGGCGTTCGGGGGATTAAGACTAGTTGACGCAAATTGTGAAGCTTCCTGTGAGTATCCAGAAGATTCACAACCTTCAGGAATGGCGTCCTGATCAAACGCATCGCTTACCGGATCAACATGATCAGGATCACCCAGTTGCGTAATCTCGTCTTCGGAATCGGAGCCGCCCTGCCCGGAGTATCGGGCCTCCTCGCCGGTGGCAACTCGGTTGTGCCACATCTCCTCCAACAACTCCCAGTCCGGACAACCTTTCTTGCAGCTTATGACGGCAGCGGGATCTTCCTGCAATATGCCAACCAACCGACATATTAGACTGATTTGTAAATGATACACTGTGGAAATTAAGTCTGCAGTAATAACGGATTACAATTTACCTTGTAGAACTGCGCCCAACGCTCGTCGTCAAACTCCAGCTTGCCAGTAGCTGGGTCCACACCAACGCCCGTCTTCGACCTGCCTAACCTAATGTGCCTCCATAGCACCTTCAGCCTATTATACTTGCCCTTAAGCTGGTCAACGGTGTAATCAAACCTCACCGGACAGTTTGCTCTCATTGCGTACATCAGTTCATTCCATGTTCCGGTGGTAAAGGTGCTCCCTAGTAACTTTCCGGCAAGAAATTCCTGGTAGATAAGCTTGATGAAAAAACGCTCATTTAAGTCACCCCAATAGGCATCTTCTTTCTTAGACCGCTTCGGACGTACCGGGGCCTTATCGGCCCTGCCACCGCGGGGAGGTACCATCTAATACTAAATTAACTTGTCCAGTTAGTATCACTAACCAATCGAACATAACCGATTAACTCACTCAGGGCAAATGGGAAAAGTCAAAATAATACATATCAAAGTGCAAAGTGTTCGGGTTGAAATGCTGGAAAGATGTTGGCCCAACATCAGACCAACATTGATATCAGAAACTATTATGCCACATAGTCATAGCATACAATGCATGTAGTTATGTGCGTCAACATCCTAATATACAAAGTAAGAGCAAACCAAGATTACATGGCATAAGAATATATACGAACAGCACATGTTGTAAACAGGTTACACTGCAATGAAACTTTTTTAGAAAAAATGGAAATTTATGCAGGTAAGAATCATGGAACACGTGCTGTGCGTGTATTGAGTGAACGTTCAGATGTGAATGTGCACACAAGGGGGAGAATAAACACACTAGATGCTTGTAGCACGGACATTAACATTTTGCTACATATACATATATATCACACGAACTAAAATCACCAATAGATGAGGTGAAAATGTAACCTTTTGTTGGAAGCAGCAGAGGAAGAAGGGATTTGCTCGCACCTGGCACAGCAACAAAACAAGAAATTAGTAAGCAATGTTGAACAAGAAGAGGAATATGTTTGAGAACATGAGGTGTAACAACTAGAACAATTTCTCTCACCTTAACTAACTATGAACCTGCGTGGGAAATAAGGACAGCGACGCCTGTAATTTATAGGACATCATACGTGGGAAACGAAAAAATTTGAAAATTGGATTGCTGTCAAAACACAAAATTTTGATTAAAGGAACAATGTTGTTATTATTCACTTACTGAAATTTGGAGGGAAGAGTTGCCGCAATTTTTGGTGTACAGTGCACTGCTTTCGCGCTAAATTGATGAACAGTATGCGTCGCGTCGGACCGGTCACCTTTTGGAAGCTGACACGGCTGAAAAGGTGGCAGAAACCTGAACCTATATTGTAGCCTTATTTCCTATTTATTTTATTCATGAGTTTTGAGACCAAGAATGGGCCATTTCCAATGCTTATTGGGCTGTCTCAGGAGTCCTAAACCAAACAATTTTTTTTGTTTCTGAAACAACTTTTAAATCTCTCAAATGAAAACCAAACAGGGGCATGATTGAATCACTTCAATAAGATAGATTACTCCAGTAGAGGAATCAAGTGGCCTATTACAAAGACATGTTGTACAAAAAGATGAAAATCACGTTATAGATAACAGGTCGTGTAATATTAGCGTTAAATATTTGTAGTTTACCTTAGAACGAGCTTGTGTCAACCTCGAAATGCGGCTCTGAGCAAATTCTTGATGGTAATTTTTCGGTGGCTTTCACTTCGACCGATTGAGACGGGATAGCTAGCCTTGATAGTAATTTATCGGTGGCTTTCAACGTGGGATTCAAGGCTATCTTGTTGAAAGGCAGCGACAAATTACTATCAAGCCTTGAAACCATTCCCAGCTCAACCCATTGATCAAATTTCGTACTATTGAATATCTCCAAACTAAATTGTAAAGAAAAAAAAGGCAAAAATCAGAAAACGAAAAGGCAGGGCAACAATCATATGACTTGATAGAATAAAGTATCCACCACAATATCCAAAGACTAATCAATCCCATTCAATACTCCTATATATATCAGAACTTCATAAAACGAGTGTAATTATCCACATAAAGTAATTACATCACAATTTTATATACCCAAAACTCAAACCGCAAAAGTTCATTATCAAAAAAACACTTGCCTAAACATGAGAAACTTAAACCATAGTGCAAGATAACCAGCAAGGTAACAACAAGACTTTATTAATCTTGACGAAAAAAGTTCATAATCAAAACAATCTGACACACCAAAACTCCAATCAAATTAACAGGTACATAATCAAATATATATATATATATATATATATATATATGTATATAGAGAGAGAGAGGGGGTCAGATTGCATGCAAATACAAGAAGCATATATAATAAAATACTGGGAAAGGGGTTAATAGGTACGTACCCGTGACCGGCGGCCACCATAATATAATATAATATATAAGGTAGACAGAATCTTGAAACTTTGATAATGGAACTCCCAAAGTATATATATATATATATATATATATATATATATATACAAAATCGTATACACGGTTTGGTCGTAAGAAAAAGGAAAGTGATACACGGTTTGGTTATCTATTACTACTAAAAAGGAATAAGAAAAAAGGAAAGTGATACACAGTTTTAATTTCTAGTGTTTGCCAAAATAAATCTTCTTACAAAAAATAACTGCCAAAATAACCATCTCAAAACAAAACTCCTATATTAAATTGCAATTTTTGATATTTTTGCCGATTTTATTGTCGTTTATAAATAACATTAAAAATAAACATATTTTATTAATAGATTTAATTTAATGATTCTGGATGTGAGATTTATGAATGATTTCTATAAATAAATGGAAAATAATATTTTATGTATCACCCAACAAATTGAATTACTGACCTTTTTTGTTTGGTAGAAAATGGAAATCAAATGGCCCTTAGGCTACATCGTTCGATAATAAAGTAAGGATTTCCGGGGAGGGGGGGGGGGGGGGGGCAACAAAAGAAAACTAATGCTCCCACCCGTGTTACAAACCAATCTAGAAAGAGCATCATCTACTTTATTCTTCTCTTGCGCTATCCATCGAAATTCGGAGGTCCATGGTTTGTGAAGTAGTGCTCGGCATTCATCAATCTTCTCTTGGAGGTGCGGCACCGATGCATTCGCCTTTGAGATTAAGTTGTACGCCCCCAACGAATCCGTCTCAATGCTAATTCGTTCTACTCTTTTTTCCCACGCCAATTCTAGCCCTCGTCTAATAGCGTCAATCTCCGCTTCAAGAATAGTTGGGCATGAAAGGGGCTCGGAAAATCCCCAAAGCCATTCGCCATCTTCATCTCTTAGGACTCCGCCAATTTGTCCTCGGTTTTGACCCGGTGTTACACTTCCATGCACATTTAATTTCTTCCACCCATTGGTTGGTTTTTGCCAATTCTCCTCCTTTCGGCCACTCTTCGAATTATATGCTCGCGCCATATCGTAGCATAATGACTTTATTTGACACATCAGTCGGAATTTTGAATCTTTTTTCTCCTTGAACACCCTACTGTTCCTAGCCTTCCAAATAGACCAAATACTAGCGGCAAAAATAATGTTCCACGGGATATTTGGTAAAAGCGGACATACCATCTCTTTGTGGGATATATTTCGTTTCAGCCAAACCGCATCACGGATATTGTTGAAGGCGCGCAGGCCTGTGTCTTCCAGAAGGGTGTTCCAAATTTCCTTCGCTGCGGAGCAGTGGCGTAAGATGTGAAGGGTCGATTCCTCATCTCTTTTGCAAACTTCACATATCGCCGAATCCGTACACTTCCGAATTTTCCTCAATTGGTTTGATGCTAGGTGATTCTGGTTTGCTAGACAGATAAAATGGCGGATCTTGTTGCTACATGGTGCATTCCAAATCCACTTCCATTGTAAGCTATCGCTGGCGATTACATGATCAATTTCCTTGTCGATCGATTAAACTATATTGGTCAAAACAAGTACAGTAACAAAATTATTCAAGGTCATAACTATTTTTGTGATTTGTTAAATTAAACAGCGTATTGGTAGAAGCTTTTGGGGTGGAATACATACGGAACCTCTTACACTTTGCAAACAAGTTATATTTGTCTGTATGACCATGCTGAAGCTTCCCCACAATTTTGTTTAATTACTGAAAATATGTAATAAAGGTTTACTTTCGGCAAGGCTCGTTAAGGTAAGGCCGGGCCCAAATTGGATGTGGTCTGGTTTGATGTCATCTCAAAACTTCTTGTCATTTCATGTTCATCTAAAAAACATGATACTCGCCCAAAAACAAGTTTCATGAAAATCTAACAAGTTGCAACACAAAAACAAAAGAAACCTAAAAAGCACAAAAATCTAGTGGCAAATGCACATAGGAAATCCAATGCCTATGCAGGTGCATGTACTTTCACTTAATTAAATCTATACTTCCTAAGAGTTTACATTCTTATGATTTGAAAAATTAATTATGGGGACACATATATGGTTCCCTGGCCAGAAATATTACACATAAATCCAACCACGTGATTTTTAACGTATACTTTAAGAGACATAAAAGTTTAAAAAAGCTTTTGTTAGTAGACATAAACTCAATTGGGGCGTATATACACAAACTTATCCTTAGTACACAAACTTATTCTTTATTCCCCTTTTCTCTTTACAATGGAGGAAGAAATACATTCTTTGAGTTATCTTCTTGAGAAAATCATAAAGTAAGAAGAGAATTGACTCATTAGGATTTACAATTGGTTAAACAGTAAACATGAGTTCATGAAACACTAAATGATTGAATCACTTCAATAAGATAGATTACTGCAGTTAGGAATCAAGTGGCCTATTACAAAGACATGTTGTACAAAAAGATGAAAATCACGTTACAAATAACAAGCCGTGTAATATTAGCATTAAATATTTGTAGTTTACCTTAGAACGAGCTTGTGTCAACCTCGAAATGCGGCTCTGAGCAAATTCTTGATGGTAATTTTTCGGTGGTTTTCACTTCGACCGATTGAGACGGGATAGCTAGCCTTGATAGTAATTTATCGGTGGCTTTCAACGTGGGATTCAAGGCTATCTTGTTGAAAGGCAGCGACAAATTACTATCAAGCCTTGAAACCATTCCCAGCTCAACCCATTGATCAAATTTCGTACTATTGAATATCTCCAAACTAAATTGTAAAGAAAAAAAAGGCAAAAATCAGAAAACGAAAAGGCAGGGCAACAATCATATGACTTGATAGAATAAAGTATCCACCACAATATCCAAAGACTGTTAGGTATTTGAGTCGACAAATACGCGCCCCCAGGATTTGCCCATCGTGGATATACGAAGCAAATACGAATAAAATATGACGATCGTAACAACACAAGGATTTTACGTGGAAACTCCAAAACCGGAGAAAAACCACGGGGCCCGAACGAAAATACACTATGTAGAAAATTGTTACAACTACACAATTTCTCGTTCAACCCAACCTGTCCCCACAGAGCCTTTTTACCCGTAACACTCCCCGAATATACCTCACACAAATATAGAAATATTACAAGAGGGAATATAAGAGTTATATTACAAAAGAACTATGAATTTTGGGATGGGATAATTGAATCTAACCGGAGGCAGCATATTTATAGGTGAAGAACAATGTTGCACAAGATTAAAATAATCAGCCACCCCAATATGCAGGTGCTACACTACCGCCCCATGATGCAAGTGCTGCACAATGAATAAAGCAATGAACCTTTCTTTATTTTATTCAGCCGCCCCAACAATCTCCACCTTGAAGATGTGATTATTAGTGATTAATCGCGTCTTCAAAATCATCTTCACTCCAGCCTTGGGCAATCGCATAACCACTCCGCCTCAGAAGATCTCCATAGCTCCCGCTATCACTGCAATCGCAGTCGTACTTTTAGAAGTACCATGCTCCACCATAAAGCATAACCACTCAGAATAAACCAATTCCAAGAATTTTCTTTTTCGGCCCATGTCGAACATTAACCTGCTGATAGGATGGTGCAACTTCCCCTTTTGGCTCCTCCGGAAGTCATCAGCCCGTCGACATGAATATACCACACCTTGCATTAACGCCAAAAACAATGCCCGTGTGCACACTAGACCCACTAACATTAACGTCCTGTCTCATGGCAACTTTTAGGGTCTCATGCCATCAGGACGAGCATGCCGCTTACAGAACTTCAGAGTCACTGCAGTAAGCAATGTTAGTATCTCCTCCAGTGTTTCCCTTTGATGCCTCGGAGCCATTTGCCGAACCGGCTCCCTTTGTTGGACAATTTCTTCTAACGTGGCCAGATTGTCCACACCGCCAACACACTTTCGTCATAGAGTTTGTCTTCCTGCCATCGTAAGTCACCAATGCATTGTTTACATGTGAACCGTTACCCCCGCTAAGCCTCCTCTCTTCAGACAGAAGCTTGCCCGTAACTTCAGAGAGATTGATTTTCTCTTTCCCATGAATCAATATCGGTTTCATGTGTTCGTACGAACTTGGAAGAGACCAGATGAGTCTCAAGGCTTGATCCTCCTCATCAATTGCAACTCCAATGGATTCAAGCTCAGCAACGATTCCGTTCAGAACACTCAGATGATCTGAGATACTTGCACCCTCCGCCATTCGCAGTGTGTGAAACTGCTCTTTTAGGTACACGCGATTCGACACGCCCTTCGCCTGGTACAACTCCTCTAATTTTCCCAGAGCCCCTTAGCCGAAGAAATTCCATGCACGTTCGCAAGAATGTTTTTGGCCAGACACAGACGAATTGCGCTCGCAGCTCGCAAATCTAGATCTTCCCACTCATCATCGTCCACCACAGCTTTTATACCAGCTGCTTCGGAACTCGTGCTAGTAGTGCCGCTACCTTTAGCGACCCTTCCTTTTAAAGCCTTGTGTAACCCTGACTGAATCAACACATCTCTGACTTGAACTTGCCACAAGCCAAAGTTGATTTTTCCGTCAAATTTTTCAACGTCAAATCTCACTGCACTCGTACCCTTGCTTCCTGACATTGCACCAGTGAGCCTTGGTGAATTTCAAGTAGATCTGAATAGCACAAAGTAAACCCCCGAAAAGAAATAGCTCGTCTTTCCAGACAGGATTTCAAGGTTCCCAGGTAATTGGTGGGGTCACAACGGTCCCGCTTAATAACCAATTACCTTTGACAGAACCGCCTTTATCAGCGCGTATTCACACTACTATCACACCAGGACTCCACCCCAATAAAAGCTCCACCTCCAGCAGTACCCGGGCTCTGATACCACTTGTTAGGTATTTGAGTCGACAAATACGAGCCCCCAGGATTTGCTCATCGTGGATATACGAAGCAAATACGAATAAAATATGACGATCGTAACAACACAAGGATTTTACGTGGAAACTCCAAAACCGGAGAAAAACCACGGGGCCCGAACGAAAATACACTATGTAGAAAATTGTTACAACTACACAATTTCTCGCTCAACCCAACCTGTCCCCACAGAGCCTTTTTACCCGTAACACTCCCCGAATATACCTCACACAAATATAGAAATATTACAAGAGGGAATATAAGAGTTATATTACAAAAGAACTATGAATTTTGGGATGGGATAATTGAATCTAACCGGAGGCAGCATATTTATAGGTGAAGAACAATGTTGCACAAGATTAAAATAATCAGCCACCCCAATATGCAGGTGCTACACTACTGCCCCATGATGTAAGTGCTGCACAATGAATAAAGCAATGAACCTTTCTTTATTTTATTCAGCCGCCCCAACAAAGACTAATCAATCCCATTCAATAATCTTATATATATATATCAGAACTTCATAAAACGAGTGTAATTATCCACATAAAGTAATTACATCACAATTTTATATACCCAAAACTCAAACCGCAAAAGTTCATTATCAAAAAAACACTTGCCTAAACATGAGAAACTTAAACCATAGTGCAAGATAACCAGCAAGGTAACAACAAGACTTTATTAATCTTGACGAAAAAAGTTCATAATCATAACAATCTGACACACCAAACTACAATCAAATTAATAGGTACATAATCAAATATATATATATATATATATATATATATAGAGAGAGAAAAAGAGAGTCAGATTGCATGCAAATACAAGAAGCATATATGATAAAATACTGGGAAAGGGGTTAATAGGTACGTACCCGTGACCGGCGGCCATCATAATATAATATAATATATAAGGTAGACAGAATCTTGAAACTTTGATAATGGAACTCCCAAAGTATATATATATACAAAATCGTATACACGGTTTTTTTTTTTTTTTGGTAGAAATCGTATACACGGTTTGGTTGTAAGAAAAAGGAAAGTGATACACGGTTTGGTTATCTATTACTACTAAAAAGGAATAAGAAAAAAGGAAAGTGATGCACGGTTTTAATTTCTAGTGTTTGCCAAAATAAATCTTCTTACAAAAAATAACTGCCAAAATAACCATCTCAAAACAAAACTCCTATATTAAATTGCAATTTTTGATATTTTTGCCGATTTTATTGTCGTTTATAAATAACATTAAAAATAAACATATTTTATTAATAGATTTAATTTAATGATTCTCGATGTGAGATTTATGAATGATTTCTATAAATAAATGGAAAACAATATTTTATGTATCGCCCAACAAATTGAAATACACTAACCTGCTGGTCGACTGTAATTACATACAATATAAAGGGATGCCGAATTTATATTTTATTTAAGGGATGTAGACATAATGTTATAGAGTTCATCGTATTTTTTAAAGATAAATACTTTTAAAAAACTTCAAAGCTCATATAAATAAAAGTAATAGCAGTAAAATTATGTAATTTGTTTTTCTACCATCGAGATTGATTATTAAGAAAATAGTAAATTAAAAAGCTTAAATCATCGTATTTTTTAAAGATAAATACTTTTAAAAAACTTCAAAGCTCATATAAATAAAAGTAATAGCAGTAAAATTATGTAATTTGTTTTTCTACCATCGAGATTGATTATTAAGAAAATAGTAAATTAAAAAGCTTAAATTCAAACGCGGTGGCCGTCAAAGAGGATGGGGGAGGGGGGCTAAATATGTATATATTGAGATTCAGATTATCTGGTGGGAGTCACCAGAGGAGGGAGAAGTAGGTAGGGGCTTCGTCGCATGGGTACCTATCTATTACTTCTGATGCGGCGATGGTGGTGGTAGGGGGTAGATTGGAGGTTGAAAATTATATGTTGGAATTGAAAATATCTTAATTTTTATAAAATAATATGTTGGAATATCTATTACAATATCTTAATTAACTAAAATTATATAAAATAATATGTTGGAATTGAAAATATATTTTGTTTCTAAAAACACCAGTTGTAAGGTTATATTTATAATCTTGTTATAATTTTTAAGTTGCTAAAAATTTAATATAAAAATTATAAATAAAATTGTAAAATATATTTTATGACCAAAAGTTACATGGCATGTTTAGCATACCATGTGATTTGCACATTCACGGGTGCAAAAAGGTCGATCGGGCTCAAAGAGGGCATTTTTAGCTAGTTTTTTGAAAGTTACAAGGCAAAAACTAAAAAGAGCATAAGTCTCAAGGCATTTTAATCATGAAAATATATTTTATAACTTCAAATCGATTAATCTTTGGTATTTTTAATGATTTATAGTATTTTTTTTTAAAAAGCACTGTATTTGAAAATGAGATCTCGACTGGATGAACATTTATAATGAATTAGGATTATGATCGTAATATGCATATATAGTGGTTGGAAATTGGTCCTCCCTCCACATATCTACCACTCATTGGGAGACGCCTTCTTTCTATAAACAACCCACCATTGAGTGATGAACTTTTCAGTTTTGGCCTCTAACCCGAGAAAAGACATGATCATGGAGAAATCGATATTTTTGCCACTAATTTTTGATTCTTGTAAAGACACTGTGTTTTGCCGTTGATAAAGAATTCCTACAACATGTTTGTCTCAATCGATTAACTTCGATTTAAGTTCTACACGAAATTAGCGTGATTATCTCGAACTTGATTACATTAAACGCTTTACCGTGATATAATTGCTTACAAAGGTGTGGACACGTTACAATTTATATGATAAAGAAGTGTTAAAATGGAATTTATTTTCTCATGAAGGCTATTTTGCCAATTACTTTTTTGAAGAAAGTTGTTTTGGCAAAAGACTCTTTAATTTATCATAATCTTTTTTCGGTTATATTAATTAACAATGTCCACGATGTACCTTATTTATTATATAATACATGTCACAGTTAGAATGATAGAATATTAAGATAGATGTAAGTCGAAAATATCTATACTACATAGTGGTACTGTGCCCAATCTGAGGTTTGTGCCACACTTACTTGGGACCCACACCAGTGTGAGGAGAGTGTGCACCACGCCACTCCGTAAAAAACCTAAGTTACACTGTATGGTCATGACTATTGAGGTGCAATTACGCTTTACTTGCCAATGTGCCAATGCGCTAACTTGCCAACGTGGCATGTGTCGACCTACCAATGTGCCAATGTTGTAGACCTACCAATGTGCCCATGCGCCATCGTACCCACGTACCGACCTACCAACGTGCCAACATGTTAGGTCCAACGCTCTACATCCAATATGACACTTGTCACACGACCACTATTGAGAAATAATAAATTACGTTTGGCATGATTATTTAAACGGGACACATGCTTAGTTTCAAGTTCAGTCTGAAATCACCAAACTCTCAACCTGCATTAAGTCTCTTTCTGCCCGACCTAGCAGTTACGTATGACTCACTTAACTATACCTATTTACTTAGGAAAATTTCAAGCTAGTCTTATGGTATTGTGTAATTTTATCCCTATAATGATTTGTATTCAGTTTTAGAACCATATCGATCAGTTTGTTTTTTTATTATCAATTTTGGTACTTTTATCCAATGTTTTAGATGGAAGTACTAGGATTTATTAAAACAAAATCAATAAGGAGCCAAAATTGAAACACAAATATTATGTGACCTTAAATTTGGCCCCAATGACCAAAATTGATACAAAACTGATCAAGCCAGGACTGGAATTGAAAAACATACTATTATGGGACTAAAATTAAGAAATGAAATCATTATGAGACTTGTTACGATTTTTTTTCCTATTTACTACATTACAATACATATAATTGTTATCTGAATTACGTTTGGCATATTGGAAAATAATAATTACGTTTGGCATAATTCCTTAAACGGGATATGTGCTTAGTTTAAAGTTCAATCTGAAATAACCAAACTCTCAATCTGCATTAAGTCTCTTTCTGCCCGACCTAGCAGTTACATATGACTCACTTAACTATACCTATTTACTTAGGAAATTTTCAAGTTAGTCTTATGGTATTGTGTAATTTTACCCCCATAATTATCTGTATTCAGATATAGAACCATATCGATCAGTTTGTTTTTTTATTATCAGTTTTGGTACTTTTATCCAATGTTTTAGATGGAAGTACTAAGATTTATTTAAAAAAAATCATTAAGGAGCCAAAATTGAAATACAAATATTATGTGACCTTAAATTTGGCCCCAATGACCAAAATTGATACAAAACTGATCAAGCCAGGACTGGAATTGAAAAGCATACTATTATGGGACTAAAATTAAGAAATGAAATCATTATGAGACTTGTTACGAATTTTTTTCCTATTTATTACATTACATTACAATACATATAATTGTTATCTAAATTACATCTTATTAAGCTATACTTACTTATTTTCTCACCCATCAACGGGCATCCATTGGCTTAGGCATCAACTATATTGCGTTGATACGGACGTGGGGACATGGATAGGACACGATACGGATACGACGACACGGATCTTCAAAAATTACAGGTACGATATGATACAGACACGTCTAAAATTTGAATATTTTAATATACGTGTAGCAGTAACATAAAAATAGAACGTTTGAATTATATTTGTTAAGTTCATTCACAAATGAATATCAAATATGAGTAAATTGGTTGAATTTGAACAATAGATAAATAAATTGGCAAACTAAAATTGTGTGGTACACTTTTAGAAGTTTTTATTTCAAAATCCTAGATCTAGAATTACTGAAATAAAAAGCAATTAAAATACAATGAAAATTAAGTAATTTACCTTAGTTTGACAAATTGAAATTTATGTAGGAGAAATATACTTAAAGAAAGGAAAGAAGAAAAAAGAATTCCTACTTTGACTCTAGCTTTGAGTTGAGAAAGAAATGGTTTACGTGCTACATGACAAGATTGTGGAGTTTTTAACTTTGTTGTAAAAACACTAACTAACAAATTAAGTTTTTAAAGTTTTGTTTTTATAGTTATATTTAGCACAAAATCTTTTGATAATAAGTAAAATAAACTCAAACGTATTACAACTGTGTTTGACACGCACATAAAAGTACCTGACATGCATGTTCGATTTTTTTTTAATATTAATTAAGCGTATCCCAGGTGCGTCCAAAGAGTATCGGTGTTCCCCGCGTGTTCGACGCGGTATTTTTCAAAAGTTTGAAGTATCCGTGCAACATAGGGCATCACTATGTCAGGTTAGTCTACACCTATGATGCACAGATACTCCAAAAGAATGGCCGATCAGTGTCGGATACGTATCGAATACCGATACTCTCTGGATACTCTTAGAATATGTATCGAATACGCCATATGGCGTATCATGCATTAAAAATAATTAACAAAAGATGGATACACATATCGAATACATTGTGAAGCGTATCCGAGGGGTATCCGATATGTATCAGCAATTTATAAGAATAGTGTGGTAGTTTTCTTAAACTAGAAAAGGCTCAACAAGAACCAAATTGCAATATCTTTTTAGAAAATTAAATATAAAGCGTGAAAACCCTCTATTTCAAACACTACAAGAAAAATTGGCTTTACCCACGGCCTCTGCCCTTGGTAAAGACCCCTTTCCCGTTGGTAATGAGTTAGTAGGGACGACCAAGTCTTTGGAAATTTCCGTCCCTAGTAATCGCGTCGCAAAATTTTCCAACGGTTAAGCCCTTGATAATGAGTTCTTTACCAACGTCCAGGCCCTTGCTAAAGAGCAGGCACGGCTCAACGCTAGTTACATATTACCCACGGCCAAGCCCTTGGTAAAAACCATTACCAAGGGTTGGACCGTGGCTAATAGCATGCACTCATTACCAACGACTGCGTCGTGGCTAATGTTGTGGATGTCATTACTCACGGGTGCAGCCTAGCTAATGACATGGATCCTATTACCAAGGGCTAGGCCGTAGTTACTAATATTCATGACATTACCAAGGGGCCGACCGTTGGTACTAATATTGAACCACATTTTACGTTTAAATATTAGTAGCCACGGCTCGGCCGTGGCTACTAATATTCTCTGAATAAAAAAACCAATAATATTCTGGCAATTTTGTAAATTGCCAGAAAATTATTGGATGCATTTTAACAATTACCGTGTGTAGAGAAACAAAGTCTTTGAATAAGAAAAATAAAGATATGTTTGAAAATAATTTTGAAGATGTGTAGAAAAAAGTGTAAAGAAAATGAAGAAACTTTGAATATTTCAAGATATGAAGAAACTTTGAAGATTTGAAGAAACTTTGAAGATTTGAAGAAACTTTAAAGATTTGAAGAAACTTTGAAGATTTGAAGAAACTTTAAAGATTTTAAGAAACTTTGAAGATATGAAGATTTGAAGAAACTTTGAAGATTTGAAGATATGCAGATATGAAGATTTGATGAAAGGAAAAACTTTGAAGATATGAAGACAAATTTGGAAGAGAGGAAAGAAAAAACTTGGAAAAAATAAAGAGAAACTAGGGTATTTTCGTGGATAATGAAAATGAAGGGTTGATGGAAGGTGTATTTATAATGTTGGATAAAAAATTTCAGATTTTCATGAAATTTCTATTTTCCCGCATATTGTGAAGTCATTACCAACGGCCATGCCGTTGGTACTAATTTCAAAATTTTGAAAATTTGAAAATTCCGCCAAATTTTTGGATAAAACATTTTGAATATTGTCTTGCTTGGGTAAAAACATGTTTGAATATTAGCATAGACGGCTAGGCCTTTGGTAAAACTGGGTAAACTTGTTTGAATATTAGTAGGGACGGCTAGGCCCTTGGTACTAACCCGTAAATTTTTAGTTTTCATGATTTGCATTATATAAATTTGATTTGTTTATGATGTTAGTTAAGATACTCTTACAATATGTACAATGAAGAACTATAAACACAAGTATGATAGTTTTTGAGTTATAAAAATATACATTATAGAATTGGATCATCATATGTTTTATGTTTTCATACGTTTATTACATACTAAGTTAAGTTTTATATCCTTATATATACTAAATATGTATTGCGTTTAACAATATCTTACGAAGTTGTAATGATCCCTCATAATTTATTAATGATCATTACAACGTGCAATTATGAATGTTACATAGATTTAATTAGTATCAAATATAAGTCATTACGAACAACGTCATTCAGTTATTTTGCCATTAAGACCCGGAGCGTGTAAATGATGCATGAGTGTGTTACTAAAGCTAAACTTTATGTATATTAAACTAACTTATACTTATCATTGTCGCAATCGATAATAAAACATCCATAAATGTTAAACAATCATGCAAAAGGTAAAGTTTATGTACATGAATATTACTATCAAGGGCTCAGTCGTGGGTAATGAACCTTACTAGTCACGGCTAGGCCGTAGCTAGTGTTAGGGTATTTTTCCAACGACCCAATCCTTGGTAATAATGTCAATAGAGACGGATGCACCATTGGTAGTGTTAGAGTATAGAGTATAGGGTTTTGGGTTTAGGCTTTTGGATGTGTTTTCAACTTTTTATTAATTACACTTCCCACCCCTAAAGTTTTATTTATCATATTATTAACTCAATTTTTAATGAAATTTTAGGAAACACATCTATTTATGTTTAAAAAGTGTATGGTTTTAAAAAAACTAATTTTGGAGGCGTTTTACAACTTTTCTCTAATTACACTTCCCACCCTCAAAGTTTTATTTATCGTATTTTCAACTCAATTTTTGATGAAATTTTAGGAAACACATCTACTTATGTTTAAAAAGTGTATGATTTAAAAATATTTGAGTTTTGAGGTGTTTTCCAACTTTTTATTAATTACACTTCCCACCCCTAAAGTTTTATTTATCGTATTATCAACTGAAATTTTGATGAAATTTTAGGAAACACATCTACTTATGTTTAAAAGTGTATGGTTTAAAAAAATTGAGTTTGGAGGCGTTTTGCAAATTTTTATTATTTGCACCCCCCCCCCCCCCCCCACCCCCCCAAAGTTTTGTTTATCGTTTTTCTTAAATCTATTTTTGATGAAATTTTAGTAAACACATTTAATTATGTTTAAAAAGTGTATTGGTTTAGAAAATAGAGTTTGGAGGTGTTTTCCAACTTTTCATTATTTACACTTTCTCCCCCTAAAGTTTTATTGCAAACATTGTTACCAACGGTCGAGTTGTGGAAAATACCAATGGTAACCTTCATTCCCAACGGCTTGGCCATGACAAGTGTTAACGATAACTATCATTACAACGGTCGCGTCGTGGAAAATGTAAACTGTAACTTACATTACCAACAACTTGGCCGTGGCAAATGTTAACGATAACTCTTTTTACCAACGACCAAGCCGTGACAAATGTCAACGAGAACTATGATTACCAACAGCCCGACCCTTGGTACTGATTACCAAGAGAAGGAGGTGGCGTTTATTAGCTATTAACTTCAGTACCAACGGCTTCGCCATTGGTTTAGAGTCTTAACCTAACCCTCGTTGGGCCGCGTGGCTGCAACCCAACTTAAAGGGCCGCAACCCTACCTTAGTACCGAGGCCTAGCCCCTCTGTACTAATGAAAGTTGGGGGGAAATTTCCCCCCAAAACTGTAGGCACGGCTCGCCCGTTGGTAGTTATTTGTACCAACGGCTTGGCCCGTCCCTAATACTACCAAGGGCCTAGCCGTTGAAAAATTGCCGTGGCTATTAATCTTTTTTTTTGTAGTGAAACAAAAAAAAAAAAAACACAAAGCTTTGATATGCTTCATAATAGTATGTGACTAATGACTGTGCAAGTTATTAGATATAATATTAATTGATATTTTTATTTAAATTATATCCTTACATATAATTATTAATATTAAATATTTGACGTATCGCATACGTATCGCATCTTGTAAATTTTAAAAAAATCATATCACGTATTCGTATTCGGCGGATACTGCTACTCGTATTCGTATCCGTGCAACCTAGGTCTACACTTAGTTTTCGTGTCATGTTGCTCAATACATGTTTCTCAAACAGTCAAACTCAAAACTAGCTTAGGACCACTTATGAGCTTGGATTATTCTAACGTGAAATGATTAGTCAACTGAAAATATTGTCTTGCATCAAGTGATATTAATCAAATAACATAGATAATACAAAGTAAATTAAGACACGAAAGCATTCAAACTGATTTGCCAAAAGTATTTGTTATATAATACAAATAATAAAATAGATATAATAAATTTTGTATGACAAAACCATGCATTGAGAATATCGTATATTAAACTTAGTCATGCTTTTAGTATACTAAATTCATTAGATTATACAAAAAAATGTTATTTTTACGATTATATGTAAATAGCATGAAGCAAGCTAATGTCTCCTATTTTTCAATTAGTGGGAATGGTAATAAAAAATAAAATAAAAAGGATTTCGAATTTTTTTTTTTGGTAAATAAAGAAGTTCAACCAATTATTACATCAATTACTTAGCTACTAGGCTACTAATATAACTAGAAGGAGGATTGTCCCACAAAACAAACTCCTCACTATCAGCTCCATGCACTTTGGACAATGCATTTGCAAGATTAATACAAACTCTAGGAATCCACCTAAACTTGTGGTTCCATGGCATTCTTATCAAACTTCTGCATTCCTCCACTAAGTCTCGTTGGGGAGGCATTGCTTCAGCAGCTCCAGAAACAAGTTGAAACACCACAAGTGAATCCACTTCAATTTCAATGTTATGAATTCTCTTCTGCCACGCCAATTCTAGGCTAGATTTAAGAGCAGTGAGTTCTGCTTCCTCCACAGTAGCGGCTGTAATCTTCTTGGAGTATCCCCAACACCAGCTTCCATCATCTACTCTTAGAACCCCTGCTCATCTACCTATATTGAAGCTATAAATGAGGCTGCCATCAGTGTTGAGTTTGAACCATCCAGTACTTGGCTTCTCCCAATTCCCAACCTTCTGAGAGAGCTGTTGTTTCCTTCTTCTAGCAAAGAGGTCATAACTGAGTGTCTTGGTCTGTAGTAATCTGCCATGCACATTACATTCCTGGTTATGAAAAACTCTTGAGTTCCTATGCTTCTAGCATATCCATAGAGTGGCCATGAAGATCCATTTCCACTGAGAATAAGGCACCAGTGAGTTCCTGATCTACAGCTTCTATAAGTTCTCCTGGAGCCACATTTTGTCTTCAACAGAATCAAAGATCAGGATATCGTCAGGATGAATAATCTGCTCCCATATCTCTCTTGCATCCTTGCAGTATCTTAGGAGATGGATCCCAGTTTCCTTATAGTAGTGACATAGTGTGCACATTGCAGTGAGTGTTGTCTGCCTCCTAAATTGCATAGAATTAGTTGGTAACCTGTCCAGAGATAGCAACCATAAGAAATGTTGCATTTTTTTACTAACATCTACTCCCAAATCAACTTATTATGATCTTGCTTGAGTACAAGAGTATCATGTCTCCCCTAGAAGAGTTTGTAGGCAGATTGGCATGAGAACAAACCATTAGATGTCCCGTTCCACATCAACATGTCCTCCTGCTCATTTAACACAATCACTCTCCCTAATATATCCTAAAGAATATGAGAAGGAATCACTGATTGAATCTCCTCCAGTTTCCATTCATTGTTATGATCTTAAACATCTTTTAAATGGCAACCCTTTTCTGAGTCATGTATTATGACTTCTTCTTCATCAGTTCTCCAGAGCCTCTCCAGTTATCAAACCAAAAAGGGATAGTATCTCCCTTCCCCACCTTCCATCTTAAGTGAGGCTTCATCAAATTCATACACTTTACCACTCCTTTCCAGGTGGTACTATCTATTCCTTTGGCTATATACAGAGATAGAGATTGATGTTTGAGGCATTTTGCCTTCACAAGACTACACCATAAGGATTTCTCATTTTCCATGACTTTCCATGCCAGTTTTGCAAGAAGGGATTCGTTAGAAGCTCTAGATACTCTTATACCTAGCCCCCTCCTTCTTGGATCTAGTGATTGTCTTCCAATTCACTAGGTGAATCTTTTTCTGGTTAGTATATGTGGACCACAAAAACTCTCTCTTCAACCTATCCAGTCTATTGCATACTTGCTCAGAAAGGTAAGAGGATTGCATTGTGTTCACTGGAAGAGCTGAAGATACAGATCCTATGAGTGTTTCCCTCCCTGCTAAGGATAAAAGCTTGCTTTTCCAGGAGCCAAATCTGCTCATAATTCTATCAAAAACATCAGCAAAATCTTCTCTAGTTAATCTTCCATGAATTAATCTTACTCCAAGATACTTCCCCAGATTTCTTGTTTGACCAAATTCAAGAATTTCACTAATATGTCTTTTAAGGTTTGGTCCCTAACTCTTTGAGAAGAACACTTTGGATTTCTCATTACTTAGCTTTAGTCCAGAAGCTCTGCAGAACTTTTCCAGAACCCTCTTGATGGATTGAGTTGTCCCAACATTTGCCATCCCCATAAGTACTAATGTCATCTGCAAAGAATAGGTGAGATAACTTAGGACCATTTCTGCAAGGGGTAAGTGGCTTCCATTTCCTTTTCTGAACTTCTTCCTGTATCAGGTAAGAAAGTCTTTCAATACACAGGACAAAGAGATAAGGTGAGAGAGGGTCACCTTGTGTGAGTCCACAACAGTGATGAAATGCATCTAGTGGAGTTCCATTCTAGTTGAGGCATTCCTTACACAGAACATTATCAGGTCAACCAGTGCATGAGGAAACTCAAAGAACAACAAGGTTTCTTCCAGGAAATCTCAACTGATCTTGTCAAGTCCTTTTCCAGATCATGCTTCATGATCATACAGCCCACTCTATTTTCTTTTTATTTCTCAAAGACTACAAAATTTCTTGAAGCACTGCAATGTTGTCCTGAGCACTGCGCCCCTTAATGAAGTTGGACTGAGTTGGCGCCACTATCTTAGGAATCAATCTCCTTAACCTAGTGGTTACACACTTGGTTATCAGTTTGTATAACACATTACACAGAGAGATAGGTCTGAACTGTGTAATTGTTTCTGGACTTTGTATTTTAAGAATCAGACACATGAAAGCTTCACACACTGACTTGTCAAATGACTTATTGAGGAATTCCTTCTTGACAAAGTTTGTAACTGAATCCTCAAGCCATTCCCATCCTCTTTGATAAAATTTGGCATGAAGGCCATCAGGTTCAGGAGCTTTCATGGAATGCATTGCAAAGATAGCCTCCTTAATTTCAGCATTATCAATCACTGCTGTTAATTCTTCATAATCTTCTGTACTGATTTTCATCTGAAATCTTGACCACTGCAAGATACATGATTGAGAAAAATCTGGAGTAAGAGAATCCCCAACAAACAACTTAGTATAGTACTCTCTCACATGGCTCTGGAGTTGTGTATCTGATTTCACCCATTCTCCATCTATTCTAAGCAGATTCATGTACTTACTCATTGTTGCAGCATCATCATCTGTCATCAAGTAGTCAATTGAATATATGTCATCAACATCTTTGGTTGCCACAATGAAAGTTGCACTTGACTTAAACCCTACAGCTGAACCCATTGCCCCTAGCTGCAGCATGCTCATCATATCTGGATTGCACCAATCAATATGAGCAATCTGCCCATCAACCCAATCGGTTCTTTTTCCATTGTTTTCTAGTCTACCAAAATAATGTAATCTAATTGTGAAGTCTTTTGTGTTAGGATCTGCAGCAAAACAAGAAAACATTAGGGTTTGGTCTTCATTCTTAAAAAACTAAATCCTAAGCATGCACTAACAGACAAAAAGTATAATATACAGGCAAGTGGTCCCAAAAACATACCAATTACAAACAAAATACCAAACGATAATCTTATTTCTTCTCCTATGCTCCATAGTAGATCGATGAAAGAATTTGGTGTTTCTTTCCCCATCCTTAATCCACTGTATTCTTGATTTTTGACACCCAAAAGTTTCCTCCTGTCTGAGAACCTCCTGGTATTCTTTAATCATATCAGCTTCTAGATGAGTGAGAAAAGGATTGGCTTTCACTCCTAGAGCTTTCTGTATACCTCCTAATCTGACCTGGAGAGTCCTCTTTCTCTTGAAAATGTTCCCAAAGCCAGTTTTGTTCCATGCCAACATAGACTTTGGGACTTCCTAGATTGCCTCCGGTAGTGATTCTTTAACCTTCCAGATGTCTCTTAGAATATGTTCACACTCAGGTTTGGAGAATCACATTTCTTCAAACCTGAATGACCTTGGATCTTTACTCCTGCTTCTACCAAAACACCAGGTCATTATAAGATGGTGATCACTGTATGATCTAGGCATATGTTCAACTTTTGACTCAGCAAACATGTTCATCCATTCTGAATTTTCAATAACTCTATCTAGTTTGTCCTGGATGAGACTTCCACCCTCTCTTTTGTTAGTCCAAATGAACTTTGGACCCCTGTAACCAAGATCAATCATATTACATCCTTCCATGAAGTTTCTGAAGAATTGCAATCTCCTCACTGATCTTGTTTTGCCCTCTTTCTTCTCATGAGCATAGGCCACCTCATTGAAATCTCTAGTCATCAACCAAGGGATGTTTTGTTCAGTTCACAACTTAACAAGATCATTAAAGATTTTAACCTTAGAAGACTTCATTGGATGAGCATAAATGCCATATAATCTCCATGTATCAAACATGCTAGGCCAAATAATAACATGTATAGCCTGGAAGTCAATGTGAGTGATTTGAATATCCACTTCAAAATCATTCCAAAGCATCCATATCCCTCTAGACATTCCCTCAGCAAGTGTTATTTGGTAATTGTTATAACCAAAGTAAGGTACTATATCCCAGGTTTGGTCTTCTGACACTCTAGTTTCAAGAAGAAAAATCACAGTAGGATGATGGGAACGTACCAAATCTCTAAAGTTCCTTTGAAAAAACTCATCTCCTGCTCCTTGGAAATTCCAAGATACTACTTTCATGTTGGAATTATAGAGATGTTCTAGTAGCACGGGATTCTCAATGGGAATCCTGTTCCATATCGCCTAGAGTTGGCTCATGATCTCCAGGGTGAGAACTTTCTGTCTGTTGAACTCCCATGGAGTGATCTCCAGTCTCTTCCACCATGTGTGATCTGCATCCAGGCGTTCCTCCCTGAAAGACTGAATGTTGATCTCCTAGTTTGTTGTTGGAATTGATGTCACTTGGACCACTTGATCCCACATACTCATGTGTGTGGTTGTTGTTGGGGCCTGGAACTGGTTGTATCTTGTTATGAATTCCCACGGTTGGATCCAATCCATCTCCTCGTCCCACTCGTTCGCTAGATCAGTAAGTTCTAGTGAGGCTAGAGGATTACTATTAATAACTGTTGAGAGTTCTGGAAAATTTTCTAGAGATAGAATATCAAAAGGATTAGAACTCTGATGTTGAACAGCCTCTTCTCTAGTTGAAGAGTTTGCAACTTTTGGTCGTCTTTTAATGTTAGTAACCGCTGCACGTCTTGGAGTAACTACAGCTTTCCTCAAATTAGGATTAAGAGAGGGTGGTAGAATTATCTTAGATTGAATTCTATTAATCTGTCCCTGACTATGCACTACAACATTAACGTCACTTGCTTTTGACATTCCTTTCCTATTCTGACTCAGATCAACAGACTTAGAGTAAGTGTTTGAATGTGGGGGGGGGGGGTCTTTCTTAACATTAGGAACATTCTTCTTTTTACTAACTAGTATCCAACTGCCATCCTCTTTGGACTTAGCTTTTGCAGTTAACCATGATTCCTTATCATTTGAAGTAACCTTCCTGTTAGTATTGTGAGAAGTTTCTTCAACACTTATGTTCTTGTTCTTGTTAAGCACCATTGGACAAGTTTCCTTTGAGGTCCTATCTTCCCAAAACCATAGCAGGGAGAAGAGGTATTCTCATAAAATATCTGATATACTTTGTTCTCAATCCAGATTCCCAATTCAAGTGGTTTGTATGTGCTTAACTAGACACAGAATCTGGCAAAGTTCCCCCTTGAAGCATTGTATGTAGTGCCATCTATCTTGATAGGATCCCCTATACATGATGCTAGAGATTGAACCACTGCCTCTCTCAGATACTCCACATAATGATGCAGGATC
This sequence comes from Linaria vulgaris, assembly GCA_948329865.1. Lineage (NCBI taxonomy): Eukaryota > Viridiplantae > Streptophyta > Magnoliopsida > Lamiales > Plantaginaceae > Linaria > Linaria vulgaris. The sequence goes on along the minus strand of OX415249.1, from coordinate 78,904,771 downwards.
CTAACCCATGTGATGGTACTGTTAAGTTCATCTTTCTCAGGCCTGAAATTAGGAGACCATTTCTTGATTGACATGAAGCTTCCCGCTAATTGCCAGGGCCCATCAGCCAAGATCATCTCTCTCTTGTGATTAGGCAGTCCCTTCATGCAGTAACAACCATAGCCCAAATCCACTAACTCAAAATCATTTTGCAGTTTCCGCATGAGATCAAGCCTAGTGTGAAGGGCTGTATAGTACCATGGCTTCCCAGAGATTCTAATAATGATAGAATCCTCCCATTAACTATGCATGCTTTCTTTGAGATCATGATGAATGTGAACTTACTTGAAAGGAATTTGATCATTTGCGTCTATGATATCAATTAATCTGCATTCCTCAGCTGTTTTTTCTTCATTGATTTTGACATCACTATTCTTTGCATGTTGCACCAGAACTTGCGCGTAAGAACTAGACTTAGTTTGAAGATCTGTTGCATGATTTTCAAACTATTCTTTCTCGCCAAACAAGGACAAGTCAGTCGTTTGGCATGGTCTTTTTTGGTTCCTTGATTCACCATTACTCTGTGGTAAGGATTTGAATATGTATGGATGTTTTGGGTGTATATCCAGTGGTGGCGGTGGCACCGGAGCATGGTTCTCTTCTATACCTGAGCAATCGGTTGGTATGGCGGTTATTGACTCATCGGTTGGCATGGCGGTTATTGACAGATATTTTCTTTCCTAGAATTGCGGAGCAATTCTTCCTATAATTATATCTAAAGGATTTCGAAATTCATTAATACTTTTTCCACATATTTTAAGAAGAAATGATGAGTTTCAACATCAAGAGACTTGATGAAACCAAAAGTTATTTTTCATCTTTAATGAGGGTTTCCTTCAATTTATTAGGATATTTTTGGATTGCCAAACATTTTTTTTTTCCTTTTCGTCGCTATTGAATTTTAGCCATATCAAAAAATTATTGGACGATGCATTATGGGGATATTATTATCAGTAATTATTATTATGTTGTATAATTAGTTTTGAGGAAGTACAGAGAATTATTCACACTCAATATTAATGTTTCCTGAAATAGAAAAAGAATTAAGTTTGTGCACTACGAATTCTTGCAAACTAAAATAAGAATGATAACATTTTGTTCAATCAACTAATGAAATACATGGGATTTGGAAGTTTAAATGAACGATCTGACAGGGACGAGCCAGACAAGTCGCTCCACTGATCCCCAACGTTGCCAAGGATTCGATATCCCTTTCCGACAAGCTCATTCCTCTTTTCAGACTTGTACATTGTGGCTGATTTTCCATGGTCGTCTGACGATCTACACAATTTAAAAGAAAAAAAAAAGAAGAAAAAAGATCAGTAGAAGCTTTATCCACTTTTGACACCAAATAATCCCTGGTGCACAAATCATCACATAGTAAGACAAGTAACTCATTAGGAATCCAACAAGTAAAACAGTAGGCATGAGCGTATGAAAAACTGAACGCTATTACTTCATTAAAATAGATTACTGCAGCAAAGAATAGAACTCACACAAGTGGCAAACTTACCAAGTCGTGTTGTACAAAAAGATGCAATCATGCTACAGATAACACACATGATATTAGCACTTAAATGGTTTTAGCGTACCTTAGAATGAGCATGTCCCAATCTCGAAATCCAGCTCTCAGCAAATTCTTGATAGTAATTAGTCGCTGACCTTCAGCTCTACCAGTAAGTAAGATCGCCTTAAACCCCAAGCTTTTCACTTCTTCATATAGTTTCAAACTAGCCTCTATAGTACGCGCCATTCCCGTCACGACCCATGCATCAAATTTTGTGCTATTGAATACCTCCAAACTAGATTGTAAAGAAAAAGCACGATTTCAGAACCCAAAAGCAATGCAGCCATCATATAATTAGACAGAATAAAGTATATCCACTTTATCCAATGACTAATCCCGTTTACTAATTATCCAATAAAGGAACTTCATATAAATCACATAACTTGAAACAAATTGAGGCTTTAGCTAGCAATGCAATGACAACAAACTATGTATTAGATTGCCAACAAACTTAACTTATCAGACATAGATCCATCAATAGTTCAATAATATAATTAGTGATAACTACAGCTATAACCCCCTGAATATAATTAGCGATAACTACAGTTATAAACCCCTGATTATACACGTTATCAGATTCAGATCCATCAACAATTCACTGTCAAAAAAATAAGATCCATCAACAATTCAACAGTCCAACAATATAAATTAGGGATATCAACGGCTATATAGTGCCTCTACCCCTAAGGTTTAGTGTAAATACATAAAATCTAATACAGTTTTTAAAAGTGCAAAGACACCCTGAAACTCAATACCCTACTCAAAAACCCTTTTGAATTTAAGGGGGTTCAGACATCAGGGTTTTTTATGTCACCCTTCAAACCTCAAAATAGAACTGTATATCTGTAATGTCTTCCAAATTAAATTTCAAGGTTGAAAAAATATCATCATCCAAACAATATGCGATGTCTCTGTTCAAGTGGAACTTTAGGAGAGTAAATGTAATTATCCATTTATACCAAAAATAATAACATAAGTAATCTCATATAACAAAACTAGTTAACAAAAGTTCATAATCAATACACTTGCATACACAACTTGAAACTTCATCCAGAAATCAAGATAGCCAGGAAAGACAAAATTATACTAATCTTCAAGAAAATCCGTACGTTTGACAATCGCTAAATTCACAACAGGAAACTATACCAAAACTCAAATTCAGAGTTTAACAAAGACCAATCAAATCACTGATCAAACGAATGAACAAATAACAAAATAAGACCGAGTCATGAACCGGTTAGACACTAATCCGTCCTTATTGACTCCACCATTATTCAGGAATGAATACGCAAAAGATTACTAACATGAATTCTTACTAAAAACATAAGACGTATCTGTTCAGGCAAAACTTCAGCAGAGTAAATGTAATTATCCACATAAATCCCATATGCCAAAACTAATCAACCACAAAAATTCATAATCAAAGCTCCTTCATACACAATTTGAATCATGAGCCAAAATCAAGATAGCCAGCAATCAGAAAATTACATTAGTTGTCAAGAAAATCTGTACAACATGACAATCTCCAAATCCGCAAAAAAAAAAAAAACTAGAACAAAAGTCAAATTCAGAGCTCAACAAAGACGAATCAAATCAAATGAATGGACAACTCACAAAAGCAAACCACGTAATTTCAACACTAAACCGTCCTGCTCGATATCACTAATATCCAAGATCGAATAACAAGAGTTCGTCCAAATAGACGACAATTTCATTAAAAGAACTTAAACTTAAAAGCAAAATGGTATACATGTATGTATCCAACTTACTGCATTGCACCAACATCCACTCTAAATCAAAGCTTAAAGAACAAAGTTACGTACCCACAACCGTGTTCAACATAATACGGAAGATTGGAAAGGAGAGTCTCGTCCACATCAAAAACCCACGAATCCTTCCCATCCACATTCAAATCCAAACTCCTGGCGTACAATATAGCCTCATTGGAAACCCTTTGAAGGTCAATTTCATAACCCTTTCCATTCATATACGCCTTCACGTAATCCGCACAAATATCGGGAATGGTCTTCCATGGGCTCAAATTGTTCGCCTCCCCTGCAACCCTCCAACTCAAACACTGCAACTCCACGTCATCTTCTGCCAACACATTCAACTGGGTCCCACTGGGTTGTTCTTGAGAAAATGCAAATGGGAAAATCAACAGGAGAAGGAGAAGGAGTTGAACTATGGGTTTAAAGAAACTCATAATTTGGATAATGGGTTGCCCTCAAAATTCCAAAAGATTGCTTCTTTTTTATGGGCTAACAACAAAATCCCCAAAATCAGGAAAGTTCGTTTCTTGATAACGAAATTGAAGTTTTTGTTATACCCTTTTTTGGATTTGGAATTTGGGGATAATGGCGTGACACTGAAGTAATTATGGAGTCAATGCAGAGGTGTATATATAGATATAGATATAGATATATTTGCGTGTATCTATATATGAATGGACGGTGCAGTGCCGTTGGTGGCGTGAGGGAGGAGGCTCAGGCGCTCAGCCAATAGGATTTTTTTGCTTTCAAGGGTATGGATCGAAATATTAATATTAGTTTTTTTTTTTTACTAGTCACAATATTTTTTATTTTTTTGATGATAGGAATGGCCGAATGGGGCACAATATTTTGATACTATACAATCGAATAGATTGTGATATTCACTTTTAATTTCATCATGATCTTAGTGATAACATTCAAGAATATAGTCATCATCTTACAAAGACAAAGATGAGATCTTACAATATGATGAATGAATTAGATCTAGGGTTTACAAGATTAACATATATATACAAGACAACTAAAAAGACTAAACTACCCTCAAGACAATTAATATACAAATATAACAATATAATATGCTAACACCCCCCCTCAAACTCGAGAAGGTACTGCAATAAGTAACGAGAGTTTGCCAACAAAGAAGTTGTGTCGCTGAATCGTATGTGCCTTCGTAAAGAAGTCAGCCAACTGCATCGAAGAAGAAATGAACGGTAGAGAGATAACACCATGCTGAAAATGATGTCGAGTCACATGACAATCGATCTCAATATGTTTGGTACGCTCATGAAAAACAGAGTTATGAGCAATCTGAACAGCACTTTTGTTATCACAATACATGGGTGTGGGGGATGACAACAACACCCCCATATCACCTAACAATCGTCGTAACCAAACAAGTTCAGTTGTGGTGGAAGCCATAGCACGATACTCTGCCTCGGTAGAAGAACGAGAAACAACATCTTGTTTCTTGCTTTTCCAAGAGATGAGAGAATCACCTAGAAAAATACAGTATCCAGTGGTAGATTTTCGATCGGATGGATCACTAGCCCAGTCTGCATCCGTATATGCTCGAAGTTCTAAGGAAGAACTCGAAGGAAACAACAGACTCTGATAAATAGTACCACGAAGATAACGAAGAATGCGAGTAACAGCAGCCCAATGATCAGAGGTAGGTGCAGCAACAAACTGGCTAACAACATGGACCGCATAAGCAATATCCGGTCGGGTAATAGTCAAGTATACCAAACTACCAACAATAGACCTGTACAAAGTGGGATCCGGAAGAAGTGTGCCACCAGTAGGAGTATAACGAACATTTACCTCTATAGGAGTAGCAGCAACACGAGTGTCTGTAAGACGAGCTCGCTCTAAAATATCTGAAGTATACTTTGACTGAGACAAAAGATAGCCCTTTGGAGATGAGGCGACTTCAATACCTAAAAAGTAACGAAGAGGACCCAAATCCTTCATATCAAACAAACGAGATAAGGTGTGTTTCAACACCTTGATACCCTCAACATCGTCACCTGTAATAATCATATCATCAACATACAGTAAAAGCATTATGCGACCAGCAGAACTCCATTTAACAAATAAGGCCGAATCATTAGGACTAGATGAGAAGCCAAGAGAACAAACAGCTGTAGAAAACTTCTCAAACCAAGCTCTTGGAGCTTGCTTAAGCCCATATAATGCTTTCTTAAGTCTACACACCTGCCCTTTATCATGAGGAACACCCGGAGGAGGTGCCATATACACTTCCTCATGTAAATCACCATTCAAGAATGCATTTTTCACATCCATCTGTGAAATATACCATTGTCGTACTGATGCAACTGCAATAAGAACTCTGACAGATGTCATCTTAGCAACAGGAGCAAAGGTCTCCTCATAATCCATGCCATATTGTTGAGCAAATCCTTTTGCCACTAGACGAGCCTTATATCGCTCAACAGAACCATCAGCTTTGGTTTTAATTTTATAGACCCATCGAGAACCAATTGACTTTTTTTTTATTGGAAGAGGAACCAAGTCCCAAGTGTGATTTTTGTTCAAAGCTGATAGTTCCTCAGCCATAGCCTCTCGCCAAACAATATCTTGTGCCGCCTCAGAATAAGAGGTAGGCTCACAAAGAGGCCAAACAGATGCCAAAAAGGAAACAAAAGGCTGAGAATAACAAGAATAAATGAAATCAGGCAGTTGAGTAGACTTACGAGTACGCCTGGGATACCGCTCCTGAGCTGGATCCAAAATCGTAAGAGAAGGGACATGAGGGGGTAACTCTTCAGCAGCACCCAAGTCATCTCCATTACCAACACCAATATTGTCATCCCCAACAACATCACCAATACTCACTAGGTACACTAGCAGACAAAAGCATAGAACGTGCCGTTTCAACAATATGCCTATGTTTTCTTTCAGCCACACCATTTTGTTGAGGTGTGTATGTACAAGATGATTGGTGCACAGTACCATCCCTAAGAAGAGTGTAAGAGAGTGCATTACTCGTATATTCCCCACCCAAATCAGATCTAAAACATTTTATGACTTTAGAGTGTTGAGTTTTCACATATGCAGCAAAGTGAGCATAAACATCAATGAATTCAGAACGATTTTTCATCAAGTAAACCCAACAATAACGAGTATAGTCATCAATGAAAGAGACATAATATCGTGACCCCCCCTTTGTAGGAGTAGGGGCAGGTCCCCAAACATCAGAATGAATCAAATCAAATGGTGCAAAAGAAGTGGATGTACTGTGATTAAAGGGTTTTGCAGAAAATTTCCCAAGTTTACATCCACTACAATCAGAAATATCCTGAGACTGCAAGTCTCCCAAAACACCACTATTACATAAAAAACGCAGACAAGATCCAGATACATGACCTAGTCTAGAGTGCCATACGTAAAACTTCGAAGAAGAAGAATTCAAATGAAATGTAGATAGATCAATACTCGTAGCTGCAAACTGACCATCAACCTTCATGCCATCCAAAACATAAAGTCCCCCCTCTCTACTTCCAGTCCCAAGTATTCTCTTTGATTTCAGATCCTGCACATGACAAGAAGTAGAGGAAAAGTGAACATCAAGACCACGATCACACAATTGACCAACAGAAATAAGATTCATAGCCAATTTAGGAATACAATAAACATCAGGTAGTGAGAGATTTTCTGTTTGAATTGTACCAACACCTACTACTGGCATAGGAGTGCTATCAGCAGTCATAACAGATGTAGGTGGTAACACATGAGACATAGATACAAATGAGTTGCGATCAGGAGACATGTGATGAGATGCTCCAGAATCCAACACCCATAAGGACGAGTTTCTACCTGATGTGGATGGAGCAGACATAGCATATGGCGGAGACTGGTTTTTGTTTGCCTGAAGAAGGTTCTGCAAAAGATTAACCAAAGATGCGTTGTCTGACAAAGATGAATCGACAGAAGCTGGATCCAATGTAGGCATGACAGCAGCTGTATTAGGCTGTCCTCCAAAACGAAGATTCTGTGAATATGAAGGTTTGTCACTTGGCCTCTTTCCATATTCCTGTTGTGGTTTGCCTTTCTGGTTCAATAAAGGACACTGATTCTTCCAATGACCCTTTTCATGACAATAGCGACACTCATCCTTATCATAACTCTTTTGTTTAGATCTGGTATGACTAGGTTGAGTAACCAAAACAGAACCAACAGGAGTGGACTTCTCAATTTGAGTCTTGAGGCGGGTTTCTTCAGCTAACAATTCATGCACAACTGAATCAACTGAAGGCAAAGGAGTACGGTGCAGAATTGACCCACGGATGCCTTCATACTCAGAGCGGAGATTGTACAACAGTTGAACCAAACGTTGTTGTTCTCGCCTTTCAATATACGGACCGAATGCTCTCAGTTCAGCGCATTCTGTCATAGCCAACTGATCCCAAAAGTTTGTCATCTCAGAATAAAACTCTTGAACACTTCGATCGCCCTGTGTAAGAGCACGAATTTCCCCTTCAAGTTGATATTGAACAGCAAAGTTGGACCTCACATACAACCTCTCCAAATGGTCCCAAACTTCTTTCGCAGTATCAAACTTAGCTAACTGAGTACCAATCTTATGCTCAACTGAATTGTTAATCCAAGTAATAATTTTAGAATTATTGGTATCCCACACATCCAATAACTCAACAAAATTAACATCATCTGACTTAGGAGCAACCAAAACACCAGAAATATAATTCCACATCTTCTTCCCTTTTAGAAAGTTTTTCATAACATAACTCCAATACCCATAGTTCTTCCCATCAAAACGAACACTAATCGACTGCAACGAATCATCCCCTCCCGTCATGATAACAGAAATCGAAAATTGCAGCAATACACAAAGCAAGACTAACCCAGAAACGGAATTCCAGTAGAAATCGAACAAAAATTGCACCAAATCGAAATCGAAATTAACACACCAACAAGTTCAGAGAGTGCAGCGGATTACCAGAAACCAGTAGCAATACGAAGACGAAAAATCCAAAAAAATTTCGGCGAACTCACCGGTGAGTTCGATCGGCGTGGTGTCGTGTTTGCCTACCGGTTGGGTCAGAGATTTGGCTCTGATGCCATGATAACATTCAAGAATATAGTCATCATCTTACAAAGACAAAGATGGGATCTTACAATATGATGAATGAATTAGATCTAGGGTTTACAAGATTAACATATATATACAAGACAACTAAAAAGACTAAACTACCCTCAAGACAATTAATATACAAATATAACAATATAATATGCTAACACTTAGTTGTATTTTATTTTATTTTGATCATTAGATCTTAGTTGTATTAAATTTAGATACAAATACAACTCAAATTGCGATGCCAAGTGTTGACAATCTTTTAATAATATTTAATTGAAGAATTTTTTTCATATGTTAGCAATTGTTAGTTCAAATGATTACTTTTTAATGTGTTAAAAAGAAATCACTCGAGCACGCTTCAAATTATTGAGCTTGTGCCTTAATCTACCAATATATTAATGATATTATGTTATTTTTTATATGTGAAATTTTCATCTTTTTCTTCTATTATAAGAAATTGACATAACAGAATCGAAGTGCATTTTTACATATAGATTTGTACATGAATCAGGAGTGTTATTATTATTACTTTGCCATCTATATAGTCAAAATAATACTACCTAGAAATAGAAAATATATTATCATTTGCCACATGCATGTACGACAATATGTGCAAAGAATTATGGTATCTGACTTATTTAGCAAAGTCGTAGATATACTATTTCTTATCGTCACTGTAGCTTTTGACATTATATTGATGCTGGAATAACATAATTGTTAAATAGTTAAATTACTCATTAGCTTGAAAAAATGTAATATATGTTCATTTGATTCATTACTTAAGCATCTCACTTAGTATCCAAATAATGAATGTTTGTGATTATATAAACAAATTAACGAAGGGCGGCGGCCGGTTTCTGGAAAATGCAAGATAGTTAAGTTCAAATGCAAACAAGTAAAAGCGAGGAAGTCAGCAATTTAATTCTGAAGTATTCATTCTTAATATGGTTGAAAGCTTAATAATTACTACTAGATAATATACCTAACAAAATAGTTAAGTTATAATGCAAAATTATCTGTTTGGATTTAATTATGTATACTATTTACTCTAAGTGTTCGTTGAAGTAAATAGGACAGACGTTAATTTGAATCTATATGCTATATCTAAAATCTAAAACTTATAAGAAAAGTATTTTGGAAGTGATTTTAATTCCTTTCTCTATAAAGCCTCCACAAATCAACTTCTGCACTACTTACTTTTGCAGCTTAACTTAGGGATGTTCGCCGATGGGTTTTAGCAGGTTGTCGTCGAGAAAGACATCATACTCAATACTTGTGGGTTACCAATTTTCTCACTCGTGCCGGTGGATTTATTTTTAAGACCATTCAAGTTGCGGCTTAAGACGGTGCGGGCGGAATGACGGGCGGGTTATGTTACACAACAAATCACAAAAAAAATCTTTTTTTTTATGTTTTAAGACACACAAGTTATATATTATAATAGTCATATATTCTCGTACTAAAGAATTACCCTCTAAATTGTTTTCCTTGTTGTTCTCAATCACTTATGTTTACACTATATTGAAAACAATTCATACATTAACGAATATTGAGTCTCATGTATACCTATGTACAATTTTCCCTCCATTCGCATCTAATTATTTACTTGTCCAATTATATATGAACTACAATTTTGTGTAGCCATCTCGGATTCATGAAGGAGGGGTTTCAAAAAGATATGTTCGATGTGAGTCGCGGTCCTCACATGTAGACCCCCAAAATTGATGAAGGAGATGAAGAAGAGTTTTTTTCTCCAAAAAATGGTGACCCCGTCTACCGTATGTGGCGAGAACGGCTAGCCAATGTAGTGTCTGATTCGGGTATGAACGACTCCGCTCCCCCAACAGCACGGGGGGAAACACAGATTGTCGGTTCAAAAGATTTCAGTGGGGTCCCGACCACAGTTTGGGATGCAATCCGAAGCGCCTTTGGCGGCGACCATGATCAGTTTGTCCCATCACCTCTAATATCTTCATCACAGACGGGTGATGAGCCCTTAGACGGTGTTGCTGGTCAGGACAGAATGAGTCCCGCTTGTAGTTTTCAGATGACTAAATCACAAGCGATGCTAGGACCCGACATGTCCTCGATGGATATTTCGATGGCGACCATTCTGGGCCATGAAGTGACTTCAGTTCCTGTAACCGTGGTGACTTCAGTTCCCATTGTCGTGGTGACTTTAATTCTCGTTGTTGTGGTAAGCCTGACCCCTGTTCGTGCCAGCTTGTCGGCCAACCCCAACGATGAAGATCTGATATCTCCTAGTATTTATCAAATTGAGGGGCAGTCGGGCGATGCTGCTGAAGAAGATGACTCAACGTTGCTGCCAGAGGAATGGAATGATCTGGATGGTAGGGTGGGCCTTATTATGTTTGAAAAATAGATCGAGAAGAACTGCATAAGGTCTGCACGGTCACTCGGCATCGTGCTGCGTCTGGAGTCCCCTAGTCTCCCGAGTGACAACTATTTGGGAGTGATTCCCGTCTTTTGTTTCTTTTGTTGGGCAATTTTGCCTTTGGTTCTTCATATGGTGTCTTTTGACATGGTAATTGCAATTGTAATTGTGGCCTTTCTAGCGGCCAATTTTATAATTATGCTTATAGTCGACCCTTTAAGTCATGTTTGTACTGTTCTCCTCCTCTGATTGAGATTTTGTCGCGTGAGCTTTGGTTTCTGAATGTGGCAATGGATTTGCCTTTGACCCTCTTCGTGTTGAATTTAATTGAGATTTTAAGTTTGTATTTGACCTCATCGGGTCAAATGTCCATCTCTATTTCTTTGATCCAGATATCAGGTTTGCATTTGACCTCGTCGGGTCAAATGTCCATCTCTATTTTATTGATCGAGATGTCATGTTGCATTTGACCTCGTCGGGTCAAATATCCATCTCTATTTCTTTGATTGAGATACACATCGGTTTTTGCAGGCTACCACCGCCGAACTTTTTCGGGCTTCTCTCCTCCCATTTCTTATGGTCCCGGAGTCAGCAACGTTAAGTCTTTAGTACCTGTTGAATCACCATATTTTTGATAGCGTCAAACTAGAGTAAAATTTTAATTAAGATAGGGCGAGCTCGGCGCTATGCCGAGTTGCCTACGTTTCTGACCGGTGTCTCGGTACTCAAGCCATCATAGTTCATTTTGTATCTAGACATTACATTCTGAATCATACGCGTGGATCAAGTGCTTAAGCATAATAGCGTCTCACTTGCTGCACATTCCAGGGACAAGTCAACTTCCGACCGTCAAGGTCCTCTAAATAGTAGTAACCTCGTGCGCTTGCATGTACGACCTTATACGGTCCTTCCCATCGTGGTTGTAAATTATTCACATGTTTGCTAGCCTCGATACTTTTTAGAACCATGTCTCCTACCTCGAAATTTCTGAACCGGTTTTTCTTGTCAAAACTTTTGGCCATCGTTGCCTTAAAAGCCATCGTGTATTGGTATGCCTGCTCCATAGTCGAGCCGATCATATCCAAATCCATTTGACGCAGCTTGGTTGACTGCTCTGGGTCGTAGTCGTGTACTCGGTGGGTCGACATCCCGATTTTTGCTAGTAAGACCTCTTCAGATCCATATACCAATACAAATGGAGTTTCCCCCGTCGAGGTTCGGTGGGTTGTCCTGTAGGCCCATAGGATTCCATGTAGCTCGTCGGTCCAGCTTCTCCCGGTGTCCTTTAATTTTCATTCAATGTAGTATTTCAATGTTTTGTTGGTCGACTCTACCTGCCCATTTTCCTGGGGGTGATAGACAGGTGATAAGTGCTGATAGATTTGCATCTCTTGACATCAAGATTTGATCTCCTTTCCGATAAACTACCGACCATTGTCCAACACCAAGACCATGGGAATGCCGAAGCGACATTATGTTTTTCCATATAAACTCCATCATATTCTTCTCTGTAATCGTCGCCATTGCCTAGGCCTCCACTCATTTAGCATGGTACTCCACCATCACTACCAAGAACTTCTTTTGACCTTTTGTAATTGGTAGCGGTCCCACAAGGTCGATTCCCCATTGATCAAATTGTACGCCACATCCAAAGGCTGCAACACTTACGATGGTCTGTGAATAAGTCGAGCATGGAATTGGCAGTTGTTGTAATGACGCGAGAATGCTGTAGAATCTTTTAGAAGAGTCGACAAATAAAACCCTTAACGGAGAATACGTTGCGCCAATGCTCTACCCCCCGAATTATTTCCACAGCTACCTGCATGAACCTCGCACATTATATAATCTGCTTTGCGGTGGGGTCAGACAGTGCAGGAGGGTCCCTCGAACGAACACTTGTAAAGTACCCCATTGTGGATCATAAATATGTACGCCTTGTAGCGCAGTCTACGTTGGACGTTGGCGTTTATGGGTAAGACACCATATGTGAGATATCGCACAATCTCGTCCTTCCAGGATGGCAATTCCATGATTGGTAACACGTAATCAATTGATGCCCACATCTTGCTATATTTTGATATTCCAATGGATGACTTATCGGTCGCCAAGAGTGTAACTCGTTTCTGTACGTATATCTTTGACAAGGCATCGGCCTTGGTGTTCTTATTGCGTGGGATCTGTGAGAGATCGAAGAAACTGAACTTACCTGCAAGATCCTTTAGTTTGGCTACATACAAGTTCATCGTCTCCTCCCTCATTTCGTATTTGCCAGAAAAGTGGTTCGCCTCAAATTGTGAATCCGTGAACACCTCTAGATATTCCACGTTGAGGGTTAGCGATAAGTGAACTTCCGCTATCACCAGTTCGTATTCAACCTCGGTGTTCATTATCGGAAAGTTCAAGCTTATGGAGAATTCAAATTCTCAATGATCAGGGGAGAGTAAGTGCACCCCCACCCCTCCTCCTTAGGTCGTGACTGATCCATCTGTATGAAGCAACCACGTGGTACCTACACGACTTATACTTGGTTGGTTGGAGATTGCCCAGATGAAATTTGTTGAGCTAGCTACGCTGTTTCCCAATGTCTCAGACCTAAAGTCTGCCAAAGCTTGAGCCTTGATTGAAGTGCGAGGACAAAACTCGAGATCTAATTCATTGAGTTCTACCGCCCATTTGACCAACCGACCGGAAGTTTCGGGCCTCACCAAGACCTGTTGGGCCCCCTTCTCTTTCACTAGCACTATACTGATGGCGTGTGAAGACACTGCCAAGTATAAGTATAACATTTCACATTCATCCGGCTTGGCCAGGAGTGGAGGACTCATTCTGTATCTCTTCATCTTTACTCTTCCTCATAACTTTAAAAAAAGGTAAGTTCTTCTCTACTGCGGTCGATATAAATCTTCCAAGAGCCGTTGGTCAACCCACCAAGAATTATGCGTCTTTCACTATCTTCGATGAGGGTAGCTCCACCACTGCCTTGATTTATCGCAGTTTGCTTCTATGCCTCTTTCGTTTACCACATACCCAAGAAATTTTATCGCTGTAACTTGAATGTGCACTTCTTCGGATTCAGCTTCATTCCATAAGTTATCACTGAGAAGTGACACCCATGTGTGCGGGCCTAACAAATGTGTGAGCCCACGAATTGTGAGAGGAATACCCAATGAAAATATCTCATGTGAAAATAGAGAACAACTGGTCTCTCTCACATATATGTGGCCACCATTTATATGAGACCCACATAGGTCGAACCTCCAAAAATATAAGTGTGGTATGTCGAATTATAAGATAGATCGACTATTTGGTTCGATATAAGAGCGGGTATGAGAAAAGTATATTGATTGACGTACAATGATTACCCTGCCTGATGTTTATAGTCCTCGGGATGCAGGACCACTTTATGCAATTTTGGGGTAGATCCAATCTTTCAATATATGAAACACAAGGTTCAATGTACTGAGCAATCTTGACTGGAGTTTTCTAGTAGGGCCGACCAGGTTCAATTATCTATCATGGATGCTTTCAATGCTTTGGATAAGAGTGTTAAAGAAACTCAAAATCTTGTTCAAAATTTTATTCAAAAACAAAAACAATATGTAATTAAAACACCCAATGAACTTGTGGCAGAGAATTTGCACGGTTGGACATAGCTATGACGAATTTAGAAGTAGACATTGTTGAAAAACAATCCACAGGTTTCACTAATGGCGTAGACAGTGTTGAAAAAAATTTGGATGTCTTCAATGTCTCAATGAATGTATTCAAGGGATCATTGCTCGGAAACATTAAAAAACTTGAAAAAGTTTTTACAGAAAAATTTCTCAGTTCCGAGACTGAACTTGATGAAAATGTGAAATCCATTGTGGAAGAGTTTAACAAGAATGTGAAGAATGTGGTTTTTCCCAAATTTAATTGGATTACCCTCGAGACTTTGTACACATGGCAAACCAATATATCAAGATTGAAAACATGGATGACGAGAAATATGTTACACTTGCGGCACTCAACTTCTCGGGCATGGGTACTGTCTAGTATTGTACGAAGATTCCTTTGCATGCCGACCACAATTGGGGCTCGTTCAGTGAAGATGGTAAGATTTTTCGAACTTCATGTTGGAGTTAGATATATGTTTTGCCATAATGGCGATGATGATCCAATTCGAAAAACTTTACTTCATGATGCCCTTGTTTAATATGATTCGTATAACAAAGACTTTTTAACAAGAATCAACAACATACAAACTTTATACTTTGGTGGTTTAGTCTTCTTTGTCGCTATTTTACACTTTCATCCATAACTTTGACATAACTGTAATGTGAAGTATGGTTTCAATATCTCATTTTTTATTATTTGCTTCCTTATGATTGGGAACATTCTGATTAGCCTTTTCTTTGAGGAAAAAACCAATCAAATAATATGCGCTGATCTAGCTCCCCATGTTGAGCCCAATGGGCCAGAGCAATGGAGGCTCACACTATATCAAAGTCGGGCATATTTCTGGACCAAAGTCTTGGGACTTCTTATCTCTTTGTTTGGCCTCTTTTTATTTGTTATTGGTGCAATGATGTATTTGCGAAAGCTTTGTAATTAGAAGTGAAGGTATGACTAGTTCTTTTTATTAAGTTTTTTTTTCGAATGTTTAAATATTAACTTTCTTTTATATCTTTTATTGCAGATGCATATGGGAAGAATAGATATGGAGCTTGTTATCGAGCTTTACTATTTTGTTGAACCATGAACTTTTATTTTGTGTGGTTTATTGCATTTATATTTTGTAGTTTAAAACTCGAACTTTGTCCTTTTGTTATTATTGTTGATTTATTATGTATAACTTTAAATACATGTAGCCTGTTTTCGAGCTTTCCAGTTTAGTTGAACTATGAACTTTTATTTTGTGTGCTTTGTTGGACATATATGTTGTAATTCTGAGTGTTAATGCTTTTCATCACACTTACAATCTCAACTCTCCTTCTAATCAAAAGTGTAAGTTCTCATATTCTTGTCTTAGTGCGTTTTATTTTCTGTTTTACTATGCTAACACGTGTTTTATTACTTTAAATATCTACCATGGATGCTTTCAATGCTTTGGTCAATGACACTTAAGATCTTGTTCAAGAATTTATTCAAAAACAAAAACAATCTCTAATTAACACACCCAATGAACTTGAGGCAACCCAAAGAGAATTTGCACTATTGAACTTGATGAAAATGTGAAACTTGCATCTAACAGAAAAAACATCCATTGACATGATGAACCAAAAACACCATTCCCGAAGCATCTTCAGCAAATACCTCACAAAAGTACACTTATAAGCTAGGACGTCGACGGGTAACACATCATCAACCGGTCATATTGAATCATGGAAGTGAATGAATGAAGAAATACTTACCTTCTCAACTAAGTGTTTCTTCGGGGGTGAAAGCATAAATCTCGGGGTTTCACCCAACGAACTCAACATATCAAGTTTATGCACTGTAAATTTCATCTGTCAAAAACATAATTAACAGAGAGATGCATGTTATTGTTCCTTACCCATTGTTTTCAGGCATTCCAGATATACAACCTACATTTGCTAAAAGTACTATATGAACACCAAATAAGAGACAATTTACTTTCAACGCATAATATTACTTATATAATCTTCCTCATATTATACTTTGTCTCAGAAACTTGAATCTTTTCATTGCCAATGCTTGTACTCTTTTTGTTTTGCACCATGTTTGCTCTAAAACAGAAATAGGGATGTGCAACACAATATGATATCTACAGAGTCACATACCCCAAAACATTAACTAACACAATGAGATGCCTGAACATTTGACACAACTTAGTTACTACTAAAATCGCCTACAGAGATTCCCTTAATAATGACACGACACTATTTAACTCTCTTTTTTTATCAACTGATCGGACGTTTGCAAATTACACACTTTTATTCTATTTCCTATGTTCATAAAGATGTACTCAACACAAAACTCCAAATGCTCACTAATTTTCTCCATTGGAAATGTCATTGTTTTTTACAAGAAAATGTTATGCTGTCGAAGTTAATTAAATTTAGCAGTAAAGTAACACCGGACAATAATTTAGCAAACGTAAATGCTAAATACTAATCAAAATCAAAATTTAGGACATAACTTACTGGTCTTATCCCTTTCCTTCTCTTCATCGGACATCCTCAACTTCAAATTAAGAAATTATGCATTCAGAAACATATCAAATTACAAAATAAGATTTTGAGAGAACTACACAAACTACCCTTGAACTATGAAGTAATTATAGAAACTGCCTCTCATGTTTGAGAAATAACACAAACTATACTTATGGCTGATTTTTCTCATAAAATTTATTAAGTTTGGTGTGCTTAAATTGATCCTCCTCATCTATTTTGCACATAAAATAAGAAAATAAATCAAAATTACTACGAAAATAGGCATTTATTTCGTTTTAAAAGGCAAAACACAAAAAGATAATATCTTAAAAGTAAAAATAAATTATCTGCAGATTTTAGTCTGCGATGAGTTGAAGTTGTAATGTTGTCTTAATTATTTTAAGTTTTTTTTACATAGGATGGTTTGTGTAATGTTTCAAACATGATAGATGGTTCATGTAACCCCATAGTTCAGGGGTTACTAAACATACGCCCTTATGTCGAGCTGTACGCTCTGAACTCGCTTTTTGCATCTTGGACTTACAGTTTACGCTTTACAAAAGTTTTGAAAAGAGAAAACACAAATTGTTGCACTTATTGAGGGCATAAAATGAATTATGAATAGAACTTTTTGTAGTAATATAGTTATATATACATGTGGAAGAAACTTTTGAAGAGCTATTTTTGACTTTTAAAATCTTGAGAAAGTATATGGAATAGCAATAGTTACCTTTTTATGCTCTGTCAAGGATACTGAGAATATTTTCTGGTTGAGTTTTGAAGGAATATAAAACATATGTGTTTGATTCATCTTTGAATTTTGATTATTTCTTTATTTTTTTCTTCTTGTTCACAAAAAATATTTATTGTTCATTTTTTTGTTATTACTTATTTAGTAACATATTCACGTTGAAAAGTTGATAAAATAAATTTACAGGTGTTAAAAAATGCATAAGGTACTCTTTTTATACTTTTCTCTTCTTTAAATGGACCAGCAAACTGTAAAACCATTACTAATTTTCTCACACATATAATATATTTTATAATATTAAATAATAATTCACGAGGCTTACTTGCCTATAGACTTTTGGAAAACAAAACGCCTACGCTTTTGCTTTTTAGAACATTGCTAGTCTGTTACTTTTGTTCGGTAGGAAGCTTCCAATTGGCTAGCCAACCACCTTTCATGAGGTGGTTGTTACAATTATATGGAGGCTCAACCGTGAGCCTCCATAGAAGGTTTTGGCAAAAAGAAAAGGCATCTCAAAACTGTAATGGATTTTCTCTTGTACTATTTTTGTATGCTTATGTAAGGGTGGGTTAAGGAATGTTGCTTGTAAGAAGACTCTAGAGGATCGGGGTCTGGAATGAGTGAAAATTATGTAGTTATTAGTTGATTTTGTTAGAGTCCCCGTGGTTTTTCTCGAATGTTGGATTTTCTACTTTAAGTTCTCGTGTTGTTTCTATCGCCAATGTTTTATTCTTGTTGCTTCGTATTTTCATCATGCCAAGTCCCATAGATGGTACTTAGTGGTTCAAATACCCAATAGTGATATTAGAACCAAGATTCTGCTCGAGGTAAAGTTTTTGTTGGGATGAAGCTCTCGTGTGATGGTAGTGTGAATATGTATTGTTAACGAAAACTTGTACAAGAGAAATTAGTTATCAAGTTAAATCTTTGTGACCCCACCAATTTCTTGAGAACCTTGAAATCTTGTTCGGAAAGATAAGATATCGCTTTTCGCGAGTTTACTTTGTACTTAATTGACCTAAAAGAACTCATCAGCTCACTAGTGCAACAAATGCAGTGAAGTTCGATGTGGAGTAGTTGACATGAAAGTCAACATTGTCTTGTGAAAAGTTTAAGTCGGGAGAAGTTGATTTGGTTGTGTTACGCAAGGATTCAACTAGGAGAGTTATAACTAAAGCATATGTGTGTTAGTAGCAAGACAAATACAACTACTAGTGCAATATGTGAAATATGTTGAAAGTGGTGCAGACACTCAAACCACGTAAGAATGGTTTGCACGCATACCACCAGAATCTACTAATGAAGATGGAAAAGTCTCGAGCTAATCTCATAAAATGGGTTTAAAGGGGCCGAATTTAGAAATGGACCAAAAAGATGAATAATCATATTAAGGAGCTGTGTGGGGGCCTTATCACATATGAATCTAAAGAGGAAGAGAGAAAGTTAGTGCGTGAGCTTGAAGAGTTCGGTGATGCCGAAGAGTTGGTTTGGAAACACATAGTAAAAGTAAATTGGTTGCGAGAGGGTGATGGAAATACCGTATATTTCCATAGGCGAGCTAGTGAATGCTGAAGTCAACATGAGATAAAGAGCATGAAAAATATGGAGGGGAACTACAAGATTAAACTTGAAGAGATTTGACTCCATCGCTACTGATTTTTACTCAACGCTATTTAAATCTAATAACCCTCAAGTGGAGGACATTGATGAAGTCTTACGATATGTAAGCGAATGGATTAGCCCCAAGGCAAACAAGTATTTACTTCAACCATTCACGAGAGATGAGGTA
Organism: Linaria vulgaris; assembly: GCA_948329865.1. Taxonomy (NCBI): domain Eukaryota; kingdom Viridiplantae; phylum Streptophyta; class Magnoliopsida; order Lamiales; family Plantaginaceae; genus Linaria; species Linaria vulgaris. The sequence goes on along the minus strand of OX415249.1, from coordinate 78,885,184 downwards.
CTTAAAGCTTTATCTGATATGTATCTGTTTAAATCCCCTGGTCCTGATGGTTTTCTCTACTATTTTTAATCAAAAGTTTTGGCATGTTGTTGGTACTGATGTTACTCATTTTGTGCTCACTTTCCCAAATATCATATTCTTGATTCTTCTATTAACTACACACATATTGTGCTGAATCCAAAGTGTGCAAATCTGGACTCAATATTTTCGAGGTGATGTTAATTCCTTTCTCTATAAAGCCTCAACAAATCAACTTCTCCGCTACTTACTTTTGCAACTTAAATTAGGGGTGTTCGCGCGTGGGGTTTAGCGAGTTGTCATCGAGAAAGATATCATACCCAATACTTGTGAGTTACAAATTTTCTCTCTCGTGCCGGTGGATTTATTTTTAAGACCATTCATGTTGCGGCTTAAGCCAGTGCGGGCGGAAAGACGGGGCAATTATGTTACACAACAAATCACAAAAAAAAAGTCTTTTTTATGTTTTAAGACACACACGTTATATATTATAATAGTCATATATTTTCGTATTAAAGAAAAATCCTCTAAAATGTTTTCCTTGTTGTTCTTAATCACTTATGTTTATATTATATTGAAAACAATTCATACATTAACGAATATTGAGTCTCATGTATACCTTTGTACAGTTTTCCCTCCATTCGCATCTAATTATTTACTTGTCCAATTATATATGAACTACAATGTTGTGTAGCCATCTGGGACGAGGATGATCATCTGGGATTTGTGAAGGAGGGGTTTCAAAAAGATATGCTCGATGTGAGTCACGATCCTCACACGTAGACCCCCAAGATTGATGAAGGAGATGAAGAAGAGTTTATTCCTCCAAAAATTGGTGACCTCTTCTACCGTATGTGGCGAGATCGGTGGGCCAATGTAGTGCCCGATTCGGGTAGGAACGACTCCACTCCCCCCACAACACAGGGGGAAACAGAGATTGTCGGTTCAAAAAATTTGAGTGGGGTCCCAACCGCAGTTCGAGATGCAATTAGAAGCACCTTTGGCAGCAACGATGATGAGTTTATCCCATCACCTCTAATATCTTCATCACAGACGGGTGAGGAGCCCTTAGACGGTGTTGATGATCAGGACATAATGAGTCCCGTTTGTAGTTTTCAAATGACTAAATCACTGGCGATGCTAGGACCCGACACGTCCTTGATAGATATTTCGACAGTGACCATTCTGGGCCATGAACTGACTTCAGTTCCTGTTGCCGTGGTGACTTCAGTTCCCATTGCCATGGTGACTTCAATTCCCGTTGATGTGGTAAGCCCGACCCCTGTTCGTGCCAGCTTGCCGACCAACCCCAACAAGATCTGATATCTCCCAGTATTTATCAAATTGAGGGGTAGTCAGGTGATGCTGCTGAGGAAGATGACTCACCGCTGCCAGAGGAATGGAATGATCTGGATGGTGGGATGGGCCTTATTATGTCTTAAAAACAGATCGAGAAGAATTGCACAAGGTTTGCGTGGTCACTCGGCAGCGTGCTGCGTCCGGAGTCCCCCCAGTCGCCCGAGTGAGAAATGTTTGGGAGTGATTCTCGTGTTTTGTTTGTTTTGTTGGGAAATTTTGCCTTTTGTTCTTAGTATGGTGTCTTTTGACAAGGTAATTGCAATTGTAATTGTTGTCTTTCTAGTGGCCAATTTTATAATTATGCTTATAGTCGACCCTTTAAGTCATGTTTGTGTTGTTCTCTTCCTCTAATAGAGATATTGTATTAGCTTTTGTTTCTGAATGTGGAAATTAATTTACCTTTGACCCTGTTCGTGTTGAATTTGATTGAGATTTTAGGTTTGTATTTGACCTTGCCGGGGCAAATGTCCATCTCTATTTCTTTGATCAAGATATTAGGTTTGCATTTGCCATCGTCGGGTCAAATATTCATCTCTATTTCATTGATCGAGAAATCATATTTGTATTTGACCTCGTCGGGTCAAATGTCCATCTCTATTTCATTAATTGAGATATCACGTTTGCATTTGACCTCGTCAGGTCGAATATCTATGTCTATTTCTTTGATCCAGATATCAGGTTTGCATTTGACCTCGTCGGGTCAAATGTCCATCTCTATTTTATTGATCGAGATGTCATGTTGCATTTGACATCGTCGGGTCAAATATCCATCTCTATTTCTTTGATTGAGATACACCTCGTCGGGTAATGAGCGCATGCTATTAGCCAAAGTCCAACCCTTGGTAATGGTTTTTACCAAGGGCTTGGACGTGGGTAATATGTAGCTAGCGTTGAGTTGTGCCTGCTCTTTAGTAAGGGCTTGGCCGTTGGTAAAGAACTCATTATCAAGGGCTCGGACGTTGGAAAATTTTGCGACGCGATTACTAGGGACGGAAGTTTCCAAAGACTTGGTCGTCCCTACTAACTCATTACCAACGGGAAATGGGTCTTTACCAAGGGCAGAGGCCGTGGCTAAAGGCAATTTTTCTTGTAGTGTTTGAAATAGAGGGTTTTCACGCTTTTATATTTAATTTTCTAAAAAGATGTTGCAATTTGGTTCTTGTTGGGCCTTTTCTAGTTTAAGAAAACTACCACACTACTCTTATAAATTGCTGATACGTATCGGATACCCCTCGGATACGCTTCACAACATATCCGATACGTGTATCCATCTTTTTTTAATTATTTTTAATGCATGATACGCCACATGGCGTATCCGATATGTATCCAAAGAGTATCCAGAGAGTATCGGTATTCGATACGTATCCGACACTGATCGGCCATTTTTTTGGAGTATCCATGCATCATAGGTGTAGACTAACGTGACATAGTCACTTTGATGCCCTATGTTGCACGGATACTTTAAACTTTTGAAAAATACCGCGTCAGACACGCGGGGAACACCGATACTCTTTGGACGCACCTGGGATACGCGTAATTAATATTAAAAAAAAATCGAACATGCGTGTCAGGTACTTTTATGTGCGTGTCAAACACAGTTGTAATACGTTTGAGTTTATTTTACTTATTATCAAAAGATTTTGTGCTAAATATAACTACAAAAACAAAACTTTAAAAATTTAATTTGTTAGTTAGTGTGTTTACAACAAAGTTAAAAACTCCACAATCTTCTCATGTAGCACGTAAACCATTTCTTTCTCAACTCAAAGTTAGAGTCAAAGTAGGAATTCTTTTTTCTTATTTCCTTTCTTTAAGTATATTTCTCCTACATAAATTTAAATTTGTCGAACTAAGTTAAATTACTTAATTTTTATTGTATTTTAATTGCTTTTTATTTCAGTCATTCTAGATCTAGGATTTTGAAATAAAAACTTCTAAAAGTGTACTACACAATTTTAGTTTGCCAATTTATTTATGTATTGTTCAAATTCAACCAATTTACTCATACTTGATTTTCATTTGTGAATGAACTTAAAAAATATAATTCAGATGTTCTATTTTGATGTTAATGCTACACGTATATTAATGTAAAATAGTCAAATTTTAGACGTGTCTGTATCATATCGTATCCTGTAATTTTTGAAGATCCGTGTCGTCGTATCCATATCATGTCTTATCCATGTCCCCACGTCCGTATCAACGCAACATAGTTGATGCCTAAGCCAGTGGATGCCCGTTGATGGGTGAGAAAATAAGTAAGTATAGCTTAATAAGATGTAATTTAGATAACAATTATATGTATTGTAATGTAATAAATAAGAAAAAAATTCGTAACAAGTCTCATAATGATTTCATTTCTTAATTTTAGTCCCATAATAGTATGCTTTTCAATTCCAGTCCTGGCTTGATCAGTTTTGTATCAATTTTGGTCCTTGGGGCCAAATTTAAGGTCACATAATATTTGTATTTCAATTTTGGCTCCTTATTGATTTTTTAAAATAAATCTTAGTACTTCCATCTAAAACATTGGATAAAAGTACCAAAACTGATAATAAAAAAACAAACTGATCGATATGGTTCTATATCTGAATACAGATAATTATGGGGTAAAATTACACAATACCATAAGACTAACTTGAAATTTTTCTAAGTAAATAGGTATAGTTAAGTGAGTCATACGTAACTGCTAGGTCGGGCAGAAAGAGACTTAATGCAGATTGAGAGTTTGGGGATTTCAGACTGAACTTTAAACTAAGCACATATCACGTTTAAGGAATCATGCCAAACGTAATTATTATTTTCCAATAGTGGTCGTGTGACAAGTGTCATATTGGATGTAGAGCGTTGGACCTAACATGTTGGCACATTGGTAGGTCGGTACGTGGTTATGATGGCGCATGGGCACAGTGGTAAGTCTACAACATTGGCACATTGGTAGGTCGACACATGCCATGTTGGCAAGTTAGCGCATTGGCACATTGGCAAGTAAAGCGTAAGTGCACCTCAATAGTCATGACCATACAGTGTAATTTAGGTTTTTTACGGAGTGGCATGGTGCCCACTCTCCTCACACTGGTGTGGGTCCCAAGTAGGTGTGGCACAAACCTCAGATTGGGCACAGTACCACTATGTAGTATAGATATTTTCAACTTACGTCTATCTTAATATTCTATCATTCTAACTGTGACATGTATCATATAACAAATAAGGTACATCGTGGACATTGTTAATTAATATAACCGAAAAAGATTATGAGAAATTAAAGAGTCTTTTGCCAAAACAACTTTCTTCAAAAAAAGTAATTGGCAAAATAGCCTTCATCAGAAAATAAATTCCATTTGAACAGTTCTTTGTCATATAAATTGTAACGTGTCCACACCTTTATAAGCAATTATATCACGGTAAAGCGTGTAATGTAATCAAGTTCGAGATAATCATGCTAATTTCTTGTAGAATTTAAATCGAAGTTAATCGATTGAGACAAACATGTTGTAGGAATTCTTTATCAACGGCAAAACACAGTGTCTTTACAAGAATCACCAATTTCCAACCACTATATATGCATATTACGATCATAATCCTAATTCATTATAATTGTTCATCTAGTCGAGATCTCATTTTCAAATACAATTCTTTTTTAAAAAATATATTATAAATCCTTAAAAAACCCAATGATTAATCGATTTGAAGTTATAAAATATATTTTCATGATTAACATGCCTTGAAACTTATGCTCTTTTTAGTTTTTGCCTTGTAACTTTCAAAAAAACTAGCTAAAAATGCCCTCTTTGAGCCCGATCGACTTTTTTGCACCTGTGAATGACACGTCAAAAAAATATGGCCTATGTGACAAACCACGTGGGGTGCTAAACATGCCATGTAACTTTTGGTCATAAAATATATTTTACAATTTTTATAATTTTTATATTAAATTTTTAACAGATTAAAATTTTTAACAAGATTATAAATATAACCTTACAACTGGTTTTTTTAGAATAAAAATATATTTTCAATTCCAACATATTATTTTATATAATTTTAGTTAATTAAGATATTGTAATAGATATTCCAACATATTATTTTATAAAAATTAAGATATTTTCAATTTCAACATATAATTTTCAACCTCCAATCTACCCACTACCACCACCATCGCCGCATCAGAAGTAATAGACAGGTACCCATGCGACGAAGCCCCTACCTACCTCTGAATTTCAATATATACATATTTAGCCCCCCCCCCCCCCCCCATCCTCTTTGACGGCCACCCCGTTTGAATTTAAGCTTTTTAATTTACTTTTTTCTTAATAATCAATCTTGATGGTAGAAAAACAAATTACATAATTTTGCTGCTATTACTTTTATTTATTTGAGCTTTGATGTTTTTTAAAAGTATTTATCTTTTAAAAATACGATGAACTCTATAACATTACGTCTACATATCCCTTAAATAAAATATAAATTCGGCATCCCTTTATATTGTATGTAATTACAGTCGACCAGTAGGTTAGTGTAATTCAATTTGTTGGGTGATACATAAAATATTGTTTTCCATTTATTTATAGAAATCATTCATAAATCTCACATCCAGAATCATTAAATTAAATCTATTAATAAAATATGTTTATTTTAATGTTATTTATAAACGACAATAAAATCGGCAAAAATATCAAAAATTGCAATTTAATATTAGGAGTTTTGTTTTGTGATGGTTATTTTGGCAGTTATTTTTTGTAAGAAGATTTATTTTGGCAAACACTCGAAATTAAAACCGTGTATCACTTTCCTTTTTTCTTATTCCTTTTTAGTAGTAATAGATAACCAAACCGTGTATCACTTTCCTTTTTCTTACAACCAAACCGTGTATACGATTTTGTGTGTATATATATATATATATATATATATATATATATATATATATATACTTTGGGAGTTCCATTATCAAAGTTTCGAGATTCTGTCTACCTTATATATTAATATTATATTATGATGGCCGCCGGTCACGGGTACGTCACGACTATTAACCCCTTTCCCAGTATTTTATCATATATGCTTCTTGTATTTGCATACAATCTGACCCTCTCTCTCTATATATATATATATTTGATTATGTACCTGTTAATTTGATTGGAGTTTTGGTGTGTCAGATTGTTTTGATTATGAACTTTTTTCGTCAAGATTAATAAAGTCTTGTTGTTACCTTGCTGGTTATCTTGCACTATGGTTTAAGTTTCTCATGTTTAGGCAAGTGTTTTTTTGATAATGAACTTTTGCGGTTTGAGTTTTGGGTATATGAAATTGTGATGTAATTACTTTATGTGGATAATTACACTCGTTTTATGAAGTTCTCATATATATAAGAGTATTGAATGGGATTGATTAGTCTTTGGATATTGTGGTGGATACTTTATTCTATCAAGTCATATGATTGTTGCCCTGCCTTTTCGTTTTCTGATTTTTGCCTTTTTTTTTCTTTACAATTTAGTTTGGAGATATTCAATAGTACGAAATTTGATCAATGGGTTGAGCTGGGAATGGTTTCAAGGCTTGATAGTAATTTGTCGCTGCCTTTCAACAAGATAGGCTTGAATCCCACGTTGAAAGCCACCGATAAATTACTATCAAGGCTAGCTATCCCGTCTCAATCGGTCGAAGTGAAAGCCACCGAAAAATTACGATCAAGAATTTTCTTAGAGCCGGATTTCGAGGTTGACACAAGCTCGTTCTAAGGTAAACTACAAATATCTAATGCTAATATTACACGGCCTGTTATCTGTAACATGATTTTCATCTTTTTGTACAACATGTCTTTGTAATAGGCCACTTAATTCCTCTACTGCATTAATCTATCTTATTGAAGTGATTCAATTATTTAGTGTTTCATGAACTCATGTCTACTGTTTAACCAATTGTAAATCCTAATGAGTCAATTCTCTTCTTACTTTATGATTTTCTCAAGAAGATAACTCAAAGAATGTATTTCTTCCTCCATTGTAAAGAGAAAAGGGGAATAAAAGATATGTTTGTGTACTAAGGATAAGTTTGTGTATATACGCCCCTTTTGAGTTTAGGTCTACTAACAAAAGCTTTTTTAAACTTTCATGTCTCTTAAAGTATACGTATACAGTAGATATTTTAAAAATAAAACTAAAAATCATGTGGTTGGATTTATGTGTAATATTTCTGGCCAGGGAACCATATATGTGTCCCCATAATTAATTTTTCAAATCATAAGAATGTAAACTCTTAGGAAGTATAGATTTAATTAAGTGAAAGTACATGCACCTGCATAGGCATTGGATTTCCTATGTGCATTTTCCACTAGATTTTTGTGCTTTTTAGGTTTCTTTTGTTTTTGTGTTGCAACTTGTTAGATTTTCATGAAACTTGTTTTTGGGCGAGTATCATGTTTTTTAGATGAACATGAAATGACAAGAAGTTTTGAGATGACATCAAACCAGACCACATCCAATTTGGGCCCGGCCTTACCTTAACGAGCCATGCCGAAAGCAAATCTTTATTACATATTTTCAGTAATTAAACAAAATTGTGGGGAAGCTTCAGCATGGTCATACATACAAATATAACTTGTTTGCAAAGTGTAAGAGGTTCTGTATATATTCCACCCCAAAAGCTTCGACCAATACGCTGTTTAATTTAACAAATCACAAAAATAGTTATGAACTTGAATAATTTTGTTACTGTACTTGTTTTGACCTATATAGTTTAATCGATCGACAAGGAAATTGATCATGTAATTCCCAGTGATAGCTTACAATATTTATACATGTTGGAAACATGGATGGGGCTGAAAATATGAATGGTATGTCTGTCTGCATGTGCCTCTTATCAACTACCAAATTATTACATATTACTAAACTTTTAAATGGTGTTTTGGTCTTATTTCGTCACGGTAACAGAACACAATAAATGATACAAAATGAGATTAAACAATGCTATCCAATATTATTAACGGACTAGCTTGGTCCGGAACACTTAATACAAGTTTTCTAGATAGAATAACTAAATTACAATGTTTATAATGCGTATCGAATTCCAAGTATTCGATGCTGACGTATCGAACGGGGTTCAATTCGATATGGTACTGTTATCGTTGAGTGAAAACCAATCTGGAACGTATCGAATTCGATACGTGCTGTAGATGTCGAATTCGATGCACACTTAGGTATCGAATATAGACAAGGAATTTTGTACGTGTCGAATGGAGTGAATTCGATATGACTCGTCTCGAATAGGGCTGGTTCGATGCTGACTGTGCTGAGCTGGTTCAGATCTCGACCCGTCCGTGAACACAAAGGGACGGGCTATTTATAGAACCCGTCCCGTGGAGCCCACACTCCAATATAGAAAGGCGCATCGAATCATCGTTGTTCGATACGAGCATCGAATGAGGTGTATTCGATGCACTGTTGGGCTGGCCCAATAAAGAAAGACTAACTGCTGATTCGATGCGCGCATCAAATTCTCTCTATTCGATGCGCTTATGGGCCGGCCCAATAGTGTTATATTGGGCCAATCCTAAATTACACCTATCATATAGTCCCCCCAGTTTGGGAGACGATATCAATTTGGAGGTCGTCTTCCAAACTTTTAAAAACATATCTGTACTGATTTGGGATATTCCTATTCACAGTAAAATCGGATCGGATCACAGTTCTTGTAATAATAAGATAATTTTGACGCATCGAATTGTGAGCCATTCGATGCGTGAAATAGCACGCATCGAATTCTAGTTATTCGATGCGGTTATTCGATGCGGCAGCGTAGCTGGGCCTGACGGGCCTCCCGTCCCCTATATAAGGGGGGCGCTGCATTGACGCCATCATTATTCTGCCAACAGACTCAGCTCTTCAGGTAAGACGCATCGAATTTGCGTCATTCGATGCGATCAACATCGAATGATAAGTGATTCGATACGATTAGCATCGAATTGTAAAATTTCGATGCGTTAAAATTTTCATACGTCCTTGTTTGAGCCTTCCGTTGCGCGTTCTTGATTTGCTGTTTTACATTGTGTAGAATATAAGCAACCAAGCAAGACTTTCTCTTTTACCGAGAATATACTTAAGGTAAAAATTTTGTTCTTTATTGTGCCTTTTCATTTGGTTTTTTAACACGTTCAATATTGTATATATATGAGTGATGTACGAGAGTGTGTAGTGACGTATGCGTCCTTAGTCAGTCTCGTTTTTAAATATATTTCAGTTAACTCTCATCAAAGATGGTGAGCATTGAGACCCATTCCGGGAGTGATTCGAGTTCAGGCTCTAGTTCCAGTTCGATTAACAAAGAAAACCCTTCAAATGCACCCGCAGTTCCGACCACATGCGATGCAGATGTCTATGATTTAATAGACAGAATAACCATTGATTCCCCCACGGATAATAATCCTGCTTCAGAGTTGAATCCAACAACTGAGGTCAATAGCAATGAATCTTCGCCCTATAGAGATAATCGTGCTCCGAGCGAGGGTGAGGAAGATGTAGATTACATAAATAGGGAATTTGACCTATGACCAATACGTGTCTCTTCTCCAGCATAATCGTAGGGGATTGCGCGAAAAATTTAATATTCCTGACAAGTATAAAATCGTCGTTCCTGGCCCAAATGATCAGATGCATACTCCACCACCTGGTCATATTACTGTGTTTGTCGGACAACTTTTGAACGGATTGCGTTTTCCAATTCCTTATGAGCTGAGATGGCTTCTGCGGAAGATAAATGTCGTTCCTGCTCAACTCACGCCAAATTCTTACGGGAGCATGATTGGTTTCATCATAGTGATGAAGGCTTTGGGCCAATTACACAGTCCTAACGAATTTTACGCGTTATTCGAGATTGCGAGACGCGAAGAAGGTTTCTACCATGTAAAGGCTCAAACTAACCGAAAGTTTTTAAACGGTGGGGCAACCGGGTACGGAAAGGATTGGAAAAGAAGATATTTCTTCATTAAGGAGAGTTATGAAAACGAGTTCTTGGGATTCCGCCAGGAGTGGTTCACTGGTACAAGGGTAACAATTCCCAGTGGAGTTTCCATAACCCTGTGGAATTGCGAGTTTATTCCCACTTTAGTTAGAGAACATCAATTTGATGTTAAAAAACTCGTTGAAAATCGAGTCCTTTCTCTGGCTGGGTTGTCTCCAGTGAAACACAAGGGAAAAATGACCCTTGGTATATATCTGATCTTTCTGAGATTCTTGTTTATGTTTATTATGCATTCTAACAATTTGTCTTTGTTGCAGAAAAATACTTCATGAGTCGACATGCAAGGATGAACCGGGTTATTGCTGCGGATATGGAAAGTTCCCAGACCGAGACTGTGCGTGAAATTCCTCCTCCTCGGAAGAGAAAGAGTAAGGGTAAGAAGAAGGTTTCTGAACCCTCAACTGCTACTGCTGGTGCTGGTGCTAGTGTTCCGCCAGTTGACCCTTTCGAGGACTTACTGGGGAATAATCCTGAGGGAATTCCAGGCGGTGGCGAAGAGTCGGAAAGCAGGGCGAATGAGATTGGCGAGGATGCCGACAATCTCGTTCAACGTAAAAGACGAAGAATGCCGCAAAATCCGTCGCAAACCGCATGGGTTGCTGCTATGATTGGCCAGACTAACAGGCCAAGTGCCTCTAACCCTCCTGCCGATGCCTCTGGCCCAAGTCACATGGCCGGACCTAGCCAGGGTCCTCGAGCTCGAGCTGCTGGATACCAACTCTCGGAGGCCGAAGCCATCGAGCATTTGAAGGCATTATTGCCTGGTTTGTCCGTCCCTCTTCCAATTTCTGACGAAGAGAGGAAAAGGCTGGAACGAAATACACTGCATCTGCTGTCAGCGGTAATGATTTCTCATCTGACTAACATTTTCTGTGACTTTGCTTTGTAAATTTTTATCTAATCGTTCGTTTGTTGCCAGGCGGGCGGTTTTGTGGATGTCATGGCCTCAGCCTTAATGGATTTTAAAGAAAAGGCTAGTAATGCTGATAACTCTGCGCTTCAAGCTGCTCTCGATGCCAAGGAGAAAGCTATGCAAACAGCCAAGGAGGCGCAAGAGAGGGCTGAAAAGCTTGAAAAAGATCTGAATCAGCAAATTACTGAGCTGATGTTAGAGGTTGGTGCAGCCAAAGAGGAAACCCACAATGCCGACCTGAATGGTTATATTCGAGGTCTTAAAGAGGTAAAAAATATAATTTTTATAACCTTGTAACCATTCACTTATTATTACTCTTAGTAATATCTTGTCTCTTTTTGAAGGTTTCACCTCAGCAAAGATTGGAAATTGCTGAAAAATTTCTCCAAGGTAGTACGTTTCAAGAAATGCGCACTCGTCGAGACGATCATGTGGCTCGAAATGCTCAAGCTCTGACAGCGCACCAGTTCTATGCTACAACGTATGTACGTGGCAAATTTCAACCAGAATGGTTAGATCTGTCACTAGGGCCAAACCTGGAGAAACGTCCACCTCGACGAACTCCTGAAGCTACAGAACCTGATGAATTCAACTCACTACTGGATAAGGAGGATCTTGTTCTCGGAGGATTGTCACCGCCACGAGAAATGCCTGAACCATACCCCTCATCTGAGGATGAGGAAGAAGACTGAATATGGCTAGGGCTGTTTATTATATTTCCTTGTTTATGAACAATTTTTATTCGTGATTATTTTGCGTATGGCGCTGCGTTGCTCTGATTTGTTTGAAACAATTTTATATCAATTGCTTAAGTTGTGGGATATTGACTGTTGTCTTTTCTTTCAATTTCCTATCTCAGTCCTTTACTTTATTTTGACAACCTGCTGGTTCATTATTGTTCAGTGAAAATTGTTTATCAATATTCTTCGTAGTATCTGTCTTCTACCTTAATGACCTTAGTCATTTGGGAAAAAATTGTTTGTTTCAATTTGTTGTTCGTGATCTTCCGAGTTTGTCGCAATATAGCGTGTCCTTCCCTTATTTTGTTCTAGGGGTTTATGGTACCTCATGCCACTTTGGGGCAGGTTCCCATCCTTCTTGTCTTGAGCTTTTATCGGTATCTCGTGCCTCTTTGGGGCAGAGTCTCCGTTCTTTATGTCGTCTTTGACTTTTACCGGTATCTCGTGCCACTTTGGGACAGAGTTTCCGTTTTGTTGATTGATTTAGGGATTTTCGGTATCTCGTGCCACTTTGGGGTAGACTTTCCGTCCCTTTGTTGCTTCTGACTTTTTTCGGTATCTCTTGCCACTTTGGGGCAGAGTTTCCGTTCTTTAGATTTCTTCAAGAATTTTCGGTATCTCGTACCACTTTGGGGCAGAGTTTCCGTTCTTTCGATTTCTTTAGGGATTTTCGGTATCTCTTACCACTTTGGGGCAGAGTTTCCGTTCTTTAGATTTCTTCAGGGATTTTCGGTATCTCGTACCACTTTGGGGCAGAGTTTCCGTTCTTTAGATTTCTTCAGGGATTTTCGGTATCTCGTACCACTTTGGGGCAGAGTTTCCGTTCTTCTGATTTTTTAGACCTGCACTGATTACATTATGCAAAGTATATAAAATTTATGCAAATCAAATAATTCGACGTAATCTTCTTTGAATAATTCAAATTAGATTATGTAAATAGAACTGAGCTTTGATCATTGCTCATTTGCATGACTTCCCGTGCTGTCCTCCAGATCCATGATTTGAGGTACCTGTTTTAAGTTCATACATTCCTGTCCCTCATGCGTGTTATAGCAGAGAGAACGAATAAAAACTTGTTCAAAATATTCAAAATGCTAAAAATGCTTGTAAATTTCAACAGAATATTTATTCCACATGCTCCATATGCCCCGGAGCCAAGGCTATTGCTGCGTTTTCTTCTGGTTGTGGCCGCGTCCGAAGCGAGTTTACATAACACTTCCAATTTTCGATGTGATCTGCAATGACTTCTCCCGTGCCAGCAATGGTGGGAAATTTTATCATCTGATGGTAGGTTGATGGTAGTGCTCGAAATGCATTCAACGCCGGTCTTCCTATGATTCCGTTGTATGCGAAATGCATGTCAACGATTACATAGTTTTCCAAAATTGTCGTTCTCTTTGGAGTTGTTCCCAATGAAGTTGGGAGTTTGATCATTCCTAGCGGCACTATCGCTGGACCTCCAAAACCATGAAGCGACGTTCTGACCGGTTTCAGTGCCTGGTTGTTCAATCCCATTTTAAGCAACGTAGAGTTGAACAGTACATTTACGGAACTCCCATGGTCCACAAGCATTTTGGTGACTCCGAAATTAGCTATATCAACAGTTATCACCAAAGGGCAATTTAAGTTGGACATCTGTATAGCTTGTGCACTTAGTTTCCGTAGGTCTGCAGTGGAGAATGTGATCTCTTCGTGTGGCATTTCTTCGATTCTCAGCATATTAGCCATATGAACAAAGTTATCTGCTTCAATAAACCTTGTGATCTTTCTACGACCGTTGGTAGAATTTGCTCCTCCTGGTCCTCCTGCTATCATATTGATGATGCCTCTCCTGGTGTTTCCGTCCTCAATCTGGGGGTATTGAAAAAGTTGCGGTTCATCTATTGCCCTCTGCTTATCTTTCCTAGGAGATGGAGTTCTCTTACGGTTGTAATTGTTTTCTTGTTCTTGCACCTTCTTGACAAACTCCACTAGTTTGCCATCCTTTATCAACCGCTCAATTTCATCCTTCAAATTTATACAGTCCTCTGTATTGTGCCCCTTCTGATTGTGGTACTGGCAGAATTGGCTTGAGTACATCGTAGCCTTGGACTCTCTCATCGGTCTGGGATCCTTCAACCATCATTTTTTCTTTGCTGCCCCAAATACTGCCATAATGTGAGCATTTAGGGGGGTGTACCTTCGAGGCGAACTGTCCCTTTTGTAGTTTTTGTTCCTGTTATTGTTGTTGTGGCGATTATGATCTTCTCTGCCTCTTTCTCTATCTCTCACAGCCATATTGTTAGGAACTTTGGTTTCCATCATTTCCTCGAAATGAACCACATCTTGAGCTATCTTGTTAATTTCTTCAACTGTGGTGGGTTTTCGTTTCAGTAACTCACCACCAAACATGGTGTTGGTAGTTGCACGAAAAACTATACTTGCAACCATCTCTCCCGTCGGACTATCAATCCTTAATAGCTCTGTATTGAAACGTTTCATGAAGTCCTTTAGACTTTCATTAACTTCCTGTTTCATCGTGTATAAGTGGGAGTGATCCAAAACCAGTCTAGACTGACTAGAAAACTGATCCTCGAACATCTTTCTCAACTGGGCGTAACTCTCAATCTGTCCATGAGGAATTTGATTAAACCAGTCAGCAGCCACTTCTGATAGAGTTGTTGCAAATATCCTGGCTTGCATATTGTCCCTGAAACCGTAGAGGGACAGTTTTCTGTCTAATTGGAAGAGGTGATCTCGGGGATCAGATTTCCCGTTGTATGTTTTTAATTCTGGGATTTTATCTCCTTGCCCTAGAATCTCCGACTCTATCTCTCGGCAAAAAGGACTGCGATTTATAGAATTGTCCTCCTTTGCCGTTTGAGTTTCGGCTATTGCTTTCCCCTTTTCCAATCTTCCAACGTTTCTGCTTATTGTGTTATGCTTGCCACGCAAATTAAGACCTTCTGATTGTCTTCGGTCATCTCTACGTTTTCTTCTTCGCGCTTCCTCTCTTTGATCCTCTTCCTCATCCCTTTCTTTTCTGGAATCACGGCTCTCCGGCCGTCTTTTGTCTTCTCTTCCAGTTCGTTCAACAGCACATTCTGCCTCTCTTTCCTTTTGTATCTTCTCATGAGGCCTTTTTGATTGTATCTCAACAGATACTAGCTTCTTTCCTCACTCTTCATGAACTGATTTCCTTTTGCTGTTTACTCTCTCCGAAGTATGTTTACTTCTTCGGTCGTCTTGCTGTGACTTTTCCTTTTCTTTTCCCTTCTGCTTTCGGATAGCTGAACCTTGTTCTCTCAAATTCTCAGAATATTCAACAGGAGATGATATCACAGCGGGAAATGCGGCAGGGAGCACCTCAGCCACGACCGCTTTTATCATTGCGAATAATTCACTCTTGAATTTATCTGGAATTGCGGCACTTGTCGCTGAAGCTCCAGTCACCTCGGCTTCATTAATGGGTACCTTCTCAGCTTGAGGTCCTTGGTTTTCTTTCCTGGCCGGAGTTGGTACTGCTGCGGGTACTGTGGATGGTCCAGCGATATCTCGCATTCCCCGTTCTGGTGTATCCGACCGTTCTTCTCCCGTATTTCCTTCTAGAGCTTTACTCTTGGATCTGGTCATTCTAGTCATACTGCCTATCAAGCTAATATAATTTGTGTTCCCACAGACGGCGCCAATGTTTTGGTCTTCGTCACGGTAACAGAACACAATAAATGATACAAAATGAGATTAAACAATGCTATCCAATATTATTAACGGACTAGCTTGGTCCGGAACACTTAATACAAGCTTTCTAGATAGAATAACTAAATTACAATGTTTATAATGCGTATCGAATTCCAAGTATTCGATGCTGACGTATCGAACGGGGTTCAATTCGATATGGTACTGTTATCGTTGAGTGAAAACCAATCTGGAACGTATCGAATTCGATACGTGTTGTAGATGTCGAATTCGATGCACACTTAGGTATCGAATATATACAAGGAATTTTGTATGTGTCGAATGGAGTGAATTTGATATGACTCGTCTCGAATAGGGCTGGTTCGATGCTGACTGTGCTGAGCTGGTTCAGATCTCGACCCGTCCGTGAACACAAGGGGACGGGCTATTTATAGAACCCATCCCGTGGAGCCCACACTCCAATATAGAAAGGCGCATCGAATCATCGTTGTTCGATACGAGCATCGAATGAAGTGTATTCGATGCGCTGTTGGGCTGGCCCAATAAAGAAAGACTAACTGCTGATTCGATGCGCGCATCGAATTCTCTCTATTCGATGCGCTTATGGGCCAGCCCAATAGTGTTATATTGGGCCAATCCTAAATTACACCTATCAAATAGATATCGTCTGACAAAGTCAAGGATTTGTCAGGGATCCCCCATTATTCCAAATCTACTCATATATTGCTGAGGTACGTACATTTGCACCCAAAATAAAGGTTTGAAGTATATATAATTCATATGTAGCCATCATTTTTAGGATTGGTATTACTTTATTAATCTTTTAGATTTTTAGAGGTTTAATTGAGATTATAGTAATCTTAAAGTAGTATGAAGATATTTGGCTAATAATATTATATAAGTTAGCAAAATGTGTACTAATACTTGATCCACATTAAGTTTTCCATACAAAGCCACATTAACTGTAGTATTTCATGTTGTTGAGAGTTACAACGCGTAAAAAGATTTTATAATGGCACAGATTTAATTTTGATTATTCAATATATTCAAGAAAGATAAAACACCTTTAGAATTGACCCCGAAACCAATAAATGCAAAATTTGTGAAAATATGTTATGTGCAAACTAATACCGGACAAATTATATGAATATATGGAGACGTATATTTTCCAAAAAAAAAAAAATGGAGACTCTTAAATATACAATTCTCTATATTTACCTTATTAAGCAAGTTTTTAATTATCTGTTACTTAACTTATTAACAGCTTTCCTTTATTAGCAAAATATAGCCGTTAGGAAGAAAAGGGAGAATGTATATAACAGAGCCCGCTCCTGCTCTCAACAATTCAGTTAGTTAGATTTTATATTTTCTGAGATCAAAACACACCACTTGTGTGTGCAATTCTCACACACAAATTCACCATTGTAAATCTTTCGATTCAATTCAATAAAAGCTCAACAATGTTGTTCCTTTCAATGGCGAATTGTGATTTCGATTCTTGTTATGGTATCATTCACCTGGTTTCGATCGTTCCGCTGTGCTAATTGTTACTTGTTTTTGTTCGATTTCGAATCTGCGAAGTTAGGGTTCATAATTTTTCCCCAATTTCGATTACTTTCTGTTGATTTCTGCAAATCCTGAACAATGTATGGTTCAGAACCTGCATCCTCTTCTACTACTGTACCTAGTGCTACTGTTACTAAGAATCCTTGTGAGGATTCGAATTCTGTGCATTACTTGGGATCACATGATTTCACAGGTTCTACCATAGTTGCACTACTTAATGGTGAGAATTACATTACTTGGACTAAAGATATTGAGATGGCACTCACTATTAAAAACAAGATTTGTTTCATTGATTGTACTCTCCCAATCCCTAATAATGATCCAGTGTTGAGAAACTGTTGGTTGAGAGCCAACGATTTGGTTCTTTCTTGGCTACATAGGGTTGTGATAAGTGATATAAAGAAGAATTTGATGTACTTCAAAACTGCTATTGAGATTTGGGAAGAGTTGAAAACTAGATATGATAGGTCTGATGGTTCTATGGTGTTTTAACTCCAAAATTGTTTGTCCACCATCTCTCAAGGTTCCATGCCAATTACTGCTTATTATAATGCTTTTAGAGCCCTGTGGGATGAGTATGTGAACCATAGACCAATCATTACATGTGCTTGTGGATTGTGTGTTTTAACATGAAGAAACAGATGATGGATCTTCAACATTCAGAATGTGTTATGTTCTTCTTGGTGGGACTCAATGATTCCTTTACTGCCATAAGGAGTCAAATCCTCCTATACTCCCCTTTGCCCTCTCTTTCAAGAGTGTACTCAATTCTACTTCAAGAAGAGAATCAGAGGAATCTTCACTTGAGCAGCATCTCTTATGATCCTCTGGCTATGTTCACTAGAGCAAGGGGAACTTCAAACACTAGGCCTCCTGCCCAAAACCAATTCAAGAAGGGAAAAGAAAAAAAAAGCATAAATGCACCCACTGTGGCTTTAAGGGACACATTGTTGATAGGTGCTTCCAGCTTATTGGATATCCTCCTGGATGGGATGGTCCAACTGGTAAAAGACATCCCTCTTCCCAGAACACCACCTCAGCCAATCTTGCATCAACTCATGGAGCTTCTACTTCACAAACTGCTTATTCTACTCCTTCTGATCCCAACCAGCTGTTGTTTGAGCAGTTTCTAGCATTTACCAGGGCTCAGGGTGCATCCTCAACCACAAGAGCTCCATCATTTGCAGCAACAGCTACTGCTGTATCAGGTATCAATTATTCTTGCTTGTCATCCATTAGCCTGACAGGTACACCCACTGGTTGGGCTTGGATTCTTGACACAAGAGCCACAAATCACATGATCTGTGATCCTCACTTATTTACTAATGATGACAAGCATGTTATGGTTCCTATTTCCCTACCAACTAAACACACAACACATGCCAAGTTATGCACAGATATTCCTCTCACTTCTCCACTGTTTCTGAAAGATGCATTATATGTACTAGAATTTGACTTTAACTTGATTTCAGTTTCAAAACTAACCAAGTTTTCCAATGGCTTCTTAACATTCTTTTCTAATATCTGCTTAATTCAGGATCTAATCATGAGGAAGACGATTGGTTCTGCTAAAGAGAAGAATGATCTTTATGTTGTTGCTTTACATGATTTTCTAAATAAGAGTGCCCATAATATTCAGTTTTCTACTCACTGTAATGTTGTCTCAGTAGATAAAACTCTTTCGCACTCAAGGCTTGGGCACCCTTCTCATGAAAAATTTTCCTGTATCCCTGCTTTGAATTCAATAAAACATCATTCTGCTACATTGTGTGATACTTGTCGTTATGCAAAACATAAAAGATCTGCATTTCCTGTTAGCACTACTTCATCTCCGGCAGCTTTTGAACTTAACTGTGATGTTTGGGGTCCATTCTTTACTCATGCTCATGATGGTTGTAGATTCTTTTTAACTATTGTTGATGATTTCACTAGAAATACTTGGGTATATTTTATGAAACACAAACCAGAAGTGCAGTCTCACTTAGAACAATTCTATCTTCTCATTGAAAACCATTTTAACTCCAAAATTAAAACTTTAAGGAGTGACAATGGTACTGAATTCGTAATGAAAGAATTGTATGCTAAGTATGGTATTTTGCATCAAACTAGTTGTGTGGTAACTCCACAACAGAATGGCTTAGTTGAGCGCAAGCATCAACATCTTCTTTAAGTAGCAAGGTCACTAAAATTCCAGTCCAACATACCTCTCAAATATTGGACTTACTGTATAGCTACTGCAACATTTTTAATTAACAGATTGCCTTCTGCAGTGCTTCAGAACAAAACTCCATTTGAAATGTTGTTCAAAAGACCCCCTAATTACTCTATCTTAAGAAATTTTGGTTGTCTCTGCTTTGCTTCAACCCTCAGTGCTCACAGACATAAATTTGCTGAAAGAGCTCAGAAATGTATCTTCCTTGGTTACCCAAGAGGTACCAAAGGATGCCTTCTTTTAAACTTGAAAACTAACAAGACACTCATCTCAAGAGATGTCACTTTCTATGAAAAAGAGTTTCCTTTCAGGTTACAAGATCCGTCTACTCAGCAACTACATACTGGAGAATAGAACCAGCTCAGTTTTTGCACTGATCCTTTCATCTCTCCAATTGAAGTCACTCACATTGAAGAAGTTCCAGTTGCAGTGCTTCCAGAACAGCAACCATACAACAATGGACCTCCTAGTCCTGAGAATATACAGTCTCAAGTTCACACTCATGATCTTCAAATTCAACAACATGACACGCTTCAAAAGTCCCTAAGCAGTGATGACAACAATGTTGCCACCACCCAAACAAGTATTCCTGTATCTCAAACTCACATTGATATTAATGTTGTGCCTATCACAAGAAAATCCACTAGAAATCCTAAACTTCCTGCTTATCTAAACTCATATGATTATATTCTACCTTCATCTATTACTAAGAAAGCTCTTTGTTCTGTAAGATATCCAATAGAACAGCATTCGTCCACTAAAAGATTATCCACTGCTCATGCTGCTTTCACTGCTTCTGTCTCTACCATCACTGGACCTAAAACCTTTAATCAAGCAAACAATTCACTGGATTGACAGTTAGCTATGAATAAAGAAATAGAAGCACTTGAAAAGACAAACACATGGGTTCTCACTTCACTACCTACTAGGCAAAATTGTGTTGGTTGCAAGTGGGTTTATAAAATCAAATTGAAAGCTGATGGCTCTATTGAAAGATATAAAGCAAGACTAGTGGCCAAGGGATACACTCAGGAAGCTGGTCTTGATTACTTTGACACATTTTCTCCAGTTACTACACTCACAACTGTGAGAGTTTTACTTGCAGTTGCAGCTTCAAAGAACTGGTTTTTGCAGTAACTGGATGTCAACAATGCATTTCTCCATGGAGATCTTGATGAGGAGATTTACATGACTCCTCCTCCATGGTACTTACAGCCTAATGACAGGAGAGTTTGCTTATTGAAGAAGAGCCTATATGGTTTAAAGTAGGCTTCCAGACAATGGTTTCACAAATTGACAATTGGTTTAATCAAGTTTGGTTATACTGAGTCTATCTCTGACTCATCTCTATTCATTAAAGCTACTAATACCTCATTTACTGCCTTATGTATATATGTTGATGATATTATCCTAGCAGGAAATAATCAACAGGAAATAAATGAGTTGAAGTAGAAACTTGACAAAGAGTTCACTATTAAGGACCTTGGTCATCTGAAATACATTCTTGGCATTGAGATTGCCAGAAGCAAACAAGGAATATGCATTTCCCAAAGGAAATATGCACTAGATATAATCTCTGAAGCTGGTTATCTGGGATGTAAACCTTGCAACACACCCATGGATTTATCAACTAGACTTAAATCTAATGATTCCACTCCACTATCTGATCCTACTGTTTACAGGCGCTTAATAGGCAGATTGTTGTATCTAACAATAACTAGGCCTGATCTTAACTTTAGTATTCAATTCTTAACTCAATTCATGTCTAATCCTACTGTCTCTCATCTTGCAGCAGCTCACAAAGTCCTTAGATATATCAAATCAGCTCCTGGCAAAGGTGTTTTCCTTCCTGCCTCCTCTGATCTTCACATTAAAGCTTTTTCAGATAGTGATTGGGCAGCTTGTCATGATACTAGAAGGAGTGTCACTGGATATGAAATCTACCTTGGAGACTCCTTGGTCTCTTGAAAAGCAAAGAAGCAACCAACAGTTGCAAGGTCGAGCACTGAAGCCGAATATAGAGATGTTGCAACAACAACCTGTGAGGTGCTCTGGCTGATAAACTTACTCAAGGATCTTCACATTCCACAGCAGAAAACTCCTCTTCTCTTTACGGATAATAAGAGTGCCTACTACATTGCCATTAATCCAGTACATCACGAGAGAACTAAGCACATACGAATTGACTGACACTTTGTTAGAGAGAAGGTTCAAAGTGTTTTGCTGAAGGTTGTTCACATCTCAAATGATTCAAAGTGTTTTGCTGAAGGTTGTTCACATCTCAAATGATCATCAAATTGCTGACATTCTAACCAAGCCTCTCTCCCTCCAACCATTCTCCAATATTATCTCCAAGATGGGCATAATTAACATACATGCACCTCTTGAGGGGGGGACTCTTAAATATATAATTCTATGTATTTACCTTATTAAGTAAGTTTTTAATTATCTGTTAATTAACTTATTAAAAGCTTTCCTTTATTAGCAAAATATAGCTGTAAGGAAGAAAATGGAGAATGTATATAACAGAGCCCGCTCCTACTCTCAACAATTCAGTTAGTTAGATTTTATATTTTCTGAGATCAAAACACACCACTTGTGTGTGCGATTCTCACACACAAATTAACCATTGTAAATCTTTCGATTCAATTCAATAAAAGCTCAACAATGTTGTTCCTTTCAATGGCGAATTGTGATCTCGATTCTTGTTAGAGACATATATTTTCAATACTCCCTCTTAATTTGCAGTTTATACTGCATTGCGGAATTGATTGGTCTTCTCGGGTGGGACTACTCTCATGATCTCGAACAAGATTTCTGATAAAAGTGATGACGAAGTTGGATGTGCTTAAATGTTGCATGAAATACTAGATTTTTCGTCATTATAAATAGGATTGTTCATAACTTGACCGAACCGTCCGAACCAACTCGATCCGAAGAGTTTGGACCAAATCGAATCCGAATTAAAAATCTGAAGTTATAGTTTGGGTTGAAATTCGATTTATTTTTTGGTTTGGTGTGGAACAAGTTATTATTCGGATAATTCGAATCAATTCGAAAAAATGAATTAACCAAAAAACAAAGCATAAACTTAATTTTACGAGAAAAAAAATTGTGTTGTATTTTCTATGTTTGATGTTAAGTTGTTTTCGTGATCCTTGATGTGTGAAAAATTAATTGAGACCTTTCTTTTGGGGTAAAGTTCGATTTGGGACGACATTTCTTTTCGAAGTTGGAATAAACATACTTGTTTGAACGAATCTAAATCAATTGATGGATGATGAACATAATTAGACAACGCTTGAAAAATAAATATCAAATCAAAGATATCTTCAGTTGAATAACATGTGAATTATATTTTTAAATCTTTACAAAAGAAAAAGATAACGTTTCAATTTTAAAAATAAGAAACAAGAGACCTACTTTTCTCAAATATTCTCTAATTATTGACACGAATCAATTAAGGAGGATAAAATTAAATAACTTATGTACAAAAGGGTTTAATGGAACAACAAAATTAGTGTTTAAGTAACTCCACAAGTAAGAAAACTACTACATGTTCCAAGTAGGAATAAAGGAGTAGTGTTCTAGTATATTTGTGATGCCCAATAAAATACTTGTCACATCTTTCGACATGAGTCCTATTATAAATAAAGTTGACGCGATATATTTGATTTTGACATGATTTTCTTATAGTTTATATATATAGCATACTCTCAATCGACTCAAATTAATGTTTAAATTTTGTTGTAAAACTTGCTCTCAATCACGTTGTTGAAGTAATTTTATTGGTTGAAACCTCCTCCTCACGCGATCTCTCTCTCTCTATATATATATTCTGCATTGACTCCATTACTTTATTGTCACGCCAGTATATTATACATCAAACCGACGCCCACAAACCTCAATATAATCCAAGACTCTCCTTCCGAGTCTTCCTTAATTATTATATCCATATGGTTATGGGTACGTACTTCTTTGCCCCTTCTGCCATGATTTCTTGTATTATATTTTCATGCAATCTGAGAAATATGGCAAAAAGTTGAATAACTTGGAATATCTTGCTTTTAACTTGAGTCCCTTTTACCATATCTCTGCTTACTTGCAAAAAACTTGTGATATTCATTGGTGGGCTCCAGCATGAGGTCAATTTGGACCAATTATAATAGATATTTACAAAAAAAAAAAGAAAAAAAATCTTAGGAGATTTTAGAGAGAGAAATGTAGTGAAAAAGGTGACATAAATATTGTTGACAGTTATGCAAGTGAGCTGAAAAGTTTTTCTAGATGTGTAAAAAAGTTATAGTCATGTAGTATATATACAATGAGCTGAGCTCAATGAATGGCCCAGATCAATATAATCTAACGGCCTTAACGACTAGAGATGAAGTTTTTTTTTCAATTCTAAATTATCAACTAATTAATAAATCAAGCTTAAGAAAACCAAGCTTAAAAAATTACTAATTAACAAACTTGAATAAATAACATGTAAAGATATATGGATGAATTGAAAGGATAAAAAATTGGTTCTAGCAACTCATACTCTGCATGTACTCCCAACACCCACAAGCTCATTTATTTATTTATTTAGTTTAGCCCGGGGTAAAAAAAAAATCCCTGGTGCCAACGCCGCATCAACCTCACTTCGATGAGCAGCGACAAGTCCGAAGTCCATCACAGACAGAAGCCGTAAACTGTAACATGCTTGAACTCCGTCGCTGAATGAACGCTGGAAATCCCTGCATGCACAAACTGCTCATTGACGGTGGCTGAAATTATGTGAGACCATGAAAAGAAGTCAACCTATTTAAATAAGTGTTAAAGGTCAATATTGGAAATTACAAAATTGCCCTCTCCTTAAGAACTCAAGGTGTTCGTGAAGTGTTGTCAAGAATTAGGCCCAACATATGAAATTGTGGACGGCCCTGAGAGTCAATCAGGTCATCGTCATGCTGATATCCGGGCTCGCCATCGTTATCAACTTAACTACAATACAAAACTAGGAGACTTGCCATATGGAGAAAATAGGTTATGCAAATTGTAGTTACTAGGCAAGTAACAACAATAACACATACAACAACAATGCCACCATGTCAACAACTATTCAAAAGCAACCATTTGAGTGATCTAAAAGAGCATAATTTCATACAAGGCACAAGAGACACTTGTCACTACACTCTAGCTAAAGAGCGCAAGAATACCAAACTAACTTCAATTGAGGCTATCATTATCTGCAAGACTTAATCAAAAAGCATCCAAGTGCAGTCTTGAAATACATATATATATATATATATATATATATATATATATATATATATATAAAAGCTTTTTCATAGTACTGATATTTAACTTAAGAATGTGCAAATAATTGTTTTTCAATTCGACACCAGATGGATCAATCATTGTTGATTACCTTTAAAAAGCGTACAAGCAGCACGTCGAACAATGTTAAGGCATCAGATCTCGGCAAGACATGCAAATAAGTAACAATAGAGAGGAAAGAAGATTTAGAGGCACCAGTGCTCGACAAATACACATGCGATAAGCCTTTGTCTGAAACTCCCCTGAATCGGAGCCCCTAGCACTCGACAAACACAAGTAATGACCAAAAATGCATTAATGGCAACACTCTCTCTACAAACAAGCTACACTATTGATTGCTAGCTTATTGGAACAAACCACCGACAATGAAGTTAAGGCAAGACACAGACAAGTGAAGACACGAAAATCACACAAGTTGATGAAAGTACACCAGGTGAAGAGCCTATTGGGTAAAAATCCCATTAAGTAGGCCAATAACGTAAGCCCTACCGAAGTAAACTAGGTGAAGAGCCTATTGGGCGAATATCCCATAAAGTAGGCCAACAACGTAAGCCCTACCAAAATAAACTAGGTGAATAGTCTATTGGGCGAATATCCCATAAAGTAGGCTAACAACTTAAGCCCTACCGAAATAAGCTAGGTGAAGAGCATATTGGGTGAATATCCCATAAAGCAGACCAATAATGTAAGCCCTACCGAATAAACTAGGTGAAGAGCCAATCGGGCAAATGTCCCATAAAGTAGGCCAACAACGTAAGCCCTACCAAAATAAACTAGGTGAAAAACCTATTGGGCGAATTTCCCATAAAGTAGACAATCAACATAAGCCATACCGAAATAAACTAGGTGAAGAGCGTATTGGATGAATATCCCATAAAGTAGGAAATCAACGTAAGCCCTACCGGAATAAACTAGGTGAAGAACTATTGGGTGAATATCCCATAAAGTACGCCTATTTGTAAGCCATACATGTGGAAGTTAGAAAATAAATACATTTCGTGAATATCCCATAAAGCAGACTATCTATCTAAGCTCTACAACAACAATATCTTCGCTACATTAACTTCGATCAATGATATAAAATGATGCAGTATCACACGCAAAATAGACAAACACATTACAAATCAAACTGATGGACCACAAAGCACAACAACAATTGAGAATCCAAAATAAGACAAAGGGCCATCAAAGGCATCGATAATCCAAAACAAGACAAACAACCATCAAAGTCAAGACGTAAAGCAAACATACAAAAGTAGAAAAAGGATAAGGGGTGCAAAAGCGCCTAAATCAAGCCAACATGGTCATTTACCTCGCTCATAACTTGCCTGCTCAACAATTGCCACATCTCTAACATATATCTTTTTCAAGACCAAAATCATATTTTTAAGCACATGATGGCTACTGCCCCACTTGTTAAGATTGTGTGTCACAACTCTTAACATGCTCAGTCATGGCCACTTGAACATGCTGCACAATTTTGATCCTTGCTCACGCTTTGGTGACATCATCTAGCGCCTTCAAGTCCTATTATTGATTCTCCAAGCATAGTTCCTTATGATCATTAGTTTCACTTAAGCAAAAAGTTTTGCCTCTTCGACATAAAGACTTTTCGGCATCAAGAATTACAATATTGGTTTAATCTATTATGGTTTCAAACTATTATAGAACTATTTAAGAAAGGCAAATTATGGCTTTTCAACGATATAAGTTTGCAAGGCACTCGTCTGCTCCGACCGCCTCACAAACTAGGGGACTTATGTTGTACCATAATTTGTATTACTCGTGTGTAATGCCATATGCTCGTGCGGACTTCCAATAACAACAAGCCACGACAGCATGGATTGAACAAATCAAGCCATGGGCCATATGCCGTTGGAAAGACACGGGTGTCTAGTTTCTAACACAAAAAAGTGAATCCCAATTCTGATGAGTATTGAAGAAGTTACGATCAAATTACTGAAGTCAGGCATAATTGACCAAGAGGGGCTCAATCCATCAAGAATAGCCCAACAAACACCTATAAATACCCCATTAATCATCATTAAGGGAGAGAGGATGTTGGAGAGGTCTCTCAAGTCACGTCAACCAGTATTAGGTAACCACGTCAACCAGTATCAGGTTACCATGTCAACCACTATTATGTGACCACCAGTATCAGGTGACAACGTCATCCACTATTAGGGCACTATGTCAACCAGTATCAGGTCACCATGTCAACCACTATTAGATGGCCACGTCAACTAGTATCAGATTACCACGTCAACCGCTATCAGGGGACCACGTCAATCACTATCAGTTGTGTCATATCCACGTTAGCCCTAGAGCTAACGTATCACCTACAACACTATCAGCTATGCCACATCATCCACTTTAGCCTTAGAGCTAATGTGCCATCTACAAACACATCAATCATACGTGCCAATGTGTTGACCTCCAAACGTGCGAACACTTTAGGTCCGACCCTCTAGGTCCAGTGTGCTATGTGTCACTCGACCACTACAAAGAAACAATGAACTACATTCGGCTTGATTTCCTATACGGGATAAGTAGGTAGCTTGGCTTAGTCCCAAGTTCAGTCTGAAATCAACAAACCCCCAATCCGCATCAGCCGCTTTTTGCCCGACCTACCATATACGTTTCACTTACTTAACTATTTTCTATCTAAGTCGTATTCAAGTTATAACCTGTTTTTAGTCTAACCCTTCAACGGGCATCAACCAACTTAGGCATCAGAGTGCCTACGCCAGGTCAGCCCCAACCTAGTTCACATGTGCATTTTTCAGTGCAGGTTTCTCGAACTCAAAACTAACCTAGCCCCAATAAGGAGCTTGGGTTAGTCTCACGTGGAGTGCTTATTTAGCGACGGAATCGCATCATAATTGATGTTTTTGTGTAGGTTTATAGTTTCTTTTGTTCTTAGATATTATGTTGTGCTAATTCAAAATTTCAAAGCTTTAAAATATTCTATTGGAGCATGAATGGTATTTGCAACTTTATAGTTAATATATTGTATACTTTGTACCATGCAACATTAGGTAGTAATTTTTCATAAAGTATAGTGCAACATTACATGCACATATCGTTTTTTTTCTCGAGCATTTGGGCTGAGAGCCATTAATTTATGTTATCTTTTATTTTGCTTTAACGATAATTTATAAGTTATAGTTTCTTGTGACGGGATGATATACCCTTAAATGATTTTGTTTGATGTAATTTTAATTAGGTAGTCATGCATTGTATGTGTTGAGTGTAGCTTTTCAAATTTAGTTTTCATATTATGTTTTGGTTCGATTGCAGGCTTGTAAACAACTACACCATGTGGGGCAAGTTGGATTAATATTCAAAGAGTTGGAGTATTTGGATGTTATCTATATTTTTATTTAAGCATTTTTGTTGCAAATTGGTTGTATTTTAAATTAGCACTCATCAGTTCTTTGTATTTTAGATACTATGTTTTTTTATCGAAAGATGATGGTATGAACTATATTTGTTTATATTTTGTTTAGTTGTTAGGATGGATTATTCTAATCTAATAGACATATATGTATTTAGTATGAATTTAATATTGTGTGATATATATTAGTAATCGCCAATTTATATTTTTAAATAAAGCAACAAAGATATCGTAATAAATTTACTCAATTGTAACAAAATCATTGAATAAAAAAAAGAATTAACATCATTATTGGTAACAAATATATTTTACGTAACAATTTAAAATTGTTTTTATAAAAAAAATATTGGTAACATAAATACTTTGGTAACAAATTGCAAGACTTTTCTTAACAAATTATTTGTTACAAATACAAAAGATCGGTAACAAGAATGATATTCGTTACCAAAGTAATGGTAACGAACATGTAAATTTCATTACCAAAATCTTTCGTAAGGGGGTTTAAAACACAAAATATTGGTAACAAAATGTTCGTTACCATTAGATTTGGTAACGAATAATGATACCTCTAGTAATGAATTTGTTCGTTACCAAAAACCAATTTTCTTGTAGTGAAAAACGGCTAAGAGAGATTTAGGGCATTAAGTAAAGTGAGCAAGAGTTATAGTGCATTTTTAATAATTCTCCCTAAAATGTTTTTTGAAAAAAATGAAGTATAAATATAAATATTAGTTGTTTAGTTTTTAAGATATAAATATAAAACTTTAAGAAAAGTAATGAATTTACTATTTTCCTTCTTTTTTATTTATATATTTTGGTGTTCAAAGTGCAATTTTAAAATTATAAGGGTAATTTTAGAATTTTATTTTCCTATAATTATACAATGGATGTGTAAAAAAAAATAAAAATTTTAATATATTCCATGTGGCTACGATGTGGCAACCAAATCAGGCGAAAAAAGCTAAATAAAGGCGAACGGGCATAGTTAGCGAAAAATCAAAAAGTTACAGGATTATCGATCCAAGCCCAATAACACTTTGGGCACTTTTGTCGATGGACAAAAGATACATGGCGTTTGTGATAATTCGTCCTTAAGGATAAGTCATAAATTTCAACTAAAACATATTTAATCACCTGCCTATCTGGTGGCCCGTTCTTCTTTCTAATTTAAGAAAAGCCTTGTTCCTTAAGTTTTATGCGCTAAATTATTTGTATTAGGGACAAAACAATCAAAAGAAAAATAGACAAGACAATAAGTCAATAACGTCAAGCATTACTTAAATAACCCAAAATACATAATATTGTAACGCCAATCATAATCAAATAATCAAAGCACAAATTATTGCACCCTCAACGTAAATCGAACGACCCCAATACACGAATCTCTAACATGATACATAAAATATTCCTCCACAATGCAACTTCATACAGAATACATAACAACAATAATTAAAAAAATGGTACTCGTTGTTCCCACGTGTAAATTGGCACGTCTTGTTAAGTGGAGAGAGGGCTCTCCTTTATTAACAATAATCCAAGACCACACCCCAAACTATGTGAAATAATATATATATATATATATATATAGATTTTTTTTTTAAAAAGTGAAAAAATCATACTTGGTACCTTATTTTGGCATATGTTTGGTTTTGGTACCTTAATTTGTCTACCCTCAAAAATGGTACCCCTGTTTCAAATTTTGATCAAATATAGAACCCCAACGACAGAGCCTCAACATTGCCTCCCCATATGTCTACGTGGAATGTCGTTGACTCGTCAAACCCAATTTTGACTTAATTTTGCCACATAGCCATGCTGACTAGATAAGTAAACAAAACAAAAACCAAAAAATTAAGTGTTGAAAAGGAAAATCAGAATAAGAAGATAATAAGTCAAAATCAATTATAAAAAAAATTAGGAACAAAAACAATCAAATATTAATTTAGAAAGAGCAAAAAACAAAAAACAAAAAATCAGAATATTAAGAAAATAAGAAGTCTTCTTCTCCATCTACCCCACTCCACCCACCCCAACAAACATAAGAATATGGAACTCCACGCACCCAGGGGCGTAGCCCCCCCCCCCCCCCCCCCCCCCCCCATTTTTTTGGATTTTTTTTTATATATATGTAATATAATATATATATATATATATAAATATATATATGTATATTTATAAATGGGCTGGTCCGAGTTCGACCATATATATATAAATTACATATAGATATCTATAAATGGGCTGGTATATTTATAAATGGTCTTATTTAGTAATGGGCTGATTCACATATATATATATATATATATATATATATAAATTAATTTATGGTCTTAATTACATTACCACAAAAGTTTAAGCCCCAAATTGCAATTTGTTTAATAAAATGGAAAAGTCTCGGCTGATTTGATTTGTTAAGCTTTTCAAATATCTCTTCCAGACAGTGGAGTCTCTCTACCAGTTCACACTACACTGCACGGTCTTTTGAGGTAAAAGAAATTCTTGTATTTTTCAACTTTCAAGTATTGGAGAAGTTTTCAATTGTGGTATTATTCTATTTTTAGTACTCTTTTAGCTAATCCTATAGTCTATATTATTTATTGTTCGTGTAGTTTTAAATTAGGGTTTGTATAAATTGATTGGGTAATTTGATAATTTGAGGATCTAGAGTTGTTTTTTGTTTAGGAAACAAGATAATTAACTATTGTTGGTTTGTGGATATGTTCATTGCCATGAAAATGAATTAATTTAGGATTTTGTATAGTTTGAGAATTGAAGAATCTTAGATAAAATAAAAGTTAACAAATGGACAATATTGTTGCTAACTTGCATTTTTTTTACTTGCTTACGCATCGAATTGCTTCATTTTTGCAATGTCTAATTATAATTTTGATTTCGCTTATCGAATTTCATATATTTTGGTAGATTGCAATGGAAACTCAAAGAGTCAAAAAGAGGAAAACGACTTTGTTTTCATTCTATAAGCCTCAAGAAGGGGCATCCACAAGTAAAGAGAGTTCTCCGCCAAAGGAATGCCCTTGTCGAATTCTATGGTTCTTTTCATTGAACGAGATTTGGCAAAAGATATTGATTCTGATTCGGTGATTATGAATTCTACTGTATGAGTGATCGTCGTTTACCACTTCAATAGGATTTTTGCTTTGAATATTCAAGGTGCGCTAATTTTAACTTTTATGAAGTGTTTTATCCCTTCTTATTTTTGAAAAAATTTTATCGATAAATTAAGGTTTTTTTTCTTCTTTATATTGTCATTCGTGTTAGCCCCCCCCCCCCCCCCCCCAAGTTTAATTCCTGGATACGCCACTGCACGCACCTCCGCCACTAACAACCACCTCCGTCGCGCCGGAGCTCGCCGGCACACCCAAACCTAAGAACCCCCACCTTGATATTTCCCTCACCACCTACCCATCGGTGCCGTCGTTGCTTGTCTTCATCGTCAAAAATACACCATCATCAATCCATGGCAACCGGTGTTTCTAGATTTTCTACAAAATTGAATAACATCGTCCTCTTCTCCAAGTTTGACACGTCGCGCCTCTCCTTCATCTACCCCCATCTTCGCATCTTCGTACCGATGCCACCCACCAATGAAATCGGCATGTGAGGTGGATCTCGTCCTAGTACGTGGAATGTTATTGAGTGGCGGCAGTTACGACAAAGAAAGAGTTGTAGAACGACGGCAATGAGATTGACCGTGAGACAATAGGGCTTGCGAGGTGGTGGTGGACCTGAAACCGGCGGTGGCAGCGGGGATGATTAAGTGTAGTCCGTATTTTCTTTTCTTTTCGTCTTTCTTCTTTTCTTTCATGTCTTGTTTTTTTTATTATATTTAGTGATAATTGAGATTAAAAAAAAAACTTAGACCGAATCATGAAAATATTAATGAACATGAAAAAGATTTCTTAAGGTTTAATAATTAATATAATTATCTTGTTATGATATGAGTATAAATTGTTAAAAATCTTTTTTTTTTATTATTTATCCAATCATCGTGGCCATGCGGCAAGAAACGGGTCAAAGTTGGAGATGAACGAGTCAACGACAGTCCACGTAGACATTTGGGGCGGCAATTTTGAGGCTCCGCCCAAGGTCCTACATTTGATCAAAATTTGAAATATAGAGTACTATTTTGGAGAGTGGACAAATTAAGGTACCAAAACCAAAAATAAAGTACCAAGTATGATTTTTTTTCCTTTACAACAAACAAAATGTACAATGTTCCACAATACAATCAAACTGCTCTGACTATTCCATTATAAAATTGAAATCCTACCCAAAAATCCCAATGAAGGCAAACAACCACTGTGAGACAGATGCTTCATAAAATAAAATGTAATAATATATATCCAAACCAAGCTTTGCTTCAGCCGTAAATGCAACAATCACTAGTTTGATCTGGTAATCCAATAATGTAGAATTTTTTGTTGGAAAATTTAGCTCTTGATACCACTTTGTTTCAAACATTTAAATGAATAAGTTAAAAACTCAACACTTTAACACACACACAAAGAGTGGGAGAGGAGATTTTAACTCAACTATAATCACTACAAGGTTGCAGGGTCTTTTGCAACCGCAGTTGCAAAAGGCCCAAATCCGATTGCAGATAATCATTTGCAACCGCGATGCGGTTGCAGATGACAAGGTCTCGTAAAGCTTCGGTTACTTGTCATCCGCGACTGCATCGCGGTTGCAGATGAGCATCTGGGACCAGAAAATCGGCAACCGCGATGCAGTTGCAGTTTCTTATTGGACAATTGCAACCGCATCGCGGTTGCAGAAAGTCCAATAAGCATCTGCAACCGCAACACGGTTGCAGAAAATATTCATACCATTTGCAACCGCGTTGCGGTTGCAAATGACCTGTGAACGAAAAAAAAAAACCAATAATATTTCGGTAATTTACCGAAATATTATTAGTTTTTGTTAAAATTACAAATAGATAATGGCAGCAAATCAATATAGTGAATATACAAGAACAAATGTAATTAAATAACGAAAAACAATGAATAAAATGAAATGAAAAATGAAAAAACGTTGAACAAAAAAACATAAAGAAGAAGAGAAATAAAAAAGCAAAAAATGAAGTGTTAGGAGTTATTTGTTTTGGATTTGAAAAAGAAAAGAAGAGAAGTGTTGGTGTCTTTTTTTATTTTTTTGGATTTGGAAAAGAAAAGAAGAGAAGTGTTGGGTTGTTTTTTATTTTTTGGATTTGGAAAAAGAAGAGAAGTGTTGGGTTGTTTTTTATTTTTTGGATTTGGAAAAAGAAGAGAAGTGCTGGTGATTTTTTGGATTTGAAAAAAAGAAGTGAAGTGTTGGTGATTTTTTGGATTTGGAAAAAAAAGAGAAGTGTTGGTGATTTTTTGGATTTGGAAAAATAAGAGAAGTGTTGGTGATTTCTTGGATTTGGAAAAAGAAGAGAAAGTGTTGGTGATTTTTTGAATTTGGAAAAAGAAGAGAAGTGTTGGTGGGTATATATAGAAAATGGGGTGAAAATTTGAATTTTCACAAAAATTCAAATTCCCCCTAGCCCGCCCAAATTTTCAAAAATTTTAAACAAATTGCAACCGCAAAGCGGTTGCTGAAAGTTTTAAAAATTTAAAATAATAGCGTCTGCAACCGCAATACGGTTGCAGAAAATATGAACACTTTCTGGGACCGCGACGCGGTTGCAGAAAGTGTGAATATTTTCTGCAACCGCTTTGCGGTCCCAATAGCCTCTTTCTGCAACCGCACTGTGGTTGCAAAAAATATTCATACATTAAAATCGCAATTTTATGGGACTTTCTCAATGCGTTTCTGATTTTTAACAACAAACTTCAATGCGACATGTGATATAAACTAATAAATAGTTACAAAACAAGTAATTGAGGAATGAAAGAGTAGATTGAATGTGAAATGATCAAAAGAGTTATTAGACCATGAAATATTGTATGTTCTATTTACTACTCATCATCATATTTCTTCTTGTTATTATGATTTGATTCACTAATAATATGATTAATTGGTTGAATTAGTAGATAAATTTTTCACATTACGTTTATTTTTATATGTATCTAGGGATGATATATATATATATATATATATATATATATATATATATGTGTGTGTGTGTGTGTGTGTGTGTATACGAACGTTATCGTTTTAAATCATAGATATCACGGCTTGTCCCACATATATAACGCTTGAAATTGTTATCAGAATTGTAATTATAGTTGTTTTTACCATTATTAGGATAGTTATCAACCAAAATAACAATGTGGCACTTCAAATCATCAAACAAATGGCATTTTGAAAGTATGAATATTTTCAGCAACCGCATTGCGGTTGCAAATACTAGCTTTTGCAACCGCTTTGCGGTCCCAATAGCCTCTCAGTGCGGTCGCAAAAAATATTCATACATGAAAATCGCAATTTTATGGGACTTTCTCAATGCGTTTCTAATTTTTAACAACAAACTTCAATGCTACATGTGATATAAACTAATAAATGGTTACAAAACAAGTAATTGAGGAATGAAAGAGTAGATTGAATGTGAAATGATCGAAGGAGTTATTAGACCATGAACATATTGTATGTTCTATTTACTACTCATCATCATGTTTCTTCTTGTTATTATGATTTGCTTCACTAATAATATGATTAATTGGTTGAATTAGTAGATAAATTTTTCACATTACGTTTATTTCTATATGTATCTAGGGATGATATTTATATGTATATATATATATATATGTATACGAACGTTATCGTTTGAAATCATAGATATCACGGCTTGTCCCACATATATAACGCTTGAAATTGTTATGAGAATTGTAATTATGGTTGTTTTTACCATTATTAGGATAGTTATCAACCAAAATAAAAATGTGGCACCTCAAATCATCAAAAAAGGGCATTTTGAAAGTATGAATGTTTTCAGCAACCGCATTGCGGTTGCAAATAGTAACGGTTAGAATTCGGCAACCGCCTTACGGTTGCAGAAACTAACGTATACTAGCTTTTACAACCGCCTTGCGGTTGCAGAAACTAACGTATACTTGTTTTTGCAACCACAAGACGGTTGCAAAAACTAACGTAAACTTGTTTCTGCAACCGCAAGGCGGTTGCAAAAACTAACGTATACTTGTTTCTGCAACCGCGTTGCGGTTGCAAAACCAGTTGGCCGTTTGTTTCTGCAACCGCGTTGCGGTTGCAGAAAGCTAATTTTAGCCTATATAAAGGCCTTTCCCTCCTCTTCAAACATTCATTCCAATTTTCACTCTTTCTTAAGGTATTTACGTTTTTTCCCTTAACTATCTCAAATTCTTATTTAAATAATATAATTCGTGATTCAGTTCTAACTTATGTTTATTTGTTTGTTGGTAGATAAATGGCACACACATCGAGTATAATCGTATAATCTTGGTATAAGCAACATTCTTGAAGATCGATTTTCACGCTTCAAGTAAGTTGTTAATTCTTTAGCTTTCTAAATCGATTGTGCATGATATAAATTTATTAGAGTTTAAATTGTAATTATTTGTTTTATATTTTACTACTTAGATCGATAAATAATGAATTATGAAGCGGATAGAGCTTGGATGTATGATAGATATGATAGTGACGGTTATTTGCAAGAGGAATTTGTGTGTGGGGTTCGAACTTTCATTGAGTATGCTATGACTCAAGTCACATACCTAGATCTACAATCACAAATTATGTGTCCTTGCATGAAATGCACTAATTTAAAATTTAACGGGAAATACGTTGTACGTGATCATCTACATAAGTCAGGATTTACGCCTGGATATTTAGAATGGATATTTCACAGGGAAAAGGAAAAAGAGAATATACCATCGTATTTGCCTGAGACCTCCACCTCATCAAACACCATTATTCCCGACACGGCAGACTTTGTTGATGAGCCGTTTATAGACATGATCGTAGATGCACGTGGAGGTCGTTTCACATCGGCCATCTCCAAGTAACGGACCCCATAGATTTGCTACAATTGAATTATAACAACAAAATTATGAGTATTTTCTTTATTTCTTTATTAATACACCAATTAATATAATATTATTATCAAATAATTTCATACCATAAATCGTCTCCACATCGCCTCTCGTACAGTCGCCGGCATCGCCAAGTAGGATGGCCAAAACTGACTCATAAACTGTCTGATGAGGGAAGTGACCGTCTGCGCTATCTCGTTACTAGGGGGCTTGTAAAAACATCTGCGCCTCAATATGATGGGCTCCCTATCCTTCACCGCTCGGGGTGATGTACGTCCTATAGTAGGTCCCCTAGTAGGGCGGCGTTGCGTGTCTGGAATCTAATTCGGCTTTGTCGACCTCTGACTCGATCCGACTCCGGTGGCTGGAATCTGTGGCGATCGCTGACTCTATCCGGCTCCGGTGGCTGGTATCCATGTCGATCTCTGGCTCGATCTAGCTCCAGTGACTGGAATCTCTGTCGACCTATGGGTCGATCCAGTTGATGTTGGTGGTGTCCCTATCGACCTCTGGCTCGATCCACCTATTGTGGGTGGTGTCCTCTGTGCTCCGCTAGACTCGATAGATGGCGGTCAATGGACTCCGGTCGACTCTGATGATCTTGGTCAATGGGCTCCGGTCGACTCTGATGATCGTGGTCGATGGGCTCCGATCGACTCTGATGATTGTGGTCTAACCCCAGATGCAGACGATGGACGGTGGGCCGGGTGCGCTACATCTGCAAGAGGGGACTCGTCATCGTCATACATAAGCAAGCGCGGTACGGCAAGAGACAGCGGCGGTAAGGATGTCTCGGTTGGACCACTAGTCGTAGGACCACGACCTGAGTGGACAATACGCATCACCGGCCTACAACTACCTCGACCACTCTCGGCGCTATGGCCTCCAGGTCCACTACCCTGACTATCTGCACTACGGCCTCCAAGTCCACTACCTCGACCACGACCACGACCACGACCAACTCCTGAAGGAGGGACACCACGAGACGTACGTGGCCGGCGCAGAGGATCTTCTGACATTATGTACTAACAAACTAAAGACAAATTTCTAAGTTAGATTTACTCCAAGTATTTATCCTTACTAGGTTATGAAGTTTTCCTAAAAATAACATTACGTCTAAGTTACAAAGGTAAACTAACGTAATAAAGATTTCCTAAAAATATTTATCGTTACTAAGTTATGAAATTTTCCTAAAAGTAACATTACGTCTAAGTTACAAAGGTAAACTAAAGTAATATAGATTTTCTAAAAGTATTTATCAATACTAAGTAATCAATTTAATTAAACTAAAATAACTCTTTAATTAACATCTAAACTAACATTTAGCAATTAAACAATCTAAACTAACAATTAAACAACAAAAGTAACAATGAAGCAAATAAACTAACAATTAAACATATAATCGAGAAATAATCGAATAAACTAACAATTAAACATAAAATCGAGAAATAATAAAAAATAACCAACAATTAAACATAAAATCGAGAAATTATCGAAACAAACTAACAATTTTCCGACGAAGCTACGAGCGGCGGTGGAGGAGTGAAGCGGCGAACGCACGGCACGAGAAGGACACGGAATACGAATTTTAGCGGATCGGGTTCGGATTCGGGTCGGGTCGGGGATGATGATGGCGGTGGGGAGGAGGCTCGCGGTGGCGGTGGAGGTGGGTTTAGGACTGAATCGGATTATTTAATGGATGGTGGTGGTGGGTGGGGAGGAGGCTTGCGGTGGCGGTGGAGGGTGGGGAAGGAGGTGGCGGTGGAGGGTGGGGAAGGAGGTGGCGGTGGCGGGTGAGGAAGAAGGTGGTGGTGACGGGTGGGAGTGTGGAAGAAGGTGGATGTGGCGGGTGGTGGTGGTGGCTATGGAGGACGAGGTGGTGATGGTAGCTATGGAGGTCACGGTGGTGGCTATGGTGGTCACGGTGGCTATGGAGCGGTGGCTATGGTGATTTTGGAACCGATTTGCGGTTCCAAATGAGGGAGGAAGAAGAACGTGGCACGGCCAGCCCTAGTTGGAACCGATCTGGGCTGAATTTTTTTTTTTCGAAATGGGCCAAAAGTTGGCCCATATTTGTTGGGCTGTAAATTTAACCGGCCCTATAGGAATTTGCAACCGCATTGCGGTTGCAAATTTGGTCCTTAACGTTTTTGCAACCGCATTGCGGTTGCAAATTTTGCAACCGCAATTGCGTTTGCAGATTTCCGGTCATAAAAGACCTTGAAATCTTGTAGTGAATTGACTTGTTACGAAATAAAGAAATTACATAAGTACTTATATGATTTTTCTAACATGAACCTAGGTGAGTTCATGTACCACCATTTAATTTGCATAATCTCACCTATCTAGTACATGAATATCACCGAAAGGCAAATACATGTTCACTCTAGTTTATGCACTATAGTATTCTAGAATAACTTTATTATTCATGAACCTAATTAAAATATTGAATTAAGTTAATTCACCGACACTCCCCCTGAAACTTGATTCAATGCTTCCAAAATATCTTCTTCAATGACTTGCAACATCCACAACTTGGTCTTGAGACTTCACAAACTTTAGCTTCATCTCTCTCTTGGATAGCTTCCTATCATCTTCATCATCTTTCTTGGATAGCTTCTCCATCACGATCTCCATCATCATCCTTGCTTTCCATAAAATAGTTTTTCTTTTCTATATTATTCTCGTATTCCCAAGAATAATGCCCCAGTTCATGACAACTATAACATTCAACATTCGTTTTGTCATAATTGTTGCCTCTTTGAACTCTACCACGGCCACACCCTCTCCCACAACCTTGTCCTCTTTGCGCGTGCCATACTTTTCCTTTTCTTTCAACGAAAGATTTGTTTTCAATACCTCAATCGATTCTTCAACTGGTTTCCACAATCTCTCTACATAAGCTTGCAATGAACCCACAAGTTCTTCAAATGTCTTGGTGTCCAAATCTTTGGACTCTCCAATTGCTCAACCACATGATTAAATTTTGGATCCAACAATAGCGAAATCTTCTCCACGACACGGCCATCATCCATGTCATCTCCATACCTCTTGATTTGGTTGACAACAACCAACATCCTCGGGATATACTCCGAGACACTTTTGGATCCCTTTATCTTCATCGACTCAAATTCACCTCTTAAGGTTTGAAGACGAATCTTCTTCACTTTATTATCTCATTTCAAAGAAGTTTGAAGAATCTTCATGCGTCCTTGGCGGTGGTTGCACTAGCCACCTTCTCGAACATCTTATCATCCAAACCTTGATGGATGATAGTGAGCGTCTTTTGATCCTTCTTCATGGAAGATACATCTTCATCTGCAACATTGTTCTGCTCAGGTCCCCAAAAATCATAGGCTTCAAGCAACGCCTTCATCTAAATGCACCAATTACCATAATTTTCTTTGGTAAGCATCGGAACTTGAAACAAAATTTCATTTGACATCATTTCTCCAAGCTTTTCTTCAAAATCAGTGGCTCTGATACCACTTTGTTGAAAATATTAGCTCTTGATACCACTGTATTTCAAATATTTAAATGAACAAGCCAAAAACTCAACACTCTAACACACACACAAAGAGTGGAGGGGGATATTCTAACTCAACTCAAATTGACTTGTTATGAAATAAAAAAATTACATAGGTACTTATAGGATTTTTCTAACATGAACCTAGACCAGTTCATGTAGCACCATTTAATTTACATACACTCACCTATCTAGTACATAAATATCACCAAAAGACAAATACATGTTCACTCTAATTCATTCACTACAGTATTATAGAATAACTTTATTATTCATGCACCTAATCAAAATATTGAATTAAGTTAATTCACCAACATTTTTTTGCCCTTACCTGGACAACAAGGACTAGCAATAACATGTCAATAGGCAAAGTGGTTCTTTTTTGAAACATAATGTGACGTGAAATCGTCAGAAGCAGTAGAAGAGCCAGGAATAGTAGCAGGAACAAGAATTTGAGCCCTTCCAGTTCCAGAGGCTATTCTTCTTCCAGCTACATTGGCATAAATCAAGCCACATATAGCTGGGATAAAAACGTCCCTCTCGAAAGAAACATAAAAGTCGATTACCTTCTCATATTCTGATGTTCTAGAGTTTAGAAACTTATCTTTTTTATCCCTGGGCATTATATATAGACTTTTTTGTGGTTTTGTATATGTTTTTGGGAAGAAGTCCTTTAGAGCGTCAAGACTGCTATCCCACTTAATTTGGGTAACATACACCATCGTGTCCTTTTCAAAGCCAATATTTTTAGGTATTTGGGTCGACAAATACGCGTTCCCAGAATTTTCCCATCGTATATATACGAAGCAAACACGAATAGAATATGACGATCGTAATAACACAAGAATTTTACGTGAACAATCCAAAATCGGAGAAAAACCACGAGGCCCGAACGAAAATACACTGTGTTAAAAATTGTTATAACTACACAATTTCTCGCTCAACCCAACCGATCCACACAAAGCCTTTTTACCCGTAACACTCCCCGAATAAACCTCACACTAATATATAAATATTACAAGAGGAAATACGAAATATTACACAAAAGCTACTCTGAATTGGATGCATTTTTTTCAAGAAGCTAATGCCTATTTATAGGAGGAGAAAACTTTGTATTTCTCATTTCCCTTCCCAAGTTGGCTGACACCAACTCATTTCCATCAAGTTTATTCACATGTTTCATGTTAACCCACATGGCAAGCTCATCCATTTGCATTTGTTAATGCAAAACTATGTGCATATGGGGCCACCAAGTTATGAGGTATGGACATTTGTCCCCTCACATGCATCATTAATCCAACAATCTGCACCTTGAAGATGTGATTATTAGTGACTAATCACGTCTTCGAAAAACATCTTTACTTCGGCCTTAGGCACTTGCACACCCACTCTGCCTCAGAAGATCTCCATAGCTCCCGCTATCACTGCAACCGCAGTCGTACTTTTAGAAGCACCATGCTCCACTATAAAGCATAACCACTCAGAAACAACCAATTCCGAGCATTCCCTTTTTTTCTGGCCCATGTCGAACAGTAATCTGCTGATAGGATGGTGAAACTTCCCCTTTTGGCTCCTCCGGAAGTCATCAGCCCGCTGACATGAATATACCACAACTTCTATTAACGCCAAAAGTAATGCCCGTGTGGAACCTGGACCCACTAATATTAACGTCCTGTCTCATGGCAACTTTTAGGGTCTCATGCCATCAGGACGAGCATGCCGCTTATAGAACTTCACTAGAGTCACTGAAATAAGCAATCGTAAGACACCAATGCATTGTTTACATGTGAACCGTTACCCCCACTAAGTCTCCTCTCTTCAGACAGAAGCTTGCCCGTAACTTCAGAGAGATTGATTTTCTCTTTCCCATGAATCAATATCGGTTTCATGTGCTTGTACGAACTTGGAAGAGACTAGATGAGTCTCAAGGCTTGATCCTCCTCATCAATTGCAACTCCAATGTATTCAAGCTCAGGAACGATTCTGTTTAGAACACTCAGATGATCTAAGATACTCGCACCCTCTGCCATTCGCAATGTATGAAATTGCTCCTTCAGGTACACGCGATTCGTCACGCCCTTGGCTTGGTACAACTCCTCCAATTTTTCTCATAGTCCCTTTGCCGAAGAAACTCCATGCACGTTCGCAAGAACATTTTTGGCTAGGCACAGACGAATTTCGCTTGCAGCTCGCAAATCTAGATCCTCCCAATCATCATCATCCACCACAACTTTTATACCAGCTGCCTCGGAAGTCGTACTAGTACTGACGTTAGATTTAGCGAAAGCCCTCCCTCTTAAAGCCTTGTGTAACACTGACTGAATCAACAATCCCTGACTTGAACTTGCCACAAGCCAAAGTTGATTTTTTTGGTCAAATTTTTCAACGTCAAATCGCACCATATTTGTACCTTTGCTCCCTGACATTGCACGGGCGAGCCTTGGTGAATTTCAAGTAGATTGGAATAGCACAAAGTAAACCCCCAAAAAGAGATAGCTCGTCTTTCTAGACAGGGTTTCAAGGTTCCCATGTAATCGGTGGGGTCACAACGGTCCCACTTAATAACCAATTACCTTTGACATAACCGCATTTATCAGTGTTTATTCACACTACTATCACACTAGAGCTCCATCCCAGCAAAAACTCCACCTCTAGCAGAACCCGGGCTTTGATACCACTTGTTAGGTATTTGAGTCGACAAATACGTGCCCCCAGGATTTGCCCATCGTGGATATACGAAGCAAACACGAATAGAATATGACGATCGTAACAACACAAGTATTTTACGTGGAAACTCCAAAACCGGAGAAAAACCACGGGGCCCGAACGAAAATAAAGTATGTAGAAAATTGTTACAATTACACAATTTCTCGCTCAACCAAACCGATCTCTACAGAGCCTTTTTACCCGTAACACTCCCCGAATACACCTCACACTAATATATAAATATTACAAGAGGAAATAGGAAATATTACACAAAAGCTACTCTGAACTGGATGCATTTTCCTCAAGAAGCTGATGCCTATTTATAGGAGGAGAAAACTTTGTATTTCTCATTTCTCTTCCCAAGTTGGCCGACACCAACTCATTTTATCAAATTTCTTCACATGTTGCATGTAAAACGACATGACAAGCTCATCCCTTTACATTTGTTAATGCAAAACCATGAGCATGTGGGGCCACCAAGTTATAAGGTATGGGCATTTGTCCCCTCACATGCATCATTAATCCAACAAATCTTCCTCAAGAAAAAAGCTATAACACCTTTTGGATCCAGAACCATCAGTTTTATGACAACCCTCTCTTTCCAACATATCCACCCTCAAGTCAATGGCAATAAACTGGCCATTAGTCTTGCGGCTGACTGTTTTTAGGCGGTCAACCATGGAGTCAAATACTTCACGAACTTCTCTTTGTGGCTCCACTGTTCCAAACATGCCCAAACATGCAATAGAGTCTAGTACTTTACTACTTTCTTTAATTTTCATATTCACAAAATAAGTAACAAGCCTTATGTTTCCCTTGGTTTGGAAAATGGGTTCTATATTTTCTGCTATCTGCTCTTC
This sequence comes from Linaria vulgaris, assembly GCA_948329865.1. Taxonomy (NCBI): domain Eukaryota; kingdom Viridiplantae; phylum Streptophyta; class Magnoliopsida; order Lamiales; family Plantaginaceae; genus Linaria; species Linaria vulgaris. The sequence goes on along the minus strand of OX415249.1, from coordinate 78,841,875 downwards.
AGTAATCCTATTATGAACATTCACAACTGCAACATTACTAGCTGACAATTGAGAAGGCTGAAATTTAACCACTTTAATGACACCATCTAGGCTTGTTATGAACATTGTAGACATCTTCAAAGTTCCTTTTGTCACCCGGTTCACTTCCTCTAATGTCTGGGATTACAAGTGTTGCCCGCAAAAATCTTGCCACTACTACAAATCTCAGGAGACTAGAATCCCCATTTTTTGGTTGGAAAATGTTGTCACGTGCAATTCACGATGAAAAACTCGACCGGAGGGCTAAAATTGTACAAAATATACAATAAAGGACTAGATGTCAGCCATAGTAAGGAATATTTTTTTTGTTTTTCCCACAATTTTTGCCGGCACATGTTGTAATTGGCAATTCACCGCGAGAAAATTGGTCGGAGGACTAATATTTGACAAAAACACGCAATAAGGGATTAAATGTGGACGAGACCACAATATGAGACTATTTTTTTAACTCGACCACAATAAGCTAAGGGGTCATTTTTGATTGAGCAACGTTGTTGATATATAATTAGAAAAAACTCAAATAATCATTCTTTTTTCAGATAAACTAATTCAATATATGTTTACCAACATGAAACTTAAGAAACTTATTAGACTTAAAATAGAAATCATTTTTTGTGACTATTTTCACGAAGACAAAAAAATATGTATCATTGTTTTTCGTACAAGATATAATCAAATTATTTTTTTATTAAGGAAAATATGTATCATTTTAATATATATATATATATATATATATTTCTTTCTTTTAAGGTGACATATTAAATTTCAAGGTAAAATTATGAGAAGTTAAAATCAAAGAATAAAACTAAAATAACATGTTATTAATAAAACTAATATTGTTTTTTTGATAACAAATTTAATCATTTCAAGATTGTTTACATATTTTTAAGGTAGTATTAAGTAGTAGATTTAAGTTTCTTAGTAATTTTTAGATAAAAAAAAACAAAAAATATACCCTAAAAATCTCTTTCATTGTGGCACGATCATGTGGCGTGCACGTTACAAAATAACATGTACAAGACTCATAACGCAAAGATGTCACCACGGGTCGAAGATAAGTATTTTATTTTTTTAATGTTACGTATCATTAATACGGATGGGAGTGTTGTGGCGGAGGAGAACCATGGATATGGGGCTGGGGTAATGCGTAAGTCGGATGGTAGTTGGGATTGGGGATTCAAGATGGCGTTGATGTCTCCAACTATTGATGAGGCGGAACTTGAAGCAATAAAAAAGGGACTCACGCTAGCTTGGGATAGAAGATATCGTCGAGTTATAGTGGAGACCGACTCCCTTGTGGCATATAAAAAACTCTCGGATTCAGTTGAGGACACCTCGGTTCTTGCGCCATTGGTGAATGTTTGTCGTGGACTTATGCGCCTTCCGTGGGAGGTGAAGATTGCATGGATTCCACGAGAAAGAAACAAAGTTGCGGACAAACTTGGAAAATTTACACTCGACCATAGTAGTGTTGAAATTGTGTGGGAACGTCCCCCGGCGTTTATTTCTAGTTTGTACTTAGCGGACATGGTCTAACGACCTTTTTATTCCCTTTCTAGCAAAAAAAAAAGCTGGTTTTTAAAAAAGACAATAAAATCGGCAAAAGTATCAAAATTTGCAATTCATCCTTTTTTACATCTAAATCTAACCTAAAAATAAGGAGGAAAAATTAAATATTAAAATAACAATCGTTACGTGTGGCTGTCTACTACTCTACTTGGCAAAATAGTGTTAATATAGGAATTTTGTT